>OY728129.1:135044599-136294599 GCA_963277665.1 Viscum album
CATTGGGGGATCCATCTAGAAATGTTTTAATTTTATTGTTCTTCATCTGGTAAACTAATACATATAAGGCATGAAAATTAGTAACAAATTTTGGTAACTCATGAAATTAATTTTCATCAATTTATTTAAATTTATACACTCTTAATTATATTAATATTAAATTAATTTTCAAAAATATAATTATCAAGAATGTTGGGTGTTCCAAAAACATCATTAAATCTGATTACTTCATTTAACATTCTCATTTCAACTATAAAATAACAATGTAGTTCAAATTATTTCAATGTAAAAAATAGAATGCTTTTGATGTGGGTGTTTTAATGAATCAAGGATGTTTAAATATACCCATTACTCTCCAAAATTCAGGGATAGGGTTCCTTAATTAATAGTTATAATGGTATTTTCATTATTTAATATTAGTCTACCTATAATAATTTGATGGTGGTCATTTCATTTTCCTTCTTTCATGTTGAGAATATAGATGTTGGCATGTATTGGGTAACCTTGTTCACTTACCAAATCATCGTCAAAGACCCCTATTGGGTAGGCAGTGGAATGGTTGGCTAGTTCCACAACCACATGTGTCTGTCTTAGATCCCAAATATATACATTAAAATAAATATAATAATTCACAATATTAATTTAAACTCTTATTTTAAATAGTTCATTAGAAATAGTTATATTTCCAATTATTAATGGAATAGAAAAAGTACATGTGTATTTGAATTTATGGGGGATTTGAGGTGTGACAAGGGAAAAAAATTCTTTTTTAACCTTACTTCTTTATTTCCTCATGGAAACCTTATACTTTTGTACATGTCTTTTATAAATTTTCCATACCTTGGAATCTGGTTAATTGATTCTAGCATTGGGGATATTGATCTCCAACATCATAAAGGTTTCTCGACTCTCTTGTTGCAGTGAATATTCTATGATTGTCTTGGTTTGTTACATCCTTTCAAGGAAGGGTTCTTGTGGTTGTTGTGGGTCATTTATTTTTTATTTCACATCATATTTATTTGAATATTCTTTTTCTTTATCATACTCAGTATTTTTTCATGGGTAATGTTTTAGAATTCATATGGTGGTTCACTTCAAGATACAAATTCTATTGGTGCTACTTCATCACTTTTCATCACCTTACCACTCAATAATGTAATATAACTAAAATTTCCATTAAGGTTATGACTTGTATGACAATAAATCTTACTTGATATTTGATTTTACATATTATTATGTTTGTTCATGTGTTGGATGAACTATACATTCATTTCATTCAATTTTGATCCATGAGTGGTGAGAGTGTTATGTTGGATATTTTGATATTCAGTTACCTGTCTCAGTATATCCTTCATAAAAGGGTATTGTGGTTTTATTTTTTTATAGAATTTAAAGGGTTTGAAATTATTTCTTTAGAATGGAAGGGGATGGAAAGAATAATTAGTGATATTTTATGGATTTTTAGAATGGTTTTCCTTGTTGTTGTTGGCTCTCATATCTAAATTCATTAGTGGAAAAATATTTGAATACATGGTTTACACTTGGTTGGTTCTTGAATTGCCTCTAGAACACCACATAACATCTTCTAGTTCCTTGGACTTGAGGTAATCCATCAGTGAAATGCTCTGAGGAATAACATAGATGGAAGTCCCCTAGTGGTGTGGTGGGTGATTATTCTTTTACTTTGTTCATGGATAGCTATCTCACAAGATAATTCTATTATCGAATTTTATTTTCTAATAAAGGTGAGTAAGAAATTTTTTCCTTATATATATTTATGGTTACAGTTATCAGACAAACTTTTTGGGAATTTTTTGAGATCATCCTAATGAGTTATATTACTTCATATTCTGACATGTCAATTAGTGCTCCTCTTGAAGAATAATCAATCAGGTTTTAGTCATTTTTCATCAATCCATGGTAGAATAATAAAATTTAGTGATGTAATTTATATGAACAGTGTGGGATATATTTTTTTGGTTTCCTCAATCTCTATAAGAACTCATAGATAGTTTCACCAGTATCCTATAGGATTCCATATATTTCTTTTTGAATTTTCTCACTACCTATGGAGGAAAGAATTTATAAAGGAAAGTCTTTCTTAGCTCCTCTAATGATGTGAATTTTAGGGGATTCATATTATAGATCCACTCATTGAATTACGCTTCAAGTGAGAAGGGTAAACCCATACATCAAATTTGAGCATGAGTGACACCTCTAGTTTTGGATCCATTAAAATCCTCATGAAATGATCTTAAGTGTCTGTTTCGGTCTTCACTATATATCCCATGAAACATAGGCATTATCCCAATTATTCCAGTTTTGATTTTATAGTCATATTGATCATTTAATTGTAATCTTGGGTTATTAATAGTGAACTGTGGTGAGGGAATTTCTCATAAAGTTGTATTAAATTGATCAATGTTTTCTTCTATTTTATCACTTCATATTTTAGCTTTTTGGAGGAAGAAATTCAGGGTGGATAATCAGCCATTGAGGAAGTTAAATACTATTTATCCTCTTGTTTAGTGTCATTAAATGTTCTGATACATCCCAAAATAGTTATCTCCACATCCATATTAAAACAATTTTGGTTTGATGAACTATATCTAATCATTTGAATACATTTTTTAAACAAAATGAATACAAATTACTGACCTTCCAAGCAATGATACTAGGTTTGACGTGTTCCTATCATGCAGCGATCATAAAAAATATTTTTAATCCAAATAATAATTATTTATAGTGCTACTCATGTTATATATGGTGAATAGATTGATGTGGGTATGTAAAAATATTTTTTAGTGAGCTGGAATTTATTGAAAACTATGGGTGAAATTAGTGAATTTTAATATTAATTCTTTCAAAACAATGGTATTTTGGTGGGTAATTACCTCATTACTCTATTAAATTATTATTTGATTAGTCTATAACCTTCCTCTCATCAATTTACCCCATTTTATTACTTTTATCTGACAATTTATGTTCAGATATTGTAACACAATGATCATTGTATTCCCTACCTTTTTCGAGAGTTATTATTAGATACCTCCTGGCACCCATGAGTTCCCCCACCGTTTTCTATCAAATGTAGTGAATAAAATCTATATGGAATGTGTGTTTGATGAAAATAATATGTATAATAAACTTAAATTTAAAATATGAATAAAAATATTCTAATTTAAATCGTTATTATCCACAGAGGAGTTAGTAATAACATTGAATGATCATAATTCATAGATAGTTGGAGTTGTGGGAATTCTCCTTGGTAAAAAAAACATCCTATTATCCCATCATCAAAGTTGTAAAAATGTAAAAAAAGAGTAAAATGACAATTTCCACTAGTAGTGTGTCTTTGTTCCCCTCTTTTTGAATGATCCAGTCCCCTAACTCTTATAGAATAATTCTCAGTCATCCGTGTGTGTTTCCCTCCACATGATCAGTACTAACTACTTAATTAAATTCAATAATGTCTTATTCATCCAATATGGAGAAGGTATAATTTAGGATAGATGATCGAAAAGTGGAAGGTATCAAGGGTCTTGATCATGTTAGTGGTCTACCCATGATTAGGTTCATTTTTTTTTTGTGGAGTGTTCACATTCTTTGCAGGGTAAGAGATATTTTTTGATGGTTAAAATGGGAATGGGTTTTATTTGATGGGCCTATTTATTTAATTATTTCAATGAATTATTATTTTTATCCTTGAACCATCAAAACATGTCAGGGTCTGAAACCCGTACATTTTATTGTCGATCGGTGAATGCCAATGGACTGTTATTAGTGGTAATACATTTTTCTTTAGAATGGTATCTCATGCATCTTTCTTACCTAAAACTCAAATAATTCATTCAAGGGTGTATATATATATAAGAATATTTGTCTTCTAAAAATATTTTGATTTTGAGGACATATTTTTTAAGACTAAGCCCTAAATTTATTCAACCTCTCATGGCATCTTGGTCCTTTGTTGCACAACTCTGGTATCAACAAGAATCGATCTACTTCACAACTAAGTGGAATGTAAAAACATCCTCAAAAGTGGTGCAAGAATTGTGGATTCACTTATGGAATATTAAGATATATCTCATCCTTATTTAATTAAAATCTCAGACCGGATTATTATATATCTTTGAATCTTCTAGAATGGTAGCCTTACAACATTATCATCCCAAAGTCACGAGTGTCACAAGGAGGTGGCACAACTCAAATAGGCAGAATCCTACTTTTTCTAATGGTGTAGGAATATATTTTTTTGTGGAGACTAGCCTCTATATCTTCATAAAGATTCATATTATATGGATCATTTTCATCAAGGGAAGTGGAAGATTGGTATCCTTTATTAGTCACACGACATATTGAGAGGCAATGGAAAGGTAGGATGTGGTGTGGTATGAAGAGGTTTAATAAATATTAGTATAATAAATCCTACTATTAAGGACAAAGTCATTATTCCAACCATGATATTTGGTTATAAAGAGATGGCTCATGGTTGGTATACCTTCCATGAGAGCATCATAATGGTAAGGTGATGAAGTGACCCAGAATATTGATCCGAGATAAATAAAAGATCATTTGGTACTTACTTATGGTATATAATCCTACCATGATACAATAGGTTCCTAATGTAGTGTGGTATACATGGTCAGTTCATATGGTTAGTATGGTGACCGCGTATAGCCTGGAAAATTCAACCCTTCGTAATATTTCAACCTATCGAACAAAATAATTCACAATTTTTTAGTGAACTATTTTTCTAAAATTTAAAGTCAATCTGATAATTCTATATAATAACACTTTCTTCCAAATCATGGATTCTAAATTTATATAAATAGATAAATATTTCAATATACATCATATTTAATACAAATTTACAACTAAGTTCCAATTTCCAATAGTAAAAAAACCATATTATCCTGTGAATTGATTTAAAATTGGGGTATTTTTAATGAATAATAGAAAATAAATATTTAAAATTTTAATTTATAATAAAATATAATTCCAAGGATCCTAAATAAAGAATATAAATGAAATTATATGGAATAGAATTAATCATATTTACTGACTCTTTCAAGCTTAGTTTTTCTTATACTTACTCTAAAAACATTTAACCATCCATGAATAATAAATAAAATATCATATAGACACAGATGAGTTATTATTATTATAGTTAAACCATTTATTACCTCTTTTCCATCCTATGAAAAGTGAAAACATCATTCGTGCATAGGTCAGGCTAACCGCCCGACGAATCACTATAATTAATTTTTTATTTAATAGGATTATTATAATGATAAGAATAATAAATATGTTTTATATTTTTGAGAAAATTATTTTTTATGAATTATAATATCATTTATACCATTTTATCATTAAATCCATTGTAAGATTATAATGTCGCTCATGGCTATGTATGGACTACCACCGCCATGAAGTGATGTGATCCATTTTTCATTTCATATTTACATGGATGGTAATGAGAATAAATTTAATTTATGCATATAATATATATTATATAATAATGACTATATAAAGGTGATTTATTATTTACCATTACTTTATTCCATCTATCAAAAGAAGAAAACAACTTTCATTTTTAGGTATGGCATACCGTCTTCATGAAAGATGTAATTTTTTCAATCTCTATCTTTTATAGATGACTATATATATATATATATTATTTTTATAATGTATGGTATACAAGAGATGATATATCACATATTTATAAATAAAGACCGAAACTACCAAACTGAAACTTCAATAAAAAATGAGATAATTAACACCCTGAAATGAATATATAAATAATGAATTATTAAAAAAAGATTTTGAAATGTTATAATGATGTAATATATTATTTGATATTTATAAATATATATATTTGTGTGTGTGAGTTTTTTTAGGAATATATATATATATATATAATAAATATATATTTTTAATACATGAGGTTTGAATACTTACAAACAAAGTTGGTCCTGAGGTAATGGATTTTGTAACTCAATTTACACTCATTCGGTTGTACTTATACATCATTGAATTTATTATACCATGATTATGTGTAAAAATAAAATTATTTATATTATGTATTATTTCCATTTTTTTTATTTTGGTCACACAAAGTTAGTTCATCGGTTAATAGACACTTCAATGATATAATCATTGTAAGGGATTATATCACAATATCAACATTATTCAGGATTGATTATGGTTAAGTCTATGTTGGTGGAATTATATTATATTTTTATCTTATTCCCAATAAATTTTCTTCTTATATTTTTATTTATGAAATTTAAATGTTTTCCTTTCATTTTACTGTTTTATTTACTCAAGATACCGAAAGATTGTTTTTAAGAAAAAAAAATTCTTTTTCTATATGGTCATGAATATTTTCTTTATATTTCCATATTTTAGTTGAAATTTTATCAATTAATTTTTTTACACCTCTAATATGATTTTTAATGTCAATTTTACCCATGTTTTTCTTTCAATATATTAGTTTTCAAATAATTTTTTTTAAAAGAGGATATTTTTAGCAATTTTTAAGAAAATGTTAATGGAATATTTTCTTTATCACACTCAGTATGAATATATTGTTACAACTTCATAAAAACATAATTCTTTGAAGCTTCCTTTACAATTTTCTATGATTCATTTCAAATAAAATTTCATCCCTATGATTCTAAAAATCTAAAGGTTTTAATAATTAATTTCAATAGGAAAATTATATTTTCATCAATAATATTTTAAATGATATTTTTATTGTATTTATCTTTAACAACAATAGAAACCCATTATTTTAAATATTCTTCTCCATGGATATGTTCTAATGATATAATACTTAGTATTTCTCTGGATGTATTGTGATTATTTTTTATTGGGAAATTTTTTAAATTATGTATTCTAGATCTTCCCATATAGATAATTATTGTCTATTAAGGCATATTGATTAAGATGTATTGTTTATTCACATGATGAACCCATTTTACATATTAATTGATAGGTAGGGCCCAAAATTACATAACCCTTCGATTCATCATCATGTTTCATTTCAAAATCTAGTTTTGGTATTTTTTATATTCCTTAGAATGTTATGTATGATGTATTATCATGTTTCCTTGTTGGTATGTTTAATATGTTTTGGAACATGGCCATAATGATATGTTTATGATATCTGGATTTATAAATTCCATAATTATCAAAATAGGTAATTTTTTTTATAATTAACTAAATAGTTATGATATCCATGGATAAGTTTCAAATTCATTTGATTATTTATATGAAATAAATTAGTTATCATTTTCTTCTACCATATTATTCTTTACTCTGGTGTTATTGATTAAATAGATTAGGGTTTTATTTATTTAACTTTCCATATTGATTATAACTTATTTAATCTAGATAGATTCCTATTTGAATAACCCTTACTATTATTTTTAGTTCACCCTTATTTTTTATTCAATTCTCTAGGATTCCATTGACTATACTATGAATGATATGGAAGGATATGGTGGAGAAAATAATGATGTTCTCAAATAAGATTTTTTTTTGTTTTTTGTTTTAAAATGTTTGTGAGATTAAATTATGTTTATAGTTTATCGATAATACTAAATTATATGGTCCATTGGGATGGGATCACTTGTATATAGTTCCAATTTAATAATGATAACAACATCCCTAGGCTACTAAGGTTGGGTTATTTTCAATTTGTGTCAGGTAAATTTTAGAAGAATATTTATGAAATAGATTTAATAAAACTTATATTATAGAATCTAACATAATTATTGGCCTTGATTATATGTCTAATTAATGAATTATATCATAATGTTATTATTAATGTGATCATTATTTTGTTTTCCTAGTGATACATCACCATCAGAATACTAGATGGGGACATGGTTTTAGTAAATATGTATCTAGTGGTAATAAACCTAAAAAGAGTTAGTTGAATATATTATAGGAATCATTCAAGCGCAAGATGATTTTTCCCTTACTAGGCACCTATGATGAATCTCTGGGAGGATATGCTCATGTTAATCCACAATTTCTTTATGAACCTTTTTAATGAATTAGAAAATATAACCTCTTAATAACAATGATAAAAATAGTAAAATAGACCAAACCTAATGTTTCTTCGGTTGATAATTCAATGGTTGATCATAAGTTTAAATTAATTATACGGCTTTTTTAGTTTTTTATATTTAAAGTTTAAAAAGATTATGATTATTTTTGGAGACATTTATGGCAATAAAATCGTTCGTTTTAGTATATGTTTTATTGAAAAGGTTATTAGAGAAAAATTATTTTATATCTAATAGATAAAAGTTGAAATGTATTTATAATTTTTAATGTTAATATGATCTTTGATAATGAGGTAATTATGATTAATTGAGTTAAAAGGGTTATTAAAGGATGAAAATATATAATTTACTATATAGATAACCATTATGATTTGAATATAATTTTTAACTTATGAAATTAATGATGTTTTTAAAGATCACTGTTTTTATGAAATTAAACTATTTTGGTACATAGAAATAGATTGGTAAAAGATTGTATTTTTATTTGAGGAAAAATTATTAAATTGTATTTTGTAAATATATATTATTTTAATTTGGATTTATGGTGATTTAGGTTATTTATTTAAATGATTATCTTGTTTTGGAAAATATATGATTTAGGTAGATACTTTTCATTTATATGATTTTAAGATTTAATAATTTATATTGGAGATAAATGTTATATTTATCTCAGAACAATATATGAAAAAATAATTTAGATTTATGTGGTTCATACTTGGTTGGGAATATTCTGAATAATTTTATGTTTAAATATTTATCAAATGATAATGTTGAACTCTGGTTGTAATTATTGAAGCTTTAGTGGTTAATGTTGTATTTCATCTTATAAAGGGTTATTTATTTTTTTTAATTATATTATGTTAAAAAAATTTTTTATATTAACGTTTGAAGATACGAGGAATAACTAGTTATCCTTTTCTCGAATTATGTGATCTATTAGATGTTGATTTTAAATTTTTAAGCATGAAAAAAATATTTCTGAATACACATCAATTGGGAAAAAAATTAAGAGAATTTGGTGGAAATTAATTATGGATGAATTTATACATTTCAAGTAATTATACCTCCTAATGTAATTATTATATATGATAAAACATTCCTCAACTCATGGAAATGGATATTGAAAAAAATATCCTTTTACATTAATTTTTTATGATTCTATTGATTTTCACACCTCATTGATTTACTGTTTTATAATCGTTAACATTCTCATTATCATTAAATTTATTTTCATCAATGTTAGATATCACTATACAGAATTATTTGGATGTGAAATTCTTCCTCCATGACCATATTTTCACTTTCTTATAATGTTATCTTTTTTGGAAGCCTAGTTATGTGTTATTTCAGGTGACCTTTATATTTTACTCTCCCTCTTTTCATATAGATGTTTTATTGACCATTTTTATAATGTGGGTTTAAAAAATAGGGTTTTAAAATTAAAACACTATATTATCAATAACATGTTCAAAATTTTAGGATGGAATTCATTACACAAGAGAATGTAACACCTAATAATTTCAAATAAAACTATGATTGATGGAAAATACAACACGCAACAGTAAGCTTAAATGAACCATACAATATTATTATTTTATGACCATTATAATATATTTACTGTATTTTTAATAATGGATAGATATTATAAAATTATGAAATATATATAAATATTTTAATGTATAAAACTTTATTAAAAAATTATAAGGAATTAAGCCCTATATTATTGTTAAATTCATTTTATACTTATAAAATATGTTTCCTTCCTAAAAATTATTTATTTTTGGGAGAAAATTTTATAATTTATTTATTTAGCATTTATAAATATTATTTTGATAATAAAAATTTCATTACTTTAACAAATATATCAAAAATAAAATAGGGTTAAATTTTATCATTTTTATGAAAATATTGATTCCTCAGCATATAGTGAAAAATTATCATTTTCATAAAACTATAATTTATTTTCATTAAAAAGTATCATTATGATTTTAATTTGATATTTAATTAAGATAATAATACTTTAATTATAAATAATATAATTAATTATAAAAGAATCATATTTATACTTTATTGTTTTATAAGTTCACTTTTTGAAATAAATTCAATTTTTTTTAAAAAACTACTTTTTTCTATGTTTTATGAGTTTATATTAAAAAAAATATGTGATATATATTAATTTCATTTTTTGAAATTGAAATAAATTTAGGATCAATCAATTCAAAAATATCCTCTAACTAATTTTTTATATTTTTTGAAGAAGTTGATTTTTTGGTGAAAAGTAAAAAATTTATGTTTTTATGAAATATGATATTTTTATGATATCCCTAAAGCATAAATACGATATAAAATTTAAAAAAAATTATTTAATGTATCCTGAAGGATATTTTCAGAAAAATATCACAAAAAATTAATACAAAATATATATTTTAGAATTTATATCATGAAAAATAAGAAACTCATTTTCCGTGTTGATGCAATACCTTCATTGTTGAAAGAAAATATTCACATTATGAAAACAATAATGAAATCATCATAACACAGAATAACTCTATGAACAATGTTGTGATCTATCTCAACATTACCTATTTAAGATAGGGTTAACCCCATTACTATGTGATTTCATATCAATAGTGGATCCATAAAATTTAGATAATATCTCATTTTAATTGATAGAAAATTGTGGTTTGATTAATAAAATCACTTCAAATATTAGACCCATTGAAACAATGAATTATTTTTTGGCATAATTTGATTCATCCATCCCTAACCAATATATAACCTAAATTAAGGGTCTTATAATTTTACCATGATTAGTCCACAAAATTCATAGTTCATTACCTTTTTAATCATGCACAATAAACAATGTATAAAGATGATATCGATTGTGGCATGAAAACAAAACCATAACTAATCAAGGTTTCATAAAAAACTCAGAGTCGTCCAATCAGTGAAAAGGGATCTATGTGGAATGAATCATGCCATTGTTCTATGATTCGCCTTCACTACTTCTAATGTACTCCTTCATAACAATATTCATTAAATGGGTGTCATTGTTGTACCATGGTTTAGACCACATTTAGGAAAGAATCTCTAAAACCTTTCAAATTACATCCTTCATTCTCAATGTTTTTACACCGAGCTAAATGGGATTGAAAAAGAACCAACATAAACCTTCTCAAATGATTATAAAATTATATTTTATAAATAATTTTCATTTATATCACTAACCCATTCTTCCAAAAATACCTGAGATTAATATCATTGGCTTTAATGTTGAATACCCTACATGTTGATATCATCTCACATACAGAAAAATTTATCATCATTTTCTAAAAAATAAAAAATAAAAATATGTTTTCACTCTATGTCATATCTCATCATATCTAGAATCCCAAATCATTTCACATGGACTATACATATCTATAGTTCACAAATCATTAATAATAACCTACCCTTCCCTCTTACACAACTGAATGTAACACATATGCCATCATCTTCACTATGGGACTCTCATCAACAATGATAATCCTCATACTGAAACTACCCTTTCCAAGGACATCATACCATTCATGTCCATATTGAAAATATCAATCTCTATCAACTGATATCAAGTTATCATTTTTATATTTGGGTATTCAATTAAAAAATAAAGATTTATTCATGAAATAAATAAATAATTTATTATTAAAATTTAATATAATTAAAGCCTCTTACTTTCTGAACACTATTTTCATAATCAAATTAAATAATGCACAAGAATTATAATCGTACATTATATGTATGATATATGAACACATGTCTCTTTCAATTTAAAAAAATAGTATAACTATTATTTCATAACTACAATTATCATATATTTTAAATTCAACTAAACTATAATAATAATAATTATGAAAAATAATTCAAACTTCATACAATCTTTGATTTATACACTTATAAGATCTTTTTAGGTTTAAATACAGTATCCATAATAATTTTGACTAATCATGGATCCATCTATGATGCCACAAATTTGAAATAAATTTTAAAAATACCTTTATACCACATTGTAATATCCTAACCAATGTGATCAACCAATACCACATTCTAGTATTCCACATGACTACAAACACACCTCATTATATTTCTAAGGTTTCCAACTAGTAACGAGGGGAATACAATATCACATAGAAATACTATACCCACTATATCGTCACATATAGTAATAAAGTAACATACATATATAATATATATACATCAGAATATGACATGAAATTACATTATATGGTATTCAAGGATAAATAAAAACACCATGCTATAATATAATGAAACTAATGTATATCATATATTTCATAGAACAAAGAGTTTTCTCAATGAGCTAATACATAATGATATAGAAAAAATGAAAATAATATATTAATAAATACTTAAACACTAGTCCCCAACCTTAACTCTGAAATACCTCCACATATTTTTTGGGATTTGTCGGATCACTCACCTGTTGTTATTTCCCACATCATAACATCCACCACAAACATGATGTCTTAATGTTATAAAAGCTATGCTTGTAGAGTGTGATCATAAACATGTTTTGGTAACTATCACTTGTAGACCTAATAGTTATCATAATATAAGTACATGAATATACTATATTAATGAATATAGAAAAAATTTCATGGATAACCCCAATTGATGTTCTAATGAAGCCTCAATAGTTGAAGACATAGACTAGGTTCGAGCAGTCAAAACTAGAATGGAGTATCCCATGGATTAATTACATAAACAAGGAAATAAAATCATTCATTAGTGGGATATCTATGTGGGATGTAGGTTATGAGATCACATGATAGGGTAACCTAGGTTATAGTCCTAGAATAATAGGTGGCATAGAATCTACCTATATATTATGTAATAGGATCAAGTATATCCTTGGTATACTAGACAACATAACGACTCCCTTGTAAAACTATAACTATCTCAAGAATAACATTGGGATATTATGCTATATAAATCCCACTTGTCCAAATATTAATAGACATTGGAATAACCTCGGGTAAAAAGGATAGTATATGGTCCACCTATCAAATATCATTAAATATTAATTACTAGGATGGAAACGAACCTAGCCCTTCTAATCTCATAATAAAATAGGCTCAGGTACAACCTCATTTAAACTGATACTGTGGTAGGGAAGTACAAATCATTGTAACCTCTTGAATAACCAATGAATCATTTCAATGAATTAATGGATATTCGATCAGCACTATCTAGTAAATGGGTTCCTCATAATTATAGTATCATATTCATGCCTTCTTTCCTCGAGTAGTGAATAAAATATCACACCATGCACAAGAAAAGGGGTAAATACAATCAATCAAAATCATAGGGAAGCACACTACCTAAACCATATCCCACAACTCATAACAAATTGAAACTCCTGAAAATCATATCTTGACATCTATATCCTATAAACCTATGACATCTACAATGATTTCATAATTTGAACAATGAATATTGATACACTCTATGTCATTCGACCATCTGAGGCTCAACCAATCTCTCTTATAAAACACATGTTTAGAAATGTAGGACCTTATTCCATAACTCAACCTCTAATATAAAAGTTTATGATGTTTACCCGATATATAATAATGTGATACTATTCATTTTTTATGTTATCCCTCATAACCATATTAGATAGTATTTGGGTCTATCTTAGTTAATTAATTACCATCTTACTAGTCACTCATTCTAATGTTAATTTTCCATAATGGACCATCACTAGACAAATCTGAAAATTCACAACCCAAGGTGGATCAATCATTGGAAATTTGACTCACTAGAATAACCTATTATGAAGGTCATGATTTAATTTTTCATCCCATTGCAAAGGTTATCCCTAATGAATAACCTAACACTTATAAGGGTGATCAAGAAACCACCTTTAAAAATTCACCCTTATCCCTTCATTCAAGTGGGAACATCACACACCAATAAAATGTCCCTACTTACATAACTTGAGTCATTAATAATGTTAATAACCCCATTGTGGTTCAAATTTTACATCAGAAAAACATTAACATACATAATATAGTGCACTAAATGACTATGTAATCAAACAACCACACTCAGATGTCCTTATATAAGACAAACTAACCTCACCCATCTTTTATCATAGAAAAAACCCACCAATATTACTTTATGGATCATTCAAAACCTCTAAACCCAAAGTTTATATCACACAACAAATAATATCACATTAAAAAATAAACAAAACTAGGTACCACCTACCTCAACCATGGAGTTATCACCTTTTTTCATGATACCATCTATAATAATTCAATGATTAATTAGATATCAACCACATATAAAAGACCATATCTATTTCAAGATATCAGTCACATAAATAATAAAATAGTCCAAATAAATTTTCTTAGTAAATTAATAATTGAATAATTGAAGAAAATTTTATTGTGTGGGGAATGACAATTAGAACCAGACATAATTGAATGAAAAGTACCTATAAATTACTTCCAACCACTATAAAATAAATGTAAATAATTACTAACTCAATTCACCAATAAAATTTTACACTAAAATGGATAATGTTCAATAATAATATATATTGTGAATTTACTTTAGTATAACATTGAGAAATGACCAAATATCATCAATATATGCAACCCCATAGCCTTCACACATGGAAGTCTTGTTATTTTAACATGATTACACCATTATATGGTGTAATCAGGATCAAATACCTAAATCAAACACCATTATATTAAATGAAGTGGACGAGGAAGAATAAAGGTGGATAAAATGGAAGCATCCTTACTTCAATAATGAAACTAACTATCTAGATCCACCATTATTCAAGGAGAAATAATGGTGGAGAAAAAAAGGATAATGTGGAAGCTCTATAACCTCTTTTGTCTGGCTAGATGTCCCAAAACGTGATGTATAAAAAAAGATGCCACCTAACAACACAATATTCCCCAAATTAATGTGGGGGTCTGAGTATGACATCAAATATCTTATGGGTCATCTTGGTTCTTCGTTTCCTCCATAGGGCCACTAGTAAAGTAACATGTACCACTACCTGAACAACAATTTTATGGTAACCTCCACCTAGAATATATTTCTCTAATGCTACATCCACCATGGTTACATCATTTACATGACACTTGAAACTTTACTCTTAGTGTTTTCTAACAAAATTCCATTCTCCAAAACATACATTTCATCATATAAAACATATCTAGAAGCTCATTTTTTATCTAGATCCTATAATTCATTCCCAAATTTGATTTAATACCAGAAATTCCCAATCATTTTTCCTAAATAACAAAATTTTGATAATCTAGTTCATTGTATAAAAAATAAAGGCATATGAACTTCCCGGATATGTATTTATATAATATTAGGTCAAAAATATAATAAGTGTATACTATATTAACATTAATTTAAAGTAAAATAAAATATCACATAAGTTAATTGTGTTGGGTCTTTGGTTACAATTTTATTACTTGAATTACAATGAATCAACTCATCATTGCTCCCTATCATAGATATCTCATACTAATATTTACATTAAAACACAATCCAAAAACTCTCTGATATACAATGAGAGGGATAAACCTCAAGAACATTACCTTATGATTTTATTATCTAGATATATATGTAGAAACAATTCATTTATAATGTATATTTTATTGTAGCTCCCTGATGTGACAATATTATCTACATAACATAACAAAATTATTTCATTATAATACATTACCAAGACCATAATAGTTTATAGTTTTAAAGGATTAAAAAAACTTATAATAGAAAAGACTCATGTATTTTTCAACAAAAGAACATTTTCCCACAATAATACTAACATCTTAATCCATAACAATTATTCATCATTTCCCAAAAAAATCCCATTAATATTTTTTTCTAGACACATCATACATATTACATTTTCTTATTGTAGGATTGAAATAATGATGTAGATGCTCAATATACAAGCGGGGCGGTGAATTGTATACTTTAAAAATTCCTTTGGAACCTTTAAAGTTAGTAACAAATAGCTATGTTTTCTATGAGTAAAGGAAAGTGATAAGTTTAAGAAAGTTAAACTTAAGCAAATTCACAACACCTCTAATACCAAATGAAAACTTGGAAAGAGATTCCAAATGTAGGTTCCAGAAATATGGTTCTGGAAATTGAAACTTAACAAAAGATTACAATATGAGATTCTACCTTAAAGCGTATAGAATCTAAATGAAACTAAGTACAAGTAAGGAAGTATAAGAAAGTTATACTTTCCTTATAATACAAAATGCAGCGGAAATAAACAAGTAGTATAACTAGAAGTAACAAGATATAAGTCTTTTAACCCAAAGAGAAGGGTATCCAACAACCTTGGATAAAGGTCCCTTGATTTATACTTTCAAGTAAGTCTATCTTTCCCTCACCAGGGTAAGCCCTCGATACGAAGATCGGAGTGTCTCTGTCTTGCTATCCCCGCAAGCCCTCAACTTCAAGGTAGTTGGAAACCTCTGTCTTCCTCAGCAAGGAAGCCCTCGAACTTCAAGGTAGTCGGCACCTCTGTCTTCCTATCCTCGGAAGTCCTCGAATTTAATCACCAACATTCAGAGTCGCATGAAGCTTTGAGAGTTAATAAGAGCCTCTCTCTCTAGAAATCACATCAACAACATGTATGCACAATAACCAAGTTTTTTATCCATCCTTCGATTATGAGCTCTTTCAAATGAGCTCCTATTTATAGGTAAGGTTGGCCTATTTCCCTACGGTCATATATTCCTTAAAAATCAGAGGGACCAGTACACGTGTCACTTAGTCAACGGTTAGTTTATAACAAAATAGATTACATCGTTTTATAACAAAACAAGTGTAACAGAATGTAGGACACCGTTTAAAATCTAACTCAAAAGATTCGGAGTGAAAAATTCGGAGTCTGAATAAATTCAGAGTGTACAAAATAGAGATGATAAGATTCTGTTTAATAGATGAATTCAGAATGGGAATTCGGAATGAGAATTCGTCATTAGAATTCATAGTGATAATTCCTCATCAGAATTCGTAATGGGAATTCATCATCAGAATTTGTAATGAGATTTCATCTTAAGAATTCGTAATGAGAAATTGTATCCAGAATTCGGAATGAGAATTCATCATCAGAATTCGTAATGAGAATTCGTCATCATAAATGTTAATGAAAATTCATTATTAGAATTTGTAATGAGAATTCGTCATTAGAATTCATAATGAGAATTCAATGTCGAACTTCATAAGAATTCGAATCCTGAATTTGAAATAGAACTTAGTCAGAGTTCGTATCCGGAATTCATAATGATACTTTATTACAGTTCTCATCTGGAATTCAGAGTGAAACTTCCTTACAGTTCATATCCAAAATTTGGATCCTAAAACAAAATACATTATATCAATGTTTCAAACAAATCCGAGAAAACAGAAATGAACCCGAATTTTATACTTAAGAAAAATGCGAATGAAAATATGATAATAATAATTTTTTTTACAAAAGAGATTTTCCTTATAAAATCGATTTTCCTTATAAAATCATTTTTCCTTATAAAAGAAATTTTCCTTATAAAAGAGATTTTCCTTATAAAAGCAATTTTCTTAAAGATAAGGTGTTTGTGATTTTCAAAACAAGAAGGAATGAAAAAGGCATAAGGAAAACCTTATTGACTCAACAATCTCCCCCTTTTTGGAAAGCACAAACATCCTTGAAAAAGAAATTCTAAGAAGAAAGCAAAACATTAAGGCTTATCTCCCATTTCTTTAAGGATATTGATGAATACGACTAACTCCCCCTTAGGCTTTGAAACTCTAAGGATCATATTCTAGATTTCCGGAGTGACATTTCATTATGAATAAGATAGTCTTCTTTAATGAAAAAATCCCCCTTAGATAAAATCTTATTAGAATTTGTTTTATTTCTCACCATTTGTTAGGATTCTTTTTCCATTTTATTAGAGTTCTTTTCCTTCTCCCCCTTTGTGATTTTCAAAAATAATATAAGGGAATGGAAAATATAACAAAGTACCTAAAAGATTAGTAGTAACAACAAAAAGAAACGAGAAAGCACAAAAGTTCATTAAGATTGAAAATTTCAACAACAAAAGAGCTAAATTACAACAAAATATCGGATCTGTCTATTTGGGATCATTCTCCTTCGCCATGAGACCCTTTAGAATAGTCTTTATCTTCTTTAAGTCTTTATGATCTTCTTTAGCTTGCTTCTCTAAGACCACTATTCGTGCAGATTGAGCTTCAATCTTTTCTTCCTGGGCTTGAAGCTTTTCTTCCTGAGCATTGATCTTTTCTTCCTGAGCCTTCACCTTTTCTTGAAACTCAATCTGATGATCTCTTTCAAATTTCCAGTTTTTAGAGATAGAATTTAGCTTCCCATTCAGATCTCTAACTTATTGAATCCGAAAGATCTTTTCATCTGTCAGCTTCTCTTCAAAGGAAGAAGTCATCTCATTTATCTTCCTGTCCTCAGTCTCAAAATCATCTTTAACATTTTCTTTAAATTAATCGAATAACCTCATTTCTTCAACATTCTTCCTCGACCAGTTTGTCATCCCCTTGCAAGATTTTCTATGGGCTTCGTAGCTAACAAGGAACGTTTTGAACTGAGCCTCTATTTCAACACACTTGTCCATAACCATAGTTACGGAGTCTGATTTCTGATTTAAAGCATGTTGTAGCAACTGACATCTTGAGTCAATACTTGAGAAGGTCGGAATGGTTCCCACCATCTTCTTTAAAGACTGGACAACAAAGTCATGCCCCACCGAAGATTACTCTGAATCCGAAACTTTGCTTGGAGAATTTTCTTCTTCAACAAGGTCAAGCTTTCTCTTTGAAGAACTAACAACTTCTTTTCTCTTAACCACTATAGAACTCAGAGTATCAGCAAGAATTTACATTCCCTTGTCTTTTTTCGGAATAGAATCGGGTTCCAGAGTTTTGTTTTCACTATCAGAGACTTGGAAAACATTATCCTCCTCATCAACAAAATCCTGAACACCAACCTCTACATTTTACATCTGAGAAATATCATGTAAAAGTTGTTCTTCTTCTCCATGATAAGCTACTTCTTCTTCTCCTTTCTCTTCTTCCATTGCTGGAGTAACTAGCTTCGAAGATTCAGCTTCTAAAGTTCAGAGCGATAAGTGTTCCGAAGGTGTACCCTTATAATCATCTACTTGTTTTAACACATCTCTGGTTTCACCACTTCCTTCAGAAACATCTTCTTCTTCTTCTTCCACTTGCTCAACTTGCTCACCTTGTTCAACTGGATTAGCCACTGCCTCTTCAAGAGCAACAAATTCTCTTCCTGGAGTCTCAGGTAGAGATTCCAATGAAAAGGATCTCGGAACAGGAATGTTCGCAGAAACCATCTTATTGAATTTTAACAAAGCCTGAGCTACCTTAGCCTCAGACATCTTCTTCTTGAGCTTCATTTCTTTTGATTGTTTTTTTAGCTCATCGACAGTTCTTTCCTTCATGGCCTTAGCCTCCGCAGGGTCCAGGCCAAACTGGGGCTCCCCTTGGACTCTCTTTTCTTTCATCTCCCTCCATTTATCAACAACCTCATCTGGGTAAGATTTCTTCTTCTTGGTTTTGGAGGTGAGTAATAAACTTCCTTAGAATTTGGATCATCGGCTTCTAATTCCACTTCCTTCAGCTTTCTCTTCATTATCGTCTTAGAGGATTCCGGATCAGCAGCTTTCGGAACTAATTCTTTTTGAGCAGGTAGATCAATAAACTGTCTAGACTCCTTGTCAAATGTTACATCCATTCTTTTTTGTATACCATCACTCACCAGCATAATCTTGCAAACTCTTGGCTTAGATTTGCAAGCCTCCTTGAAATACTCAAGGCACCGAACTATCAACTTGCAGAGGATTATTGGATACATAATAATCTGAGCACTCAGATTTCCTTTCTTCAAATTATCAAGAGTGATAAGAATGTGCATCATTAAATTAGACTTCCTCTGATTTATCAGAAAATCTAGGATGTAGATCTCACTCTTCTTCAGGATATCTTTGTCACCTTTCCTCGGTACGATAAGACCATGTACCCATAACTCTAGAATCTGGAAATTTGTAGATAAACTAGCAATCTTCAGAGCCTTGTCATCATCCAGTCCGAGAGTTTCTAAGGATTTTTCCTTGTCGAAGCTACCCTTAGAATCTGGCAACACATGAGAAACAAACTCAGCTTCACCTTCATTCATCAGCCCTACCAAGCTGGCTGCCTTGGCATATGAAAGTTTATATGTCTTACCATAAGACTTAAAATACAATTTTTCCTTTCCATCTTCCTGAAGAAAAGAAAATATCTCATAGAATTCAACAAGTAAGTCTGAATACACTTCATCTTGGTTCCTGGGTTTTGACACCACAACATCTTCCCAAACATTAAGCTTGATATTCTTGGAAATAAGAGAGTCGTACTTGTTGATGAAATCCGGATGGACCAGCCTCTCTCTGTATACTAACCACTTCGAAATCGACTTGGAGGAACACATGTCTTGCGAAGCTACTTCCACAGACATTCGGATCTGAAGACCTCTGAGAAGTTCAGAACTGAGAAAATTGAAGTTTGGAATGGCCTTAAAACAAAGAGGCAGAGCTTTGAGATGCTGGAGCTTGAAAACCGATCTGGGACAATGTTTTGGTCCCCTTTATATAGGCAATGAAAAAAACGGTTCAACTTCCACGATTGATCGAGCAGTTGTGATAAGCTGAGATCAGATCTGACGGTCGAAAACCAATTCTCGTGACTCCGATCTTTTGAGGTTTTTATTAAAACAAAGAATTGAGAAAACTGAAAAAAAAAATATAAGTAAATTACAGAAAGTAATGTATGAATATGAAAACATGAGTAAGGAAATCGTACCTTTCGGATTGTCTTAGGAGGATTATTCGTAATTGGTAACATTTTTACGAAAACTACTAAAAAAATCTTTACTATGAAATAGTTCGCAAAACTCATTACAAAAAATAAACTCAGTACGGAAAACTCAGTATGAAAAACAAACTTAGTAAGGAAAAACTTAGTACGAAAATTTCATTCCAGAATTAAAAAAAAAACTCATTATGAAAGCATCGGTACGAGAATCCCATTATGAAAATATTAGTACAAAATTGTCCATTCCGGATGTTTTCAATACGAACACTTCCATTCCAGAAGTATTCTGTAAAAAAGTATCCATTCTAGAAAATTTTGAGTTCCAGAAATGCCATTCCAAAATTTTAGATCCGAAAAGTTTTGAAAACAAATTTTGAAAAACTTTGTTAAACTAACAATCAAATGTACTCCCCCTATGAAAAAGAGTTTATTGCTGTAAGGAGTCTTTTTCAACAGAAGTTTAATTAAGAAGGATTACCTTATGATTATCATTCCTAATTTTTGTTTAATATATTCAAATCTATCAGAAGGTAAAGATTTTGTGAAAATATTAGCAAGTTGATCTTGCGTTCTGATAAACTGAAGAATAATATCTCCTTTAAGTGTGTGATCCCTAAAAAGTGATGCCTAATATCTATGTGTTTTGCACGAGAGTGATGTTTAGGGTTCTTACTAAGAGCAATGGAACAAGTGTTATCACACAAAATTTGAGTTTTAGTAAAACTCAAGCCATATTCTGTGAGTGTGTGTTGCATCCACAACACTTGAGCACAACAACTTCCAGATGCTACATATTCAGCTTCAGCAGTAGAGAGTGCTATAGAATGTTGCTTCTTACAGGACCAAGAAACTAATGAATCTTCTAAGAAATGACATGTTCCAGATGTACTATTTCTATTCGTCATACATCCACCAAAGTCAGCATCAGAAAAGATTTTTAGGATAAAATCATTTCCAGAAGTATAAAAAAATCCTAGATCCATGGTTCCCTTAAGATAGCGAAAAATTATTTTTACTCCCATTAGGTGAGATTCATTAGGACTGGATTGATATCTTGCACATAAGCATACTGAAAACATTATGTCTGGTCGACTAGCTATTATGTATAGTAGACTTCCTATCATACCTCTAAAAGATGTCTGATCTACTGGTTTCCCAGCTTCATCAAGATCTAAAGAGTCTGAGGTACCAATAGGAGTACTTATACTCTTAGTATTATCATAACCATACTTATTAATAAGATATTTAATATACTTATGTTGAGATATGTAGGTTCCTTCTGGTTTTTGAGAAATTTGAAAACCAAGGAAAAATGTTAACTCACCCATCGTACTCATTTCAAACTCATATTTCATTAGACTTTCAAAAGAGTCGGTCAAAGATTGCTGAGTTGAACCAAATATGATGTCATCAACATAAATTTGAACAATCAAAAAAATTTTCTTATCTTTCTTTATAAAAAAGTTTGTATATACATTTCCCTTAATATAGTTATTTTGAAGCAAAAATCCAGTGAGTCTATCATACCATGCTCGTGGGGCTTGTTTAAGGCCATACAGAGCTTTGGTAAGTATAAAAACATAATCAGGATGTTTTGTATCTTCAAAGCCAAGAGGATGTTCAACAAAATCATCCTCTTGAACATAACCGTTAAGAAAAGAAAATTTCACATCCATTTGGAAAAGTTTGAAATTAAAGAATGCTGCAAAGGCAAGTAGAATACGGATAGATTCAAGTCTAGCTACTGGAGCATATGTTTCTTCATAGTCTATTCCCTCTTGTTGATTATATCCTTTAGCAACAAGTCTTGCTTTATTTCTTACTATGACTCCATTTTCATTACATTTATTTCTGAAAACCCAGTTGAATCCAATAAAAGAAGTTTCTTTAGGTCTTTCAACCAAGGTACATACTTTATTCCTTTCGAATTCATTTAGTTCATCTTGCATGGCTTTAATCCAATCATCATCACCTAAAGCTTCATCAGTGCTTTTAGGTTCTAATTGGGAAAGAAATGCTAGATGTTCTACTTCATTTCTTAAGAAACTTCTAGTCCTTACAGGTTGATTTACATCACCAATGATACTATCACTGGGATTATTCTTATGAAACGCCTGATTTGGGTTTTGAAAAGCCGGTTCATCAACATAGGGTAGAACGTCTTCTGGGGTAAATGTTTCAGAAATATCTTCTTGAACAATATCCTTATCAGAAGGTTCTTCTATCAAAGGTTGATAATCAGTTTTTGAAAACAAATATGAGGATGTAGGCTGAGATGTTTTAAAAACAAAAGGATCTAACTCATCAAATTTTACATGTACTGTTTCTTCAACAGTACAAGTGTTTTTATTAAAAACTCTATAAGCCTTAGATGTTGTTGAATAACCTAAGAAAATTCCTTCATCAGATTTTGGTGCGAATTTATGTAAGTTATCTTTAGTATTCAAAATGAATACTTTGCAACCAAAAACCTTGAAGTAGGATAGACTTGGTTTTCTACCATTCCATAACTCATAAGGAGTTTTATTAAGAAATTGTCTAATCAAAACTCGATTTATAGTATAACAAGCAGTACTTACAGCTTCAGCCCAGAAATGTCTAGCTATAGAATATTAACTCAACATGGTTCTAGTTATCTCTTGAAGAATTATATTTCTTCTTTCAACTACACCATTTTGTTGAGGAGTTCTAGGTGCTGAAAAATTGTGAGTAATACCTTTTTAACTACAAAAAGTTTCAAAATCAGAATTTTGAAATTCTCCACCATGATCACTATGAATAGTTTTCAATGGAAGGTTTTTCTCATTTTTAACATGAGCTCTAGAACTTTTGAAATAAGAAAAATCTTCATATTTCATTGCTAGAAAATAAACCCACGTAAATCTAGTGTAATCATCAACTAGAACAAACACATAGTATTTTCCTCCAATACTTCCAGTTTGTGTTGGAACAAAAAGATCCATGTGCACTAACTGTAATGCATCGGTTGTTGAGACTTCACTGATTGATTAAAAACTAGATTTATGTTTCTTGCCATATTGACAAGGATCACAAACTTTAGAAGAATCAAATCTAAGCTCTGGTAGATCCTTAACTAGTTTCTTCACAGAGAGTTTACATAGGTTCCTAAGGTTACAGTGACCTAGTCTTCTATACCATAACCAGGAATGATCTTCCATTACACTAAGGCAAGGTAAATCTTGGCTTCTAATATCTTCTATGTTTAAGGTGTAAACATTCTATTGCCAATTGGCAGAGAGAATAAATTCTTCCTTGGAATTGTGAACTAAGCACTTATCATTCCTAAAATTCACAAGGTAACCTTCACCACATAACTGACTTATGCTAATAAGGTTGTGCTTAAGACCCTTAACAAAAAGAACATTTGAAATTAATGTTTTACCAAGAAAAACAATATTACCAATACCAACAATCTCACCCTTAGCATTATCTCTGAAAGTCACCTTTCCTCCTTTCATTTTGATAATCTTTTCAAAGTAGCTTTTGTTACCAGTCATATGTTGGGAACATACACTATCCATATACCATGTATTGTTGATGGTACTCTCTTTATTTTCCAGAAATCAAGAAGAAAATTAGACTTTCGGAATCCAAACTTGTTTGGATCTGAGATTTACAGATAACAAAATTTTAGGTACCCACACCTTCTTAGAAAAGTAAGCTTTGTGAAATCCTTGAGATTGGGTTTTGTTTAAGGAACAATTCATTTCCCAGTGGCCACCATATTGACACATGGTACAAAATGGGGCACTTTGGGGAACAAAATAATTGTTGCGGAAAATTTGTTTTGCATGGGTGTAACCAAATCCGGATTTATTTCTTAAAGGTAATATTTGGGAATACATTTTATCAAAATTTTCATTCCCATATGTAATGTTTGATAAACAATTCTTGAAGGAAAAAACTTTGGACTTGAGTTTTACAACCAAGTTTTTATCCTCAAAATCATTAGATTTAGAATTAGAGCTAGGCTCGAAAACATTTTTATTAGAAATTAGTTTTTATAATTCTTTAGAAAATTTGTCCTTCTTAGAAATTACTTCCTCACGATTTTTTGAAATACATTCAAAATCAGAATTTTTCTTATCAAGATCTTTAGAAAGATCTGATATCACTTTTGTAAGAATAGAATTCCTAGAGTTTTCCTTATCAAGTTTCTTATTGAGTTTGGAATTCTCAATATCAAGAAGTTCAGAAATCCTAGAGACTTTTTCATAAGTGGGTAAAGTATTTTCTTCATCAGAAGAAGATTCTTCATTAGAAGAGTCATAATACTTACTATCATTTGAATTTAAAGAAACACTGGTCAATGATTCATCATTTCGTACCATAGCCATAAAACAATGATTATCAATAGGTAATCTGGCTATAAGACCAAGATTCTTCTGTCCTGAAGATTCATAATCAGAAGAATCATATGAAGAGTCACCACCACTGGCACTCCAGGTGTCATTAGCTTTCAGAACTTTCTTAGCTTTTACTTTATAATACTTCTTTCTGTTCCTGTCTGAATGTTTTTCTTTCCTTTATTTCTTTTTGAGCATAGGGCAATCTGGTATTATATGTCCAGCTCTCTTGCATTCATAACAAGTAACTTCTCTATATTTTCTATCTTTCCTATCCTTTTTCTTATATTTGGATTGGAAATTTCTCTGGCCAGCTATCTTGTTCATTCTTTGTGCAAGATTTGCTAATTCATTTTCTAATATTTCACTCTAACTGAAATCTGATTGAACTATCATCTTCTTAGACATAGATCTGGTTACTCTCACGGGAGTCTTAGCTTTCATATGATTTGATGTAGTTGTAAAATCAACAGTACCATTACCATTTTTCTTTTTGATGTTGTCAGCATCTCTCTTCATTCTGGTTTCATGTTTGGAGAAGAGTTCCAAAAAGCTCATCAAGAGAAATCTGAGTGACTTTCCTATTCTCATCTATAACAATTCTTTTTGACTCCCACTCATTAGGCATGATATCAATTATCTTATCCAAAATAGATTCATCATCTAAACCTTTCTCTCCCATAGACTGTAGGCTGTTTACGATAGTCATAAATCTCTGTTGAACTTTGCAAATTGGTTCTCCATAAAGAAATTTGAAGCCATGATATTCAGCTCTGAGCATAGCTCTCCTAGTCTCAATCACCTTAGAAGTTCCAAAGTGTGTAACCTATAACTTCTTCCAGATACAGTTAGCTGCTTCACAAGAAGAAATTTGGCTATATATATTTCTAGTCATTGAACAACTTAGAGTATTGTGTACCTTAAATTTGAGTTGATATTCTTGCTTTTCCTGGTTAGTGAAAGTTCTAACTTCCTTGTCAAAAATTTTATAATCACCAGTAAGCATAACAAAATTGTCCACTCTAGTATTGATAACAAAAGTCTTCATTCGATCTCTCCAGTACTCATAATCATTAACATCAAAGATTGGTGGTCTTGTAGGGTTTAGATTATCAATTGAACCAACATTAATTCCTGCCATACTTATAATAACCTTCGGCACACAAACTTGTTAGTAGAAAATAATCGTAATAACAAAGTTCAGAATGGAAATGTTCGTAATGATAAAGTGATCAAGAAAAACTTATACCCGAGTACAATTATTTCAGAGACCTCCTCTGATAACAATTGTAGGATCGAAATAATGATGTACAAGTTCAATATAAAAGAGGGGGGTGAATTGTATACTTTAAAAATTCCTTTGGAACCTTTAAAGTTAGTTACAAATAGCTATGTTTTCCTTGAGTAAAGGAAAGGGCTATGTTAAACAAAGTTAAACTTAAGAAAATTCACAACACCTCTAATACCAAATGAAAACTTGGAATGAGATTTCGAACGAAGGTTCCGGAAATATAGTTCCGGAAATTCAAACTTAACAAAAGATTAAAATATGAGATTCTACCTTAAAGCGTATAGAATCTAAATGAAACAGAGTACAAGTAAGGAAGAATAAGAAAGTTATACTTTCCTTATAATACAAAATGCAGTGGAAATAAACAAGTAGTAGAACTACAAGTAACAACATATAAGTCTTTTAACCCAAAGAGAAGGGTATCCAACAACCTTGGATAAAGGTCCCTTAATTTATAGTTTCAAGCAAGTCTGTCTTACCCACACCAGGGTAAGCCCTCGATACAAAGATCGGAGTGTCATTGTCTTGCTATCCCCGCAAGCCCTCAACTTCAAGGTAGTTGGAAACCTCTGTCTTTCTCAGCAAGGAAGCCCTCGAACATCAAGGTAGTCAGCACCTCTGTCTTCCTATCCTCGGATGTCCTCGAATGTAATCACCAACATTCAGAGTCGCACGATGCTTTGAGAGTTAATAAGAGCCTCTCCCTCTCTAGAAATCACATCAACATCATGTACGCACAGTAACCATGTTGTTCATCCATCCATCGATTATGAGCTCTTTCAAATGAGCTCCTATTTATAGGTAAGGTTGGCCTCCTTCCCAACGGTCATATTTTCCTTAAAAATCGGAGGGACCTATACACGTGTCACTTAGTCAACGGTTAGTTTATAAGAAAATAGACGACATAATTTTATAACAAAACAAGTGTAACAGAAAGTACAACGCCGTTTAAAATCTAACTCAAACTATTCGGAGTGAAAAATTCAGATTCTGAATAAATTCAGAGTGTACAAAACAGAGTTGATAAGATTCTGTTTAATAGATGAATTCGGAATGAGAATTCGGAATGAGAATTCGTCATCAGAATTCATAGTGATAATTCCTCATCAGAATTCTTAATGGGAATTCATCATCAGAATTCGTAATGAGATTTCATCTTAAGAATTCATAATGAGAAATTCTATCCAGAATTCAGAATGAGAATTCATCATCAGAATTCGTAATGAGAATTTGTCATTATAAATCTTAATGAAAATTCATTATCAGAATTCATAATGAGAATTCGTATCCTGAATTTGGAATAGAACTTCGTCAGAGTTCATATCCGGAATTCGGAATGATACTTTATTACAGTTCTCATCTGGAATTCGGAGTGAAACATCCTTACAGTTCATATCCAGAATTCGGATCCTAAAACAGAATACTTTATATCAAAGTTTCAAACAAATCCAAGAAAATAGAAATGAATCCTAATTTTATACTTAGGAAAAATGTGAATGAAAATATGATAAGAATAATATTTCTTACAAAAGTGATTTTCCTTATAAAATAGATTTTCCTTATAAAAGAAATTTTCTTAAAGATAAGGTGCTTGTGATTTTCCAAACAAGATGGAATGAAAAAGTCATAAGGAAAACCTTATTGACTCAACACTTATAACATAGGAAAATGGAAACATAATAAAGGGGTGAGCACATATGGTGGGTAAGGGAAAACATAACTGTTAAGGATAAAATATCATAAGTGAGAATAATATGATCATATGGGAATAATTAATATACCTAAAAACATAAACATAAAATATAATAAAACATAAATCATATAATAAGTATTATTTAAACTTATGAAATTAGTTCAAGGTGAGTTGAAACATGATTCAATAAACATGATCCCTGAGGGAAAAACCTAGTCATGAGAATGAACATAATTTGGTGGAACATCTTTCTAATATGTGAAAATATATTAGTTTGGGGAAACATCACATTCAATATCCAAACCATTAATTCCTTCCCTTACTATAATCTAAATTGTACTCATGAATATTTATCTCGTGAGATATAAATCCTTAACCAATGCATTTGAGGGAGGTATAGAACCCCACCTGTTATTCATCCATACATATGAATGTCAGTAGAAATAAAAAACTACAAATCATAATATGATAAAGAACCCATGGAAATAAAGTGTGTTTCATAAAATATACAAAGGAAAATCATTCATTTTTTTGAATAAAGAACCCTAGGAAATAAAATGTATTCTATTCATTGTATCATAAATAACTCATAGAAATAAAATGGGTGTCATATACATTTAATATGTATTCATATAATATATATTTTCTAATTCCATCAATAATCATTACGTGATTAATCCATGTAAAATTAATGGGTATCTGATGATATTCAACAACATTCTATGTAAATACCATTCAATCAAGATAATAAAGAATATGTTATTTACATTTTATAAATAAAGGGTATAAAATTAAGAAAATATTTTCCCTAATAAGTTAACGAATATATTCTAGGTGAATAACCTAAAATAAAATAAATTTAATGAAGGGTATTCACAATGTAAAGTCCCGGGAAGAAAAAATTAAACTAATTCTTGGTGGATGATTATTCACGTCAAAGTCTGTGATGGATTGTTCCTTTAGTACAGATGAACAATACATAATGAATCCAAAAAAGGAATATATATGGAATCATTTAGAGAATATTCTTGATCATGAATATTTTATGTCGAGGACAATGACTCGGATGATATTTTTTTGTTTTATAAAAATAAAATTAGAAATAGAAAATATCATGAATCATTGAAATTTTTTATTGAAAGATATTTCATAAAAGTTGAATAAAAATAGTATCATTTATAATGAATTTTTTTTTGAATATAATGGTTTATATTAAATTAAAAATGTGGTGTAATTTATTTTTGACATGTAAACGTTAAAAATAGAATATTTTCACATTTCGATGAAAATAAAATATATAGAAATCATTAAAAAAATTACAACTTTTAAAAGATTGTAATTTAGTAGACCAAAATAAAATATTAATGAATATATAAATACTCATTAAAATTATATAATTAAAATGTATATAAAAAGGGTTGGTTCCTAATCGTGAGGAATAGAAGAGGTCTCCTACACTTACAAGAAACACTTTAAGAAAAATATGAGTCATGGGGAAATGATATTATTATGAGATGTTTATAAACCAATGAATATTCAATAAAAATTATGAGGGTAATTATAATGAATTAAAATTACACATAATTTGTATCTTTATATAACAATATTGTTTTGAAAATAATACTTGGAATTGAAACAATTATGATTTGAGTAACATTTTAATCAAACCCCCTGTTAACTTTGGTATATTTGAGTAGATGGTCATTTAAAAAAATTATACAATAAAAAATTTAAACCCAATGATTATGGTAACATATATTTATTTCTAATTAATAATGTGGTATTAATTTTTTCATGGTGGATAATAATAAATACATCTCATGAAATTATAAATGAGACAATAATCCCTTTATTGTAATTCCTACTATGTTAAAATGTACTCTAAACTCCTGTAATACAAAAGTAACTATATTAATCACCCATTTCAGAACATATATAATATCTATAACCTTTTATAAAATTGATTAATTAGTATTCTCTATATTTATATATGTAATTTATTATATATTGTTTACCACGTGTGAGTAATCTTGATCCTTTTGAACAAGTCTTATAATTGCAGTGTTATTTATTAATCATATAATAACATTTATAATTCATAGATCATAAAATTTAATAGAATTATTATTTTATAATAATTTATAATCTTATAATTTCCCTATGTTGTAGTTTTGGTTATGATCCTTATTGTTTAATTTTTCAATGATTATGTTTTAATGATTCATTGCAAACAAAGGGTGTTTTCTAAAATAATGAGTGAAATTTTTATATTACCATTGTAGAATAAATAACAACATATTATTTTCTTATTTATATAATCTATTACCATATTATAAATTCACATATTCATCCATGATATAAATTTATATCATTGTTCATTTATGTGGTTATAAAATCCAAGAAAACATACCATAATTAATGGATGAATATGAATTCATATATATATATATATAACTGAAGTACAATAACCTTATAAAGTGTTTATTAGTATGATATATAAAAATTTTAAATAATAATTTTAATATTATAACTTATATGATGTTAATTTATTGTATAAAGAAATAAGTTTTTTCTCTTAAAATTTTATTTTGGATAGTTGAATTTATCAAGGTTGTTTATTCCTCATATTGTGAATAAGTTGTCCAATTTACCTTTCAAAAATTGTAAAATTTTCATAAAATTATATATCTCCCTTAATATCATTCTAATTAAAAACTATGTAATGTGGTGATGAAAATTAAAATAGAAATTTATCATTCCTTGGAGGTTCTATCCACATGTATAATTCAGTGATGATTTCATTTTATATACAATATAGATAATGAGTAATGTGATTTTGTCATTTTAGAAAATAATATTTATAAATATAATAACAATATATTAAATTATATAATAATAAAATTATTTTTTGTCAGTCAATGAAATTAGAACACATTGTGGTGTGGAGGTGGTAGTTCGCTCAATTCATGAATAACAGTTTCATTTTCCAACATCGAAAATGGAATGGCGGTTAATGATTGTAACATAATTGTAATAAAATAATATTATAATAATGATATGTATTTTATCCTTTTAGTATGGTTTAATTTTATTTCATTAATAATAAGTTCACCTAAAACATTGAACTAAGAATGGAGCAGTTTGAATCTTAAACCTTCCTTCTTCGATTATCTCCTTTACAATGGGGTTGTGATTTAAAGGGATGGTATTTTGTGAAGACCAGAATCTATTTAATGTGTAAATGATTTTTTTTTGAGATTATTAATGATTTTATTCTTAGATAATTGGTTTTCTGTGTTAGAGTAAGTGAGGTGAGGAGACCCCCTTTTATTAGTTAAATGTGAGGGAATTTTTCTAAATACCCGAAACTCTTTAAAAATTCGATGTCAATATCTAGGAATGTGGCTATAAAATTGAAAAATAATATATTATATAATATATATGTTCTAAAAATTCCTTATCATTAAATTCCTATACATATTTCAAAACAAAATTCAACTCATTGGTACTGCATATTTTATTTTGGCCTTTTTACCTTTTACTAGGGTAACTAGTATTTTCCTAAAATAATTTATCTTTTATTTGAAATTATAAAATAGCCCTTATTAAATAATTTTCAACTAATAATTCTAAATTTGAAAGAAATATTATTTTATTCAATTTATACTAAAGTTAAAAATTAATTTTAAAAATACTAATAGTATAATGTATTAATAAAATTTTGAACAACGTCACTAATGTTCTATAATGTTAATTATATGTGTGTAAACCAATTTTTATATTTCTAAATTTATAATACCCCTGATAAAATAAAAAAAATTTCATGAATAATTTTTTTATAAATTTTCAAATCATACTTATAACTTGATAATTCTATATAAAGCATTATATTCATGAAAATGTTATATTTCTCTTTTCATGATAAAATAAATATTTACTGAAAAATTGAAAATAATATAATCCTAAGACAATATTTTTATTATTAATCAAAATCATTAATTTTATTTTTTCTATTTTACATTTTATGATATATAATTATATCTTTTAAATAAAATTATAAACTACAATGGAAAAATGTTTTTATTAGAAAAGAACATTTTAAATTACTAGATGTTCTAATTCTTAATTTCAATAAAATTATAATAAATCCTGAATTAATCAATAAATATTATATTATAATAAAATATTAATTTATTGATCAGGAAAATATTTTTATATAATAATATTTAAATGATTTAAAATATAAATTCTTAAACACATGTATAAAATAAACTTTATATATATATATATTTAAAAAATCAATTACTCCTTTTCATACTATGTAATTCAATTCCCAGTTTTAAAATCCATATTTAATATTTATAATATATATATACATATTTAAAAAAAATTTAATTATTGCATTTGAAGTAAGATATCGAACAGTTTTGACATAATGAGTGGAAAACATATATTAATATGTTGGGTCATAACATTCTCCATTTATAAATAAATTTGGCCATATCAATTTTAATTATTCAAAACTAGTAAAATTATGAGAGGGTATTGTAAACATATTCATCATTTGGGATATAACGTTCTATATGACATCTTCCATACTCTTTTAGGAAATATAAACATATTACCATTCCATGAACAATATTATACACTCATATAATTCTGTACCCTAGTATATATACATCCTAACAATATATTCACTATAATATACATCACTCAAATCTATTTGATTCTTGAATAAATTAAACCAATATGATATAGTATATTACTTAAAAAATTAACATTATCTTTAACCCTTAAATATATTAATCACTTATTCATAAAGTCAATATATATATTTTTATATACCATTACCCAAATATTATATAAACATTACCATAAAAAACATGGATAACTCTTTCATTAAATAAAAAAGAAATTCAAGGGCTATAAATACTATCTAGATTACTTTTATCAAAATCAATCAACTATTTATTTCCTCAGTATCAAGCATATATTGAACATAAGTGTTATCCATACATTAAATAGGTTATCTCTATTACTTCTTATAAAATAAAAAAATTTCATAAATTAAAATTCAATGGTTATTAATACAATTTAATTAATGTTTCCAATCCATTAAGAGCAAAAATTATATTAAAAAATTCATTATGTGGTTCATATTGCTCTCATAAATTATAGAACATATAATAATATCATCAATAAAAATCACTCAATAGTGAAAATAAAAAATATTATTAATTCTTGTTATGATGTCAATATCGCATCCTTAGGTAAGACTGGTAAAATTTCCATTTCTATTATAAAATATTTGTACCATGATTATCAATCCTTTATGTATGTTCTATTATTTCTTTATAAGAAATAATTGTTTTTAGATACATGCCCTTATCAACATCATTGCCATGATCCAATTTTTAAAAAATAAAAACACAAGTTATTTTCAAGAAAAAGAGTAAATGGTGATGAAAAATAAATCCTAATATGTATTCTCTAATTATAAATTTATTTTATCATTTTATACATTCAATTCAATCTACTTTGATTTAAGTTAAGATAATATGTTCTTATTAACCTAAAATGTTAAGGTATTTTGGAAATAAATCATTCATAATGGTCTATAAAGAGTATATGGATAACAAAACCATATCTATATAGAGTATTGAACTAGGTGCATAGTTTGGACTATTTATCATGTAATAGGTTTCAATTGAGTTAATACACAATACTCCCTTATAAATGTCATTATACAAGGGTACATCTATTCCAGATATTCCATCCACTTGTGTTGTCTAGATCAGGATGTTATTTCTTGGAAACTACTAAATATATACTACAAAAATATTTTTGGATGTTATCATATATGTAGATTTGTTCTATAGACTTATCCATAATGATTTAATTATAGTTCTCTTATCCTAATAAATAAAATATTACATTGATCATCGTACATACTTACTATTGATGACATTTCTAACTCTTTATTTATTATCAACCAAAACCATCCTAATATCTATATTTTTCTAAAACATTATATAAAACCAAATTTACCAACTTGTATATGTGAACATATATTTTAAAAAGAAATATCAATTATATCCTTAAAATTCATTCACCTAAAACTTAATTTTTTTATTAAGAAAAACACTTTTGTGGGAAAAGTGAGAAACCGAAAGGTTCATCATACAACAAAAACACCCATGCAGAAAACCAGAAATAGACCCGACCAATCAAAGATAACACTGCCAACCCCAATAGAGAACCACTCGGCGATCCCATGCAATCATGATCCCTCCCGAAGGCAAAGCCCTCCCTAAAATTCAGCCAAGTCCCAAATGGCCTGCAATGTGGACAGAGGTGTGCTCCAGCCCATCAGAACCTGTCTGGCCCTCATCCTTCCCCACACACATCAACGGATATTTCAAAATCATTTACAAACAATTTGATTCTTCCAGAGCCCATATCCCTAAAAAGCTTCCACGATATGTAGGATACCTGATAGTGTGGTTCCTCCCTTAGCAGATCTTCAAGTGAAGAAGTCATCTTGTTCCATACCTGGATATACTCATCTAGTTTGATCACCCCCTTGTTGAAGCCGCCAACCAGAATCATATCTTGTTTTTCAACCCATTTATATTGCTCCTCATTGAGATTCACATCAATGGTCCGACCCATGATCCTAGCTGCATCCCCCTCCAAAGCATTGAGAAATAGAACCTGCTCTTTCACCTCCTCATCCGAGGACAAAATCAAGTCCATGGACGGGTTAGACTTACCAGATGAAATTGACTGACATCCAACCCCGCTGCCCAGCTCCTCGGCCACTGCCCTTTTTTGCTGACCGAGTCCTCATAGGAGGTGGTAGGGAGGAGTAGTTCTTCTTACCCCTCCTCCTCTTGTCACTCATATTGCTCTTCAGACCTTGTTCTCATTCCGAGTAGACTTTACTGACCTCCAAGGGTTCTTCATGGGGATCCTCTTGGTACTCTACCACTGCAAGGATAGCGAATCTGTTTCTCAGATTGACCGGAGTTCGAGTTGGAGAAGCTGCTCCCCCTGCCTGAATGCCCAAGTCTGATCCTCCTATTTCCCCAACACTGGTTAAGAGAGGAATTTCCAAGACCTCCTCTTGCATAACACCAGATTCTTCCTCCACTATCCCCTCCTGAGAAGCCTGTTCTGCACTGCTAGCATTGAACAGAACATCCTCCAACCGCTTGTCCCCCGCACCAGCCTCCATGGAGGAGCTAGCCCCCCATCCTTCTCCGTTGTCCACACTCTTCAACAACTTGATTACCGGGTTCAGAGTTGGTCTCACCGACTCACCGTGGTTGTGTGTAGCCTCGAGACCCCTTCCCATAAACTGGAAAGCAGTATAATGTTTCAAAACCTTGGAGTGTCCAGTTTCCCTCCTACACATCTCAGAATTATCCGAAGGGAAAGCTGTAGCAGCCTCAGGTAATGGAGCCTTCTCTTTGGACTTTTCCAATCCTACCTCCTCCTGGGGAACCCCCATCCCCATTGAGACATTGACCTCACTTGCCTTAGAAGGGTCCAAGTCAGCATGAGGCCGGCCTGCAAGTGTGGCCTGGGCACTGACATATCCAGCATTAGTGGTGATCACACCACCCCTTAGAGGTGCAACGGTAGACACATCTGTGGTCACAGTGGTCCGGCCACTGCCAGCTCTTCTTCTACAACCCTGCTCAACATGGCCCTGTCTGCGGCAGTAGGAACAAAAGTCATTCTAGGATTCATAGAAAATCGGCTATGCATACCTGTACTCCTCCTCAATAATAATCCATACTATATCCGGTGGGATTCTAGAGAAATCCATTTCAACACAAATTCTTGCTGACATGGGGTGCGACAAGGATGTTGTTCTTTGATCACTGCACACAAAACGACCAATAGAATTGCCAATTGATCTTAGCAGCCCAAGGTTCTGGAATGGGAGAGGAAGGCCAGGCAACTGGATCCAAATCACCGTAAAGGGGGAATCTCGGTTCATGTGGACATCAAAAGACCAACAGAGTAAATGAAAAGGGAGGTCGGAGAAAGATTTCCTCTTTCTTGACAAAGCCCTTCCCAAATCGTGTTCATCAGCAAACATAATGAGAAATTGACGCGGCCCCATAATAACTACTTGCGCTCGATGTTTCAGACCCCAATCATCATTGACAGCCTTGGCAACGAGTTCCACCAGAGGTCGCCACCGCACAAAATGCACAATCAGAGCCGAGGAAATCAACGCCGATGCATCAGTGAATTCCCTAACCGAAACCGAAACTATCGGCTGACCTGAAACGCAGAAAGGGACTTTCGGAGCCACTTGAATTTCAGGAAAGAAAAAGCCCACATCCGTCGAGGAACAAGAGATATCGGGATCTCCCGAGTGCGAAGTTCCATGAAAAAGAGCAGAAGGCTGTGACCCCTCCCCCCCCCCCCCCCCGCATGGGAGGAGGGGCCTCGTCGGGCAACATCGCCGTAGGGTCAGCTGGCCGTCATCGCCATCATCACCACCGTAGTGGGAACTATTCACAATTTCCTTAAAATACATTCACAATACCTTTTCAGAATAGAATTATAAATAATTAAGACCAGACATTAACTTAAAAAACTCAAGTTGTTTTCATCTAAAGAAATTTTTTCCACTATATAAACAAATTATTAATCCATACAAATTTGTCAACATTTCCCAAAAAATATCCAAATAATATTCCCTTCTAAAAACTTCATACATATTACATTTCATAATAATATGGGGAAAAGGAAACATAAATAAAATGATCTCGTATATTTTTTAATGCTAAAAATAAGCATTAACATTAAAATAACATAAATGATCATATGATGACCATATGTATATAATCAATATATATATATATATGAAACTTATACACAATCATGAAGTCATATTGAATCTTGATATAAGGCTTGGATAAACATATGACATGAATCAAAAGAGTATGGATACATGAGTCAATAAACATTCAATATGATATTATAATATAGACAAGAGAACATTCATAAAAATGTGGAACATAATTCAAATATGGGATAAAACACTAATGTATTTATATTTTACTTTCTTCAGTCACACCATCTATTCTCATTTTTACAAACAACTAAAATACACTCTCTAATACAAATATCATGAGATATAAATCTATATTCCATGAATTATATGGTGATATAGGACATCACCTATCATTCATCCATACTTAAAAGTTACATTAAAAAATATTCACATATAAAATCATAATAAACTCAAAGAAATAATTTTATTTTAGAAAACAATAAAATAAGAAACATTAATATTTTATAGCATAATGAAACCATGAAAAGAAAATGTGTTTCATTCTAAACATCATAAAGAATACATAGAAATAAAATTGTTCCTGCATCATTTTTAAATGGATTCACATTAATAATTCCATAATAATTACATAAATAATCAAAACATGATAAAACAATGGAAAAATAAATCCGTGTCAAATGATATTTGGTAAAATTCATGGTAAATTTTATTAAATCATGATAATAAAGAATAGTTTTCACATACCATATAGGTAAGGGGTACATGGTTAGGAAAAAAATTCCATAATAAATAAGTGAATGGTATCTAGGTGAAGACCCATAATCAAATAAATATAAGGAAATTTATTCACAGTGCAATGCCAATGGAATAAAATTATGTGAATTCATAGTGGATAGTTAGGAAATATAACGGAAATTACTAAACATTACATAAAAAGAGAACAATAATACATAATAATTTTAGATAAATAATATAGATGGTAACATTTAGATAATATCACTAATCAATAGTATGGTATGTTGATGAAAATTACTCAAATAAAAAATATTTTTTGGGGGTTTAGAAACATTAATTCAAAAATAAGAAATAACCTTGATATTTTGAGAAAAAATTTAAAAATATTTTTTTTATAAAACTAATTGGAAAATATTATTTTTAAACATGAAATTATAGACGGAAAACATCATATAAAATGGAAATGGTTGAATATTTTTTTCTTCACATGTAAACATTAAAAAGATAAGCTTTACAAAATTTGAACCATATAAAAATTGTTTTAAATTTATTATAATAATTTATTAGAATGTCATGTACTAGAAATTGAATTTAATAAATTATTTAAGTATAGATAAAGACAAATATATTAGGATCCAATAAATAAAAATATGTAAAAATGGTGGATCTTGATTAAGAACTAGAGATGGCCTCTGATACACTTATAAAAAACACATCAGATAAAAAACGAGTCAAGAAAAAAAGATATTTTCATGGGACATGTAAAACCCCATGAATATAAAATTAAAATCAAGATGGTTTTTATAAATTATATAAATTCTCCAAATGGGTTATACTTCTAAAAAATATGGATTTGAAATAATATTTGAAAATGAAAATCTTGTGGTTTGAGTAAAATTTTAATCAAACCCATTTCAGCTTTTGTATCTTTTGAATCAATGTCTATTTAATGAAATTAAATGGAATGTGTAACTCCTTAAGTATTTAAATTATATATTTTATAAATAAAATAATGCATTGAAAATATTTTTTTGCATACAACACTAAACCAAGATGAACCACCAAAAATTATATAACCATTAAAATATATCCTTAGAATTATAAGGTAAATATAAAGGAAAATGAATTGTGAAATATAATTATAAATAAAAATAATGTAACATTTTTTCATTCTAATATATTGATAAAATAAAATTATTATAGCTAAATAACAAATAATATTATTTAATATGTTGAAATATATTTTCTTAAAAAAAATTCATTTTCATATGAATATAAGTTTATTACATAATGGTTAAATAAATATTTAAATATAAATTATTTATATTAAATATAAGAAAATAATATAACATTCACCCAATATATATTAATATGTATGTAATAAATTTATTATCTACTTAGAGGATACATGTTTCATGATATTTTTTATACATTTATATTAAAATTGATTTTTTATCACATTTATATATTTTATTGTACAAAAGGGATTAAATATATGTAATAATAATTTAAAAATTCACAAATGGGATATATTTAAATTTTCATCATATAATTTTGTTACCAAAATAAAAATTTGTTACCACTATAAACTAATTATCTTTAAATTATTCATATTTTTATAAATATTGTGATTTTAAATTAAAATGATATATTTTAGAATAAATACTCTAATATGATTTTTAAAAATATATAAAAAATTTAAATCTCAATTTTTTGAAATCAATATTAATTAACATTAATAAAACATCATCATTATAATTAATTGATATATAAAAATGGTTTTTAAACTCATTTTTTATTTAATTTAATTTTTTTTCCTCATTTAAATAAATTTAATTAGAATAAACATAGTCCATATTCATATTTTCATGAATAAATTTGGAAATAAGGGTTATATGATATTATTATAGATAAAATAATTACTATGGATAAAATTTAATCAAGATTAATAAGTGTTATAATGGGTAACCAAATGTATATCAAATTTTACATAAAAAATTTGACATAAAATCCTTTTAGAATAGATTTGTTAGTTTTTAAAGTCATACATATGTTTCTAAACAACATTTCCCCACATAACTTACCTAACTCTCAAGAAATTAAATTCTTATCACTTATATAACATTCTATTTCAAATATTTTTCCATCTTTTTTGCCTATAAAAGGAAAACACTTCAACCTACTTTAAAGAATACATATATGTAAAAAATAGATATAAAATATGACCAATTAACATCTCATATATTACATATATACATTTTGACTCCTCAAAGAATAAAAAAAATCCATCAAGACCATTATTTCTAGATGATTCCTCAGAAGAAGATCCAAATTCTCAACACATGTATTAGTTACACTTTTACTTCATTTATCCATCTCAACCACCCTCTTAAAAACACTCTAAATATATGTATATATTGACATCAGTATAAATAAATTTTCTTAAATGATGTTATATAAATTGTACAATAGTCATCTATTCCCCTCATATTCAATCGAAAAAATTAAAACATTGTTCATGTGAGTGTATAAACTTCCTTCTCGATGAATAACATGTTTCCATTTTTCCTTACCACATTTCAAGGATGGTTATACAATGGGATTTAGTGAATATATATATGTTATTTATGAAATTTTTTATATTATAAAATTATATATTATATGTTTCTTAAGTAATACTACAAATAAGTTATCTTTTTAAAAATACCCACCTAAAATTAATATTCCAAGGGGATAAGTGATTTATTTATAAGTGAAAAATAATTTTTTCATTCAAATTTTTTATAAAACTCTCAAAATTATGATTAATCACCTTAATAAAATCTAAATAATTTCATTATACATTTTTTGTAATGATATTATAACCAAATAAACTCTTCCCATCCATACTCACACATAGATTCCAATATGTTTTGGTTAGGTCAGTTTAACCACCTATATGAATAATGGTGCTAATTTATATAATTTATGGATTTAGAAAAATAATATTGGATATTAAGAAATTTAATTAAAAAAATTTTATGTTTAATAAATGATATTATAATTATTAAATTCATTTATTAAGAAAAAATATTCAATAGTTAAGAAATTTCAAAACAAGAACATCATCATCTTCATCATCACCAATAATAACTAAAATACATAAGAAATGAAATTATAATGTTTGAAATAATTATGAAATAAAAAAATTAATGTTACTTTTATAATATAATAATGATTAACTCTAGGAAATAAATGATGAAAAATACTATATTATAAAACTTGATCAAAATTATCACGATTACTCACACCCGATTTTGAAAATAGATCATAATAAACTAATATAAATGGGGAGAATAATTTTAAATGGAATTTATAAAATTTTATAGATATTAAAAATGTTATAAAATAGGTTATAATGTTTGTTATTTTTGTTATATAAGAATTGTATTCCCCTTAATGGAAGAATATAATTAATGTCAGTTTTTCTTCATCTCAAATTTAAATTATTAAGACACATTTCTTAATGTGAACCATGATAATTTTAAAATGGTGTGATTAATTCCAGGTGAATTTATTTTACCATTTTCATTTAATTCTTGGTTCTAGAAGAAATATATCAAGTTATTTATTCAAATGGATCTCGATTCCAAAAAAATATTAATGTTTAAATTTTTTTAGCTCCACACATTTAATTTTTTTATAATTAATATTCTTGAACTTTATTCTTTAATGATTTTTTGATTAAACCATATGATTCTATTTTATGGAACATTTAATTCATATTTAAGAATAAAAAAATTAATCAAAATATTTTAACTTGAATTACCTCTTTACCCAAAAGTATTTCATTGTTATGAATAATTCTCATCCACTTTAATGATTGTTTCCAATTATTATATTTATTTTCTACCCAACCATTGTCTTAATTTATATATGGAATCCTGATTATGTGTTATATTTGGAGATTTTCATATTTCCTTTCTTAACTTTTCAAAATAATGATTTATTAATATTTTTATATTTCGGAATTTCAGAAATGTTATTTTAAATAATTAAATTGTTTTCCTTCCATGATCATTTGTTTTCTGAAAGACTCCCCATTTCCTTAGGATAATCTTATGGTCATTTTGAGGCTCCATTATTGAGTGTTATTTTTTAATAATTAATTTTTTTAAAAATATTTCGCATCATGTTATTTAATATACCTTTTGAAATTTACCCATGATATATTTTTTATGGTAATGTTAAAAAAGTTCTTAAATCACTTTTTAAGTTTTTAATCCAAAAGAACACATATTTACACCATTTTTTATTTTCTATGAATCAGCATCTCAATGAGGTCATGGATTATTTAATAAATTATTACTATCCTATTTCAATAAATAAATTTTTTCAAATGGATAAGGATATTTCCTTTCTCCAAATAAATTTTCTTAATATTGTCAAAAGGGGAAATTTTGATCTTTGTAAACAATCTATATTATTTTATATGTTATTATATTATGATTTCATTCAACATGTTTCTCTGGATGACTTATTCTTATGTTGTGTATTATCATGTATCTTAGATCCTTATTGTTTTAATTATTATTTAATAAAATTATGTTTGATTTCCTTATGTATCACACATATTATTAGAAAATATGAAGGGTGTGGATGAGTAGTTCTCCAATGAATCAAGTAAGGAATTAATCATTAGAGGTGACATATTCATGATAGATTGGAATAATTCCCTGGTAATGTATTAATATACCTTGGTGAACATACTTGGTAATTTGAAGGGTGAAACCTAAAAGTGATCTAATGTATTGGGTAATGAATTAATTTCTAGATATAGAATGTTCATGATACCTTGGAAGAATTCCATATAATGGTTTTGTGACACCATGGTGAATAACCCTATTAATTTAATTTATGATAACTTGGGGGTAAAATTTGGAGGTACTCTTATAAATGTATCATATTAATATTTAAAAACATTTTCAATTTTTATTTATGTACTTATGATCGTTTATAGATCATTTTATTATCTTCATTTTCTAATGTTTATATTCAATGTTTTTTTCAAGCCTTACACATGATATGTTCTAGTTTCATTTTTCTTCTCATACAGAGACCCTGATGTCACCCCTTTCTAATGTTTTGATTTCCCTATGTTACGAAGAAAATTAATATGTATGATATATTTATAATATTATATAGTATATAATATTTATGGGATAAATTTAAATATTTTTATAGATTAATCAATTACTTATATTGTGGGGAAAATTTCCATTAGTTAAAAGAGACACAGATTTCATTAATTGGGTTTTTTTCTAGCTCTTAATTCTCTAAACATAAAATGTCTCTGTAATATACGTAATTCAGTATTTTCTTTATGTCGTTCAACTGAGACAATAACATTTTCATTCTACTATATTTGATATCAGAGCATATTTTAGACAACATTAGAGGTGAGGTTGTTTATTTTGGTTAATTTAAGGGTTGATAAGTTATGTTTGATGGTAATTCAAAAGGTATAAATAATAATTTAGTAAAGTTGACGTAATATTGAATATATAGAGTATTAGGATAAGATAAATTTTGTAAAAATACAAGGGATATATTTGAGGTATATTTCTATGTATTGGAAAATATATGGACATTTTTTTAAAATAGATATTGTGTTTCTCAACTATAAATTACATCACTATATGGATATCAAAAATTTGATATAGTGGTTTCACAGATTCCCCTAAGGGTAATATCCCAAAAAATAATATTTTATAATTGAATCAATCTTCACTCTGGTGCATGATGAGTGGTCCTAAGACCACACACCATTCTAGACACTCCAAGTGGGTACATATTGGTTAATCAAATTATCATTACAAAACATTATATATGATTCGTTTGGATAATTAATTATGTTATAAAATATGGAAGAACCCATCATAAATAAATATATATTGAACTTAAGATGATTTATGATTAACTAAAAGATGATGTGATCATATTGAAGAATATGTTATTTTTATTTTTAATTCATCATTAAAAAATAATTCTCTTTTGGTGTTAATTGTTCAACACTCATATTTTCTAGTTTTGATTTTAGTAATGGATGGATCTAGAAGGAATCATTTAAATTATGGGTTATACATATAATAAAAATATTTTCCTTATGAGAAGTTTAATAGGATAAGAACCTAATTGTAAAACCTTTTGATTATTCCAAATGAGAAAAAAAGAAATATGATTACCAATGTGAACGTAATTAAATTCCCAAAAAAAAATAAGTTAAGTGTGGAGTGTATTGGATGCTTTTTTGATGAAGGTGATGAAGTCAACAATGTTATATTTCAAACATAGAAAAAATTAGTGAATAAACACGAAGGAAACTATCTCGTAAAAAATAATAATATGATTTATGTATATAAAAGGAGAGAATATATAAATAATTTATGTAAAAAAATTAATCAATCTATTAACATGATCATTTTAAAATATTTTCTTCCTAGTCACACATAAAATATTAAGGTAACCACATCATTTCAAATTTAATCCTGAGTTCTGAATATATTTTATATGTCCTTAATATATTTAATTAGTGAGTGGGAATTGAAATTTTAATGCCACAATTTATTTAGGTGGTGTAATGTAACACCGCCATATTTTAAATTATATATTTTCCATTATAATAAAATATGTTCAATAGCTTACATCATATTCAACATCTGACCAAAATGTACCGATAAATGTTATATAATAGTTAAATCATAGCCTTTGAATTGGTGGGTAAATATAGATGTAACTAAATAAAAAATACGTGAATAAATTAAAATTATAGCATATTTTTAATACAAATTCATTAATAAAAATCGAATATTTTTTCAGAAAACAATTAAAATAATTTTATTTATATCAATGTATTTTCTTATAAAATCTTTATTTTCATGTGTCTTTATTTTTATTATATTATGGTTAAATAATAGTTTAAATAAATATAATTAATAATATATATATTAAAATAAGTTAGAATCCATAAAATATTTATTTCAAATTAATAATAAATTTATTTTATGCTTAAAAGATATTATTTTCAAAAAATTATTTTTATGCGCTTATATTAAAATTGATATTTTTATCACTTTTTAACATAGAATTGTTTTAATTATAATTTTCAAATTAGGTAGTGGGATAAATTTCAATTATACACATAAAATCATGTCACAAAGTTAAATATTTGATACCACCATAAAATTCTTATTTATAAGGTTGGAGAATTTTCAAAATATTATGATTTTAAAATAAGTTAATTTATTTTAAAATAAACACTCCAATAATATTTTTAAACATATATACAAATAATTTATCACTAATTTAATAGGAAATTAATTTTAACTAATACAAGGAGAACTAAATGATTAAAATTACTAGTTTTATAAATGTGTATTTTTCAACACATTATATGTTTTAGTTTAAAAGATAATTCTCTCACAGGTGGAAATTGTATTAGGTAAAATGTAGTCCAACATTCAGATTTCCCACCTATAAATTTTACATGAAACATCAATTTATATTCTCATGGTAAAAAACTAACAATGAATAAATTTTAAATAATATTAATATGTTTTAAATTGAGTAATCTAATATTAATTGAATTTAATGTAATCAATTTTACACATAGTGTAACACCCCGAGCTTCCATGATACGCTTCTCATTCAATAATGCAATAGCTTGCATTGTACGCAACTTCGAGTTCTAAAACACCGCGACTAATCAAAGTAGCCGTTATGAATAGTAATAACCACTTTTTAAAATTATATAAATTTTATATTTCAAAATGGACTTCATTTTTGGATTCGGAATATCGAAATTAGCCTATGTTGAATTTTTGGTATTTTTCTGAGAACTTCTAATTTTTTATGAATAGTGAAAAATACTTAAAACAAATTTTTAATCAAAATACTTTATTGTGATAAATTATAGTATTTAGTGGTTTTAAGGTATAATTAGAATATATTTTTACCATTTTATCCAATGGTGGTCATTAGAATTAATTTAACATTGAAATTGGATATAAACAATAGCCAATCTTTTGATATAAATTGTTTCTTAAAAACACGCTATTTGTCGTAACAGCGGGAATTAATTATCAAATTAATTAATGCAACTTATATGTTTATAATTTTGTAAAATAGAAATCATTTTTGAATTCGGAATATCAGTTATAGCTTAGGGTGAAATTTTGGCCTTGTTCTAAAAAACTTCAATTTTTTGATGAATAGTGAAACCACTAAGTGGTAGTTAAATAACTGATTTTTCGTTTAAATGAAATATTACCACTTCTGTGATTTGATTTTCAAAAATCCGACATACATGGTTGTCATTAAGAAGTAAAATGTGGTTCAATGAGATTAAATTAATTTTTTTGTGAATAGTAACTTTTAAATTCTTAATCGCGGTTAGAGGTAATTAGTGTAGTTTAAGGTACAAATAATGTTTTAATAATATGAGATGAGCATGACACTTGTCCTACTCATATTGGATGAGTCATGGCCGACCAATACAACCCATGGGTCGACTTGGGGACCCCATGGAGCCACTTTAGTTGGAAAATGACATTAATATATATTTATGTAATGTTAAAATTAAATTGACACAAACTTGAGTTATTTTACTAAAAAGGTTTTTAAGTGGGGATACACAAGCCCAAAGTTTAACTATAAAGATTAATTATAAATCTAAAAATATTTCATACATCATAGTATTTTTTTATAATTTTTAGACATTAAATAAATTAAATTATTTATGACATCATTATGATGCAGCGATGACCTCATTATTTAACGATTTTAATAAAATGAAAAGATAATGTAAAATCCAAGGCTTAAACTTGTCCAAAGACTATTGGATGGGTATATTTCGAACCCTTATCACCTTATCCACGAATTATATAAGTGTGGGACCTTTAGAATCCGAAAAGCATTGTGTTATAATGTAACATTTCAATCTTTCCAAAAGAGCCCCTCCTCTCCACTTATAAAAGGCCCCCACCTCTCCCACCTTATTCACACCTTCAAGCCATTTGGCTCGGCCAAACTCTGCCCAAATACTCTACCAACTTCCCCCTATTACTCTTAGAAGCCTCACTTTGGTCAGAACTCTTCCCAAGGAAGCCTTTGTCTCAAATCAAAAAGAGTTACCCGATTTTGAGGTAATGTCTTCTCTAATGTTGTTTTGTTTTATTTTTCTTCTCCAACCCCATAAACTCTTTTTATTCATTTCTTTTGTAACAACTCCATTATCCTCAATATACTAGGATGTTGTTATAATAAGGATTCGAGCTACACTTACACACACCTACATCTAATGGTTAAATAACATACGGTTTTTGTGGATGGAGAATTTATGCCTCACGAAACGATGATTGTTCAACACTCATATAACACCTTCAAAGGTGGCCATTAAGATGTCACTATATTTATATATGATATATAATGTGTTTATGTTTTACTTATGCTTCTGTATTTCTCATTTATGGAATACTTTATGATTTCCATTATGGGTAAAACGCGATAATTTCATTTTAGGAAGTGCGGACTACCGCCCCCTAAAAGTGATTTGAATCGTTAATGCCATATGTGGGATGTATAAAGGATAGATTAAATGGTATTATACACTATATTATACTGTAATTATATTATAAATTTATATCATCATGATTCCGTTCCATTAAATACGAAATAGAAATGAAAGTAGCGTTCATGCGTACGTACGGCTTACCGTCTCCATGAACGGTGCATTTCATTTCTTACCTCTAAATGTTACGTAATGTTATAAATGAATGTATATACTGGATATATATGATATATATGACATCTAAATCATGAATATAATTCTGGAGATAATGTATATTCTACCACATAAACAACTTGTAATTATAAGAAGTTTATTGTTGACTCAAGTACCAAAGATCGACAAAACGACCGTTATTAACTTAAATAATTACATAATGTTCATATCATTGTAATAAGTGATATAAAAAGGATAATGAAATTGAAAATGGATCTTAATAAGGTATGTATTAACTCTAGTTTATTATTCAGGAGGTTAAAGAACGGTTGAGTCAAGTCAGACACGAGGTAAGGGAACTTCTTAATCCAATTTCTATTCTATGGGTTAATCTCCTACTTTCAAATTTTGTCATGATATTATTATGTCCTATCTTGTATTTTTACATTATTTATGTGTACTTATAGTGAATACACATAATATACCTACTTTATAAAAAAATGATCTTTTTAAGGACTTCGTCTCAATGCCCTTTCGTTGAGGCATATTTGGTTTTATACACAGCTTTCTTTTATACGGTGTATAAACCCCTTTGACTTTTACATTTATTCAAAAGGAATCTTTTTTATATGAAGCGTTTTGCTAAACGACAAAAGGGAATGTTTTTCTTTCCGTACTTATGCGGCGACAACGAATTCTCTACCGTCGTGACCATTATTTGAGTTTCGGCTTCCTCTACAAGCCATCATTTTCTTTAATGAAAAATAAATACAAAGTTTTAACTTTCTTTTATTTTGGTATTGAAAATGGTTTTGAAAGCGTTTTTATTATATCAATGTGTAGTATTGATATCTTGTGATTGAAATGTGGAAATTTTATGTTTCCTTTATGCATGTTTTATGTGATACGATTATGTTATGGTTTATGATATGTTTAATCCTATTCATATGAGGAATGTATTGGACTTAATAAGTGACGGGTGGAGCCCGCTATAGCTCATCGATGCATCGGTAGGTCTCATGAGACAACTAGACGTTGAATTGGCCGAGGCCCTTTCCCAATTTGATTTATGGTTTTGGCCGAGGCCTTAATCATTTTAGACGTCTTGGCCGAGGCCCTGACGAAATGTTTCAGAATGTCTGGCATTATACATTCCCTCATTATGAAAGTGGTTATTGATATTGCATGTGATTATTCGACTAGTAGAATATCAATGTGAGTAAGTAAATGGCATTATTTAATTTTATTTTTTCCATATTATGCTGAAGTTAAAGTTTAAAAAGGCTTTTGTTTTAGTTATACATTGCCTTAAATGTTAATGTTTATTTATGAAAGCTTCTGTAATATTGTTATCCTTACTGAGCATCTGAGCTCACCCCTTTCAATGTTTTAATATTTTCCAGGATGTGAAGAAGTATTTTATGAATGACCTGCTGGGATAGTCTGAAGAGGATAGAAGTGTGGACTATGGAGACTATGTTATTATAGTTTTTCACTTTGTGATGTAATGTAACATTTATGAATTTATCTAGTGTTTCCAAGGCTACTAAACTAATCGGTCTTTCGAGACTTGATCTTTTGTGATCATGCCAATGTTACGAAGTAATGCACCGGCTCTGGGTAGCTGGGGTCGGGGCGTTACAGTTGGTATCAGAGGCAGTTTAGTACTAACCTTGGAAGCTAGATTTAGATAAACTCTGATTAGAGCACATATCCCAAAGATAGACTTTGAGGATTAGTATAGAAGAACTTCCTAGAATTTTTTTATTGTAGAGATTTTGTGAGTTTTCCAAGCAATACATCCTTGTCTGGATACGAGCAAGTAGAGGCGGCTCTGGCACAGATGTACCTAGGGGTAAAACCCGAAAACACCGCTTTGAGCTAGACTCGAACGGGAACTGGTGCACGACAATGGGCCTTGCTGCACTCTTGGTTACGACACTCCCGGGGGATATGCTTTGGATAATTCTCATTTTCTTTATAAACCACTATGAAGGGTAATGAGTATATACTTCCTCAAAGAAAACATTTTTATGGATTATATCCATAAATTGTTCAATTTATGTTAAGTATTTTATAAGTATGGAATTATGTATTTTGATTCACAAACTAATCTAGTATATGGCATTGTATAGAAATGGCGCCCAGTAGAAGGAATGTGAACTCCATCAATATGTATGATCCAAAGAGTAAGAAGGATCATATCTTTCATGGTATTAAGCCAACATTTAGAAGGGAAATATTCTCCCATGTGTTATCAACATATGAAGAAATAGTATCATGTGTTAATGAGATAAGTAGAGAATTCTTTGAGTCTTATGGATTTGACGGGATGAAAGAGAAGAAAAGTATGGAAGAGAGAATGATGGATAAAGGGACGAGGGAAAAGAAGAATTTTCCAATATGTGATAACTGTGGGAAGAAACACCTTGGAATTTGCCTGAAGGGAATGGGAGTTTGTTATAAGTGTGGAGAAAAAGGACACGGAGTGCGTGACTGCAAGGGTATGAAAAAGGTTTCAAATGTACAATGCTTCATCTGCAAGGAGTGGGGACACTACGCAAACCAATGTTCAAATCATCAGAGTATGCCCCACATGATGTTATTGGATAATAAAAAAGTTATGATACTACCACAGATGAGGAGGAATGATTAGAGTTCTTATGTTGTTATTAAAGAATTTTGTAATTTGAGTCTTGTATCAATGATGTACTTGTTATAATAATTATGGAGTATATAAGGATTGTACTGTAGTACTATTTCATCTAGGACTTGAGATTGTGCGGAACCAAGAAAAGTGACTCCACAGTAGGTTAAATTTTTGGAAAATATATGGTTGAGAGAAAGATAAACCATAATATGGTTCTGATACCAAGATTGTGATTTTGGAATAAGACATGATTGATTCGGATAAATTATGTTGGATATTCTTAACATCCTTGAAACTGATTAATGATTTGTATACATTTTTGGATAGAAGGAGTATATCTAGTTTTCTATAAGGAATAAGGGATCATGAATGTAATCAATAATGATTTATGGTAATACAGTATGTTGTAGTGTTTTAAAAGAATACATGATGAAGGTGTTCACATGTTGTTACGTAGAAAAAAAAGAGCTTCATTATGTTTACCTTCCTCATAAAATCTGGACTGTGAGTTGGACAAAAGTATTTTGGATAACTATAAAGGTTGGAATGGATTATATTTTACATTGGATACTATTGTTAAGGTTATTTTTGGATATTTATAAAAAGGAAAACACGTAGACCGAGTGACAACCCATCGCGTCGGATAAAGCTGTGGGAATCGAACCCACAACCATAGTGTGATTGGGATTAATCTCCTACCACTGGACTACGTGAAGTCCCTGGTTTTTACAAAATATTTTTTTCTAATCTAAATGGTATCTGTTAAAATTTGGAACCTTATACAATTAGGATAAGTATAATATTTTTGAGTTCTATTATCTTTTTGAGTGAAAGATGAGTTGAAGGTTGAAACTCTCATTGTCAAGCATAAATATATATATACATATCTCTTATTCAATTAATAAATTAATTATTAAACTTTAGTAAAGGGATATTAAATCAAAAAAAATGTGTTATCCTAATACCTTATGTCTTGTTGAACTGATGATATTTTAAATCAATATAGATTGAAGGCTTTGAGGCCCTCAATTTAACAGTTGATTGTGAATGATGACCTCAATCACTCCCTATAAATATTTACGTTTTTCCTCCAATTATATGTCTCTAATTTCCACCAATGTTCTCCTTATCGAGATCATAATTTGGTGGTGACTTTCTTATTTCCATTTCCCTCTTATTAAGACTAAATTTTATTAACCTTATTTCTGATATGGGTTTTCCACAAAGGTATTTTCTATTTTCAACCTTTTATTTTCCAAGAAAAATTTCAAATTGCGAGGACACAATTTATTGAAGGAGGGGAGAATGTAACACCCCGAGCTTCCATGATACGCTTCTCATTCAACAATGCAATAGCTTGCATTGTACGCAACTTCTAGTTCTAAAACACCGCGACTAATCAAAGTAGCCGTTATTAATAGTAATAAACACTTTTTAAAATTATAGAAATTTTATATATCAAAATGGACTTCATTTTTGGATTCGGAATATCGAAATTATCTAATGTTGAATTTTTGGTATTTTTCTGAGAACTTCTAATTTTTTATGAATAGTGAAAAATACTTAAAAAAATTTTTTAATCAAAATAATATATTGTGATAAATTATAGTATTTAGTGGTTTTAAGGTATAATTAGAATATATTTTTACCATTTTATCCAATGGTGGTCATTAGAATTAATTTAACATTGAAATTGGACATAAACAATTGCCAATCTTTTGATATAAATTGTTTCTTAAAAACACGCTATTTGTCGTAACAGCGGGAATTAATTATAAAATTAATTAATGCAACTTATATGTTTGGAATTTTTTAAAATAGACATCATTTTTGAATTCGGAATATCAATTATAGCTTAGGGTGAAATTTTGGCCTTGTTCTGAAAAACTTCAATTTTGGATGAATAGTGAAACCACTAAGTGGTAGTTAAAAAACTGATTTTTCGTTTAAATAAAATATTACCAATTCTGTGATTTGATTTTCAAAAATCCGACAGACATGGTTGTCATTAAGAAGTAAAATGTGGTTCAATGAGATTAAAATAATTTTTTGGTGAATAGTAACTTTTAAATTCTTAATCGCGATTAGAGGTAATTAGTGTGGTTTAAGGTACAAATAATGTCTTAATAATATGAGATGAGCATGACACTTGTCCTACTATTATTGGATGAGTCATGGCAGACCAAGACAACCCATGGGTCAAATTGGGGACCCCATGGAGCCACTTTAGTTGGAAAATGACATTAATATATATTTATTTAATGTTTAAATGAAATTGACACAAACATGAGTTATTTTACTAAAATAGTTTTTAAGTTGGGATACACAAGCCCATATTTTAACTATAATTATTCATTAGAAAGCTAAAAATATTTCATACATCATAGTATTTTTTTTATAATTTTTATACATTAAATAAATTAAATTATTTATGACATCATTATGATGCAGCGATGACCTCATTATTTAACGATTTTAATAAAATGAAAAGATAATGTAAAATCCAAGGAATACACTTGTCCAAAGACTATTGGATGGGTAGAATTCTAACCCTTATCTCCTTAGCCACGAATTATATAAGTGTGGGACCTTTATAATCCGAAAAGCATTGTGTAATAATGTAACATTTCAATCTTTCCAAAAGAGCCCCTCCTCTCCACTTATAAAAGGCCCCCACCTCTCCCACCTTATTCACACCTTCAAGCCATTTGTCTCGGCCAAATTCTGCCCAAATACTCTCCTAACTTCCCCCTCTTACTCCTAGAAGCCTCACATTGGTCAGAACTCTTCCCAAGGAAGCCTTTGTCTCAAATCAAAAAGAGTTACCCGATTTTGAGGTAATGTCTTCTCTAATGTTGTTTTGTTTTATTTTTCTTCTCCAACCCCATAAACTCTTTTTATTCATTTCTTTTGTAACAAAAACAGTATCCTCAATATACTAGGATGTTGTTATAAGAAGGATTCGAGATACACTTACACACACCTACATCTAATTGTTAAAGAACATACAGTTTCTGTGGATGGCGAATTTCTGCCTCACGAAACGATGATTGTTCAACACTCATATAACACCTTCAAAGGCGGCCATTAAGATGTCACTATATTTATATATGATATATAATGTGTTTATGTTTTACTTATTCTTCTGTATTTCTCATTTATGGCATACTTTATGATTTCCATTATGGGTAAAACGCGATAATTTCATTTTAGGAAGTGCGGACTACCGCCCCCTCAAAGTGATTTGAATCGTTAATGCCATATGTGGGATGTATAAAGGATGGATTAAATGGTATTATACACTATATTATACTGTAATTATATTATAAATTTATATCATCATGATTCCGTTCCATTAAATACAAAATAGAAATGAAAGTAGCGTTCATGCGTACGTACGGCTTACCGTCTCCATGAACAGTGCATTTCATTTCTTACCTCTAAATGTTACGTAATGTTATAAATGAATGTATATACTGGTTATATATGATATATATGACATCTAAATCATGAATATAATTTTGGAGATAATGGATATTCTACCACATAAACAACTTGTAATTATAAGAAGTTTATTGTTGACTCAAGTACCAAAGATCGACAAAACGACCGTTATTAACTTAAATAATTACATAATGTTCATATCATTGTAATAAGTGATATAAAAAGGATAATGAAATTGAAAATGGTTCTTAATAAGGTTTGTATAAACTATAGTTTATTATTCAGGAGGTTAAAGAACGGTTGAGTCAAGTCAGACACGAGGTAAGGGGACTTCTTAATCCAATTTCTATTCTATGGGTTAATCTCCTACTTTCAAATTTTGTCATGATATTATTATGTCCTATATTTTATTTTTACATTATTTATGTGTACTTATAGTGAATACACATAATAGACCTACTTTATAAAAAATTATCTTTTTAAGGACTTCGTCTCAATGCCCTTTCGTTGAGGCATATTTGGTTTTATACACAGCTTTCTTTTATACGGTGTATAAACCCCTTTGACTTTTACGTTTATTCAAAAGGAATCTTTTTTATACGAAGCGTTTTGCTAAATGACAAAAGGGAATGTTTTTCTTTCCGTACTTATGCGGCGACAGCGAATTCTCTACCGCCGTGACCATTATTTGAGTTTCGGCTTCCTCTACAAGCCATCATTTTCTTTAATGAAAAATAAATACAAAGTTTTAACTTTCTTTTATTTTGGTATTGAAAATGGTTTTGAAAGCGTTTTTATTATATCAATGTGTTGTATTGATATCTTGTGATTGAAATGTGGAAATGTTATGTTTCCTTTATGCATGTTTTATGTGATACGATTATGTTATGGTTTATGATATGTTTAATCCTATTCATATGAGGAATGTATTGGACTTAATAAGTGACGGGTGGAGCCCGCTATAGCTCCTCGATGCATCGGTAGGTCTCATGAGACAACTAGACATGGAATTGGCTGAGGCCCTTTCCCAATTTGATTTATGGTTTTGGCCGAGGCCTTAATCATTTTAGACGTCTTGGCCGAGGCCTTGACGAAATGTTTCAGAATGTCTGGCATTATACATTCTCTCATTATGAAAGTGGTTATTGATATTGCATGTGATTATTCGACTAGTAGAATATCCATGTGAGTAAGTAAATGGCGTTATTTAATTTTATTTTTTCCATATTATGCTGAAATAAAGTTTAAAAAGGCTTTTGTTTTAGTTATACATTGCCTTAAATGATAATGTTTATTTATGAAAGCTTCTGCAATATTGTTATCCTTACTGAGCATCTGAGCTCACCCCTTTCAATGTTTTAATATTTTCCTGGATGTGAAGAAGTATTTTATGAATGACCTGCAGGGATAGTCCTAAGAGGATAGAAGTGTGGACTATGGAGACTATGTTATTATAGTTTTTCACTTTGTGATGTAATGTAACATTTATGAATTTATCTAGTGTTTCCAAGGCTACTAAACTAATCGGTCTTTCGAGACTTCATCTTTTGTGATCATGCCAATGTTACGAAGTAATGCACCGGCTCTGGGTAGCTGGGGTCAGGGCGTTACACATAGAACTAGTATAATATATTTTTTAGGTTGTAAATTTGTACCTATATATCTCAACAACTTCTCTCCACTTAGATATCATGTAAATCTTTTCTTATCACTTACCTAACATTCATTTCCAAATATTTTCCCTATTTTTTTAGGTCAGAATATAAAATGAAATACACAAGAGGGGGTGAATTGTGTATTTCTAGAATCTACCATAATTACAGATCTTAACACCCACTATATTTTATGTGAATATGCAGTGTAATTATTCTATATGAAAATATGTATTGGATAAACAAATATAAATATGTGAACATTTTATAGTGGTTCGGGGCACAAAGATCCCCTAGTCCACTCTACTAATCACTCTCTTGACGAGCTTGGTAAATTTCACTAGAATTTTTTTCTTATCATAAGACCAAAAATTAATAACTATGATTAAAAAGTCAACAACATTACAAGACCAAATATCAAGAATTTTCTTTCAATAATAGAGAATAGATTATCCACAGGATAGAACGAGAATCAAATAATCCACCACAACTATGTATGAGTAGTTGAAACTCAAATAAGTCAAAAGAAATTTCAATTGTTTGAAATAGCATAAAAATCACAATTGATGCAGTATAAAATTGATAGTTGATTGATATTCGACTTCAGAAATAATAATATTCAATAGAAAACAAGTCTAAGGACATCCGGGTAGCATATATATCTTTAATTTAAAAGTAGAAACCAAATAGAGTAGTTGCACAATTATAGTAGAACAAGATAAAACTTGTATATCTCTAAAATATAGACCTTTATTCATAGTTAATAATTGGTTGTGGAACTGTAATAACAATTTCAATAAGGCAGTATTTTATGTCAATTATTTATCACATGTATATTTTAAGAGTTTTTCTGAATAAATATATATAACATAAAAAACTTTTTTTGGTGTTTCAGATCCAAAACAACATCCTGATTGGTCACAAAAATTTAAATTTCAATTAACTATGATAGTCATAACTTCCCTTATAAATAAGAGAGATTTTTTATGATGAGATGGTTCTCTGAAAAAATCAGAATGATCCTCAAATCATTCTCTATTTCTGTATTGACCATTGCTGTAATCTCAGATTGAAAATTTGGCTTGAAGAACTTCACTATTGGGAACACAATATATGGTTGAGGTGTGTAGTGTAGGGTTCCTTTACATAGTATAGGTTTCCTTTTCATAGCGTAGGGTTCCTTTTCATTGAATAGGGTTCCTTTTCATTGCATAGGGTTCAACTACATAATTTATGTATCCGTATCCATATTTTCATATGCACGTAATGTAAGGATCATATATTAAGGTATGGAACATGATTTATACGTTCATCTTTGTCATCATAAAAAATCGAATGGAGAATTAATTAACCATATGTTCAATTTCCTGAAACATGGAGTTGCAAATAGTAAATTCGGACTCTATCAATGGGTTTCTGATCAATACGTGTGTCAATTTTCCAAACATAAGGATGATGATCCAAACAAAAATTTGTTTTCATAATGTAAGGTTAAAAACAGTGTATCCAAAATTATTCCTGTAATTCCAAATTCCTTTAAAATAGATTATAAATTCCTATAAAACTCACATAACAAAAAATTATTAGAAAATGAATAAGGGTTTTGTGAACCTAAAAATCACCATAATATATATAGTATTATTGATACAATACATTCCCAACAATCTCCCCATTTATTATGATCACACAACCCATAACATAATCCTTAACAAAAATTAAATAAATAACAATATTTTTAAAACGTACACAAAAAAGATAAAGACATTTTTTGAAATTTTAATTTGACATAAATATTTCAATAAAGAAAAAATTTCTAAATAAGGAATTTTTTTTGTTTGCAAATATTATCCTCATCTCCTTCAGAGATAATATTTATAAAATTAAATTGTATCCCACGTTTTGATATCAAAAAGATGGTTTAAAAGAATTGATTAAATAAACCACATCTTAATATTGCATAGAACAATAAATGAATAGTTACATATTATGGAATTAGAGAATTAAATATAATATTTGTAGTGATATATTGAACTAAAATAAAATTAAATAAATTTCTATATAAATAATTAGAATTTGAACAGACATACAAATTTTTTGAATGGTTGAAATACAATCCAAAATCAACAAGGGGATTAAAAATGAATGGTTTAGAGTTCAGTTTTAGCAGGTACTGAGGGTTCTTTTGGAGGAGTAATTTCTTGAACTGCACATCTAAGATCAACCGGATTTAGAAATAGGCATTGAAAATGATTATTAAACACTTATTTCTAGTACTTAAGTAGTTTAATCAAATCATTCCCAACCATTAAACTTTTAACCAAATTTAATTTCACAAACTCATTTACATCCTGTTCTAATTGGATGAAAGAGATAAACTTTCATTTAACATGGATAATCATTTTCCCCAAACATGACTCATTCAACGTTAGTTGAATCACCAAATGTCTTTTATTGTCCAACATAATATTTGAAGGTATGAATTAACACTGACGAGTGTATATCCTATCATTAAAATCATCCAGTACTAAGTTAATTTCTTCAATCATCCTATACAATTTAGGCGGTGTTTGTTGAGAAGAATTAGATACTTTCTTACATAATATTAGTGTCTAAAAATCCATTTGAATCATAAAATAAATTCATCGAACTCTATCTTCATGACATACTAATATTATAATTAAAAAAATTCTCTATACATATTGGCCTTAGGCTCAATAAGATCTACAACTAAAATGATATTTTCATTGAATTCCCTCAAATGAAGCTTCTGATCTTCATACTCTGATATTGGTACTAAAGAGACACTATAATCTTCGAACTTATTCTTCTCAACTTCTATCTTTTCTCTTAAAAATAAAACTTGAGGCTCCAAAATCTGTTTCTTTATAACCTGATAATTAGCCTATTAATCAAATGATTATGTTGAATTAGCTTATGTTTTATCAACTTCATCTATATCCAGGCTTGGATCACCACCTCCCTCAATTTTTTTCCAAAATATGATCCTCTGAAAACTCTAGAATTAGGGAAAATCTGAGTTCTAATATCAATGATCTCTTAACATTGAACCTCCTAATCAACTTCCTCATCTATTCGGTTCTGATGACCAACATCTTCTCTTTGTTAATCATGTGGAATGACATCCAAATTTTCAACTATAGCCTCAACAATAACTTTTGGAAAATTAATAGATAATCCTCTTATTCGAACATGAGTGCCTTATGGAATTTACTCTACTTAATCTTCAAGCCTCTATCTCACAGATCCTAATGAAGGGATAACATTTTGAACCCCTTATGATGCTGCTAACAACCTATTTTGATGGATAACACAAACTAGCATCAAATTTTTTCATGTGTTTCTCCAAAAAGACCACAATCTTTTAATTTATCATAATTCTACTTATATCTGTGGTGACATGATCTTTGAAAAAAACATATTCAAAATCATCTATTTTCTTCATAGAAAAAATGAAATTATCCTACCATTGAGATAATACCTCATATTGGAATATGGGTAGCAGTAGTGATTTAGATAACGAATCAAAAACTGAGATAAATTAAACATAACATTATTCAAATGCATAAACACGATGTACATATCTAGATAGAGAACCTTCTCAAGCTCAGCGATTTTCTAAAAAATTATTGATTGAATAAACATCATCATAAATCACCAGTCCGGAGAAATATATTTCAAAAAAATCTTTTTGACAACCCTTGTTCCAAGTAAAGAAAACATAATGTCCTCTGATGTATGTCTTCTATTTCCAAAATTCCTCAAATCGAACTAAAACTCCACCTCATGGGGACATCTCAAAATTTCATCCATTTCAACAGATGATCATGAAAAATCATTATTATAAATATTAGAAATAATATAATCATCCCCAAAACCAAAACTATATAACTAATTATTATAAAATTTGTTGTCTTTTATTTCATAAACCATTGGAATATTGTCTTCTCCAAATTTTTAAACAATGACTTGACATTTCATAGCTTCGTTAAGAGATAAATTCATAGAATCAAAATTTTCAAAATTTATTACCTTTACTTGAATGACATTGAAAGAATTACCCATATCATACATACTATAATCCAAATCAACATCAATGGATCTTCATGATGTTCCCATTTAGGATTTATTTGAAAGAGAAGGGTTTAAAAGTTTAGGTTTTTTTGTAGACGGGAAATGAATGAAATAGGTTCTTTATGAGTCAAATAGAGAGGAGTATGAGAGTAGGAGAAGGAAAATGGTTTTCTAACACTGCTTAAGGATGTACTAATTTTTTTAAATTTGAAAAGACAAATAAAATAAAATTGATTTAAAATTATTTTGAAAAAATTAATATGAAATCGAATAAAAAAATTCAAAAACATTAAATAATAGTTACTAATACAAAACAATGAACTAAAAGTAATTTAAGAAACAAGAACTTGTACTAAAATAATCATAACCCCCCTTAATAAAATCCAAACTAGCACTGGGAAGGGGTTTATTAAAAATACTAGAAAATCATTATTTGGAATTAACAAATTCTCAATATATATCCTTTTTAAGGACATGATCTCTTACAAAATGATGTATTATATCAATTAACATAGTCCTATAATGACTTATAATATTATTTGAAATATTAATAGCACTAGTGTTATCACATAAAATAGAAATACTACTAATGTTTTTTGTCCAAAATCCAATAGATTGTTTTTCATCCACAAAACATGATCACATCAATTTCAAGCAGACACATATTTTTCCCCAATGGTTGATAGGGAAACTGAGTATTGCTTCAAAATATAAATAAAACTAAAGATTTTCCTAAAAGTTACAATTTCCTGGGATACATTTTCTATCTAATCTATACCCTACATAGTCTTTATCGGAATATGAAATTAAATTGAAACCATATGTTTTGGGATATAAAAGTTATTGAAAAATAGTTCCCTTTAAATATAAAAAAATACTTTTACTACAGTAAGAGGGGATTCTTTTGGATTTCAATGAAATATATAAAAATTTCCTATAAAAAAAATATTGTCAGGTCTTCAAGCAGTATGATATAAAAAAATTTCAGTCATACCTCTATATTACCTATGGTCAACTGGTTTTACAGCATCATCCAAATCATGTTTCATATTGGTACACATTGGAGGTGTATATGTCTTGTTGTACTCAAGTCTAATGTTTTTCAATAAATCAATAATATTATTTCATTGATTTAAAGAATATCCAAAAAAATGGAAAATCAGAAATCCAAAAAATAAATTTAGTTCCCCCATAACACTCATTTATAATTCATTATTCATTTTATTTGAAAAATCTTGAAAAATAATTTTATTAGTTGGACAAAAAATAACATCAAATATATAAATTTGAACTAATAAAATATTACATCAAATGGTTTTATTAGAAACCATTGGATCATCCAAATCAACAGTAAATTGATTTTTCAAGACAAAATAACATAATCATTCATAACAAGCTCTAATTACTTATTTCAGGCCATAGAGGGGTTTAGTAAGTTTTAAAATAGAATTTTTTTTGAGGATTTTCAAAACTAGGGTGTGGTCCAACATATACTTATTCCATTAAATAACCATTTAACAAGGCAGATTTAACATCCATCTAATATAATTTAAAATTTATATGAGATACATATGCTTAAATTTTTTGTGCATGATTCTTATCTAGATACAGGAGGAATGGTATCATCATAATCTATACATTCATCCTGATTATATCATTTAGCTAATAATCTGGCTTTATTAATAGTAATGATCCCTTGATCATCATGTTTATTCGTAAAAAACCATTTAGTTCCTATAACTATATTATTGGTTGGAATTTCTCCTAGTTCTTGAAGATAATTTATTATAATGGTGTTTATATCTTCATGCATTTCTAACATCCAACTCTCATCATCTAAGGCTTCTCCCATAATCATAGGTTATAATTGAGATTTAAAGGCTTATAATTATTCTAGGTTTATTACATTTCATCAAGTTCCAATTCCTACATATTGGGATCTTATGATAGTTTCGAAAGGATGCTTTACTAAGGTTTTAGTCTGTCTAGGAGAAATAGTTTCATGTTCATTAGTTTCATTTTCTTTAGAACTAGATTAATCTTTATTAATATCAAAATAAAAAACATTTTTAAGAGTTTCAAGAATCATGTTATCAAAAGAGACTGTGACTTCATTAGTTTTATATTTCCCTTTATTAAAAGGTTTAATTTCACCAAACATCACATGAAATGATTCTTAAACCATCATTGACTTTTTATTAAAAAATATATGATAGTTAGAGGTAGCACAATATCAGAAAAATATTCCATAATCATATTTTGGATAAAACATACTAAGAATACAATTTCTGTTGAAGATATACACCATGAATCCAAAAAAATTAAAGTATTATACTTTATGTTTTATGTTATTTCAATGTTCAGAAAGTGTCTTTTTGAGAAAGGGCCAAATTAAAACTATATTCATGATATAACAGGTTGTTCTTACATATTTTTCCAAAAAAATAGCTAAGAATTTTGTATTCATTCAACATAGTTTTATCCATTTTAGGAGTATTTATATTTCTTATTTCAAAAATTCCATTTTTTGGGGTGTTCTTAGTTAAGAGAAGGTTTGTTTAATAACCAAATTTGAACAAAAATAATTGAATTACTGATTCAAAAATGATCCCCCATGATCACTTCTTAATGAAATTATTTTAACACTTTTTTCATTTTGAACAAATTAAAAAAAACATTCAAAAACAATGAAAACTTCAATTTTGAGTATTAGAAAATAAAACCAATTAAATGAAGTATAATAATCTAATAAAACAAAAAAAATAACTTACCATCCCAAAATTCAATCCCTAGTGGCCTAAAAAATCCATATGTATAAGTTCTAAAGGTTTTGATGCATCTATTTTGTTAATATATTTAAAATATGATTTGTGTTATATACCAATTTGGAATACATCACAGAATCTGTTATTGTCAAATTTAAGACTAGGAAAATCAAAAACTAACTATTTATTAGATAATTTATGTAAAACATAAATATAATAGTGTCCACGTATTCTATTCCAAATACATGATTCATTTTTCATAGAAGTTAAACAATTCACTTCTTGTTTACATATGGAATTGAAGTCTAAAGTAAAAATATTAACAGTTCTAGGTGATCTAAATTTAAGTAACATATATTTAACACATAAAAAAATGGTTAGAAAAATCAACATAAAATACATCATCACAAAGTTGAAAAATAATTATCAAATTTCACATTAACCCTTGCACATATAGTAATTTATTTATTTATATAATCATTGAATCCCAAATAGTTACAACTCCAATTATTTTTTCTTTGTTATTTTTACCAAAAGTGAAAAGACCTCTATCAATTTGAGGTAGTGTGTGAAAACTTCATGGATATCGAATCATATTCCTCAAGAATCCAATGTCCATATACCATATAAAATTTATGTTCTAGTGGTATTTTTCTAAGAAATGTGTTCAAAAAATGTTTGGTTTAGTACATAAACATTCTTGGGTTCTGTAGTATTTTCTTGTACAGATCTGGGAATACAGAACTTATTTGTTTTTTCATATATTATATCATTATATTAGGATAAATTATTTGAAAAAATCTATCTTTTAATACCAAAAATTTGAGAATTTTTCATATAATACTTATATGTAACATGACCTTTTATTCCAAAAAGTAACAAGTATCATTTTTTGATTTGGGGAAAAATTAATTCTATTAATGGTTAGATTTCTCAAACTGACATCCAATACTTAATCTTTATGTTTTAATAAAATTATTTCAAAGGATTTAATTTAATATATTTTCTCCTTTAGTAAAAATATATCATCACTCTTATATGTTTCTACTTCATCTTGTAATGCTTTGATCCTTTTTAATGATTAGTATAGTTTATTCTGGATGAATTCAAATTTCCACAAATCTTGATATTATTTAAGAAATGAATATATTTCACCTAAAACATTAATATGAATATTTTCTTAGGAAATTTTCTTCTTTATAAAAGAATCATATTTTTCATCTAACATTGAATAGTAGGCATCCAGTTTATCATTTGAGCCACTACTATTATCAGAATCTAAAGATTAATAAGTTTACGCCTTTTTTTTGACTTCATTGGCCATAGAGAACATATTGTCCTTTAGATTTGATTTCTACTTCTCAGAATCAGAGTTTTATGTACTACTGGAGTCTTCATATACACTCTATGTAGCTTCTATTCCCCTTTTTTCTATTATGCTCATAATCATCATTTTTTTCTATCTCTTTTATGGCATTTTTCTATCATCATTCAGTTTGGGGTAGTCTAGTATTATATGACCTAAATATTTGAATTCATAACATTTTAATTTTCTAGATTCTTTCTCATCTTCCTTAATGGATTTTTAGAATCCTATTTTATTATTGTAAAACTTGCTTAACTTCCTAGATAACTGATCCAGTTCCATTTCAGAATCAGATGAATCAATTTTTTTTCTCTTTGACTTCATGCTTTGATTTAATGATATGTTTTTGAGATGTTACATTCAGATCAATATTTTATTTCTCTATTATAAGTTTATTATCTTCAGCTTCATATTTCATTTTTTATTCATACATCATCAATGTCTTAATAAATTCTTTCATTTCCAGATCTTTGATAGATGATGATTTTAAAATAGTAAAAAATATGCCAGTTCATTTAAAAGGTTGTTCTCTTATTACTTTTATGGATTGATCAGATCATTTTATGGGTTCACCTAAGGCTATAATATTGGTGATAATTTCGAGAAACATTACATTAATCTATGTGATAGTTTCTCCATCTAGCATTATAATGCTGTCAACCTTTATCTTTGATGTGAATGCCTTATCTTTCATACATTGTATATTCCTTCATAGGAAATTGTAATAGTTTGACACATTTCCTAGGTAGCAGGAAATTGTGAAACACGATTGCACTCATCTAGTCCAAGACCATAAATAATAACATTCATATATTTTGAATTTGTGTCACATTCATCTTCGGTTGGATAATCCCATGTTTTTGGTATCATAGAAATCTTATACGGGGAAATGATCTTTGAGTAAACTCTAAATCCATGTTTTTTATGATAGATAATATTCCTTGACTTCCAACACCCATAATTTTTACCATTGAAGTATGGATCCTAGACCACATACATTACTTCATTAGGATCAGCCATTACCATCTTTGTATAAACCCTAAAACTTTCACCTTTCTATAGCTTCTTTCAAAGATCCATCCATTGATACCAATTTTTCAGTGGGAATATAAAAGGTAATACACAAGAGGGGGTGAATTGTGTATTTACATAATCCTCCATAATTCATTATTTTAACACACACTATTATTTATGCCAATATGCAGTGTTATTATTCTTTATTAAAATTTTCATTGGATAAATAGAGATAATAAATACATCTTTTTATAGTGTTTTAAAGCACAGAGATCCCATAATCTACTCTACCAATCACTCTCTCATTGAGCTTGTAAAATTTCACTAGGATAGTCCTCTTATCTTAACACCAATAATCCACAACTATGTTTAGGAAGTTGACACCTTTAAAAGACCAAATATAGATCCATCTGATTCTTTAATAGATAATCGATTATCTATAGCATATATCGAGAAGTTGATACTCCACCACAACTGAGTACAAGCAATTTAAACTTAAATAAATCAAAGTAGATTTGATTTGTTGGGGAAAGGTTAAACATCAAATTTTTTGCATCACATAATTTATTGTAAGTGGATATTCATCTTCAGAAATAATAATCTTCAAGAGGTAACAAGTTTTAAGGGATCTAGGTTCCATATTGATCATCAATTTAAAAGCATCAACAATACAGATAATCCGCAAAGTTACAATACAATAAGTGTAATCCCAAACCCATATAGAACAGATCTGGTGCATTACATGATACATTGGCATGGTTTAAAGAAAATAAATCCCAAATGAATGATAATTTTATTAGTCTTTATGAAACGAGATACATAGATGTAACTCGAATTACATTGTGAAAGGTAAAAATGTACAATACAAAACAAAAACTAATAAAATGCATCCAAAGAAACTCTATAAGTGATCTCTACATTATAACTTATTGAAGGTAAAAAAGTGAAATGGGAGAGATCAAAAAATCAGTAAGAGTTAAAAATATTAGAAGAATGAATCAATAATAACTGAATTATAAACAATTTTTCATAGTAAATATGGCATAATGAATATATGAAAAACTCACTCCATTATTTAACTGAGAATGAAACTGCATAAATAGATTTTGAACTAGAGAAAAATTCAAAGATATTAATAAGTAATAATGAATAAAAAGAATGTTTATTAATTGGACATCATTTATTTGGAACATGATACCACAATACTGTTAAAATAATTTAAGTCTGTGGGTAGAATGTCGTTTGATTTTCAGAAACAAACTCGAAGGGTTTTTCACCATACTGATTATCTCATTAGACCTGTCAATGCATCTAACGGGTATAGAAGGCCCCATCAACCATTGAAAGTCGAAAATATTCTTTATACATAGATTTAATACAAGTAAAATCTTCCTTCTAAATATCTGTCTCGAGTTGAGGATATAGATTCATCAACATTTCCACAATTAAATAAACATTCCAAATATACACCATTTTGTAAAAAAGTTATACGATTTAGAAAATAAACATATACATGATTTAATAATATTTATAATTAATAGAAATATTATTTCAAATAAAAATTCCTCTCAAATGTGAAGTCAGTACAATATATAAGGATTATTAGGTGCATAATACAAAGCAAGTCCCAACGAAATGGAAGTTGAGGAAAAGTCCCTAACACAATGTAATTAGTCAAATAATATAAACCAAAACATAATAGCCATCATATGAATCATTGAATACAATTAATATAAATGGAATCGTTATATTATATTAAATGGATGTACACATATGACACAAACAAGAAATAAGTGGCAAGCAATGCAAATCTCACATAATGAAAAATGAGATAAGAAACCCCTTACAAACAATTCAGCAAGGTAATGATTATTCTTGCTAGGGACTAATGAGAGGTGAATGAGTATCCAATTATTTATATATCATAAGGCAGTATGGAAAAGGTTGGGAAACATACCCCATCATTGGTGTTAAAAATAAAAGGGCACAATATAGGGGAAATTCTTGAAAAAAATTGAGAGAGAGGATCCCTTAAATTATGCTCGAAGGTGTTCTTGAATGTTCTTAACAATGCGATTAATCAAATTTATATCCATTAATTAAAAAATTACATAACCTCATAAACATTTAATTGATCTGTTAAAACCTTTTTCAGTTAATTAATGGGATTTTTATGGGTTTAAGAGATTCAATTTTATTGTTTTGGAATAATTTTCATACTTGGTTTTCATGGTCTGTTTACTTGATTTAATGAATTGTAGTTCATTTGAAATGTGGTTAAACATTCACCATTTTTAATGTATAATATTAGTGAAATTAAATAGAAATAAATTATCTTATAATGGTTCATGTTATGTACCATGAGGATGAATCATTTTATTAGTTAATGATAAACGCTTGGATTGAGATTTGCAGTTTTGTTCACAAATAAATTTTTTTTGTATTGTTATTCCATATCATGAGTGTGTGAGGATTATAGAACACTAATATAGATAAAACACATATAATGATATGTTTTTACCATTTAAAAGGACTAATGTCTAGTCTTGAAGATATTAATGCAAATTGAAAACACGTCTTCCTTGAGTGTGATAAATTAAGACAACTCGGACAGTGTTTACATTTATAGTATCAAAGGAAGGGAAAAGATAGATTATGATGTAATATTTCATTAGAATAATTAAAATCCAGTACATTTAAGTTAATAGAATTATTATAGGATTTGGATGAGGTTGGTGACAATAGAGAACAAAATAATAGAACATTGTAAAAGAAATTGAATAGAAATAGAAGAGAGGTTCATCTCTTGAGTACTCCTTCTTATGAATCTACTTAAGGCATTTTTTTTGGATTTTTGGGGAGACCAGTAGGTCTTGGACATCGGGAATGGTTTTGGGAAGATTATTTGGAAGAATTTAGGCAAGGATTTTGGCTTGAGTGGTGTGAGTGGAAGATGGGTGAGGGGTTGTATATATTGTGGAGATGAGAGGGGATTTATCTATATTATATTCATTAATTTATAATTTCTCCACAAGATAAGAAATAGTGAGTCTTCCATGATCAAGAGTAGTAATTTTATCATGTGAATCCGAATCAATTTTCATTACATCACCATAACATCCCACATGACTATAATTAGTGTATTTATCTTATTTGGTAAATTATGGTATTTTACTGTTCATCAAAAATTCAGGTATTTCAGAAAAATACCAAAAATTATCCCAAAACTCTTTTCTATTTGTGGACTAATAAAATGAAGTCCATTTTACAAAAATAATTTTCTAAATATTATTAAATAATATTTAAATTAAAATAATTATTTAATCGAAAAATATAAACACTTAAAATGTTTATCTTCATTTTTAAGGTCCCTCAATTTATTTGCCCATTCATGGGTATGGATACCATTCCTATGAGTAATATTAATTTTCATTAGGGTTAGTTACTATACATAAATGTAGGTTACTATTCATAATGTTAGGTTACTATTCGCCAAAAATTTTGTTAATTATATCGGACTCTAAATATATTCATGAACACAACAGTGTATGTCAAATTTTCAAAATTCAAAGCACAGTAGATGAAAATTTATGTTCAATGGATAGGATATTACTATCTCCAAAATAACCAAGAGTTGTTTCAAATAAACTTAGTGCTTTATGAAATATAGGTTATGATGAGAATGTATTTAAGGGAAACATAGCATAAAATTATTGGGGTGTTCTTTTATTCTGTACTTCAGAAATTTCACCCTCGAAATTTTATGTTTAAAGGCCACTAAAAATATGTGGGTGGTTCTTCTTCAAAACATCCTCAGGTTACCATGTTGCTTCCTCCAAATTTTGGTTTCTCCAAACAACCATTACTAAACTAGATTCCTGATTTCTCAATACCTTCTCCCTTATGTCAAGAATCTCGATAGTCTTTTCACAGTATGACAAATCAGGTTCCATTTCTATTTCATCATAAGTGTGTAGATGCGTTGGGTCTTGAATTTATTTATTTGACAATGACAAATGGAACACATAATGAACTTTGGAGAGACTTGGTGGAATCTCTAAATGGAAATCTTCAAATCTGATTCTTTCCATAATTTCAAATGGACCGATGTACCTAGGTCTTAGTTTCCCTGTCTTTCTGAATCATAAGACACCATTTCAGGGAGATACATTAATAAAGACAAAATCTCGCACATGAAATTCCAAATCCTTTCCACTATTGTCAATATAACTCTTCTACCTACTTTGAGTTGCTTTAATATGTGCTTGAATTGCCTTGTCCTTTTTCATGGATTCTTCAATACATTTTGGGCCTATAAGTTTCCTCTCACCTACTTCATCCCAACATGTTAGAGTTCGGCATATCTTTCCAAATAATGCTTTATATAAAGTCATTTGAATTCTATAATGGAAACTATTATTGTAAGAAAATTCCACCAAAGGAAAGTATTGATCCCACATACCTTGGAAGTCAAGAGAGCATGATCTTAGAATGTCTTCAAGAGCTTGAATAGTTCTTTTCTACTATCTCTCAATTAAGGGGTGATAAGAAGTACTTATACGAAGCTCAGTATTCATATACTTCTGAATACATTTACTAAATGTTGATGTAATCTATGGATATTGATTAGACACAATCGATAAAAGTACACTATTATGTATTTCAACTTAATTAATATAATGTTTTTCCAAGCGCTCAAGTGGTAAATCCTATCTTATAGGAAGGAAATGTGGGGATTTTGTGAGATGGACAAAAATTAACCATATTGCATCATTATTTCTAGGTGTCCTTGGTAGACCAGTGAAAAAATCCATCGTAATGTTATCCCACTTCCAAATATAAATAGGTAGAGGTTTCATCACTCCATTAGGATGTCATCTCTCTGCCTTCACTTATTGACATACTTGAAACCTTAACACATTGTCATCAATTTCACGCTTCATATTCTCCCACAAAAAATATTCCATTAGATATCTATACATATTTTTTCTACACTAGTGTATAGAAAAATTTGGGCTATGGGTATCATCTAATAGATCCCTTTTAGCTCAGGTACAGATGGAACACATAACTTCTTCCCATGTTTTAGAACTCCTTCTTTATACACAGAGTCTTCCATTTTCCCATCTTTGACAACATTAATTTTCTAGTGCAGATTCTCATCATCCGATTGAGATCTTTTTATCTTCTCTAGTAAATATGTTTTAACAATCATTTTAGAGAAGAAAGATGTTTCCCCTTCCTTAACAATTCCCTTATCCATATTCAATAGATCCATGAATATTGGATCCCTTTCAATCCTCATTTGGGTTAGGAGTCCGTGATATTTCCATTTTAATTCAAATATAGCCTTATTTTCCTTTCCTAGCTGGTTGTGTATTTAAAAATAATAATCATTGAGTAACTCATGTAATCTCCTTTTCCACATGTTGAGTTCTTTTTGTGTGAAAATGTATTTCAAACTCTAGGGGTCCGTATAAATCTCCCATATTTCTCCATAAGGATTATGTCTCCATACTTTTAGAGCAATTATTACAGATAGTAACACATGATCATGAGTTGGATAATTTTTCTAATGAGTATTCAATTGACTTGTTGTGTAAGAAATAAAATTATCAATTTCATAAGGATGCAACCCATTCTATTCCTTGATAAATCGTTTTATATCAAAAATCACTCATTTCTAGATGGATGAGTCCAAATTAGAGCATTGTCCAGTCTTATTTTCAATTATTAAAATCATTTAGTAAATTCTTTAATCCATTAAAAAATTACCCCATTATATGTGAGCTTGGTAGCAGGTTATGTAGTCTGGTGAAATTCTAAACAAAACATCAATAGTAACCTGCAATGCCAATAAAACAGTGTACCTCGGTTATGCTGGTTGGATAGGGCCATTCATGGATTTCCTTTGCATTAGAAAGATAAACTAGGATTCCATCCTTAGAGACAATATATAATAGAAAATAAATTGATTGATTCCAGAATTCTCACTTGCTAAACATCCCATATAATTCATTTCTTCTTTGATTTTTCTGAATAATCCACAAGTGATTCTCATGGTCTTCATAGTTTTCTTAGTAGACCAGGGCATCATTGATGAATACCACAACAATGTTATAAAGATATAACCTAAAAACTATATTCCTTAAATACTTGAAAACATAGGGTACATTAGTCAGTCCAAAAGGCATCACTGTAAACTCGTAATGCAATACCTAGTTCGAAATGTTGTCTTAGGAAAACCATACTTCCTCACATGAAGCTGATGATATTCAGATCAAAGTTAAATCTTATAAAATTATTGAGCTCCTTGAAGTTGATCAAATAAATCATCAATCCTTGGCAGATGATACTTATTCTTTATTGTAATAGCATTGATTTTCCTACAGTCAATGCAATGCTTCGTGGTTCTATCTTTTTTTTTTGACAAACAGGACTAGGGCTCCCCATGGAGAAACACTAGGTCGAATAAATCCTCCATCACTCAACTCCCCTAGTTGTTTACTTAGCTCCAATAAATCCAATGTGGCCATTCTATAGGGGTTCATTGATATAGGTCTTGCACTATGAATTAAATCTATAAGAAACACAATTTCTCACACTAATGGATGTCCAGGTAAATCCTCTAGAAATACATTAATATATTCTTTCACTATATGCACATATTCAATATGAAGATTTCATTACACACCCATATATATTAGGTTATCTTCTTCTCTAATAATTCCATTCAGTAGGGCTACAAGGGGTGGGTCCAGATGAGAATCATATGGTGATGTTTCTGATCAAAATATAAAAGATTCTACACTATTTTTAAAAATTGTAACATCCTTTTTCTTGCAATAAATCTTCGCATCATAGTTTGACAGACAATTCATACCAAGAATTATATCAAATTCAGTCATTTGTATGATGATAATATTAGAAACTAATGAACGTTTATGTTTCGTAAGGGGGACTATATGGAATGCCTTTGTCTAAATGATGCATCCCCTTTGAGTTTTGACAGATAACTCCTTTATTAAATAAAATTGGACATGTCTAATTTTCTTGGAAAACTGGAATGATATATACGAATGTGATGATCTAGAATCAAATAATGTGTTGGGTAAGTTTTAGGAAAAAATTTAATTACCTACAACCATATCATTCGGAACTTCAACCTCCGTGTTTATAATCGGATAAGCTATCCCTTGCTCTCTTGGCCTTTTCTAAATCATGTTTCCATGCTTCTTAGGACACTCATTTGAATAGTGTCCCATCTCTCTAAAATTATAGCATTTAATATAATTGAATTATTTCTTCCCCTTGCATTCATTAGATCGATAACCCTTTTTTCCACATTTATAGAAGACTCCTATGCCATTAATGAATTTCCTAAGATGATTCTTTCCATAGTTCTTGTATAATGGAAATTGATTTGTTCCCTTGTTCTTATTTGGTGATTCTCCTCTTCCATGGTTATCAGAGTACCACATCGTATCTTGGTTTCCCTTGAACAAATTTTATCTTGAAAATTCCTTCTCTATTTTAATGGCACTTAATATAATTTCATATTATGATGCAAATTCTTGAGAAGCATGTTATTTTCGAATACTTGGCTTAAGACCTTCAAAAAATGATCTATTTTGTCTTATGAGTCACGAACCTAATATATGTCATACCTGGCTATTCTTGTGAAGGTAACATCATACTCTGCTAATATTATCTTCTTACCTTTGTTTTAAGCCAAGAAATTTCCTCTTCATTTCGGTTCGTTGCTCACGAGAGAAATAATTTTCAAATAATATTTCATTAAAAGTCCTCCATTTCATTTATTTTATTTCTTCTTTTTTTGTGGTATTCTGAATCAAGGACCACCATTGATCAAAATCACCCATGAGACAATATATTTCCAGCACTACCTTTCCATTTTCATTGAATCATAATTCCATGAATATATTCTCATGGGACATGATCCACTATTCAGACACCATCAAATTAGTAGTCATACTAAAATATGGGGGCTTCATCCACATGAAACAATCCAACACAGGTGTAGCGTGGTTATTCGTCACAAACTGTGTATTTTTTCCCAATATGGCCATAATCTGATCTGCTTATAAATTGATTGTGTTGACATGATTAGTGGGTAAATCCCTACATTGTCCCCAAGTATTGATTCCCCTTCTTCCATTAGGATCCATTTCTAAATAATAGCATACACTATAATATTGTATGATTCCAATATTGAAAATAACTTAACATAAACTGAAATAAACTGCATAGCTAATCTCATCAACATGGTTTCTCTGAGAAAAAATTTACAATTCAATCCTTCATAATGGATTTTAAAGAAAATATGAATTATACTGAGAATATCCCCCAAGTGTGTTGTAACCGAGAGTGTTTCAAGGCATTTTTTCGTGTACCAGGATACCCTGGGACAAGACCAAAACTCATTGTCTGAGTTTTAACTCCGAGGTACATATTTTCTAGAGCCACCTCTACCGGCTCGTATCTAGACAGGGATGTATTTCTTGAAATATCCCCATAATCTTTTCCTTACATAAATACTGGGATGTTCTTGAATTTTTGTCCTCAAATACTACCTCAGGGACTTGTTCCCTAATCTATTTTTTCAAATCTAGATTCCATGTTTGCTACTAAACTTCCTATGATGCCAATTGTAACACCCCGACCCATCTAGACCAAAGATGGTGCGTTAAATGATACATTGACATGGTTAGAAGAAATAAAATCTAAAGGAAACGATCAGTTTAGTAGTCTTGAAGAAACAAGCTACATATATGTAACTCGATTTACATTGGGAAAGGTAACAAAGTACATTAGACAATAGAAACTAAAAAACTGCATCCAAGAAAACTCAATAAGTGATAACCTCTTCAAAACCTATTGAAGGTAACAAAGTGAAAGGGGTGATATCAAATGCTCAGTAAGGGTTACAAATAGAAAAATCATTATTTAATAATAATTTAACTATAAACAAATTAGCATAGTCAATATGGTATGGGGAATAAATGAAAAACTCACGCCATTAATAAACTGATAATAAAACCGCATCTATCGCTTTTTTATAGTTAAAACCACATATATATTAATAACTAATAATCAATATATTGAATTATTATTAATTGGATTAAAATTATTTGTAACATGATACCATAATATCATTAAGACAGTTTATGTTTGTGGGTAGAAACCCATCTGATTTTTGGAAACAAACTCGAAGGGTTTGTCACTAAACTGATAGTCTCATTGGACCTGTCGATGCATCGAGGGGATATATTGGGCCCAAAATCAACTAAAATTAAAAATCCTTCTTTGTAAATAGATTTAATACTTGTAAAATATGCTTTCTAGATATCTGTATAGAGTAGAGGATACAGATTCATCAATATTTATACAATTAAAACAACTTTCCAAATAAACCCTGTATGTAAAAATGCTATAAGATTTAGAAAATAAACATATCAATGATATGAGAAAATTGATATTAAATAGAAACATAATTTAAAATTAAAATTGATCTCAAATGGGATGTAGGTACACCACATAAGGATTATTTGGTACATAATACAATGTAAGTCATAATGAAATGGAAGTTGAGGGAAAGTCCATTACCAAAATATAATCAGTCGAATCATATGAAAAAAACATAATAACCATAAAATGAGTCATTGAATACCATGAATATTAAAGGAATCATGATATAATATAAAATGTAAATACACATATACCATACACATGAAATATTTGTTTGATAATGGAAATCTCATGAAATTAAAAGTGAGATAAGAAACCCCTAAAAAACATTTCGACATGGTAACAAGTGTTCCTGTGGGGGATTAAAGAGAGGTAAAGGGGTATCCCATTATTTATATATCATATGTTCAGTATCGGGGAGGTGTATAAACATACCTCATCATTATTTATGAAAAATAAAAGGGCACAACATAGGGGAAATTCTTGAACAAATGTGAGAGAGATGATCCCTTACCTTATGCTCGAAGGTGTTCTTGATTGTTATTAACAACATGAATAATCAAATTTAGGTTTAATAATTAATAATTCCATAACATCAAAAACATTTAATTGCCTTTTTTAATGGGTTTAATAGATTCAATTTTATTCTTTTAGAAGCATTTTCTTATATGTATTTCCAGATCCCTTTACATGTATTCATGAACGGATGTTCACAAAAAATGTGGTTAAACAAATAGAATTGTTAATATATAATATTAGTGAAATTAATGAGATATAAATTGTCTTATAATTGTTATTGTTATATACCACGAGGATGAAACATTCGATGAGTTAATGATAAATGCGTGGATTTGGCTTGGCAGTTTTGTGTACAATGAACTTGTTTTGTATTATTATTCCATATTATGAGTGTGTAAGGAATCAAGAACATTAAAAATATAAAATAAATATATAATAATCTGGTTAAACCATTGAAAAGGTTTTTGGATTGTTCTTGAAGAATTTAATTCGAATTGAAAACCTGTCTTCCTTGAGTGTGATAAATTAACACATCTCGGACAGTGTTTGCATTTATAGTATAAAAGGAAGTGAAAATGAGTGATTGTAATGAAATATTCCAGTAACACAATGAATATATAGTAAAATTATTGTACTGTAATTATCATGGAATTTGGATGAGGGGAGGTGAAAAGAGAGATCAAAATAATGGAACTTTGTAAAATAAATTGAAAGAAAAGAGAAGAGAGGTCCACCTCTTGAGTAATCCTCCTTGAGAATCTGCCAAAGGCCATTGTTTTTGGCCTTCTGGTTAGACTAGAAGGTCTCGGACATGGGGAGAGGGCTTGGGAAGATTATTTTCCATAATTTAGGCTAGTATTTAATCTTCAGTGCTGTGAGAGGAAGAGGAGGTGAGGGGTGTTTTATATAGCCAAGGGGAGCGGGGATTTCTCAATATTATATACATTAAATTATTATTTCTCTACAAGACAAGGAATAGTGAGTCTTCAATGACCAAAAATAGTAATGTTGTCATGTGAATCCGAATAAATTGGTCTTACATTAGCAGAACATCGTACATGACATTACAATTAGTGTATTTAGATTATTTATAAATTATGGTTTTTCACTATTCATATAAAATTCAAGTATTTCAGAAAAATACCAAAAATTCAGTCTAACAATTTCTCAACATGTAGAATCATAAGATGCAGTCCATTTTTGAAATATATTTTTTTGAATATAATTAATAATGTATTCAATTAAAATCATTATTTAATCAAAAAATATAAACATTTAAAATATTCATCTTTATTTTAAGGTGTCTAAATTTATTTATACATTCACAGGTATTGATACCGTTCATAAGAGTCATATTACTATTCATAATGGTACATTACTATAAATAAGGGTAGTTTACTATTCAAAAGGGTAGGTTTCAGTTCACTGAAAATAATGTTAATTCTATCAGACTCTAAATATCATCCTGAACACAAACCTATATGTCAAATTATCAAAATTAAAAACACAATAGTGGAAAATTTAAGTTAAATGTCTAAGATATGACTATCTCCTAAATAACCAAGTGTTGTTTCAAAGAAACTCAGTGCTTTATGAAATATAGGCTATAAATAAAATGTAATGAAAAGATACATACCATAAAATGATTGGAGTGTTATAAAACTTTAGAACATGTAAATATCCAAAATTTTGTCCTTTAATCTGAGTTTTTTATTGTCTATAGAACATTAAAAACAATTTCAATAAGGTAGTATTTAATGTGAACCACTGATCACATGTATATTTTAGTATATATTCTGAAGGAATACATATAAGTGAAAATACCTTCATTAGTGTTCTATATCCAAAAGAATAGCCCGATTGGTCACATAAATTTAAATTTCAATTAACTAGGAGAGTTTTAACATCCCTTATAAATAGTATATATTTTATTTGATGAACATGGTATATTAAAAAAATTAAAAAAAACCTTAAATCGAAATTCATTTTTGTCTTGTCCATTGTAGTAATATCATATTGAAAACATGGCTTTAATAACATCACCATTGAGAGCACAATGTGGGGTTGAGCTGTTTAGCATAGGTTTCATTTGTATAGTGTTGGGTTCCTCTGTGTAGCATAGAGTTCAACTACGTAATGTAAGGTTCCTTATTCATATTTTCATCTTCATGTAACATAGGTATAAAAAAGTATCATAGGGATGTTGGCTCATACATTCATCATTATTAGTATAAAATCCTGAATTTAACATTAATTAACCATGCATTCTATTTTTTATAATTTAGGGTTGAAAATAGTATATCCTGACTCCAATGTGGGGATTTTGATCCTTATGAAAGTTAATTTTCTGAATGTAAGGATGATGATCCAAATGAAAACTTCGTAACATAATGTAGGTTTGAAAACAGTGTATCTAGAATCATTCTCGTAATGCTAAATTCCATTAAAATAGAATACAATGTCTTTTAAAACTCATATAAGAAAACATTATTAGAAAAAATAGGAGTTTTGTGAGAATAAAAAACATCATAAAATATAATGTATTATTAAGACAATACCTTCCCAACATTTTTCAAGTATAAAAAGAGATAACTTCAATGCACTTCAACAAACAAATTTAGTTTTAAAATACCATTGAACTCTTCCTGATTTACTTCTCATATATCCTCACTTTCTATTTGGTAGCCCCTACCATCAACAAAGTCCCTCAAATTTTTCAATTATTATGGATACTTCAAGAGAAGGACCAAATTATCATTGTATGTATTACATAACCTTTTACTTATTTTTGTTATCATACTCATCCACCGTCCTGCAAAACATTAAAATGATATGTATTTAATAATATCAGTATAAATAATATAATGAAATGTTTCTAAATTTGTAGGATAACCATTATAAATTCTACTCTCATTCAATCGAAAAAATAAAAATGTTTATCATACGTGTGTACAGACTACAACCTTCGTAAATGGAACATTTTTCCCCACCGCCCTTGAATCCTGGTTATAGAAATAAGTTTAGAGATTATATATGTTATTTTTATAATGATTAATATTTTCAAAACGACTATTACTCATTATGTAATTAATATTAGTAATAATTATTAATTGTAAAAATAACTACCCAAAAAAACATACCAATAGGAAATGATATTTTTTATAAGTGGAATGTTCATTTTCATTTACATTCGTCATATAAATTTTCAAAATTTTCAATCATGGCCTTAATAACAACTAAATAATTCAATTTTAAATTTTTGATAATGATATTATAACAAAATAATCACAATTATAATCATGCTACCACATAAATTGTATCATCTTTATGTTGGGTTAGTCTAACCACCTTCATGAAAAATGATATAAATTTCTATCAAGGATGGATTTAGAAACTTAATATTGGATATTAATAAGTAAATAATGATTTTTTATATTATGGAAATATAATTTTTAAAATCAATAATTAAGGAACATCATTCATTTGTTATAAATTACAAAACAAATCTGACAATACTCTTCATCATCAATAATAATAACTAAAATTACTATGACATTTAATTATAACATTATAAACAATTAAAAATCAGCAATTAAAATACATTTTATAATATAGTAATGATTAAAAATACTTATATTATGAAACATGATCAAAATAATCAATGTTACACACACTTCATGTTAAAAAAAGATAATAAATTATTATGATATATAAATATAATAATTATAAATGAATTTTTTATAATTATATCTATATTAAAAAGATTTTGATATAATTTTTTAAAGATGTTGTTTTTTATATATGAGATTAAAGTTCTTTAGTTGATGTCTTTAATTAAGGCAAGGGGTTCTTCGTCTCAAATTTAAATTATTGAGATAGATTTCTTATTATGGACCATGTTATTTTCAATATAGTGTGATAACTAACTAATGAATTAATCTGACTATATGCTTCTAATTTATGGGATTATAATATTTATATCATTCTATTTCATAAATTTATATATATTCAAAAAAACCTATGTGGAAAGTGTTTTTGTTAAATCTACTCCTTTATTTGTGTTACAATGAATTTTCTTGAATTTCCTTCTTCCAAGATTGGTTTATTCCACCATAATATTTTATTTCCTGGTTCTCTATATTTTTCTCTATGGATAACTATTTCTACTCAAATTATTTCACCAAGATGAATGTCTTCCCAAAAAATTATATCATTGTCATGAATAATTCTCATCCACCATAATGATAGTTTCTCCTCTTTTCCTATCTTTTTGGTTCATTCAGAATTATCCATTATATATTATATCATTATTATGTTTTTTTCTCATGTGATTATCATAATTCCTTTCTCCTCCTTTCAAAAGAACATTTTATTAATCATTTTATGATCTGGAATTTCGAAAAATATATTTTAATATAATAAAATGGTTTCCCTTTCCTGACCATTTATTTTAACTTCCACTCCCTAATTCCTTCGGATACTCATTAATTCTATTCAAGGATCTAGTATTAATGGTTATATTTTCAGAAAATAAAAATTTCCCATTTTTTTAATTAATATTTTTAAAATATCTTTTGAAAGTGACTCGTAACTTAGTTTATTTATGAAAACATTGAAAATGTTTTCTTAAATCACTTTTTATGTTTTTATTCCATGTGAACACATAATTCCACCATTTTTTTCTTCTCTAAAAAATATTCTCTTTATTCCATCATTGGTTTTCATTGAAATTTTGAATTCGTCGTTTTATAAAAAATAGTTTTTAAATGTTCATGGATATTTATTATTTCCAAATTTCTTTTACTAATGAACTAAATAGGTTCCATTTATTTTATTTTTACACCCTCTATTAATTCTTAAGATATTATCTTATTTTTTAATTCTATATCATTATCTAGATGGTATATTATTATGGTTTTGTATTATCATGTAAACCATTTTTTCATCGAATAATTATATTTTTATTGAAATATATATGATTTCGTTTTGTAGAAAACATAATGTTAGGAATATAAAGGGTGTTCCTCAATAGTGTGTTGTTTACTTGATACCTTGGAAGCAGTTATTTGAAATGATTTACAATTTCATACTGAAATCCATTAGTAATAAGAAGGGTTTTCCATTTTATAACTTCAATACATTGGGTAAAGAATTAATCACTAAATATTACACACTTGTGATACCTTTGAAGAATACTATAGAAATGTTTTATAATACCTTGATGAAATTACCTGGTAATTTTATTTTTTGACACATTAGGGATGAAATTTTGTGATGTACATATTAATTTATATTGTATATATTTTAACCAATGTTCCATGTTATTCTCTATATACAAATAGTAACATTATGATTCATTTGATTATCATTATGTTCCTATGTTCATATATTTAGGCTATGCCCCAAGTCTTGTCCATGATATGTATTGGTTAAATTATTTATCCCTTACTAAGAATATGACCTCACCCATTACTTAGGTTTCAATTTCCCTAGGTTATATAGAAAACTAACATGTATGATTTTTATAGAATGGGTATCTTATGTGGAGGATTTATTTGATATGTATAATGATTTTTATGGATTCATAAATTGATTATATATTTGGTAAAATCTCTATTAAATGAAAATTACATGGTTTTCGTTAGTTTATGATTTAACCTAAATCTCTAAAACTAATAACCAAAATGGTATTGGAATGTATGTAATTTTATATTTTCATTTAGGTATGTATATATATACATTCCCATTTTTGGTTTGTCGTGATATGAATCTTAAAACCCCATGAAGATGGTAAAATATGTACATTAAAAAGTGACCACACCATAGAAAAGATATCATAGTGCACAATATGAAATATTTCCCAATAAAGTATATTTGTGATAATTAAACCCTTAACATTATTCCTAAATAGATAAAATTCTCTACAACCTCATATTTAACCAAAGTAACAATCTTAGTCACCCATTTTAGTAACACCCAGATACTTTATGGATTTTTTTTAATTTTTTTTATTCTTTAGTAGCATTTATTAAATGAAATCATGAGTTTAATTGAACTATGATATTAATTTAGTGTAAATTGCTATTATAACCTATCCATTAGGTTATCTGGAATAATTATAACTAACTTACTAAAATATATTGTGAATTTATTGGCTCTAAATAATTTACGAAAAATGTAAATTAGATATTTTTATTTTTTGAGTGAATTTATATTGGTAATAAAATTAATTAGATATATATGTTATATACTTAATAAAATATTTTTTTAATTCATCTAATTGATATTTTAGTCATAGGTTGTTAATAAACCCTATTTTTTGTATAAAAACCAAAAATTTTAAAAGGGTAATTTTATGCGTTTGAATGGAGATCCCCTATTAAATTATGATTTTGAAAAATTAATAATTTTTATATGAAAATATAAAAAAATTTATTTTGAATAAATATATTAAAAATCCCTTTTTATGAATTTCTGATATTTTTCTGATAACATTCATGTTCTGATAAATTGTAAAAATAAAATAATTTTTATGAGAAAAAAAATTTCATTGAAATAACTAATATGGTTAAATTATAATATTAAATTGTTTTAAAGTATAAATATAATATATTTTTATCATTCAATATATTTTATATCCTTAGATTTAATTTTACATTGAATACAGATATAAAAAAAAATCAATCATTCACAATGTTTTAGCTTATAAACATGTTCTCTCTTTCCGAGAACATGATTAATTTTATTTTTATTTTTTCAGATTCTGTGTTTTTAATTTTTTAAAATGGATTCCATATTTGGAATTAGTAGGTCCAAATTATGTTAATATTTTCCTTTATTTTCTTTGAAATTATGAACAGTAACTATTAATTTTTTATTACCGCAGTTAAGGGTAAATAGGGTATTTAACGAAAAATAATTTTATAAAATTACTGTAACAACATTAAAAATCCTATTAGATGACTAAATTAGAACCCTATAATTTTTTTGAAAAGGAATCATTTAATGGACAATTTACCATGAATATCACATTAATTTTATTAAACTGAATGAATGTGAAAAAATGTCACACTCTATTTTTATATCTGTATATTAATATTAACATATGGAAAACTGAGAGATATAATTGACTATAAGTAGTCTCTATAAATATAAGAGATTAAAATACTTAATTTAAATTTATTAATTAATTTATGATCTTAAATAATTACCAATTATGATGACACAATAATGATGTAGAAATTATTTTACTAATAGAAATATCAAATAAATGTATTTAAAATTATTTAAAGAAATATAATATAAACTAGTTAATGTTATATATCAATTTTCTAGGTAAACATGACAAGTTACGAGTGTATTAAATATTTTTAATCTAATTTATCTTCTGTTTGGATTTTATTTACGGTCAAATAAATGAATAGTTTCAAAATTGACACTATCTATATTTTTATAAAAATCAAATTTTTATAAAATTATTTATAAGTCCTAAAAAAAATTAAAAATCATGAAGTGAAAATTATAAGGTCTAAAATATCACAATGACTTCAATTATGTACAATTTAAACCACAAAAGTAAATATTTATAACCCTTAAATATATAAAATATTATTACCACAATTAAAGTTAAATAAATGAAATACAGAAAAATCAAAATTATGTTGTTTAAAATAAAATAAAAACATGCATTCATTTTATAAGTAGAGAGGATTTATACCCATCATCATCATATATTTTAATTAAATTTCTTCAGAGATATTTTAACCTGAAAATAAATTTATAATAAACTAATAGTTTTATTATTCACAATGGTACCCATACCCTCTCTTATAAAAGGGAACTTCTTATTACCTTTAATTCACACATCAATAGCTTTTTGGATCAGCTGAAATCTGCCCATTTATTCTCCCTATATTCCTCACTTAATCCTAGAGGACACACTTTTGGCATAAATCCATCCTATGGAGGCCTTTAGTGAAAATAAAAAAAGATACTTGAAAATGAGGAAATTGTATTATCACCACATTAAAAATTCTTTTCCTCTTCAACATCATATTATTTTATTTTTTCCATACTAAACTAATAAATATAGTATCTTATACATTAATAGATGTTATTATAATTATGGGAAGACATTATACTTCTTTTTTTACATCCTATAAATAAATATATCACTATGTGTGTACGTATGACCTACCATCTCCATGTCGTGGTGTAATTTATTATTCAACAATAATTTATTTGAATGGGTATAATGTAACAGCACATGATTTTATGAAAAATATTCTTTTTAATTTCACTAATGGCTTGTGTTGTACGCTACACCAAAAGGTGCTTGTACAACACGCATCCTTGACTTTCCTTGCATTACACGCAATCGCGACCTTCCTCGATAGCGTGTGTAGTACGCAATAACGAGTTTCACTAAACAACGATATGATATTAAAATATTATTAAAACTAGCCGTTATGAATAGTAATAACCCCTTTTTGAAATTTTGTAAATTTTATTTTTCAAAATGAAATTCATTTTTGGATTCAGAATATCGAAATTAGCCTAGGGTGAAATTTTGGTATAATTCTGAAAACATACAATTTTTGATGAATAGTGAAACCACTAAGTGGTAGTTAAAAAAACTGAATTGTTCATAAAACTTAATTTTACCGCTTATGTGAGTGGAATTTAAAAATTTCTAGAGACACGGTTGATGTCAGTAAGTAGAATTTGGTTCAATGAGATGAAAATAATTTTTTGGTGAATAGTAACTTTTTATTTTTTTTACCACGACTAAAAGTAAATAGGGTAATTAAGGGTAGAAATGATATTATTATTACCCTAACACATGTCCTAATTCTATTGGACAAGTGTAATTCGACCAAAAACAAACATAGGAATAAAATATGACCATTTAGGCCCACTTGGATTAGATTAGGACATTTATTATTAATTTATTTAAAGAAGGGTTAAAAGAGGTAAAATCAAAGTTTATTTACTAAAAAATTTTAATATGGGGTTATACATAAGATAAATTCGACTATAAATATTAATTAGAAATCTAAATTGATTTCCCACATAATGGTATTTTATTTGTAATTTTTAGACATTAAATAATGTAATTTATTTATGACACAACGATGATGCAATAATTATCTTATTAATGAAATATTGACATAATTGATGTTATAAATACCTAAAAAAATATATTTTTAGACTTTTTATGAATTAAACTAATTTTATAGGATACTATTACATGTTATTATTGATTTAATTAACTTTTTTAGAACTTATCATTCTGTTATGATTTTCACAAAAATCAACTACTAAATAGTGTCAAAATTGAAATAAAATAGTTTTTAAAACAAATACTATATTATTAATTGTTATTTTATTCCTAAAAATCTAAGGTTCGGCAAAATGACTTAGATAAGGTTATATATATTAATAATAAACAACTTGGGGTTCATTTGGCTTCTTATAGTAAGTTTATTAACCTTATAGTGTAAGAACATAAGAAGACACGGTAAAAGTACAATTATTTAACTCAATGTTAAATCTAAATGATAAGGTTAAAATAGGAACCTAAACTTGTCTAAATTCTATTGGATGAGAGGATTTCGACCCATCCTCACCTTAGTTTCTAAAAATATCAATTTGGAGCTATTTAAAACCGAACGTGACTTTATAATAAAATAATATTTTTTGTTATTCCAAAGGTACCCCTCTCCTCCCTTATAAAAGGGCACCTCATCCCTCTCCTCCTCACACCAATTTGAGCATTCAAGCTCGGCCAAACCCTGACAAAATCTCTTCTCCACTTCCCTAGTATCATCCTAGAGGTCCTGGTCTTCTTCAAAGACCATCCTTAGTTCTCTATGTGGAGGTTAAGTGATGGCGCGTCAAAAAGAGGTAATATGCATTACCGATCTTTTTCAATTTCTTTCTTCTTCAACTTATTCTTCATTAGTTGTTTCATGATAAAGTAATAACATCAGTATTTCTTATATACTTATATGTTATTATAAATATGAAAAAACTCTAATTAACCTTCTATCCATCCTACGGAAAAAGGAAATCACCGCGCGTGTGTACGTACTGAATACCGTTTCCACGCCGTGGTGTAATCTATTTTCTGCCACCACCTTAATTGGATGGGTATAATGGTGTAATGAGTAACTATATATGATTATTATAAATTTATATTGATACTGAAATAGTATACATACACTTCAACACAAGTTCACGATCATGAGAACGATATCATCGCTCGTGCGTACGTACGGACTACCGTCTCCACGATGCGATGAGATTCATTCTCCATGTTAACCATTTATGAATGATTATAAAGTATATATAAGAAATAATAATTAAATATATGACATTATAAAGCTACTGTATTTATGTATATATGTATTTCATCTACTTACTTCCATTCAAGATAATAAGGAAAGGAAAACAACGGTCATGCGTACGTACGGACTACGGTCTCCATGAACGGTGTGTTTCATTTCATTTATCTCTCTATTATATATATATATACTGAATATATATGATATATAAATCATGTTTTATATTCTGGAAGTAAGTAAATCATGATATAAGTAATAATAATGTCAAGAACAACAAGTCCAAACACCTATGATAAATGAAATGATTTTACCCAAAACGCTTCTTTAACATGGAATTTACAAAAGAACGAGTAATATAAAGTCATCAGTGAACCATATATGATATAATAAATATAATTCTTTAATAAGTTAATGACATTATTTAAATCATTATACAGGAGTTTCGGACACTTACGAAGCAAATCAGACTTACGGTAAGGGAAATATCACAATCTCGTTTTTATTCGAGATTGTTTATACTTTGGTATTTACTGGGGTGTATTTTATCATCCACATCCATGTTCCATCAATATATAATATTATTTCCATACACCTACAATTGTTTAAATCCAATTTTACCCTTCGGTGTGTTTTTAGTAAAAGATATGAAAGGAATCTTTTGTCATTTTTCGTACGAGGTACTTTTTGACTTTTCCGACAAAAGTACGAGAAGAATGTTTTTTTAACTTATACGGCATGAATGAATTTTTAAAACATTATTTCCAAGAAGATTACTTTACAAGTTTTATTTTTTATTTTTAATCAACTTCTTTTAGTTTATAAGTGTACGACATGTTAAGAAAGGAAAAGTGTTTTTGAAGCAGAAATGATATTTTCTCAAGAATGGAGTTCAAGTGTTTTATCAAAATTATTTTTCATCTAAGATAATAAAGGTTTCTATTTTTATCCCTATTATTACATTGATTTGATTATGTTGTGATGGAATTATTTTTGTTAATTCCTTTATCTTATATGAATTGTTTTATGATGTCATGTTGTTTAAGGATCCCATTTTTATTACATGGGTTATGAAATGATGTATGGTTTATGATTTTGTGGCACACATAAGAGTGGTGTCATTATGAGATGGGTGGGACCTATATCTCCCTCCAATGCATTGGGTAAAGATTTTATATCTCATGAGATAGACATGGTTGGAACGGTAGGTTATACCGGTTCAGTGAAACATGACTGAAACGAGGGTGACTCGGTTCAGAATGGGACTTTGTCCACTAAGATAGTCTTGGAAATGCGTCTTGACTAACAAGAAATGATTCTCTATGATTATGTGTGAATTACAAAAAGTTTCATGTTTTATGTTATGATTATTGTGATTACATTTCACTGCCATGATTTACCCCATGTTATGAAATTATGATCTCTTTTGCAGGTTAAGATTTCCAAAAGTTATGTGCTTATGTATATGATGTGATTGATATTTCTTTTATTTACCCTTACTGAGCATTTGAGCTCACCCTTTTCTGTTTTCTTTTCCCCAGGATATAAAGAAAGGTTTTAGGTAAAAAAAAGGGAGATCTTTATGGGAGATTTTTAAGATCTTTCACCATGATTAGAAGATTATATTCCGAGTTTCCAAAGGCACTAAACTATTACGGTCCTTGGGTGTGTGTTTTTGTTATGTACTAAGTATTCCTCAAATGTAATGTAATGTCAATGTACGTCAGGCTTCGGGTCACTACAGTTGGTATCAGAGGAAAGGTTTAGTCAACCTTTGGAAACTAGGATGTGAGAACGTTAGTGAGATCCCTAGAGATATTTCTAATCTATGTCTAGGGATGTACCTACGGATAAGTATACGTATAGGATATTGTCCTAGAACTACGATAACGATCTTAGATTTTAACCTAAGATGTTAGATATTGAGGGTAATTCCCCTTCACTATGTTGTTTTCTCTATCATGAGTTTTGCCTCTCACAAGATTCTTTTTGTGTTTTAGTTAATGGAGGGAACTAGAAGGAATTCAGTTAACATTAAATCCAATGGACAAATTGGTGACTATGAGCAACAAAATTGTGTAATTTCTAGAGAGAAAGATATTGTGATTATGCCGAATCAGTCATCGCGGTATATGATTAACAAGGTGAAATTTAGTGGTATTCCTAATTCATCAAAGAAGAGGAAGATAAACTATTATTCATGTTCGCATGTTGAGGAGCATAAAGAAATGAAGATTGAGATTTCTAAATAACGGAAGAAGAACCTTGAGGAATACCTCAAATGGAGGGACCGGTGTTATCTGTGTGGTGAAAACGGTCATAGAGTGACAGAATGTTATGGAGTTCAATGTCTTATTTGCAGAAAACATGGGCATTACCCAACTCAATGCCCTGACCTAAAAAGTTACTTCTAAATCAAAGAAAGACTAATTCTATGACAATCATTGAAGTGGATGGACTGAAGTTTTTATGTATTGGTATTCAAGAATAATGTTGTTGAGGTGCTTTTATGGTGCATTGAAATATTTATGTATTGGTCTATTGTGGTTTTCAATAATTTTAAGGTACCGGTAACCATGAAAAGTGATTCAAATATTTTGGAAAGTAGATGATATGCGCATAATTAAGGGAAAACGAAAATGAAATGTTTAATAGTATTCATGAGCTCATGATTGATATAAGGACTAAGTGATATCAAGGTTTGAGTATATAGAATTTTGAGGATTTTGGTATGTGGAAAGTGTTAACTTTTAACTGTATTCATGTTTTCACTAAGGTTCAATGGGTATTCATTCTTCAAGAGAATACATGATTAAGGTATTCACATGTTTGTAATTTGACCAACAATATATATCTTATGATATATGGGTAATAAATTATGGAATTCACGTGATTGTTCTGTGAAATTTCAAGTAATCATTTTCTTTATACTATGAGCTTGGACAGAATTATTTTAGATAAGCCTAAAGATTAGAGTGGATTATGTTGGACATAAGTTAGGATAAAACGTTTTTTGATATTATTGATGGGATGTTATAGTAATATAGCTTTAGAAAAAGGACAACCTGCAGGACGGGCGACAACCCATCGCGTCGGACAAGGCTGTGGGAATCGAACCCACAATCGAAGTGCGACTGGCCTTTATCGTCTACCACTGGCCTACAGGAAGTCCCTGGTTAGTAGAAGATAGTTTTATTTTATTAAGCGGTATGATATATGAAGTATAAGATCATTTTTGGAACCATATACGATTAACCATAAGATGGACTTATAACTTTTGCTAACCTTTTGTTTGAAAGAGATGGAATGACCCATCATTCTATCACATGATCTGCTAACACAACATGAATGAAAAATTCAACTTCATTTCATTAACAGATGAAGTGGAAATTGTCCAAAGAACGAGAAACAGTGAGACTATACCAAAATCACGAAAGTATTTCTTCTAATTCTAATTGTATCAACTTTAGGGAAATGATCTTGAAAACCAAAAATGTTGTCTTAGTGCTCTTATATCTGATGAATCAGATGGTACCTTAGATCGTCACAAATTTATGGATTTGTGATTGTTGGTTTTTCCATAGCCATGTTCTCTACCACTCTCCATCAGAACATGATGGTTAGATTTTTCTTCCATATCCATATTTCCACCTATGTGGAAACCGAGTGATTAGTTTATTTGGGTAACCGTTACGTTTCATACTTTCGTTTTTAAAGACTGGTTTTGGTATTCCTTTTTACGATGTGGGTTTCTATTAAAGAAACTTTTGAATAGTAAACCATTTATAACCCCGATGAATTTCGAGGGCGAAATTCATTTTTAGGGGGGTAGAATGTAACAGCCCAAGATTTTATGAAAAATATTCTTTTTAATTTCACTAATGTCTTGTGTTGTACGCTACATTAAAAGGAGCTTTCACAACACTCATCCTTGAGTTGCCTTGCATTACACGCAATCGCGACCTTCCTCGATAGCGTGTGTAGTACGCAATAACGAGTTTCACTAAACAACGATATGCTATTAAAATATTATTAAAACTAGCCGTTATGAATAGTAATAACCACTTTTTAAAATTTTTTAAATTTTATTTTTCAAAATGGAATTCATTTTTGGATTCAGAATATCGAAATTAGCCTAGGGTGAAATTTTGGTATTTTTCTGAAAACATTCAATTTTTGATGAATAGTGAAACCACTAAGTGGTAGTTAAAAAAAACTGTATTGTTCATAAAACTTAATTTTACCGCTTCTGTGAGTGGAATTTCAAAAATCTGAGAGACACGGTTGATGTCAGTAAGTAAAATGTGGTTCAATGAGATGAAAATAATTTTTTGGTGAATAGTAACTTTATACTTTTTTTTACCACGGTTAAAAGTAAATAGGGCAATTAAGGGTAGAAATGATATTTTTATTACCCTAACACATCTCCTAATTCTATTGGACAGGTGTAATCCGACCAAAAACAAACATAGGAATACAATATGACCATTTAGGACCACTTGGATTAGATTAGGACATTTATTATTAATTTATTTAAAGAAGGGTTAAAAAATGTAAAATCAATGTTTATTTACTAAAACATTTTTAATATGGGGTTATACATAAGATAAATTCGACTATAAATATTCATTAGAAAGATAAAACTATTTCCTACATAATGGTATTTTATTTGTAATTTTTAGACATTAAATAATGTAATTTATTTATGACACAACAATGATGAAGTAATTATCTTATTAATGAAATATTGAAATAATTGATGTTATAAATACCTAAATAAATATAATTTGAGACTTTTTATGAATTAAACTAATTTTATTGGTTACTATGACATGTTGGTATTGATTTAATTAACTTTTTTAGAAATTATCATTCTGTTATAATTTTAACAAAAATCAATTTCTAAATAGTGTCAAAATTGACATAAAATAGTTTTTAAAACAAATATTATATTATTAATTGTTATTTTATTCCTAGAAATCTATGGATCGGCCAAATGACTTAGATAAGGTTATATATATTAATAATGAACAACTTGGGGTTCGTTTGGCTTCTTATAGTAAGTTTATTAACCTTATAGTGTAAGAACACAAGAAGACACGGTAAAAGTACAATTATTTAACTTAATGTTAAATCTAAATGATAAGGTTAAAATAGGAACCTAAACTTGTCTAAATTATATAGTATGATATGATTTCGACCCATCCCCACCTTAGCTTAGAAATATATCAATTTGGAACTATTTAAAACCGAACTTGACTTTATAATAAAATAATATTTTTAGTTATTCCAAAGGTACCCCTCTCCTCCCTTATAAAAGGGCACCTCCTCCCTCTCCTCCTCACACCAATTTGAGCATCCAATCTCGGCCAAACCCTGACAAAATCTCTTCTCCACTTCCCTAGTATCATCCTAGAGGTCCTCGTCTTCTTCAAAGACCATCCTTAGTTCTTTAAGTGGAGGTTAAGTGAAGGCGCATCAAAAAGAGGTAATATCCATTACCGATATTTTTCAAATTCATTCTTCTTCAACTTATTCTTATTTATTTGTTTCATGATAAAGTAATAACATCAGTATTTATTATATAATGATATGTTATTTTAAATATGAATCAACTATAATTAACCTTCTACCATCCTACGGAAAAAGGAAATCACCGCGCGTGCGTATGTACGGAATACCGTCTCCACGCCGTGGTGTAATCTATTTTCTTCCACCACATTAATTGGATGGGTATAATGGTGTAATGAGTAACTATATATGATTATTATAAAGTGATATTGATACTTAAATAGTATACATACACTTCAACACATGTTCACGATCATTAGAACGATATCATCACTCGTGCGTACGTACGGACTACCGTCTCCACGACGCGATGAGATTAATTCTCCATGTTAACCATTTAAGAATGATTATAAAGTATATATAAGCAATAATAATGAAATATATGACATTATAAATCTACTGGATTTATGTATATATGTATGTCATCAACTTACTTCCATTCAAGTCAATAAGGAAAGGAAAACAACGTTCATGCGTGCATACGGACTACCGTCTCCATGAACGGTGTGTTTCATTTCATTTATATATCTATTATATATATATATACTGAATATATATGATATATAAATCATGTTATATATTCTGTAAGTATGTAAATCATGATATAAGTAATAATAATGTCAAGAACAACAAGTCCAAACACCTACGATAAATGAAACGATTTTACCCAAAACGCTTCTTTAACATTGAATTTACAAAAGAATGTGTAATATAAAGTCATAAGTGAACCATATATGATATCATAAATATGATTCTGTAATAAGTTAATGACATTATTTAAATCATTATACAGGAGGTTCGGACACTTACGAAGCAAATCGGACTTAAGGTAAGGGAAATATCACAATCTCATTTTTATCCGAGATTGTTTATAATTTGGTATTTACTGGGGTGTATTTTATCATCCACATCCATGTTTCATCAATATTTAATATTATTTACATACACCTACAATTGTTTAAATCCAATTTTACCCTTCGGTGTGTTTTTAGTAAAATATATGAAATGAATCTTTTTTTGTTTTTCGTACGAGGTACTTTTTGACTTTTCCGACAAAAGTACGAGAAGAATGTTTTTTAACTTATACGGCATTAATGGATTTTTAAAACATTATTTCCAAGAATATTCCTTTACATGTTTTCATGTTTATTTTTAATCAACATCTTTTAGTTTATAAGTGTATGACATGTTAAGAAAGGAAAAGTGTTTTTGAAGGAGAAATGATATTTTCTCAAGAATGGAGTTCAAGTGTTTTATCAAAATTATTTTCCATCTAAGATAATAAAGGGTTCTGTTTTTATCCCTATTATTACATTGATATGATTATATTGTGATGGAATTATTTTTATGAATTCCTTTATCTTATATGAATTGTTTTATGGTGTCATGTTGTTTAAGAATCCCATTTTTATTACATGGGTTATGAAATGATGTATGGTTTATGATTTTGTGGCACACATAAGAATGGTATAATTATGAGATGGGTGGGACCTATATCTCCCTCCAATGCATTGGGTAAAGATTTTATATCTCATGAGATAGACATGGCTGGAACGGTAGGTTATACGGGTTCAGTGAAACAGGACTAAAACGAGGGTGACTCGGTTCAGAATGGGACTTTGTCCACTAAGATAGTCTTGGAAATGAGTCTTGACTAACAAGAAATGATTCTCTATGATTATGTGTGAATTCCACAAAGTTTCATGTTTTATGTTATTATTATTGTGATTACATTTCACTGCCATGATTTACCCCATGTTATGAAATTATGATCTCTTTTGCAGGTTAAGATTTCCAAAAGTTATGTGCTTATGTATATGATGTGGTTGATATTTCTTTTGTTTACCCTTACTGAGCATTTGTGCTCACCCTATTATGTTTTCTTTTCCCCAGGATATAAAGAAAGGTTTTAGGTAAAAAAAGGAAGATCTTCATGGGAGATTTTGGTGATCTTTCACCACGATTAGAAGATTATATTCCGAGTTTCCAAAGACACTAAACTATTACGGTCCTTGTGTGTGTGTTTTTGTTATGTACTAAGTATTCCGCAAATGTAATGTAATGTCAATGTACGTCAGGCTTTGGGTCTCTACATATAATGATGAGTATAATGGTTATAAATAATGAATATATATATATATATATAATCTATATATCTAATATACTATACGATTCGATACCATTAAACCATTAGGTGAATGATATCATCGCTTGTGTGTACGTACGACCTATCGCCTCCCCGATGTGATGTGATTAATTCTATATGATCTACATTAAACCATATTTATATACATGAATTTAATGAATAAAAATGATATATATTACACTATTATAATTATTTAAATTATATAACTATAACCTACTAATTGGAATATGATCTTATCTGATAAAACATGCATATAACATAAAGCTTGTAATATACGAATAACGAGTGACAATGAAATGTTACTAAAAAACAGATGATAATGTAATCATATATTATAGCATAAAAATTATTATGATTCTTTAATAAGTCAATAAAATTATTTAAATCATTATACATGAGGTTATGATACATACGAATGATATTGTACCTAAGGTAAGGGATAATTTCATAATCTTGTTATTATTTGAGATTGTTTATGCGTAAGTATTTACTAAGGTATATTTAACATCCACATACATGTTTCCAAAATATTTAATTTTATTTTTATTCTTATATAATTTATTAATGTCAATTTTACCCATTGGTAAATTTTTATTCAACATAATGAAAGGAATCATTTGATGTTTTTTGATACGAGGTACCCTTTAACTTTTTCGGCAAAAGTACGAGGAGATTGTTTTCTAACTTATAAAACATGAGAGGATTTTTAAATATTCATAACACCTTCTTTCGATTATGATATCTTTACATGATTTCAAGGTGATTTTCAATTAAATTATTTTCTTTTAAAATTTGGTTGCATTTGGAGAAAAAAGAAAACATTTTTGATGAAGAAAGGATATTTTCCTCAAGAATTAAGTTCATGTGTTTTTTCAAAATTATTTTCTATCTAAGATGAAGATCATTTAATTCATTAATGTTTACATCCCTATTATTACTATGATTTTACTGTTTTAATAATGAGATGATATTTTATATTTATTAGGTTATTAGGAAATAATGTTTAAGAAAACTCATTTTATTTATTATGTTATGCTATGATGAATGATTTATGTATTTTTGGCACATGTAAGTATGATTTCATTATAATATGGGTTGGTAAATATCTCCATCCACTTAATTGGGTACAGATTTATATTTCATGATATAGACACGACTAGAATGGAATGTAAATCATGTTTAATAATATAGGGCTAGAATGACATGTAAACTCTGTTCAGTAATGGACATTGTCTACTATGATGGTCTTGGAAGTGATCCTTGATTAAAATGAATTGATTTTTATTCTTATGTGTATGCTAAAAAATGTCATGTATTATGTTTTCACTTTTGGTACTGTTTCCATAAATTCTTGTGAACTTTTATCCCATAACATGATATCATTTTCTTTTATATTCATAAAAATTATATCCATTTTTCACATAGTGGATGTTGTTATCAAAAATAAAATTTCATTTATAAAACTACCATAACCCTTTATGTTGATTAATAATTCATTTATTTTAGTAATAAAATAAATTTTTTTCTAGTTTCATGAATAATTGTTTTTTAATGAGCTAAAAATCATATTGTTATAAAGAAATTAATAAACCAAAAAACTAAAAACATCTACAGTTGTTTCTATTTATGTATTCTAACTCCAGAAGACAATGATTATATCAATATCTATTAACGATGACCGTGGAAAACTATATACTTTTCTATAAATGGAAAATATAATCCTTGACCAATTAAAAAAGAAGAATCGTAATGTATCTCGCATTAAAAAATTCACAGGGTATCCCCCTGTTAGTTTGTAATTATTAAAATCAATATATTTCAATAAAACAAAGAAAACTGACCTTTAAATATGAAAATATATAAAGAAATATATTAATTGGACATAAAAAATATTAACACTTTAAAGGAAAATCCATTAAACAAATATTAAACATCTTTGAATTAAAAAAATGATGAAAAGTAAAAAAAATTGCCCCTTCTCAGGATACAAAAATTATCATCAATTAATTTTCACCTTAGTATAAACCATTACCATCATTATAGTTTCAACCAAAAACATTTTAACAATAGTCATCATCATAGTTTCACCACGGTACAAAGATAAAAGTATAGAAATTATTAAATAGAACATCTCTAGATCACTAAAACATAAAATCACATCAATAAAACTCATTCACTAGAGAATATTCCACTTGAAAAATCATAATTCATCATAGAATGAAAAAAATTATTTCAAATTAGCTAAAACTACTACAAATATCATTCCCACTACCTCAAAAAATCATCTCCGAAATTTCTTGAGTATCCATGATAACTAAAAATTGGTTAAAAATACCATGATCCGATGGTTATAAAAAATATCAAAGTCTCTGAATGAGTACAAGGTACCCATTAAGTCCATACTGTCAAAAAAATTATCAGTTAATTATCAAGTGTCACACCACTAGGAACAAAAATCTTATTGAGAACTCATCTATGGTCTGTATTGGAATATTTGTCTCACTAAATACCTAATGTGGCGTTACTAGGAACCTATCAGGTTTAAGTAAACATAATCAATTTTTATGAATTGTCATAAAAACTTCATCATGCCTCAAAATCATGATACAAGCGCATGAAATATATTTTTAAACATTATAAGTATAAAACATTATCCAATTAACCTAAATAACTAATTAATCCATAAATAATTCAAGGCCTTCATCCTGAATATTTTATTCTCATGAAGAAAGGTTATGAAACTAAAATTCAAATTACAGATTCATCATTGATCTAGTTTTCCAAAAACATAAGAAAAAGTTCTTCATAATATCACTATTCTCACATAGAGTAATATGTTATTTATTTTCCATTTATTGATTTTTAATCTCAAATAGTGAAATAACTCATAATATTTTAGATGATGTAATTATTTTATATAAAATGAATTTTACATATTTAATATAATAAGAATCAAAATATCATATTTATATTTATAAAAAAATTATTAAAAAAAGTTTGAATAAAATTTTTAATATAAATATCTTATATTCAGAATAATTCACTCAATAATGTTTGAAAAATTATTATAATCACATAAAGATAAGATGATTTTGGATCACCTACCTCTTTTAATATTTTGGTGACCCTATAATTTCTTATAGATTATATTCTTCCACAAGGAGATATACTAGGGTAGAAATACGTTATTTTTAAATCAATATGATGTTATTAGTTTCATAATAAATTTCATATATGAGTAATTTATCAATTATCGACTCCGTAATATGTAATGAAATTCAATAATCTATAAATAGTAAATAATGCTACTATCATTAAACACTCCATTTTAAGATAAATAATGATATCCATTTTCCAGAGTGATATCATTTACAATTTAGAAAGTAACAATTTTTCCCTCAAAAAGGAAAAGAAATAATATGATGCCCTCCTGATCATATTTATGTCTTATTTTGAGCTCTAGGTTAGTTAATATTTGTTTTTGAAGAGTTTTTGGTGCATGGTTAATTTTTTTTCCTTCATGCCTCCTTTGTAAAACAGCCCTGGAAAAAATAGGAAATGAATGGGTTTGGCCTCGAGTGGGGGGAACTGGGAGTCTCCACGCCAAGAGGGATGTCACCGCATCATGGTGGAGGCCATAGTGGACCAAAACTGCCTAAATGTTTTTACCATATAATGGATGGTCCCCATAGAATATCTCTTAGTAGAATCCACCATATTTGGGGTGGATGCACCAGGGTGTGGTGGTGGTGCTTTCAATTTTTTTGAAATATAAAATCAGCGCTTGATCTTCTTAAAGTGGTTATTCTAGCCATGTGCAACCTCAATGAATGGTTTTAATGAATATTTTAACTTATGTTTCCTCTATTAATCCAATTTTCCTCTCTACATTGGCTTATATTCAGGATCTATTAAGTTCTTTTAAGGGATTTAATGTATTAAAATTTCCTTCGGAAATAAATTTGAGCGATTCCATTATTAATTAGATTAATATCTATAGATATAAGCTCATGAGGATTAGATATCTTCCTATCCCACCATTCTTCTTTGAGGAAGTGTGTTTTTAAATTATCTTTTGGTAGGTATCTATATCCAACATTATATCCCTTAGCATGCCTTGTGATTTTGCGAGTATATATTTTTTTTATTGATGACATTTATGACCTGAAACCCTTGAGAGCTGAGTATATCATTCATTGCACTGGAAATTTTTTAAATAGGGGTTTTTAGAACCATTTTTTTATACATGAAATGTTTTTCAAAATTGTCTCATATATGTTTTTGAAATGGAAATTGTTCTCTAAGAATTAATGTTTTGTGGAATCAATATAAAAATTGTTTTTATGAAAATATGTTCCTAAAAATGAAATGGGGTTTTCTATGAAAATGTTAATTAAATGAGAACATGATTTCTTGAGAGTAATTATCATGTAATAGAATAATGGTAGGAACATGGTGTATGGGGAATAAAACTATCCATACGCTAGCATTAGTGGAGTAATTTATCACTAGTTTGGGTACCCATTATCCAAAGAAGATAGTGGGTATCCTTTTATGTGGAAACTAGATACATGAGGTAAGAGTTCACTTATGTCATATAGTGTTTCTTATTTGTATGAGTTGTATACAATCTCATGTGGTGGATTATCCTTTGGTTGTTTGAAAATAAATTATGTTCTTATTTATTTGATATATCCATTTTCCCAATTGATATAGATATTGATGTTGGAAACCTATTTTATTCATATAATTCTGCCTCATGGATATAATGTATATGTTAGGATGATTTTTTATCTGAATATGGAATGTTTTTTAATATATAACCAAGGGATACTTTTATATGGTAAAAATTATTAATTTATAAAGTGTTTTAAAAATTTATTTTATTTATGAACTGAAGGTTTCATGTGTATATATATTTTATAGATTATTTTTGGTATCCTAATTAATTTTAGATTCAGGAACCAGGTCAGCTCGTTATTTGAACTGACTCTCGACCCAGTTTTTGGAAAGGACCAATGGGCATTCTCAATCCCCATGAGTTATTACATGTTCCTGTGTATCAATCAAAACATGTGAGGAAAATCTTCATAAATTTAAAATCATAAAATAACCAATAATATAAATAAACAAAAATTGGAAATTATAGCCAAACAAGCCTTTATCAATTTTCAGATTTAAAGTTAAAAATTTTAAACAAGAACCAAAAAGATATACTATAAAGGATGGATAAAAAATCAACTGAAAAACCACCACATTTCAAGAGGAGCATCACCTACATGCCACCTACCCAACACCACACCATGAAGGACCACTAGAAACCTGAACCCCAATCTCCAAAACGTTTACCCTTAGCTGTGTCAAACATTACCAACTCAACATACACCCACATGTTTTACTCGAGTGTGACCCTAGGCCTAGTAGGATGCCACCCTGAAAATATTCAATGCTATAAACAGTAAGTGATAAATAAATTTCTAGTTTTATAAATAAAATAAAATGCTAGGAATAGTTTTTATTAAAAGAAACTTTAAACGAAAATAAATTAAAATGAAAAATCCGTGCTTTTGAAATAACCAACAAGACATACAGTATGTCGATGGTAAATGTGACATAAGAAAAGAGCACAAGTGATTGGATATTCCATCAAAAAACTTTCTTGAAATGGGACACAAGAACATCATGTCTCAGTGAATCTTGGCTTAGAAACCGTGTCCATCGGCATTCCCATGCACGAGCAACTAGGAGGAGACACCCTAATGTTATAGTGGTCTCTAATCATCATCCATGTTGAGTTAGAGTTTTTATCGTCAATCTTGCTAAGTAAAAATAGGTTGAAGCAACTTCGGTATCACTAGAACATTAGTTTTAGTTCTCCCTCCAAGTTACCTAAGCATCCCTTTAGTGCTCATATAAGTTTCTCAAGAGACATGATATGCCACATTCACACAAAAAATTCATATAAGTCCCTACAGACATCAAATAAATCCATTTTCATACTAAAATTCCTAATTTTAAAACAAATTCACACCAAAATATTCTCCAAGAATGGGTTGTTCCCTTTACATAATCTAATAAATCATTTACATTGTTTATACAATCATTTTAAAGAACTTAACAAACATCTTCTTCACAAATTCATCCAATTTCGCATGAAAAATCCATCATGAACCAAAATTTATAACAAATTGATTCAAAAACCAATTTCTCACCCACATATAATTCAAAAATCGTACCAAAACACATATGAAAGAATAATAATTCTATAAAACAATGTTTAAGAACCGAATCACATACCTTTTTTGTAAAAATCCGCAAAATCTGGTGTGAAACTCTAAATGCACCTCAAACGCACCATATGAAAACAAGATCAAACCATAAACATGATGATAGAACCCAAATGGTAATGTTAAAACCCCCAAAAATTGAATCCTAGGCACTGTAGAAATCCAACCTTAAGAGAAAAGAATGAAAACCCATGAAAATGGGATGAAAACAAGGGAGAATGAGTGATACTTGATTAATCGAAGAAGAACCAAAAAATTTGGCCCAAGATTGAATCCCCAAGGGAGGAGGATGGAATAGGGGGTGTTCCTATGCAGGATAATCCGAATTGGGGTGAGAAATTTAGATTTAGGTGTATATTTGGAAAAATAGAAAATTGAAAAATCAACATTTTAATGATCTAGATAGTTCACACAGTTATCCAGCATGGTTTTTCAAAATGCGTGGCAACCATAAGATAGACACTATCTTCCCAGGACATTCTTCACTGTTTGTCCACATGGTTTGAAAAACCATTTTGGATTTGTGTGAATTCCCACTAACCAAAAATAGAACAGGTCGCATGATTAACTTTGCTAGGCCACACAGTTTGTCAGACCATGCGCCATCCATGACCCCAAGCTCTATACCCAAAGACATTTGTTATTAATCCAAAACACAAGGTAAAACCAAAATGGAAAAGGTATAATAAAAATTAATAGATAAATTCATAAAATAATGTCACATATGTGATAATTCCCCTAACCATGAAAAATTTCCACCCCTGAAAATTCAACTCAATGCTTGATCAGAAAACAAGAATGAATACTCTTTATCAACCCACAATTTTCTCTCCCATGTATCATGTGTATCATGACCATGCTACAAAAACATATGGACCAATGGGATAGACATCCCATGAAGCACCTTCTCTTTTGAATCCATTAGCCACATTGGAAATCCAAAAATGCACAAATGGGTCACTAACTCCATCTCTTCCCAATTCAACACATGAGATGGGTCTGAATAATACTTCTCCGACTTGTAGATGTGGAACATGTTCGGGATTAATATCAACTAAGATGGAAAATCTAAATAGTATTCCACCTTTCCAATCTACTCGGTGATTTCAAAGGGTCTGATATACCTCGGAGTTATCTTTCCCATGATTCCTTGATGACGAGGACCCAAACATGGTGTGACATTCAAAAACACCCATTAAACCCTGGAAAAATAATGATCTAAATGCCTCTGGTTGGCACCATATTTTTTGTGACTCTATTATATTAATAACTACTACCTAATTGACATAAATTTATCATACGACTCCGGTGTAAGGCTCAGTCCAAACAGTGAGGTCCCACCTACCAAAGCCCAATGTAAAGGACACCGACAAGGCTGACCATAGATCACCTCAAAAGGATCTATTTGAATATAGTATTTCTAACATTAATTATAATATAATTCTACCATTCCCAAATAGCTATCCTGAGATCCTCTAAAATCCAAAACACACACATGTACCATGTCCTCCATAATTTGATTTTCCCACTCAATCTGACCTTCAATTTGAGGATGGTATGTCGTGATAGTATTAACCAATGACCCAATGCCTTTTGAAGGCCTTCTGAAATCCAACAGTTAAAATGGGCATCTTTATCTCACACAATTGTTGATGGAACACCATGGAGCCTTACCACCATCTAATCATATAATCGTCCTAGTTCCTCCACATTATCTAAATCTATAATCAGAATGAAATGGGTGGATTTGGTCAAAAGGTCGATTACTACCCCAATGAGGTTCTTTCCCCAAGGTGTACAAGGAAATAATATAATGAAATACATAGTGAACTCATCACACTTACAGGTATGAATAGGGAATGGCTAAATAAAACTAGAGGGCCTTTGTTGCTTTGCCTTTACCCATTGACATGCATTGCACCTCAAATGAAGTCAACTAAATCTTTCCTCATTTCAAGATACCAAAAAAACCAAGGAACATCATAATACTTTTATGTAGCCCTTGGATGAAAGGCCCACTAATATATGTTGCTATCCTATATCACCATCTTCCTTATAGGCAATGTCACCATGAAATGGCCCTTAAATAACAAGATTCCTTCATGAGTCAAATACCAATCACAAGATGTATCCCTAACTTGAAGGAGGTATGAAGAATACTATAATAACTAATCACTAAGCTACTCATATTGAATCCAATTTAAAAGAGACTGATCCAACTGCACACTTTCCAAGAACTCACCTCCACTATGCTCCTTGGTCTGAAAATGCCTTTAAAAAAGAGTCCCTTCAATGTTCACTCTTCACTAGACATCCTCAAAGCCTACACTGGAAAATTTCTACTCATGTTGTTTCCCAGCACATAAACCTTTAATGGGGTATAGATAATGTCAATGTCAAACCCCTACTGATACAAAATCTAATTGCACTACCTCAAATTGAGATCCTTTTGGAAGAAGATAATAGAAAGGCTCTTGTGATCACAATATACCAAAAATATCTCCCCAAAAACGTAGTGATGCCACATCATCAAGCCATGCATCACCACTGCTAACTCTATGTCATGGTTCAGGTAATTCTTTTCATGTGTCTAGAGTTAGAGAGAACCATATTCCACCATGTGATCATCTTTCATAAGCTCACACCTGAGACCCTTCTGTGAAACATTGAAATGAACCATGTATACCTTTCCTGATTCTGGAAAGATCAACATGGGTCTGGTGGTCAATCGATGCATTAGCTATTCAAAGGATTCCTGAAATTCTGGGATCCATTTAAAATTCTGCACATTCTTGGTGAATGTGTTCATGGATGAATCCAACCATAAAAATCATGAATGAACCACGAGTAATAAACCTCTAGGATGTGAAAGCTCCTGATATCGAACACATTCATCGACTTCTCCCACAACATAAAGATAATTATTTTCTTGGGGTCCACTCAAACCCTTTTCTCTAAAATAACATGGCCAAAAATCATTAATTCTCAAATCTATAAAGTGCACGTAGAAAATTTTTCATATAGGCGATGATTCCACAAAGGGCCCATCATGATGCGTAAATGATGCTCATGCACGTCCTCAGATCTATAATAGACTAGGATTTCATCCATGAATACCCCAACGAAGTAGTCAAGATTCTTGTGGAATAAACTATTAATGAGTTCCATAAAGACCAATTGATCATTTTTTAATCTAATATTCATGACCAAATACTCCATGTGATCATACCTAATTCGGAAAGCCATTTTTAGAATATCCACCTCTCTCACACAAACATGGTTGTAGACCGAACACAAATCTAACTTGAAAAAACACTTTTTCCCTTTCATAAGATCAATCAAGTCATCAATTCGGCACAAAGGATACTTTTTCTTGAAAGTTACATTATTCATATTCATGTAATCAATGCAAAACCGGAGAGATTTGTCAGCCTTCTTTGGGAACAACACTATATCATTCCAAGGAGAGATTCTCTAGTGAATGAAACCATCGGATTTCAAATAGTCCAATTGTATCATTAATTCCCTCATCTCAATGGGTTCCATGTGATATGAGTGTAGAGATATCAGTTGTGTTCTAGTTCCAAATTAATTGATAATTCCATGTCCTACTCCAGGATAAATCAGAAAAATCATCTGGAAATACCTCTAGCAACTCATCCACTATAGGAGGTACTCCACCCTCAGGGGCACCACCACCACCCTCCAGCATGAGTGACGATAACTAAAAAATAATTCTTCACAAATTTGGAAGTATAGGTCCACCATGACCCAACTGAGGATCCCATACACCATGAATAACTAGAGGACTCCCATCTAGTGCCATGAAACACAACCATCTCATATAAAAAATGATATGTTCTTAAAAGCTCACTATCCAAATCATGTCAGGGATTATATCAAAAAGGTCGATATCGAGGACCATGAAATCACATTACATTTCAACCACTAGCATAGAGAGTGTACAAGATAATCCCCTAAGACCCAGCTCTTTCTTATTTCCCAATAGAATCACCAAATCCATCAAAAAAGACAACAAATAGATTTAAAAATTTAGTATATTCATGAAATGGGAAGATATAAAAAAATAGATATACTGGTTTCAAAAAAAATGGTAGCTATTGAAGACTCATTCAGAATGGTACCTAAAATAGACTAGGGGCTACATTCAGTCCCACTGGTGCTTGATCCCCATCATGAAGATTCCTGGTCTCTGTTTGAGTCTGAATATGACCACTGGAATGAAGATCATCCTTGAACTGACTCTAACTAGAAGAAGGTCTGGTCCTACCACCACAACCACCAAATTTAGATCTCAACATCATGGTTGGTTCCAACTGGGCTAACATCCCCCTATAATCCAATGATCTTACCCCACTCTGATATGGGTGCATCATCTTGCAAAAATGCTAAAAATTTCTTATAAGTTCACAATAGTGACAAGGAAAGAAATTTTTTGGAAAAGAATGTGAATGTTCCTTACCTTCAGGCACTAATGGAACACAACATAACTTGCATCAAAATCCACCGATGAGGTATTCTTAGAGGGATGGTCTGGGATACCACCTCCCTTCTTCCATTGTTCATCTCGCTTCCTCTTCTTTTCCAAAGAACTATCGCTTCTCATCATGGGAATAAATCCAAAGGATCCTGGCCTACCCTTGTGGTCAATGTCTACCATAAAAGCTCAGTCAACGACTTCATCATAATTCTTCATCTTGAATAGAATTCCTTGGAATTGATCTATGGTCTTTACCCCTTTTCGAACCTCTAAGCCTTTTTCTTCTCATTAGAGACTATTTTAGGGGCATATCAAACATTCTTGGCAATGATATAGGCATACTCCATCACTAACTATTACCCATAAACAAGATCAACAAAAACCTGATATCTAATATTCTCCAACACTCCATGGAAATATTTTTCATTAAAGGCTGCCTAGAAGTCCTTCCAGTTGATCCACTCAGGCTTCCCAACCTAGATCATTCGGTCCCACAATATCCAACTTGGTCCTTCTATTATAAATTATATACACTTCACCTTGACCTCTTCAGGAGTGTCTAAGAACTAAAACATGTTCTCTATAATCTCAATCCATTCCTCGTTTATTTAGGTTCTGATCTACCTTGGAAAAAATGAGTCTTATTCTATAGGAACTCATGGGATTTTTCATTCCATGGACTAGGTTTAGCCTCTCTATGTAGAACATGTGTAGGGCCCGCTCACTAAATGAGAGTCTGAATAGATTGAACAAAACCATCAATAAAACTCTGATCAAGTGATGAGGGAGAAATATATTTGTATTCTTCCCACTATTGTAGGGGATTTATTTGGGGAGGTATGTCACTACAAAAAGAAATAGTCAAATAAGAATATCAGTAACATAATAAGCCTGAAAATTTTTATCAATAACCCCAAGTCTAATAAATCTAATATCCCAAGGTAACATAATTACCCAACCACTTCACCCCCACCAGATTTCCACATACAATCTACGGCCTATACATAACACATTGAGGAGAATTAAAAAATGAATCCTTAAATCACATGGTGACTTGAGGTCTATCATAAGGTGTGTTAGACAACAATTCGAATTGGAACTAGAACTCTATGCCCAGAGAGTCCTAGAGAAGTTCTATCTAGATTCATCCAAAATAACATGACCCAAAGACCTACCTTATCTGATACCAACATCCCTATAATACCACTTTATCACAAACCATGTTGGATCGCCATCCAAAATGATGCCCGACCCAGTCTGTTTAATGACTAGAGGGGCATTCCTGATCCCCATGTGCTGGTATAGATTCCTGGGTATCAATAATAACACGTGGTAATGATTTACTAGAATATACCAGCATAAAATAACCAAATATATAAATAAATAGAAACATAAAATCAAAACCAATAAATACTTTAAAAATTCCAATATTTCATGTAACATGTTTTAAATAGGAAAATAAGATCTACTAAAAATGAAGGACAAAAAACCAACTCAAAAACCACCACATTGAAGAAGGAGAATCACCCTCAAGCCACCTCCACAACACTACACCAATAAGGCTCACTAAAAACCCAAATCATCATCTCCAAAAGATTTACCATTACTTTGTCAAATATTACCATGTCTACTTACACCAAATGATATAAGTAGGGTGTGAACCCAGGCCTAGTAGGATCCAAGCCAACTAGGATTCCATGGTATAAACATTAAATGATAAATAAATTGAATGTTTTATAAATAAAATAAAATGATACAAATATTTTTTTGGAAAATAATATGTTATGTAAAACAACATTAAATGAAGAATCTTTAATTTTGATTTAACCTACAAGTCTTACTATATGATTTTCGTAAATGTGATATAAAAAATCAAAACTACTGATTGGAGAGTCCCTCTTGGAACTAGCTAGAAATGGGAAACTAGAACCTCATTCCTCAGTGAAACATGGCTTAAGAAACTACCACCATCATCAATTTCATGCACGATCCACTATGTGGGGACAACCTAATTTCCTAGTGGTCTCTAATAATCATCCATTTTTATTTACATTTTTTCATCGTCAATCCCTCTAAGTAAAACTAAGCCGAATACAATTTTATATCACCAGCACACTAGTTATATTTTTCCATCCTAGTTACATGTGCTTCACTTTTAGTGCTCATAAATGATTCTCAAGCCACATGATAGGACAGATTCACACCCACAGGCCTATTATGTCACTACACACACCAAATACCACAATTTGCATACCCAAATCCTCTATTAAAACCAACCGCACACCAAAAACTTCTACAATAATGGTTGAAGTCCTTTAAAAAATCTAATAAAAAATTTACATAACTTATAAAACCATTTCATGGATCATAAGATCCATTTTCTTCGAAAAATACACCCAATTTCCCATGAAAACCCAATTTTGGAAAAAAAATAATAAATCATTTTGAAAACCACTTAATCACCCTATATATAATTCCAAATATTTTCCAAAATATTCAACAAAATCATAATAAATTTATCAATCAATGATAAAGCATGGAATCAACTATATTGGGTGTATAAATCCCCAAAATCTAGTGTGAAACTCTAACCACACCTCAACTACACCACTTGGAAGGAAGATCAAACCCTAAAATGTAGATCGAACCCAAATGTCCATGATTGAACATAATAAATGGACCCCTAGCTCCTGGAGAAAAGGAACCACAAGATAATATAAAGGAAGCCCTATAATAGGGGACGAAAACAAGGAATACGGAGTGTTAGATGATGAATTGAGGATGAACCACCCAATTCAAGCCCAAAATCAAATACCCAAAAAAGTAGGATGGAGAGGGAGGCCTTCCTATGGAGGATAATCCTCAGTGGGGTGAGAAATGAGGGTTTAGGGGTTTATTTCAAATTTGTTAAAAATGGTAAAATCAATATTTTAATGATATGGAATGTCCGCATGGTTAACCTGCGCATTTTTTTAAACCATGTGGTAACCCTTCGGTAAACGTTGTCTACCCAAGACATGTCACGCAGTTAGTCTACAGGGGTTGATAAATCATGCATCAACCATGTTATTTCCCACTTCCCAAAAACACCACTGACTGCACAGTTACTGAGGCTTGTCCGCATAGTTTGTCAGACTATGTTCCAACTATGAGCCCCAAGCTATTTACCCAAAAATTTACATTCTACATCCTAAACACAAGGGAAACCCAATAGAAAAAGTTATAATCAAAATAAATAGAAAAAACCCTAAAAGAAAATCATGAATGTGACATTTAGTCCCCTGGTCTTACTTTTTTCTTTGGATGTTTATATATATTATTCTTCTAGATACATGTATAAGGAAATAATGTCATATAGAGGATGGATATCCAAGTTTATGTCATATTATGGTTGTTTGGAATGGTAGAGATGAATGGTTACATGGAGATGGGCCTATGATTTATTTCAGGTTCCATATTGGTGTTCTTCTAGTTTGTTCATCTAAACCATGTCACCCACCTATTAGATATTACCATTATAGTTTGGTCATTTAGACATATTATGTAATTAGGATATTCCATGTGATACTCTACTTATCTCCTATAATTTTTTTGAGGGTGAAACCATCCCTATATTTATTTCTATGATATTCTAGTTATTGTATCATCTAGTGGTGATCAAGAATACACTATGGGCCTTGTTGCAGGACAATTTTTTTGTGACATTATGGGTTGATCATTGATGGTATATTACAAATGGTTATAATAGGATCAGGATTTCATTAATGACCTAGATCATACCTTTTATCACCCTCTTATGTTAAGTTATAATTGATTGACTAGAGATAATACTATTATGAATTAATTAATAATCTGGTTGTGTGTTAATCCATCTCATTTTATTGTAAAGACATGATTTACCATTGTGTATTAAGGGTTTCTTTTAACCCTTGTTGAGTATTTTATCATTTTGGGTTTAGTTCTGAGAAAAATATGATAATGGAATATAATTTTTGTCTTCATGTTTTTTATTATCTTTTATCCTGATAATTTGGTTCCCTCCAAAAGAAAATATATAAATGATAATGAGAAATTTGTGGTGCAATCCTCATAGGTAAATCGTTTGAATGACTCAGAATTGGTGGGAACTATATTATAAACTATCTAGTTCACGGCCTATGTAGCATGTGTTGAACTGAAATGGAAAGTGGGCCACAATAGAAATTTACTAAGCATCAACCACTGGTATTTCATGGAAAAAAGGACCCTATAAATTATAATAATATATATATATATATTATTCAGTTGTTTTCCTACTTATTAAAAAAATGTAAGACAAAAGGTAGTTTTTTCAACATATATGCTTGATGGTCATGAAATTAAGAGTCGTGAAGAATTGAATATTTTTTAATCAATGTTTCCTCAATTTCTCACTAAGAAATCATTAGTGAAGGTTTTAAATCAGTTGTTTTATCCTAAAATATTAATAGTGGTGAAGAATTGAATATTTTTAACCATAGATAATTGGTAGTATTTAGTTATAGTGTATGAAACATATTTTACCGAGTTAGTTCACATATCACCTAATATTTTTTCTAATGAATACCTTAAACCTAAAAGGTTTGAGATGGATTATATGGATAATATTTTATTGATATCGATACTTATATGCCTACCCAACTTCACTGTGGTTATGGAAAAGGAATCTATGGTTGATAAAGACATATATGGTAAGAAAGGACTCTTCAGAATTTTAGTGATAGAAGGAGAAACTATAGTTGTTTCCTAGATAGAAAAGGTAGTGGGTTGACTATATATGATGTAGTGGTAGTAGTGTACATTATATTTCATAGTAGGGACAGTTGTTCTATTACTAGTGTAGGGGAATGGGACACCTCAAATCATATTATAATTAAACACCTATGGTATGTTTGGTATGTGGGAAATATGGTTATATTTATTGTTTTTTTGAAAAATAATCTCAATTTAGTAGGAATTGGCCACCATTAATAAGGGATATCCTTTTAGATCTAACACAAAAAAGGTTCAAGATCTGTACCTCTTGCCTAGGGTGATAATTAGGTTTTGATGAAAGCGTATGATGATGTTTGATATTTTTACATAGTGTAGTTGTCACTAGAGGAGTCGGAGATAGGACTAGCTACCGTGAGAGGTGTGGTGTTAATTTTATAATCTATAGTTATGGAATTATTTGAAACTGTTGAAATGAATTCATTTATATATTCTAGATTATTGATTTTTTGGTCTTGTGGTAAGATCTTATTCCTTTCTTTTTTACACTTTTGACATTATTGAGAAATATGTTTGAGAACCATTTTATATTCCTTGAGTGTCATGTTATGATTAATAACTGTGAAACCTTATGTGGTTTCCAAGTTCATGATCTATAAATTTTCGATATCTTCATTTACATGGATCAGATAATGAAATATAAACATAAAGATCAATTTTTATCATCAACAAATCTAGTTCCTTTCATCTGACGGTGTTGCTAACATCATTCAAGGTGATTGGGATCATAGATATTGAAGAATGGTGCCTCTTGTCCCTAGTACATAGATGATATCATGTTGAATTTTCGAGATTTTTATTGATGATTTAGAACCATGTATTATTGTGGATTTTCCTATAGTTGTGCGTGATTATCCTAATGTTTTAAATGATTTATTTAGGTTATTTCCTCATAGGAAATTATGTTTAGTATATACTTGATTACTGGGATAAATAACATATCTTTACCTTCGTAATGTTTGGCTCCCACTGAATCAATAGAATTTGTGGTTCCACATGAGGACCTTGATGCTAAGGTGTTTATTAGTCATAGTGTTTCACCTTGTTCATTATTAATACACTTTTCAAAGAAGGTGAATTGGATTATAAATCATTATGTTAATTTCTGGAAACTAAACTCAGTGTTTCTTAAGAACAAATACCATTTTTCTAGGAATGATTTTATTTTTTTTCACCTCTAAAGAGTATAGTGGATTTCATACATTAATATGAGATCAAGGTACAAACAGTTCAGGGTCTGAGAGGACGATATTACTAAAACGGTGTTAAATAATAGGTCTTGGAATCATGAGTAAATTTTTTTTGTCATTTTTACATTCTGAATCTCTTTTGGTGTTTATATATTTTATGATTTTAATATTCTATTTTTTCATAGATTACATCATAGTTATTTTTGTGGATCATATCCATCATTATTAAAGATCAAAACAGGATCATGTTGTCAATTTGAATATCATTAATAATATTTTTAAATAACATCATTTATATTGTACTCTATCCAAATTACAATTGTGGATTCAAGAGAGGAAATTTCTAGCCCATGTGATTTCTGAGAATTATGATTTATAGAATCCCAAGAATATTTGGGTAGTGATGTCTTGGAATAAACCCAAAAATATGATTGAAATCTTGTATTAGTTGGTTATTGGAGGGGATTTTTTCAAGACTTTTCCAATCCTACTTCTCTTATGATAGATTTCTCCTATAAGGCAATAAGGTTTGTATGAAGCATTCAGTGATATTGATCTTTTGAGGATTAGAAATCGATATTGACATCATCTCCATTGTTGATTCATCCTATGTAAATTTTGGGATAAGATTTCTACTATTATTCTTCAGGTATAGGTTTTTGATGTGGCCTTAGGCATTGTAGATATGTGGTATATTTTGGAATTCATCAATTACACCCTGTTGAGTTGAACTACCACATTCATGATATTGAGTTGGTGGCAGTGATGTATTATCATAATAATCTGCACCATTACCTCTTCAGGGATTGATTTATAATGTATTAAGACTATAAGAGATCTAATTATATCTTTAATCACAAGAATCTATACATGATATATATATTTTGGGTCAATTACCTTTATACCTCTAACTTATATATTTTATAAACCCTTAGAAAAGGGAACATGGACCCAAATTATTTTTTTATAATGTTTCTAAATTAGGTAATACAAGAATCTGGGGAAGAGTGGTGCTTTATGGGCTTGTTTTCGGAGTTTTGATTAGATGATGGGAAATATAGTTGATATGTATTCATATATTTATATTTGGATTCATAATTTTTATATTATCATATTCAACATGTGTTTTTTGAGTGTGAGGAGATCCAGCATTTTAGCTGGAATTATTATGGTGGGGAAACCATAGGTGAGTGGCATTGATCTGATAATGGATTATTTTAGTTTTTTGGTAATATGGTTATTCCAATATAACTAATATAGAAATGTATGGATAATGGAAATTTATTTAATTTCCATATTCACCAGGGATCTACCACGATGTATCATAACCTGAGACATCATTACTGGTGGCTGAGAATGAGGTGTTACAATTTGGATTGTGTGTCTTGCTGCCTTATATGCTAAAGGATTAAGGAAAAAACATCAATGTTATTCTATTTTTCTAACACCCATAACCATTACAATATGGTGTTCTCTTGACTATAATTTTGGATGGTGAATATTTCTTCAAATATTAATATTGGATATGATTATAGACTATTATGGGTTCTCATTTGATGTTGATAATGAAATATCATCTCTTGATAGTTATCTAGTGGTAGGGATGACTTTCAAGTGGTTGGTATCTATATAAGGCCTCCTATGTTGTATACATATAGGATGATCAGGTAGATGCAATATGAATCCTATGTAAATATTTTTTGGTTCCCAGGGTAGTATTTTAAAATACATAATAATGATGTTGTCTAGCGCTTACTAGTCATGGGGGTAGGATGTTGATCAAGGTTATTATGTTAGTTTGAAGTAATTTGGGTAGGATACTAGTTATAGAGGGGGTACAAGTCCTAGTGAGTTATCCTAGGGTCAGTTATAGATGAACAACTACAAGTAATTAATATTTCACTATTAAATAACATAATTTAAATAATTTTTTTATCTAATTGGTTCATTCATTATGAAATATCTATTTTCATTTGGATAGGTATGGACTATTTAGGCGGATTATTGGATTATCATAAGTTTGGAAGGCATGTTTTTTTGTTAGAATCCCATATGAATTGAAAAGTAAATAACTATATTAAAGATGATTGTTTCTGTACATTGTTCATTAGTGATAGAACTACCTCATGGTGAATAATTGTATAGGTAGGGTTGTAGTAAATGAAGTACTTCCTTCAATGAAAGGATATACAGTTTCAAAAATTGATTCTGGTTATGACACAGTCTAGAGTGTGGAAGGATGATAAAATTAGTGTTGTCAATGAGAGTGGAAAATATATAAATAAATTATTTTGTGGAAGTATCTTACACACTTACCTAGAGACTGAAGAAATATGACTTCTGGAAGTGTTGTGCCGAGCTAGTCTATGTAAAAAACTATAGGAGGAAGCATACGTGATAACTACTCTAGTCGAGATATCAATATTTACGATGGAATTTCCATTGTCCTGGATAAATAGGGTTTATATAAAATTAAAAAAATTCAATTTATTAGTAAACTTTTGAAATTAGTGAAAACACAAATTAGATTCAAATGTATTCCACAATATTAGATCATCTCATTAAAATCATTGATATGAATTCTTATGTGGAAATATTTTAGAGAATAAATGATATGTTGATATGGAAATGTTTCTATGGAATATTAGATAATCAACTTGAAAGGCCTATGATAGATTAATTTTGTTGATGATTATATATATAATTTAAAGTGGATAGTGATTCATATATATAAATTTACGGATAAATGGTATATTAGTATGTTTATAATAAAGATGAAGCTAAAAATTGTGATTAGGTTCATGAATCATGCATTGTTTGATAAGTCTATATTGATTAATTTATCTTCAAAGACAGGAGCTTCAGGACAAGGGAATAGTTTTTGTATCCAAAACAAGAAGTATCATATAGTCTTCTTATAATCTGGGAAGGTGGTTGAATCTATGTTATATGTGTTTTGTCCAAATAGGATAAGTGAAAGACCAGGAATATAGAGGTGGGGTTTCACCTCAATATCCTGGTATAATACATATTTATAAGGAATAATTTGGGGTGTGAATGTAGAAGGGTATCTATTATACATGTGGGATGAAATTTTATCATGGGAATCACTATCTATAGAGGAGTTTTAAGTTTATGGTGTGATAATATTTGAACCTAAAAGGAGGGGAAGACCATGAATTTGTAGATATTGGTACACCTTGTGAAATAGAGAGAGACTTATCGAAAATTGTGATGTAGGATACTTCTATAATAGAACTAGTGTGTATTCATTTTAACAACTCTATCTTTATTTAAGTTTGTATATAAGGAATTTCACTTTTGATTTTTTCAACAGTAGACCATATATAAATTCATGACATTTTTTTGTAAAAAAATCCTATTTATCTTTTTATAACTATTGACATTATTTTTTTATAAACATTGGATCATATCTCAAGGGATTTTTTAGTCTTTGTATGTTTTAATGGGTGTCACAGAGATTGATGTAAATTCTTATTTCTTTCAAACCATTAGAGAGAACCTAGTGTTAGGAATCACCTTGCTTGAAATGATTGCATATGTCACTAATCATTGGAAACACATGGAAATAATCATTGAGTGGTAAGGAATGATTAAAAATCTCCAAGGGTTGAAACTCACCGTACCTCCACCATATTCCTTACATCAAAATATTGATAGGTGAAAATTATGGCTATATGGTTTGCAATGGGATCAGATAAATGGACTTCAATGTTACAAAATGTTTAGTATATTATGAAAAACAAGTTTTTAATCCTTTTAGAAAGATTCAACAAGGATTTTTAGGCTCTAAGTTGTTTACCACCTAAGTGCAAGATTCACCGTGCCATCAAGTTATTTTAATGAAAGGATCCTGTAAATGGTTTTCCTTACAACAATTCCTAATATTTGAAATATGAGATTTAAGAATAAGTCATGGGACTCTAAAAATAAGCTATTATTATGAAATGTACCATTATGTTTTCTATTCCTATAATAATGGTGAAAAATGATGTTGTGTAGATTATTTTTTATGACTCTATTGATTTAAAAAATTAACATTACATGATTAGTATCCAATTATTATGATTAGGGAACTGATAGATAAGATTTGTGGGGAAGAATATTTCAAGAAAATTGGAATTTAAAAAAATGTTTAACAGAATTTTAATATAATATTATGATGTTATACAAATATCTTTTAGAATTAAAGAGGGACACTATGAATTTTTATTCATGTCTTTTGGTTGAATGGATTCTCTGGATATTTTTTAGGATAAAATGAATTTGATTTATTTAACGCAGTCTTGGTATTTTTTGATGACATATTAGTTTATGGATGAAGTTGTTCCGGGAATTTATAAAGGTTACATACAATTATCTGATGGATGATGGAATATTCATTTTCTGATATTGGTAATAAAATCTTCTGTGAAAAAATAATTAGGTTACATGGGATTTTTACCTCTATTTAGGGGATATCCATTGATCTGGGAAAGGTGTGAGAAATTTAGAGTTTGTCACAGTATATGAGTGTTAGGGATGTGCATGTATTTATTAATATTACGATGTATTAAAGGAAATTTAATCACGAATATGAAAAAATATCCAAACTTTTGAAATCTATAACAAAATAAGGTTGGATTAGGTGGACTCTAGCTACTCAGTTGGGGGTGACCAACTCAACAAGAGAATGATTTCAGCTCCCATGCTATGGATGTGGTATTTTTCTATGTTATTTTATGATTACTGTGATGCTTATAGTTTTGGAATTTGTGTTTTTAATTTTCCAGAGGGTCATCCTTTTACATATTTTAACAAGGAGTTTTTGGGAACTGGTTTATCTGGATCAATTTATAAAGAGGAGAATATGAATTTAGTTCTATCTATCTAACGTTCACCAAAATATTTACTAGGTAGGAGGTTTGTAGTGTATAGTGATCACAATAGCCTCAATAATATTCTAATCCAAATTGTTGTGTCAACTTACCAATAAAGATGGAAAAATATGATTTTAGGCTACAATTGTTTACTAATTTACTCTCCAAGAAGACTTAATTCAACTAATAATGGGTTTTCTAGAGCTATTATAGAGAGATGGTTCCTATAATTGGTCATGTCTACACCCATATGGGAGGGAATAAAATTATTCAGGTTATGATAACTGATTAAGAAAATTTGAGTTCCATTATTTTGTATTTGAAGAGTAGAGGAACTGAAAAAAGGGTTATTCTACTAGGAATATTTTATTATTCTATAAAAATGAACCAGTTTTGTCTAGTAGTTCTGTCTTAATAACCATATTTTTTCAGTATAATAATTCTTCTCTTATGGTATAAAAATTGGTACATCAGAAAATGTAAAATTACATAGCCCATAGTGTCTACTGCTCAAGAATTTCATGGGATTAGTATAAATATTTTCCCAAATGTTAATCCTTTCAAAGATATAAATATTATACTTTTAGTCTAGTTGGAATATTGTTAAATATATATATCCCACAGTTTTTATGTGATTAATTATCATTATATTTCATCAACGTGCTTCCAAATTACCAATGTTAAAAAGTTTTATTTTATGTGGTTTATCGATAGAGTATATATGCTCATTTTATTCCACTTAAAAATACATACACTAATATGTTTTGGGGATGATGTTTCCATGAAGAATGTTTTATGATTACATTTTATTTGTGGTTTTTTACATCATATCATCTAGATAAATTGGTGATATGGATGTCTTGTTTTGAATATTGTTTCAATACAACTTATCGTACTTCCACCTAAAAGACTCCTTTTGATGTGGTTTATGGGTGTAATCCACCACTAATTACTAACCACACATGGGGAGAGGCTAATATTGAGGTTTTTTGGGGTAATTTAGAATACAAGGATGAATAATTACATCAAATCAGAGATAATCCATATCAAACATAGAAAATGATGAAATTATCTTCAAATTAGAATAATAGAGAGGTGTCTTTAGATCAAGTGGCATTGGTTTGGGTTAAATTTTACCTAGATAGACCTGTTAGATGGGATAAAATCTATCCCAATCTCCCAACATGGTACTATGGTTCATTCCTAATTTCTGATAAAGTTGGGAGTGTGGCTTAAAATGCAATTTAACCTTACAAAATTAATGTAACTCTGGTTTTCCCTATTTTTCAGTTGAAGTCAGGTATTGGCTAACATGATGTGGAGGATAGTTTTTTCCAATTAACTACATACAGGTGTAGTATATATAGTTTCTTTTCATAGATCAAAATATCATGGATTGATACTTTTTATTGGTTTAATGGAATGGATTTCTAATATAGGAGGGGATTTGGGTTAATGATATTGTTATCTTGGTTCAATTTTCTTATCTTCAACTTGAGGTCAAGGTGGATTTAGATGTTTTTAGGATTGATAGGGAAGATATTTTGTTGGTAGGCCCTTGTATAAGGCATCTTGTACTACATACTTATGGGTGGAGAGTGTAGATTTAGTCTAAATAATGGGGAAATATAAAATGGTTCCATGGAAAGTATTAGAAAATTCATAATACATATAGTGTATTAGTTGCGAGGGTGGGATGTGGGTCGGGGAACTGGGTTAGTAGGAAGTAATTCTGGTGGGAACATAGCCATAAATGGGATCCAGATCAAAACATATACTCTTAATGTCACATAGGATTGAAAAAATTGAAGGAATTCCAATTTCTCAATTCAATAACCCAATTTATAAAAGTTTTCTCTATAATATCGTCCGAGTGATCTATCTAGGTTATTAAAGACATGCATTTTTCATGCATGATGAACATTGGTGAATCTTTGGAAAAACATATTCCCTTGGTGGAGTATTCCTATAATAATACTAATCAAGGTTCATTTGGTATTGAACCTTTTGAGTAATTTTATTTTAGTCCTTATAGATCACCTATATGTTGGTCAAATATTTGATAATGGTACATAGTAGGACTGAGATTTGTTCTGGAGAAGATGGATACATAAAAATTATTACCAAAAGTTTAGCAACAAAATTTATTCACCCAAAATCATATGTTGATCATTTTCATCATTTGTTTCCATTTAGGGTAGGTGGTTGGGTTTTACTAAGATTTTCACCTCAGTTGGAACACAACTTTTCGGGGAGGTGGTGTAAATTAACACCTTATTATGTTAGACTACATGGGGTTATAGATAGAATTATGAAACAAGTTTGATTTTTGGACTTACCTTCTCATTTAATATCCATATTTGATGTATTTAATGTTTCCAAACTAAATAAGTACCATCTGAATATATCCCACGTGATCAAGTTGGAGGATGTTGAGATTAAACTAGACACCATAGTTGTCAAAATACATATTCATATTATGCACAGGAAATATAATGTGTTGTGAGTAAATTAAATCTCATTGGATGAGTGAGATAGAAATATTATGTGGACATCCATGAGATATGGGAGTTTGAGGCCTTTATGATATAGCACTGGACTCATATCTTTTCATGTTCATGATTCTGAGCCTTTCATGGGATAAAAAGAATTTATGGTGTGAATAATAGTGACACCCTTTGGTTCATAAGTATTTTTTATTTTGGGAATTTAGAATGTTAACTATTGTTTTATAAGAATTATAGGGACATGGTAGAGTCTGTGGTGTGACTCTGAATATCATTTGTAAAATGGATCGTGCCAAAATGAGAACCTTTAAGTTACTTGTATTTTTCAGAATGATTATTTTAGATGAATTTGAACATTATCTGTTAGTGTATTTGTTTATTTTTGAAATCTAGAAATGAAAAAATGGTTCTGAACATTTGAACATCTAAAGATAGTATTTTTTAAATTGTTTTAAGTTCTACAAAAATTATAATGGGTTCATGCACTAGTTAAAAAATGATTTTCTTTACACATTTTTCACATTGGTTATCTAAAACAGGATGGAAAAATAAAAAAGTTAATATTTTCATGTCAATTATTAAATAATGGACAAGGAAAAATAGATTTTCATTTAATTTATCTAATTTCCGAAATGAAATTTTTAACTGTTTATTTTTGAAAACTGTTTTTAAATACCTAGCATAGAAAAATAGTTTCCAACACCAATTATTGAATAAATGATATTAAAAACCAATGATGAAAAAAATTAATTTCGTTATTCAAAATAAAACATTGAAAAATAGTTTTCAATTCCATTTATTCAATAAATGATGTAAAAAAATTTTATTTACTTCCTCAGTTATTGAATAGCCGACATACAAAATCTGTAATGATCTTAACCCAAATAACCAAAAGTAGGTGTCCTACATTATTAAATTGGAATAAGATAAAATGAATCACATGTCAATTGACCAAATATATTTTATGATTCAGTTAACTACATAAAAATATTATTACAGTATTGTATTTGAATAAACAATTAGAAGATAATTTTTTCAGGAATATCGATACACCATCTATAAAATCCTTTCATATCAACCATTATACATTTCATGGATTCCTGGGAAAGGGAAAAAATGTGGGTGAGCTCAAATAATTTCTATGGGTTAATTACAATATATTTTATCATGAATCAATAAGCATATTCAAAATAGAATGGTAAATAACTGAGCATACCGTTGATTTAAATAACTTGACAAGTATAATCAATATGTTAAGATAAACAATTAAACTCACATTCCATTTAATAAATAACATGAATATCATAAATGGGTAAGACATAATCAATATGTAAAGGTAAATAAAAAATAAAACATTCCATTTAATAAATAAATGGATAAATAAATTAATCCTGAGGGATTATCATTGGGAAAATCTCATGAATATTAAGATAGGTTCTAATCATTATTCCTTATCATAAAATGTCATACTTGTGTAATGAATATATATTTATCAATATTTCCCTATATAATCAAATAATATTCAATGTAAAACAAAATATGTACAAATTAGATTGAGTTTAAGAAAAAAACCTTTCTATGTTAAATAATATGGATATTTAGGGTAAATATAAAGTCTGATTATAATAGGAATGTAAATATTTAAAGTGAATGTTAATGACTACCAAAATGAATGAATTATATGAATGTCAAATTGACTTGTGGTCAAAATGATCATAAACCATCCATAGGAAGATAAATGATGGTGTCAATACAATATATCCCAGTGGAGTATATACAAAATTAAGGGTCGTTTTTATTGATGAATATAAATTCCATAAAATGATATCAAAAATTTTCTAGAGGAAAATATCACTTTCATTTTAAAAATAAACTTTTAAAAATAAAATTTCACAAAAAATAATTTAATATATTTTTCTTTGAAATTTATCTTTGAAAGTTATAAATTAATATTTATAATAATTATTAACCATGATGGAAGGTAATTCTGTACATGTGGAGTACATCAAATGAAATATTTCTTTCACATTTTCAATAAAAGGAAAATGGGTCTTGTTTTAAAAAACACTTGAATATTCCATTGAATAATTTTTTCAAAATTAAAAATACGTAATAATTTATTCAATTTAATTTTTTTAAACGGTTAAAATAATTTAAAATATTTATAGAAAACATGGTTTTGGAAGAAAATGCATTTCCAACTGAAGAGGGAAATGAAGTCGGATTTTCATAACACCATTTTCCCAATTATTTAAAGTACCTATAATTAGAAAAAATGGTATTATTAATTTAAAATATAACAAATAAACTGAGTATAATAAAATTAAATATGTTTATTATACAATGATCAAATAATTTACTTCAGTGGAAATTCAATTATAAATAATCCCGATTAAAATGAGATTGTAATATAATCCCTTACAGAGATCATAACATAGAAGTGAATATTAATAAATTAATTTATTATGTGTATCAAATTTAAATCTACATAATGAATGAAATAAAATAAAACGTAATATATATATAATATTTTATCACGTAATGTTATAATTTCAATGACAATGAATAAGTAATATAACCCAATTAAATGAAATTGAGTTATGAGATTCATTTCTATTGGGTAAATTTTATGTCAAAATATGATTGGATTAAATAAGGAAAATTTAAACATAAAATAAATTTTTTTATGAATTTCTCATGACATTACATGTAAATGGTTCAATATTTACACCATATAAAAGAAGTTATGTGCATAACATTACAATATGCCTCAATAAAGGGAAATTAAGGTGAAATTCTATACCTCATGCTTCCTTTTGGTTAAATATTATTTAACCTCTTATATACAGGATTTAATAATATTATTAATTTATAAAACCCATATTTATATTTATAATATCATATATTATCTTCTTATAACATCTTTTTGCCCATTTCTTAATCTTTCATTATTTTCATAGTTTTGGGTCTTAATTTCCCTATTTTGTCATCTGTGTTTTTTTCATGAAATCGTGAGTTCTTGGGTATAGGATATAAATATATAATATAAAAAAATATTTTAATGTTATAAATATCATATTAATTCTTTATATAAAATTTTTATAATCCTTATTTATTTTTGGAAATGGAAAATGAATCACATCGATTTATGGAGGCATTAAGATGTATGTATGAACGATCGATGATATCATCCCCTTAATAAGTGAAAGGGTAAAAAATTTTGTGATAAATTAATATTATATAATCAATATAATCCCATATATATTACATCTATACATTAATTTTATTCTTAATACATACCATGTAAATCGTAAGTGAAAAATTAATCACATCTCTTCACGATGTGGTAGTTCTTAAAACACACGAGCGACATTCTCATATTTTAAATAGAATAGAAAATATAAAGGTATATTTGATATAAAAATTACGTAAGTATAATAAAATCATAAATATTATAAACATATACTAAATACATCTTTATATCGAACCTCGAATGGTGGTCATGGAAAACGAAGGACATCAATTAGTGAGATGGTAGTTCGCCGTACACACGAATGATGATTTCATAACCCATTTGATGGAAGAGGATATTGATATAGGTCATAAAATTAACATAATAATATATTAGTATATTTAAAATAATTATTTTATTATATAATAATGTTTTATTAATATTTTAAATAGGTCTAAGAAGAAATAATATAAAAATACATGTTAAAGAACATTACCACTTCTTCGTGTGACTTCTTTTTGTTTGAACCAAGATCCTTCCTAGGATTACTTTATGACCAATAAATGGAATCTATGATTAGATGATTGAATTAAATAATTGATTTATATTTGTAATTTATAAAATAAAAATTTATTAAATTTTTAATAGGTTATTATAGTAGGTGGCCTTTTTAAATGAGGCGTGTGGTAGACTTGTGATTTTTGAAAAGAAAAAAGTGTACCAATATTTTTTCATTAAAAAATGATAGAAAATGGGTCATTTTCAATTAAATAACATTTATTGTTGAAATATAGCAATAAATGGATTTTTTTTTAAATTTGGTCTGTCATTTTTAACCTTTATCTACTTTTTTTACACCCTTGTAAATATGTTCGTACCTTAACTATGGTAAATAATTTTTACTTTTTTACTATTCACTATGGTATAAAATTAATTTGAGTATATTAGATGATATAAATTATTAATATTTCATATATTGAATCTATTTTTCCAAATTTCTTTCTAAAAATTGGAATAACATATTTTGAAATTATTCTCATAGACTCAATCAGAAGTGGGTTTTCAAAGAAAAAATGTTCAAAAGTTTATAATGATTTAATATCAATTTAAACATGAAAGTGATTCAAATGACCTTAATTATCCAAATTTTAATATAAATGAAATAATTTAATTTAATAAAATATAAAATAAAATATATCCTTTTAAATTATTTAAAAAAAGTAAGTTTCTAATAAAAATTATTATTTTTCACTATTCGTAAAAAATGAAACTTTTTAGAAAAATCAAAATAATTCACCCTAATATAATGTTTATATACTTAATTTAGAATTGAAGTTAATTTTTTAAAAATTATTTTCTAAAATTGCTAAAAATTATTTCGAAATTATGTGTGGAAAGCATGACTAATTGTCTTTTATAAAAATATAGTCTTTCTAAAATATTTTCCTTTTAATTTAAATGATTATTATTTTACTACTAATCAATAGATAGAAATAATTTTCATAATTTAGTAATTACTATTCATACCCAAAAAAATAATTGCAAGGTTATAATGAAAAAGTATTTTACAATTCATCTAGGAACTAGGTTGCGTGTTTTGTATGATATCAAAGAGATTAAATTTAAGGAAATATATATTATGGATTGTATATGTTATGTGATGTGTGTCACATAACCTATCAAATCAAACTTAACTATTTTAAAATATCATGGTGTTACATTCTTCATTCCATAAATAAAATTTAATGCATAAAAATGAACATAATATTAGTATTCAAGGGTTTGGCATTTAGTTGTACCATTATTGACAATACAACATCGTTGAAGTGTTAATAAAACATCATATTTATAAGAGATAAAAGTATGTATTAAGGTCATCTGGAATAACAAAATACATGGTTTTAAAGTAAGATATAATTAGTGTAATGTAAAATTATGGACATGGAAGAAAAGAATAAATTATTATACAAAATTATAGAGGTCATTGATCATAGAAAATTGAATGATAAACTGAATGTTAAGTACATAAAAACTATACATCTATGATGAGTTAAATCACCATTGAATATTCCGATGTGAAGGTAATAGTAGAAAACTATTTCAGTATCCTTTTGCGAAAGATTATAAATTATTTTACAATATAAAAAAAGGAAATATACATACTTGATATATTTCTATTTCATTATAACTATTTCATCCATTGTTTTTCCATAGATCCAACTCTAAAAAATCGCTTTATATAAGAAATTAATATCTAAAAATTAATCTTTTATTACAAAATCAATAAAATTCAATTTTAATGAATCGTAATATTCGCAAAAGAATGAAAACTCTCCCCATCTGTCTGTAAATTCTTTAAAAATCTAATATGGTTAGAAAATTTCTCTAGTATACAACATTAATCTCTAAAACTCAATAGTAACCCTACTGGTTCATCATTAATAATTATTTTTCAAATTATTTAACTAATAATATATTCATAAGGATATAATATATGACAATGGTAGGTGTAACACCCAAATCATCTTTTTTTAGAGTTTCAATACCTGTGACATTTTCTTAATGCAATAGGTAGTTACCCGGTATACGGGTTGTCCTTTTTCTAATACAATATTTATGAAGGACCTATAAAATTAACAAATTATGATTACCAATAATTACTACTAGATAAAATATAACATAAAAATTAATGTTTGATAATATATTTAATATAATTTTTTAAAGAAATAGTGTAATCATTCGTCATATAAGTTGTCATATAGTAAACAAATAGGTTGTATTCCCATAAATGTATTCCAAAATTATCCATAATCATGCAATATTCATACCACACAAATTTTCAAATAGGTTCTATAAGAGATGAATCTTATGATAAACCTTGAACTAATAATTTATGATGTTATCCATAACTATTAAGTTAATGAATACATATAGGCTTCTAAATTTTTTTACAATATTTAGATTATCAATAATTCTTATAACTGAAATACCATTTGTAAAAAAAATTCAAAAATTCTTTTTAATTTAAATACACAAATACATCATCCATTTTATTTAAACATAATTCCATCCTTGTACTAGTGGTTAACCTTTAGAAGATTTCATTGACTTGGATAATGCTTAGGTTCCCCATGTTTATGACTACGAACTATAAATGGATCCCTATTAAAATATTTATTTCAATCCATTATATTCATCAATTTTTAATTGATAATTAAATAAATAATTCAATTTTATTCCGCACAAAAAAATATTCCGAACCCATTTAAACTCTTTACTATGTTTCTCTTTCCAAATTTTTTACATGAAGGAAATTGAGCATTCTTTGATCCATGGCCTTCATCACATGATCTCATAGAAAACTCTATCCTTATATTATTTGTTGATTCTAGGAGTTGGTTATGGTTTGGGTTTTTAATCATATTTTAGGATAAATTATTATGCATAAAAATATACATTTCACTCATGTAAGCATTACATTTAGTTGCTTATAGTAACCACATTTTTCTAATGTTCAACACTAACGTGATTCCGTTGATTTCATGCCAATAACTAAAACAAAATATCATAGTGTGAGAAGAAATAATCATAGTGGGAAAACAATATAATCATTTATATGATATCTAAATTATTACACCTTTATTTCATTATAATATATCTTTTTTAACGTTGATAATTCATTATCATCATCTATTTAAAACCTTTATAATGTTTTGTAAAAAAATTAAATTACCTAAATCATATCCCTCAGGAGTGTCAAACCAGGTGCACAGTAAGGCCTATTATCATAGACCATTTGATGATTAATGAAGCTCAATTTGTCCTTTTTCAGTTATTACTCCAAGGTATTTCTATTCCATAACCACAACCACTTGTAGTATCTAGATAGGGATGTATTTTTAAACCCCATAATATATACCTTACCAAAATTTTATGAAGTTCTTAAACAAAAGTATTCAAAGTTTATCATAGGGTTATGTTCCCTAATATATGATTTTATAAATCTAGCTCTCAATGTTTCTACTAAACTTGTTTTGATAACAAATATAATGACCCTGAACATTGTATCTTATAGATGGTGTCTTTCTTTATTAAATTACAATAATGAACAATGAATTTCATACCGAAGGACCATGTAGTTTTATATTATTGAAAAACATGACACTTTCATGATTCCCATTTTACATTGGAATATAAAAATTACAACATAAATGTTTCTCAAAAATATCATTATTCCCCTTAATATATTCTTTCAAATCAATCACAATACACTTCATGGATTATTATTAAAGAAGAAATAATAAGGGTGATCTCAAATGATCAGTAATAGTAATTTATAATGGAATGTTTCATGAATTAATATGAATAATCAATAGGGGAAGGTAAATAATAGAACACACATTTTATTTAAATAACATGACTATAATAATCAATATGGAAATGTAAATGATATAAAAAACATTCCATTTAATCCATAACATGACTATCGTAACTAGATAATGAATAATCAATTTGACACAACAAATAAATGAATGAAAATTATATTTAATGACTGAACAAGGAATTAAATTCATCCAAACATTTTATCCTTGTGAAAATACCGCAGATAATAAGATAAGGTGTCATCAATATGTATTATTATCAATGATATGAATTTATTAATGATTATGGATTTATCAATATTACCCTAGATAAAAAATGACATTAAATGTAGAACACTGAATGTATAAATGATATACAGCTTAAGAAATAAACATATTTATGATGATTAATATGGATATTTATAGGAAATTTAATGTCCAATGATCAAAGAAATGTTTACTTTTCAATGGAATGTTAATGACTACAAAATTAATAAATAATGTTAATGTAGATACTTTAATTAGTAAAAAATTATCATAAAACATCAATAGAAAGAACAAGGATTGTATCAATATAAAATATCCATGTTTGAGTATATATAAAATAATGAGATGTTTTCATTGATTAATATAATGTCTATGAAATGCTCTTTAAAAACATTCTTGAGGAAAATATCTTCTCCATTTTTAAAATATCATATTAAAAGTAAAAGTTAAAAAAAATTAAAATAAAATTCATTGAAAGTAATATTTTAAACATATAATGTATGCTTTAATACATTGAGTGGGAATGAAAATAGGGAATTTTTTACATGTACAGTATGTTAGAACTATGATTCCTTTCACATTGTTGGTGAAATAATAAATGGATTTGTTTTGAAAATGACATAAAGTATCCATTGAATTTTTTTTTGAAAAAAATGGGTAAAAATGTTGTTAATAAATAAATTAGAAATTGTTAAAATGTTTTTTAGAAATTTTTAGAAAATATTTAATTATAAAAAAACAGATTTCCATCTGAAGAGAAAAATGATGTCGTATATTCATAAAACATATTCTAAATTGTTTATGTATGGAAGAGTGTAAAAAAGTAATATTACATGAAAATATAATGAATAACCATATGAGAAGAAAAGAAAATTAGTTTATTTTAAAATGATAATAAAATTTCCTTCAATGGATATTTATGTATAAATAATCCTAATAAAAATGATATTATGTACTAAACTATTAAAAAGATCATAAACATCAAGTAAGAATTAATCAATGAATTGATTATGTGTATCAAATTTAAATCCATAAGACAAACTTGGAAATACAACATAAAATAGTCAAAAGTATTTTCACACATAATAATATAATTTCAATGAAAATGAAGAAGTAATATAACCCAATGAAATGAAATTGAGATAGGAAATTCTACATCACTTGGTAACTTATATGTAAAATTCTTATTTTTAAAGTAATTAAAATTAAAACATAAAATATATTTAATTATGAATTATTAATGATATTAACTATAAAAGGGGAATTAATTACTCCATTTAAAGTATGTTTTGTGCATAACATTACAATATACCTCAATAAAATAAAATTGATACAAAATCCCTTACCACATGATACCTTTTAGTTAAACGGTATTTAACCTCATGTATAATGGTTTTAATCATGTTATTAATTTATAAAATAACATTATTAATATAAAAAATATCATATATATAATCATCATATAACATCTCATCACATATGTTCACCCATTAATTATTACTTTATAATAATTTTGATTATTTCTGGTGTTATTTACATTGTTTTCTCATGTGGTTTTTATTAGAAATGTTCCAGTTATTAGATATATTATATAGATGAGTCATAACTAAAATAATATTAATGTTATAAATATCATATTGACTATTTGTATTCATTTTTTATAATCATTATTGATGTTTTTACAGAAAAAATGAATCACAAAACATAATGGAGATGGTAGGCCATACGTCCATACGAGCGATGAAATCATTCCTTTAATAATTGAAATAGTAGGGAATTGGGTAATTTATTTATCATAAAAAATAAATATTATATTATATATATATATCATATATTTGTTAAATTTAACCATATTACATTCCATGTAATGTTTCTGTGAAAAAATAATCACATCTACTACAACAAAACAGGTTTTTAATAGCGCTGGTATTTATCAGTGAAAGAAAAAAATGTTAATAAATGGTATTTTTATTAGCCCTAATAATGCATTGATATATATAACCTTTTAACAACACTTTTTTAGAACTCATAAATGGCCCCATTATCATCGCTGTATTTTTAGCACTAATTCATGGTACCCTTTATCAGTGCTTTATTTTTAGCATAGATAATGGGTGCTCTTTATCAATGTTTTATATTTAGTAATAATAAAGGGTACCCTTTATCAGAACTCTATATTTAGCACTCATAAGTGAATTCTTTAAAAAACATTAGTACTGATAAAGGTCAAAATAAATAAAATGAAATAATTAAATAAATAAAAATATAAAAAATGAGTTTATTAAAAAAAATCAAATTTTATTAATTATATAATTATTTATAAAAATGAATATATTAATTATACTATATATAAATTATAAATTAAAATAAATAGTATTTATTTAATATAATGATTTATGAAAAATGATAATTAATGAAATAAAAATTAAAAATAAGTAAATTGATTAAAAAAAATTTAACATTTTATTAATTAGTTAATTATTTACAATACTGATAAATAGTATATATTAAATATATAGATACATATGAGTATATATAAATATTATCTGTATATTAAAAAATATTTTTCTTCATTACATTAAATAGTCTTATTTTTTGTGACTAATGTTTTATAATTACAAATTAAAATGAATTAAAAATACTCACTAATTACATCTTGTAATGGACATAAAATTGAATATAATATTATTTTCCAATTTAGCATGGATCCAATGCTTGTTATATTGATTTCAAATATTTATAATTAATTCTTTTTTATATACAATGCACAGACACAAAACATATCCATTTTTACAATATTCTTAAAGTGTACTTATTTTTAGATTATTCAATTTCGGTTATTTTTGACAAGAGTGCACTTAAAATTAGACATTCATTAAAATGATAAAAATATATTTGTAAAAATATATTTACTAATAAAAATATTTATAAATGTACATTTACTAAATTTATACAATTTTATATTTACAATTATGCACATGAGCCTCAGCCGAGTTGGTGAGGTATCCATATGTGAATCCACATGACCCCGGTTGAAAAGTAGGTAGAGGCATATTTTAGTGTACTGTAGCAGTACTATAGCAAGCACTTTAGATGAAATTGTAGCAAAACTGTACATTGTAAAGGAACTGTAGTAGAACTGTACATTGTGAGGTGTTTTAGTTGGAACTGTAGCAGTTATTATTGATGGTATTGTTCAGTACTGTAGTAGCTAGAACTATTCACCCTGGGCCACCGGTTTGGGCTTGGAGTCCTTAAGGCATTCGGGCCACCTAGGCCTTCGAGTCAGTAGGGATTTCGGGCCACCTCAAGGCCTTCTGGCCACATGCAGTAGCCCCAGACACACTATAAAAAAAGAGAAGCCCCAGAAGATAATTCAAAGTAGGTGCACTCACCAGAGCAGAGCCAAACGGATTTATCAGAATGGGATGGTGTGGCTATGCAATCAGGATCAGCCTGTGCTTGCACAGCAAGCCTAGCCAGATGGCCATGTGATGTTGGAGATCTTCTATCATGACACAGATGATGGGGTGGGGCAATTCTTTGTAGATAGTCTGGTTGAATTCTCTAAGACCTTTGGGTCATGTAATCTCCTAAGCCTACGATCCGTGTAATCATTCAGCCTACGAGCATTGTAAGTGCTCCCCCTCATTCCTTAAAAGGAGGGTTATTAAAAAATAAATAAAAATGAAGGCCATCGGGCTATTCAAAAGATATATTTATAATTATAAATATATAAATATTTATTTAAAAAAGTTTTTATATAATTATAAATTAATGATTATATATATTTAAATAATTAGTAAATTAATAATAAATTTATTAAAAAAATTTATAAATATACTATATTTATATTTATATATATTTATTATATATATAATGATATAAACACTATCTTTAAAAATATTTATATAATTACAAATAATTAATTATATATTTAAATAATTATAAAATTATAATAAATATATTTAAATAAATAATATATTTAATTTATATATTTATTTATTTATTATATGTATATCAATATATATTAACTTTTATTTGGGGATTAGCTTAGTGGTATACACCCTCTAATACTACATAAAAAATGGGGTTCAAAAACCATTGGTAATAGGTATTGTAGGGTACAATAGCAGTGGTGTAACTATCCACCGGTGTCACTATAGAGGCGACAAGTACTATAGCAGCGGTTGTACTATAGCGGTACTGTAACAGCGGCATGCATTACTATAGTTGCATTGGGTACTGTAGCAAGTACTATAGTAGTGGTTGAAATGTAGTAGTTACTATTGCAGCCATGATACTATTTACAGAATGGTCAATGGGACAAGAATGTAATGGGATTCATTACCATTGGGATTTTGGGCTGAAAAAATCATGTAATAAAACGGTTTATTGGGTGGGTTATCCATTGGGAGACTATAACCTGCCTTTCTTGGATGTGTGTGTGCGGTGTGTGTGTTTAATGTAATAAAACACCAAAGAACCTAATAATATATATATATATTTCATTTATAATTAGAATTATAAATCCATTATCTGCACATTACTAATAGGTGCTTCTAAAAGGATTATTTATCAGCTCTTTTTTAGTAATGATAAAGATGTATTTTATTATATCTTTTTTAGTGTTGATAAATAATCCTTTTATAAGCACTTATTACTTAATCACTGATAAAAGTTTCCCAATATATTTAAAAGACCCTAACCAATTTCAAACCTCGCGTGATATCAAAACAATAATGTAGAAGCCACCCACTTCCAATGCTCCTCCTCAGTGTATCAATGCTCAAATCAAGGCTCGAAACAAGGTTCAAATTCAAGGCTCTAACAACTCATGGTTCGAAGGAATCCAAGGCTCAAACATAAGTCTTTCTCTAAATTCTCTCAAATGTAATTCTTTCTCTACTTTTTTTTAGGGAACTAAGGTTTTAAAACAACAATATTTTGGGCCATGGTGGAGGCTATTTTTCAATTGACAGTGTGGTATGTTACTAATTTCGGATATTTAGTAGTCGATATCATCCATTTTTCTGTTTTGAATTTTTAGAGTGTGAACCACCTACACTGTGAGCTTTCCCAACATCACTCCCAGACCATATAAGCATCTCCTTTCATAACAATTTTAGTTATAAATTAATGTAGGGGATTTGTGAGCTACCCTATTATTTATGTGTAAGTATGGATGAGTCATGCTTTATTATTGTTGGAAAAATAGTGTAATTGACCATATTGATGAATTCGTATCCCGTTTTTTATCAACTATATAATTTTTTATTTATTAGTTTCCATGATGGTTGAGGGTTATCCTTTGATACTGATTCCTGGCATTATAAAAAGTCTAGTTTTTTTATTTATGTAGTAAAGACTTTAAATAGGGAGTCATGTTTTATATAATTGTTAATTTTCTGATTCCACACAGATTTTTGAGTGAAGTAAGGGTATTCCACATTGAAAATATGACCTCACGAGAGTCGTTCCATCTCGGTAGAGGAAAGTGTGTATGGGCTAGACGTTGTAAGGGATGGGGTGTTATTATCCCTTATTCATGATATATATTATCAATGTGTATTATTGCTTTACGCCAACTTTTTTATAGGCCTAGCTAGAATCTCAAGGATGGGTTAATGTGTATTAGATGGCCTCCATAGAATCTTATAAATGGTTATATATAATGTGACGACCTAACTAGAATCATTGGGATGGGTCGGTGTGGTGATATGACATCCCAAGAGTCTTGAGATGTTTTGAAATATTTGATATAAAATTAATTTTAAATGTAATAATTCTCTAGGTTTCTACATCACTTGTTCCAAAAAAATATAATAGATGTTTTCAAATTCTATACATTTGAAATTATTTTTAGGTATTCATCTTTTTCAGTCTACATGCATTGGTTTTACTCCTAGGAATCTATGATTACTATCCATGTATATGAAAAAACTATTTATATATTAAATTTTTTTATCAATACATTTTTATATTTTATAATTGATCGAATGAGAGTTTATTATTATTATTTATCATATATGGGTTTATTATTACTTCTTAATTGACTATATTATATTTTCCCTTTTTAGGGGATTTAAGAAAGAATAGATTTGTGTTAAAAAGAAATTATTATTGCAATTTTTTGATTTAGTCTCATCCCCCGTCTCTTTTATAGACAACTATCATCCTCATCAACATCATCTCCAAAATATTTATAATTAGAATTTATGGCTTCAATATCATCCCTCACCTCTTTTGTGTTTCTTGTACTTATCTAGGCATTATTCATCCCATATATGACTACTTATTATAATATTTCAAGTAACATAGGTTCATGTCTACAAGATATAGAGGATGTGTTTCAAACAAAAAAATGAAATGATAAAAGTTCGATAGATGAGTTGATGAGGATTACTGTTGACTGTAACTTTCAACTTTTTATTAATTCATAAGATAACACTTACTATATTATAGTAATTATTTTCGATAATTAAATTATCCATTTTCTTCACCATACTTACATTCTTTGAAATAATAACTTTTGAGTTTACCTTATAATAATTTTCTATATATTTCCCCTTTGATAATGAACATCATATGTGTATTTATTTATTTACTGTAAAAAATTAATCTTTTACAACCCCAATAAGATGTATATGATTCGATAATGGATGCACACTAATTTTTTGAAAAAATAGTATGAAGACAGAGTTAATGAGTTCATCATGTTTGCAAGAGAGCATGCCACCGACCCTTCTAAAATCCTATATCTAGGATTAAATTGTTTTTATTAAAGAAATTTTTTTCCAGAAGAGTTATAATAACATTATATTTGTCATGGAAATGAATAGAGCTATAAACTATGGAATAATAATGATTAAAAATTGAATGTGGAACCTAGTTGGAATGATATTTTGGTTAATGTATCATTTGATATGAATAACAATGTAAATGATGATGGAGATCGCATGGATGAAATGATAATGGAAATTGAAGATTACCTTCATGATTTTCCAATGTTGGTTGAGGAGTTAGTTGTTTGTGCAAAGAAACCACTGTAAAATAGTTTTACTAAACACAAAACATTATCATGTTTTTTGAAGTTGTATAATTTGAAATATAGCATTAGTTGGAGTGACACTAGTTTTTCAGAACTGCTTGGTATCCTAAATGATATGATACTAGATGAAAATGAACTACCATGTCTAACATATGCTGCTAAAATAATGATATTTTCAATGGGAATGATCTCTAAATAAATTTAATTCATTTTCAAATGGTTTCATATTGTTTTTAAAGGACCATGATTTACTCATAAAATTCCATAAGAGTGTTGCTGACTGATACAAGAAAAATGAATCAAGTCCTTTGAAATCTATATAGTAATTTCCAATAATTGAGTAGTTTAGAAGACGATATGGATGTCATTAATCCACCAAAAAATTGACAAGACATGTTGATAAAGTATTATATATAGGAACCTACATCATCTAGTAGATTCTCCTCAGTGGAATAAAATTGATTACAAGTGTCATTAATTTGATAAGGAGGTGAGAAAAATCATCTTGAATTGTATACAAATGGAATAAATCCTTTTGGTGTACAAATTATTACTCACAATACCTGGACCTTCATGTTGGTAAATTATAACTTACCCCAATGGTTATTTAAGAAGTGAAAATACATTATGTTGTCTCTGCTTATATCTAGACCAATGAATCATGTTAATGATGTTGATGAATTTTTGGCTCCATTGATCAAATATCAACAATCGAAATGGGATACAAGTGTTATAATGGATGATTCTCATAGAAGTAAGTAGTTCACATTGAGGTACATATTGTATGGTATGATAAATTAGTTCCTTTCTTATAGAAATTTAATAGATTATAGAATTACAGAAATGTTGGTGTGTCCCATTTCTGAAAAAAGCACATTCCTAGTTTAGTTGAAATATTCCTCAAATACTATGTTTTTAGGACATCTGAAATTTTTACGTCATTGATATAAATATCCCTCATGGATGATTTCATTATATGGGAATACCTAGCAAGGTACAACACCATCTATAGTAATGGGATATGAACTATATAATTAAGTATAAGATAATACACTATTTTTGGTAAACCATTTTTAAAAAACCTACCAAAATTATGTTGGATAAAGAGATCAATTTCCATTTAATTAACATATTATAATTGTTTGTATGTCATTTATTTTCTTGATGTCATGAATATAGAAAAAATTTTATTTTATTGTGTTATTAAAAAATTACTAAATGTTCTTATATAAATGAAAGATGGAATGAAGGCTATGTTGGACTTGATTAAAATTGAGATAATGGAAGAGTTGGAACCGGTGAAGGGTAGAAGGTGTAATTTACATCGTCAAGTAGCCTACAATCTATAAAAATAGGAAAAATTGAAAATTTCCCTTTTCATTGGTAGTGTAAAAGTTTCACATGAGTATTCATAAAATATCAAGAATGTCGTGTCAATGAATAATTTGATGTTACAAGGACTAAAATCACACGACTGTCATGTTTTGATGAGAGATTTAATGCTTGTTTCTTTCTATTTTATTCTACCTCAAAATTTATGATATACATTAACCAAACACTGGTTATTTTTAAAATCCATATGTAGTAAATTTATAGAAATGACAAAGCTTCTCATCATGAATAATAAGGTTGTAGTCATATTATCGGAATTAAATGTGTTCTTCCCATCATCATTCATTGATATAATGGTCCACATGATAGATCACTTAGTTTGAGAGGTTAAACTATGTGGTCATGTCAATTATATATGGATATAACCCATTGAACAATATGTGAATATTTTTAAAGGTTATGTCAAGAATCAATGTTGGTAACATGTTTTTTTGGATAACAATATATTGTTGAAGATCCTATTGAATTCTGTATCGATTAACTATCAGATGTTCAGTACATCAGTCTCCTAAAGTTTCATCATAGAAAATGCCTTATGGGTCTTGGTATTTCTAAAAGAGTTGTTGTTAAAATTACCATGGTAGATCATGATCAAGCGCACCTTTACATTTTATATAATAGTGACGATTTTGATCCATACAGTGAAACCCATAATGAAATTATTTGAGATTTAAATCCATCAATGGATGAATTATGGATATCAAATACATATAATAAATAGTTTATAGGATGGTTCTAATATAAAATTTATATGTATTGAACTGAAAATACAAATTTAATTCCCTAAATACTTCAATGGAATGCTAGGGGACTGTATGAAAATGTTATACCTTACTCCAATTTTGTAATAAATGGTTATATATTCCATGAAGAAGAAAACAATTACATTATTATGATGAAGAATAGTGGTGTTAAACTTATGGATGAAGTTATTCTCATATATATTTCTTAGGATATAAATGAATTTATTCAAATATGTTAAATTTTAGCATTATCAACCATATATACGATTATGATTACTTTTAATTTATTTATTTTTAATATTAATCATATAAAAATTATTTTCATATACAGGTGGATTCTTTTTTTCAAGTTATGGTGGTTAATTCTAAGAATCTCATGAAGTGTGTTCATTTTGAAAAATAAATTCAATGGAAATCATGGTAACATTGATTTTTAGGATTGTTTGGAATCTTTTGAATTTTTAAGAATCAATCGTCCCTCAATCAGACACATGGTGCGACTGGTGTCACACTAAGTACATCGTTATATTAAAAGTGATATTAATTTTATTAAAAATGATAGCTGAAGAACTCAAAATTAAGGAAAAAATTCATATTATTTTAATGCTTTTAGAAATTGATCCAAAAGTCATTTGTGATGTGTGGGAATCGTCTATAACATAATTTGATACATGATGTTCCCCTTATAAATAAATGACTTTTTTATGAGTTTAAAATTTATATTTTACATTAAAAAGTCTCACTCATTGGAAATTGTGTATAGGTTTTAATATTTTCTTGATAATTTAGGAAATTAATACATAAATCATTTTTTCTGTGTAGTAATCATTCTCACATCAAACTGATACACAATGTGATCTGTATGGTTCAAAGTCTATGTTTCATGTTTAAAATGACATTTTACTAAAAAAGGAATTTGACACACTCAAAATAGATAAAACACCTTAATATTATATTTATACATTATTAAATTGATCAATAAGTCATTTGGTATGTGTATAAATCAATTGCACCTCAATCTGATGCACAATATTCCCAGTATGACTCAAAGTCTCTATTATGTGTTTTAAATTCACATTTTATGTCACAAAACATCACTCTCAGAAAACATATCAAAAATGCGCGTGGATTTTCTTGATAATTTAAGATAATGATTCCAAAAGCATTTCTTATATATAGAAATTCATCTCACAAAAAACCAGTACATCATGTGATTGGAATGAAGAAAACTTTTTGTTTCTAGTTTAAAATGAAAATTTAGTAATAAAGTTAGTTGATGTACAAAAAACTATGAAAACTCATTTTTTATTGTTTTTATGCTATATTATAATGATCCATAAGTCATTCTTGACATGTAAGAATCTACCACACCTCAATATGGCACACGGTGTGACCGGTATGACTCAAAGTGTGTATTTTTATTTTAAATTAACATCAATTTTTGTAATATGGACAACTGACCTACTCAAAAACCTATTAAATGAATTTTTATTATTTTTATAATTTTAAAAAATAATCCATAAGTTATTTTTATGTGAATTAACCATAATCACCTCAATATGATACATGATGTACATACTATGACTCAGAAGTGTCCATTATCAGTTCAAAATTGACATTTTAGTTCAAAACGTGTCACTCGTTAAATATCAAGAAAACCCACTAATATTTTAATTAAAATTTATTAAAATGATTAATAAATCATTTTTTACTTTTAATAATTTGTTTCACATTAAACCAAAACACAATGTGATCTTAATGAGTCTGAGTGTGTGTTTCCAGTTTAAAATGAAAATTTAGTAAAAAAAGGCAACCGACGTACTAAAAACTGAGAAAAAACATTGATTTTTTTTATAATTTTGAAAAATGATCCATATGTCATTGGTGATGTTTTGAAATTATCATCACATAAATCTGACTCATTGTGTGACTAGTATGACTCCATGTGCATCTTTTTATTTAAAATTAATATCAATTTTGGTAAAATTGAAATGATCTTCTAAAAAAGAATAAATCTCATTCAGATTGTTTTGATACTTTATGAAAATGATCGATATGTAATTTGTGATGGATAGGGATTAGCCACACCTCAATATGATACATTATGTTTCTGATATTATTCAAATTCTCTATTATCAGTTTAAAATCAACATTTTTGTTTAAAAAGTGTCACGGACATAATACATATCAAACAAGCTAATTTTTTCTTCATAATTTATGAAAACTATTAATAATTATATTTTAACTTATGGTAATTTCTCTTATGTCAAACTGATACAAGATATGATCAGAATGAGTCAATGTTCATGTTTCTAGTTTAAAATGACATTTTTTCATAAACAACAACTGACATACCCAAAACTGATAAAATCAAAGGGGATTGGTTTGATACCTTTAAAAAACTATAAATAATTCATCTGAGATGTGTAGGAATAATACTCATCTCAATCCTACCCCTCATGTGACCGGTATGACTCAAAGTGCATATTTTCATTTAGAATTGACATCACTTTTAGTAAAATTGAAAACTAACCTACTCAAACCCATGAAAAATCATTCAGATGGTTTATAAACATTACAAAAATGTTCTATAATACATTTTTGATGTCTTTTATACATGTGCACCTCAATTTGATACACTATGTTCCCATTATGACCCAAGGTGTCTATTAATAGTTTAAAATTAATATTTTAGTTAGAAAAGTGTCACTCATTAAAAACTGATCAAACAACCTCATATTTCCATTATAATTTAGTACAATGATTCATATGCCATTTTTTGTAATGTAATAATCTATTACACATTAAACTGATACACGATGTGATCAGAATGAGTCAAAGTGTGTGTTTCAAGATAAAAATGATATTTTAGTAAAAAAGACAACTAAAATACTTAATAATGAGAAACATATTCAAATTGTTTCCAAACATTAGTAAAATTATCCACATGTTATTTGAGATGTGTTGGAATCATCTGAACCTCAATCTGACCCACTATGTGACCTGTATGACTCAAATTGCATATTTTTATTAAAAATTGACATCAATTTTAATAAATTTGAAATCTTCCGTAAAAAAACAATGACAATTTATTTTTATTTTTTCAATAAATTATAAAAATGATCCATAAGTCATTTTGACATATAATAATTAGTTTCACATTAATATGATGCACAATGTTACTTGTATATCTCGAAGATGTCTGTTATCAGTTTAATATTAACATTTTAGTTACAAGAGTGTCACTCGCAAAAAATGATCAAATGAACCTGGATTTTATTAATAATTTAGTAAAATGATTCATAAGTCAAGTTTGACTGGTTGGAATTAGTATCATTCCAAGATGATGCATGAAGTGATCAAAATGAGTCAAAGTGCATGTTTCCACTTTACAATGACATTTTAGTAAAAAAATAAAATTAAAATACAAAAAACCAATAAAACATATTCATATTGTTTTTATACATTTTTAAAATGGTTCACCAGTCATTTGACACATTTTGGAATCAACTACACCTCAATTTGATGCACAATGTGAATGGAATGACTCTAAGTACATCTTTTTATTAAAAATTGACCTCAATTTTAGTAAAAGTAACACTTTTTTAATTGATTAATTTATATTATTAAAAACCTATTGATTTTTTTCTTATATAGGTGCATTATTTTTCTATAGTGGGGGTGGTTTGGTCGAAAATTGAATGAGTTGGGGCCAGGATTAAAAGAAAAAGAAACATTGATGTTTTTTAATGAATGAAATAATATGTATTTATGTTGTTGTATATACCAAAGACTAAAATGTATAAAATATAATGTTTTTTCATTTAATTTTTTTTATAAATTTCATTTCATTTAAATTATATATTGGTAATTTTCTTTTTGATATCTAGTTTGTCTCTAGTGATGTAGTGTGCTGTTACAGCACATTGCACTAGTGTTGTGGTATACTATTACAACACACTATAATATGGCCCTTTTTCAGAACATTTTTATCACTGATAAAAGGCCATGAATTTTAATATCTTTTGGTTATTTATTTATTTTCTAGCATCGATGATGTCTATTTCTAGCATTGTTAATGGCCTATTTTGTAGTAGTGATCACACTGTGGGGCGGTAGTCCCCCATAAACATGATAAATGTTTTCATATTTTAGGAGGAATGAAATGTAAAATGGAATATTTTATATTAAATTTATTGAATTTTAATATTATAATAAATTTCATATACAAATGTTAAATCCATAATAACATGTATTCTTGAAAGTTGTTTTTGTGAAATTAATTTCATCGGTACATGATGTTTTTGTCTTTCGAACACACGAATAATGATTTCATGAACCATTTTGTGGAAGAAGAGATGGATATAGGTAATGTACTTACCATAATAACACATCATTATAATTAATAAAATTTGGATATTATATAATCATATTTCATAATATTTTAAGTGTGTGGAATATGAAAAAAACTGGCCATTAAAAAATGTTTCCTCTTCTTCGAGGAATAACTTTTAGTTTGCAGTAAAAGAATTGCTAGGTGTTATTTCTAACAAAAATAAGGTTTATAGGATTAGAGGAAGAAATTAAGGAATTTATTTTGTTAAGTATTGCCTGATAAAATTATTTTTTAATGTTTGAATCATATTGAAGAGGGAGTGTCCTTTTATGGGTTAGGTGAGGGGCAGACATGCAATTTTTTAAAGAAAAAGGAATACCCAGATTTTTCACATGCCAAAAGTATCTAAAATTAAAAATTATAAAACCTAAAAGTTATAAGATATAAATATGGACATAAAATTTATTTTGGACATGTATTTATTTTATTTTTAATCCACATATTCTTATTTTATCACCTGAGTAAATATGTTTTCACCTTAGTCGCAATAAATGATTTTTACTATTTGTACTATTCATTTTGCTCAAAAATTAATTTTACCTTATTAGATAATATAAATAATTATAATTTTATATATTTAATACATTTTTGCAAATTACATTCAAAATTTGGCAATTATGTAGAAATGTAATATCCCAAACGCGATGATAATGAGGTTCTCAAAAAGAAAATATTCAATAGTTTACATAGATTGTTTTATCAAATCAAAAATTATAAATGGTTAAATTGATCTTAAATATTTAAACTCTAATATAATTGAACTAATATTATTTTAAAACAATTTTAAAATAAAATTTATCACTATAAATTATTTAAATTAAAAGGTGGTTTCCAATAAAAATCAATATTTTTCAATATTCATTAAAAAATAAAACAATTCTGAAAAATGATAATAAATTACACTTAGATAATTCTGTTATACTTATTTCAAAAAATAATTTAATTTTTTAAAAATAAATTTTCCAAAATTTTCAATAAAAATTAAATTATTTTTGAAAATCATGACTAAACCATGTTATTGAAGAGAATAGTTTTCCAAAAAACATTTATTTTTCTTTTAAATGATTATTGTTTTATTTCTAACCAATAGATAAATATGATTTTTATAATTTATTTAGTACTATTAATACCGTCCAATTTAATTTCTTGGTTATAACAAACAAACTATATTATTTTTCATTTTTTCATGGGGTTGTGTGTTTAACAAGCTATCAAAGAGATTAAATTTAATGAAATATATATTATGGGTTGGCAAAGCTCGGTGTTGTGGGTCGTATACGCTATGAAATACAAATATCTTGTTTAAAAATATCATAGTGTTATAGAATATTGACTTTTTTAATTGTGGATTGGGATGATTTTTTTTCATTCTTATATGTGAAAACTCTCATTTTTCCCTCACACAATGAACCCCAACCCTTCTGTCATTGATCTATAGCCTCAAATATATTCATTCTTTGATATGTGTCTTCATATCTCTTTATTCTTTTATCATATTATTTGACTATATTCCATTTGGTTTCCACCACTACCATATATTTTCAATCATCTTCTACCACTAATCGCACTTCCTCTTGTTGGAGTTCTCATCCTAGTTCTAATTTTAACTTATGTTTAGTTTTTATTATTTCCATTTTCCCTAAATTCTATATATTTGTGTTTGAAGTTCAATTTTTATTTGATGTTGATTTATTTTTGAGTTAACTTCAGCTACTATCATAAATTTTCATCCACCAATTTTGTCTTCTTTTCATTGGTTCCAACTTCTCAATCATTTAGGATACAATATCAATTTATGGTTTTATTTATTATTTCTATTATTCATTCATCAAAGGTATTTTCATTTTTATTTGTAGTTAAAATTTATTATTCATGTCTCTTTATCTTTCATTTCACATTCACCACCACCATCCTCTATTACTCGTCATCGGTAGCCACTTGCACCTTCTTACCACTGATTTCACAATCTCAATCTGCCCAGTTCTTATAACAATTTTCAGTTTTTGTTCATTATTTTAATTTTTCAGGAATTAATGGTATTTTAATTTTTATTTGAGGTTCTAATTTTATAATTATTTAACATTATCTTCTCTATTAATATTTCTAGTTCTGATTATTCACACATCATAGATATTTATTAATATGTGAGTAATTTTTTTATCAATGTTTCTAATTTTTATTAAAAAATTATAATTTAATATGTTCAATGTTATATTTTTTATCAAATAGGACTTATTTTATGTGAAATATATTATTTTTTTTATTTTTATTTATAAAATTAATATTGAGATTAATTTTGATATTCTAATAACATATTTCCAATATTTGATTTTATTATTGATAATAATGAAACGATGTTGGATTACTGGACTTCAAATAAGTGATGAATAAGAGGATGGTGTTTATGATTTTTTGGAATTTTCTAATAGAAATTTTACATACCATGGATTTGGCATAGTGAAACTAGGAATAATGTCAGATCCATTGATGATGATTATTTTCAAGAAGATAAAACTGACTAAATTGATGAAATGATTCATAATATTGAAGTAGTGGAAATTGAGAAAGAACTGAAAATTGAGGGTCTATATGGTGATGCTGAAACCCCATTTTATTTAGGATATATGGAATTTATGGTTTTTTTCAAAATCATTATGATTAATTAACATGAATGTGAAAAATATATAGAGTGACAATATTATAATAGATTTTGCATAATTATTGATAGAACATAACTAATAATTTTTGACCTTATAGAAATGGGAGTGTACCATTATGGATTATTCCACATGTTTTGATGACTTTTTGTAAATGGCACTAAATCTTATCACTAATAATTAACTAAAATATTAGTGGTTTTAGATGGGGATAAGGGCTGATATTCATTTAATGTTAATCACCATTTTATTTTTTAACATTGTGTAGGTAGTTGATAAATCATCTATAGAATATGTATAAATAACAAGGAATATTGGTTTGGATGGATCTTTGGTTAGTGCATATGTTATCTATTGTGTATCTTATGGCTATAAAAGGAATAAAAAAGGTATCCATTTTCAGTAGGGTCAGTTTTATTGGCCTTTTCTAAATAGACGCATGTTTTTTACATCCAACATATAATTCCTAGTCATATAAATACTAATTCTATGAAGGCACCCTACAATTGTCTTCATTTTCAACAATATTCCCATCTAAGGTGTTTCTGTGGAAGGATGTCTTAAGGTAGTAAGGTTGTATCAACACTCTCTAAGGGTTAAAAAGTTTTTTCTAATGATTCCATGTGTGTTCAATAATATCCTTAGGCCAAGGGTGGTATCCATGTGTCTATGGAATATTAAGGAAGAGATGTAATTGGATGCCTTTATATAGCAGATTATAGACCAGAGGAATCTGATACAGGGCCAAATATTATTAGAGGTAAGGTGTTAATTTCAACTTCAATGGTTATATCTTTATTTGATATATGTGATACTCCTGATTTTAAATCTTCAATCACAGTTTACTTGTTTGTATTTCATTCTATGATTATGTTATTCATTATCGTTATATCCATATCTTTGGGAAAGAGGTCCCAAAAAGATTTCAAAAGTCCCATGTTTTTTATGGTGATATCTGACTTCAATGTGGTGTGGGATTTCATGGTTCATGATCTTGATATTTTCAACTTGATTGTTACAATTGATTGGATTATAAGTGTTAAAGACCATATCAACTATTATTGTCATCAAGTTCACTTTTTTTTCCTATAATGGAGTCACACATTTCTTTGAGGGTGAGTGGGATTCTTGGTCTGGGGGAGTGGGGATTGTTGTTCCTTATGATAGTGTGATATCCTACAAGTTATTAGAGATAATTCTTAATAATGATGATTCTTGATTGAGAATTTCACTTCTTGTGATGGGTTTTTTATACCCTGAGGTTTTTTAGACGATTTTTCTTGGTTACAACCAAAGAGAGTGGTTGATTTCACTATATAACTTCTACCTGGTACGATCCCCATTTTTATACCATCTTATCCTATGGTACATAATATGTTTATGGAATATAATTTCTAGATTTTTTACCTTGAAAACAAGAGATTTATTTATCTTATCTTGTCACCATGGGATATGCTTTTCTTATTTTCAAATAAGGCATATGATAACCTGATAGTTTTCATGGAATATAACATGTTAAATATGGTTACTATTTCGAACAAATATCCATTTCCCAATAATGATGATTTATTTTACCATACCAAAGGGTCTCAATGGGTTTTAATTATTGATCATTGTTCATGGTACCACTAGTTGATATGCCTATAGGAGGACATACCTACGATAGAGTTTAGAAGTTTGTATGATAATTTTGAGTATCTAGTTATGAAATTTGGAATCACTAATGATCTCGCTATATTTATGGAATTGATAAATAATATTTTCCATCAGTTCATGGACTCTTTTATGGTAATATTAATGGATGATATTTTTATGTACTCTAATTCATAGGGGGAACACATGACCCATTTGTATATTATTCATAGAACATTGATGGAACATCATATTTATGGTAAGATTTCCAAATTTACGTTTTGGATCTAGGGAATGAGGTTTATAGGTCATGTTATATCTGATACAGTTATGATAGTGGATCCTTAAAAAGAAACAGATGGTAATGTCTTGATATATTCCATTAAATGTTTTCATGATCCAAAGCATCTTATGGTTGGCTAGTTCTTATATGAGTTTCAATCAGGAATTATCAAAGTGTTCATATTAGATGACATATTTAACCTATAAAGGTGCACAGTTTCAGTGGAATAAAAAATGGAACTGATCTTTTGAGGAACTGGAGATGTAGTTTACTTCAACCTAGTTTTGATTCTTTTGTAACCAAGATCGAGTTATGATATTTTTTATGATTCTTCTAGCATTGGTATAGGGTTTTCATTAATATCGGGGACATATTTGGTGATGTACAACCCTTGAAAATTACTCCCATATGAGAAGAAATACCCCACCATTGATATTAAGTTGCTAGTAGTAATGCATGAACTCAAAACATGGTATAACTTTCCCTTTGGTGAAGGGTTTATATCATATTATGATTATAAAATCTCAATGTAGATTTTTCCTTATAGAGATATTAACTTTTTATATAGATATGTAGTTGATTATATTTATAATATTGATTTTGATATTTAATATAATATTTGTATAATAAATTTGGTCACTGAATTCATTGATAATGAATATTCATACATAGTCCTTGAGTGAATCAATGGAGGTGTGGTCTCTGATGAGTACTTCCAATGAGATGAGATTAGTAGTGGATGAAGCTATTGAGAAGGTGTTATTGGATTTGATGAATTATGACTCATCATTCGAGGCATGGGATTTTCTTGATCAGTTACCTGACATTGATATCCAGCACATTAGTGAAATCCTTAATGGTGGGGAGACCTTAGGTGTGCGGTATCAGTCTCTCAGTGGCGATTTGTGTTTCCATAGAAGGATCTTCATTCTAACTTCTATGGGGTATTATTTGATGGATAGTGGACATTGGTATTTTTATTATTTAGACCTGAGGACTACAACAATTTATCATGACTTGAGACATCAGTTTTGGTGTCTTGTGATGATATATTCAATCACATATTTTCTATCACAGTTTATCATAGTTTATAGAGTAAATGTAGAACGCCATAGACAATATGGTTTGTTGAAAAACTAACCCATTATATATTGGATGTGGAATCAGTTTTCTATGAAAATAATCTTTGGTATACCTTGGACTCTTAGTTGTAAGGATGTGATTTGGGTGATGATTTATTGACTCCAAAAATCAGAATGTTTCCACCATATTAAGGAGACGATGAAGGTTGAAAACATGGTCACTTTTATGACTGAGAGGATATGAGACTTCCTAGGGTTTCATCTATAATTTTTTCTGATAGAGACTTGACATTCGTATCTGGGTTCTGAAATCGACATCCATCACATTAGTCAAATCCTTAATGGTTGGGAGTCCATAGGTGTGTGGTATCAGTCTCTCAGTGGTTATTTGAGTTTCCATAGTAGGAACTCCATTCTTGACTTATATGGGGTAGTATTTGATGGATAGTGGACATTGGTATTTTCTGTCTCTACACTCAAGGACTACAAAGATGTATCATGACATGAGACATCAGTTTTGGTGTACAAGGATGAGACATTCAATCATATATTTTGTATCACTATGTATCACATTTCAGAGAGTAAATGTGGAACAACATAGAAATGGTGGTTTGTTGCAACCCTTACTCATTATTTTATGGATGTGGTATGAGATTTCTATGGACTTAATCACTATTCTACATTTGAATTAAATTGGTAAGGATGTGATTTGGGTGATGGTTGATTAACTCATAAAATAATCATGTTTCCACCATATTAAATAGACGACGAAGGTAGAACAACTTGTTCAATTATACGTCTCAGAGAATATGAGACTTCATGGGGGTTCTTTTATAATTTTTTTATATAGAGACTTGAGGTTCACATATAGGTTCTTGAATGTTTTACTTGAGAAAATAGCTTCCCAATTTAAATTGATCATGTTATATGATCCATATATGTATGAAGTGATATAGGAATTTATCTAGGTTCTTGACGATATTATTTGGTCCTATGTGCTTAATTTTAGTGGTCCTTTGAAAAAGAATCATATACTATTTAGTTTTTCCTATATTAATAGGTATCAGGACTATATTAATATAGATGGATTAAAAATTTTGTATGGGCAGAAATGTAGATCTCCCTTCTGCTGGAAGGAGTTGGGTGAGGGGCCCTTTTATGGACTGACCCTTGTTCAAGAAATAGTGGAAAATGTGCAGTTAGACTAAAATATATTTTTCACTACAAAAAAACATTAAAAATACCATGTGAATCATTAGCATAGACCTCTAGAGTTTGAGTTTAGTGATCTTTTTTTCCTTAGTTTTTACCTTTCTTGGGAATCTATCGTTTGGGTCAAAAAATTATGTTGGAACTGTGGTTTGTTGGACCCTTTGATATTGTTTGATGAATTATAAATGTATATTATTGGTTGGATTTGAATTCTCATTTGATATCTATACATGATGTGTTTCAAATTTCCTATCTAAGGAGGTATCAACCAGATCCTTACCATATGATTGAATGGAACAATTTTGATCTTAAACCCCACACCATGGTAATTAAGAAACCGGCTCATATTATAGATCACCAAGATAAGGGAATACATGGTAAAACAATTAACCCAGAACATGAAACATGGATGTGTGAATAGGATAACCATGATATGTAGGAGTGAAAATAATTGATGATGCAACAATGGCCTACTATTTTCATGGTTCTAAAATCATGATTAATTTATGGGGACATAAATATTTCCTGGTGGGGTAAATTGTTACGTCCTATGTGTGATAGGTATACCTAAGTTGAGCATTATACTTTCACTTTTTATGCTGAGGATGATTTGGGGGATATGAGGATGAAAACATGTATTTTTTTAGGACACAAGACATGCATATGGTTAGGGATCATGGTTTGTATTAACCATACTCTATGGATCTAGGAGGTTCCAATGTCATTTTTCATCTATTAAACATGGTTTTTACAACTCTGTGATTCTCTAAGTAAACTATGCAGGGTTTGGGTGGTTATATAGTGGTGTCACATAGATTGACTTCTATTTTTCCAAACCATGTTGCTCATCTCTAGGAAATTGTGTACACGATTTTTCAAAGGACAGAGGACACATAGGGTTGTAGCATGGTTTTTCAAATTGTGCACCATTACCATGTGCCATGTTCCGAACCATTAAAAAATGTACATTACAATTTTTCCGACATCATTTTTTTAATTACCCCTTATATAAATTTCGATCCATCCAAACCTATCCCATAATTCTAGAATCTTATTTCCTTGGATTTTAAGTGTAATCCTTTCATTGTTGGAAAATATCTTTGAGGTATCTTTTGTTTTTGAGATGGGTTCTTCTTTTTATTTTATATCCTCACTAGATATATTCAACCCTTGTCTCATAGGAACTCAATTTTATTGAGGTTGATGTATTTAATGAGTTTGAAAAAGTATTTAGGTTTCATTATATATTTATGATCATGATGAACCAATCTTCATTCCCCTGGTCTTTTTTTGAAGGTGATTATATTTCCCTCTATTATTGTGATATGTGTCTCTATACAAGGGTTATAATTCATGACTTACCTAAATTCCTTGTAAATATCATTTTTTTATTCCACAAAATTGTTTTATTTGTAATCTATATTATTTTTTTATATGATATACATTTTTTTTAATGGAGGATATCTTTTAAAAATGTTATGTTCACACTGAGTGTTCAATTAAATGATGCAATGGTGTTTTTTGTCCTAAAAGTGGGTTTTTATACCTTGAAAATAAATGTATCTGAACTTAAAAAAACTTATACCAATGTGATCATGGTTTATAATGGTTTTTTGACAAACTTATTATATAGCGTAACCCTAGGTGCGTCGATAAATATATTTTTCACTCTTAGTGTGTGTAATACCACTAGAAATTTTATTGTCACATTAGTGTGTGTAATTATGCTAGATATTTTATTAGTTCAGTCCACATTATGACTGTATTTTGATTTTTCTTTCATTTAAATAATGTATTTCCATAGTTTAGATCCCAAATGGTGTTCTTTTTCATTCATGATTGGTTTATCACATGATGGAATTTTCATGGTTATTTGAATACAATCTTCGTAATGGTATATCTGTGGTTGGGTTTGATTATTATTTCATATAATATTGAATTTACCTATTATATCCCTTATTATTTGAATAAGAGAGGTTCTTTATGAAAAATAATGTTTGTTTTAAAAATTATTACTATATAATGAAAAATCATTGTAAATTGGATTTGTTTTATAGATACATCTAATGCATTATTAATATTAGAAAATATGGATATTCTTTTATGGAGTCTATCTGGAATTTATTGTCACAACCTACATTTTCCATTTGGATTTTTTAGATTATGTTTTTCAGGGCTCCTAAAAATATAATTTCATTATATTGTAATCTGATTTATCTTATTGTCATCATCTTCAAATAAAAATGGTATGTTGGTAACGGTCCATCATAAGGAAACTTGTTATAGCTTGTCATGTTATACTTTATGATTTAGGCCAATGGCCTTTTCATTGTTTGACTCCTAGTTTTATACTCTTTTATTCTTTTATTTTACTTTTATGGTTTGTTCTATATCAGTTCCACATGATACCTGTTTAGTTTTTTTGTAACACTCCCATGTTGTGGGCCATTTCGAGTGATTTGTCAAGTTAGCCCAGGTTAGTTTGTTACACAATTGTTGTGTGTTGTTGTAGTGATATTCTAGTGTGTAATCGAGTTGATGATGTGAACCCATAGTTTATGTATTGTGTGTTATATATATATAATATATTTTATTTGTTTTCTATATGTTCCTCACCAGAGATAGATTGACTGACTATTATCCGAATATTTTGGGTTCTGGGGTTTCCGCCCACATTTAGGCTACTGGTGATATTGATAACTAGCTACCCACTCTTCCATTAGAAATGATTTCCCATGTGTCTTTAGGTTATATTTATTATGATGGACTAGGTGTTTATGAGATATATGGGATTTCATGACATGGTGATGAGATGATATATGTGGTGGGGGTCATGTGTGGTAGGAGAAGGACGAAGGGTTGATTTATTTCACCTACATGATACCCTTCTACCCTAATTATGTGTAGAGAAGTGATGGATCAAATATATATCTTTGGTAAAAATGATATGTGATGGACCACGTGTATATGTGTGATATTTGATGTGGTGGAAAGGATTCCATATGTATAAAAGGGATGGGAGCATAGCATGTTTGATGTTAGGGCATGAGATTTGAAAATTACTAGTGAAGCTATTATGAGGATCTTCACTTGGTTATGATCTGTATGTTATATAACTAAATTGGGTTTTTGATTTGGTGAGTGAGCCATAGTGAGGTTGAGATTGGTTAGTTGGACTGTTTATGTGCTTTTTTGTTCAATTGTTAATTTTCTAGAATATTAGAAAGCTATTTTTCACACGTGCACTTGAGAACGTATGTATGACCTTTCTGAGTATAAATTTCATGTTCACACTATGTATATAAACTATTTTTTGGTTTCTTGGGGGGGATTTGGAAACCAATATTAACATTTCTATCTTTGTATTGGGGTTGTTGTCAAGTCACTATCATAGATGTGTCAATTATTTATATTTGGAGACATTATTTTGTTAGGGTTATTTTTTCATGCATTATGGGATGATTTTGGTGTACATTTTTTATTATATTATGGGGTATCTTGTTGTGTTTTTATCTGATCTCCTGGTACAATTTTATATATAGGGTAATTTAACCCATAAGAGAGATTTTTATACCCTCGATTCCTGTCTCAAACCCATGGCCTACTAATGGTGAGACTTGGGGATCATATCTCTCTTCTATTATTTCAATCCTAGGGGGTTTCCTTGGTGGCAGGGGTCATTATATAGTGACATCAACATAGTATTTGATATATAGAATGTATTTTGGAGTTTGTCACAATGTGTATTGCATGGGTTCATAGGTTATTGATGTCATTTGATCATGGTACAAGACATAGGCTAAGGAGACTATCTACGGCATGGGACATTTACCTCACCCCCATTATTGATTACACGGACTTTGATATTATTGAATAACCAAGTGAGGTGGAACTTTATTCAATATTGAGACTGATTAGAGTTATATACATCATAATTTATTGTGTTCATGTTATAATTTGGTGGACCCGTTAAAGGTAAAATGAATTATATATATATATAATTTGATAAAATTACATGCTATTGGGATTATGATGTTCTCTTAACATTTTAATAATGGATTATAGTTGTCATATGTTTGTATCTCAAGTAGTTGGGGTTCAATATGATGATCTAGTTGATCAAATAATAATCTTCCAATTAGAGAGGATGAGACATGGCAGTGGGATGTGAATTACTTTTAGTTTCAATGTGTGGGGATGTATGATGATATGGTGTCATATCTAGAGATGCTATTCTAGATACGGGAGTTCAATATCTCTTTTGATTAGATATAATAAAAATTTTATTTTTGGGTGTCGTTTTCAGTTAGTCAGTTAAGGGTAACATCAAATTAGTGGAGGATGTTGTTTGTCAATCATTGTAAATAGGGACATGTTTTGTTTCAAACCTTTATAAGAAGTTACATTTAGATTTTTTTCATTGAATATGATGGGAATTATGAATTAGGATATTCTATACCATAAGAAATGTAGAATTAGTGTTTAAGAGAATGTGATTAGTTTCAAGGAACTCTTAATATTTTCTGAATATGTTTTCCCAAACGAGGAATCCAGATAATTGAATATGGAGGAGGCTTTGTAACCAGCAATAAAGTATATGGTCACTATATTTATGCTTCCCACATATCACGATGTGAAGAAAATAATTTTCATAGAGGGGAATAATTCATGGGGAGTTAATCCTTGATAAAGTAGTTAGTATGGTGTCTCGATAAGCATGGATTCATATAATGGGTCATAGGCATTCAGGTATTCAAGGGTCTAACCAATGGGAAATTGACTATAGTAGATCAACTTCTATTCTTTGGGTGCGGGTGGCTTTATAGAAACTATTGGGGACCTCGAGTTCTTATTTTAGTCTTCAGGAGACATAGAAACAACTATACTAAGTGTCTGATCGCTTATGGAGGACAATTTCATATGGGTGTTTAGTAAAAATTACAATATTAGGAGAAGTTTCCATTGAGGTAGTTTTAGGATTCAGCACTGTCAGTCCATGTTCAACAACTGAGGGAGGGTGTATATAAAATAAGGTAGCCTAAGGATGGTCTTTTCTGTAGGTACCTAGTTAGGGACATTATTGTTGAGGATAATAGTAGAGTTTCAAATGATATTACCATTGTTAGATTCAAATATTAGAGGTGGTCATTCCAGTAGATCTAGAATTTCATGATGTATGTTTAGTTTATCATATAATCTTATGTATATATATATTGATTTATGATTCTTTTTGTATTTTTTCTATTCCAAATTTAGTATATGACATGGTAATAGATTTGGATTGGCTACTAATGCCCCTAGTTTAATCTACACTGATTGGTAGTCATGATTCTTTTGTTTGATGTGTTTCAAGGATTTAGGTAGGTGATGGGTATCACCAATCCATGGGATATTTCCTATTGATATATTCAACTATATTAAGTCATCCTTTGCAAGGATTGGTTGTATTCTATCTAGGTAGTGATCGAATACTTCCATATGGGAGTTTCATTTTCAAATGTGGATAGACTTTGAGTGGAATTCATTGGTGAGAAATGTTATCATATGGTTGGTAGGAAATAAAATCCTTTTTTCTTAGATGGAATATATTTTCAGTGGAAGCATTAGAGGAGGATATTCCTAGATTTATATAGGAGTTTCCATATGCTTTTCTAAATGATTTTACAACCCTAACCCTAGAAATGTTGTTTACATTGGAATGGACATTCCATTGTTCATGTATTCAATTTTGATGGATCCCTATCTAATAATCATATAGATTTTAACGAGTTGATTTTCATAGTGGATGATCTGATGTAGTGGGGTTTCATCTGACCTACTTTATCTGTGTGGGGTTCTCTAGTGTTGTTCTCCAAGATGGTGGATGGTGGACTGAGATTGTGTATAAGTTACCAGAGTTTAAAATAAGTGATGGTAAAGAATTGTTACCTCTTTATAGGATCAACAAATGTTCAACCAGTTGATATAGTATAACTAGATATTTATGGTCAATATATGGTCTATTTATCAACACTTCGGAGTAAATGTGGATGATATCTTGAATTTTTCTTCAGACACTTTTAGTTCATAGTCATATTTTTCATTGTTTTGAACACACTTGTTGTGTTCATGGGGATTATAAACTCCATGTTCATTGGACTATTTCACATTCAAATTCATCAATGATATCTTTATCTACTTGTGGTTAAAGGAGTAACATGTTGAGCATCGTAGATCTATTTCTTAGGTACATCAATATCCCCATATCTAAAAAAAGATATGCATGTGTCATTTTTGGACAAGTGAGGTGTTTCTTCTAAGTCATATGGTGTCCTAGAAGGGTTTGATAATGGACCCTTAAAATATTGATGTAGTTGTTACTTGTGAATCACACAATAATGTAGAATATTTTTACATTTTCCTTGGTTTTACCTGGTATTATTCGGGTTTTATTCCCATTTTATTTTCATATACATACCTACTAATGTAATTGACCTTGAAAACTATGCTTTTATTTTGATGGATCAATTATATATAATTTTAACTTACATAAAGGAGAATTTGGTTAGGGATCTAGTGCTTCATTTTCATGTGGAGGGTGTGTTGTTTGAGGTTTTCTGTGACCTATCCCATCGGGGTTTGAGATGTGTGTTGATTAAATAAAGAGTGGTGATATATTACATGTCTAGGAAGCTATTCGCCAATGATCATAACTATTCCACTCATGATTTATAATTTGTGGAATTCATGTTTTCACTAATGTTTTGGAGGTGTTACCTCATCAGCAAGTGTTTTTGGGTTTCCATGGACTATAATAGTCTGGAATATGTTTTCTCTTAGTGGGATCTAAATCTATGCCTAATGATTTGGATAGTTTTTCGTTAGGATTACTATTTTGAGATATATTTCACCCTTAGAATGGTGAATGTGGTCATTGATGAATTGAGTAAAATGTCTTATGGATATGTGGCATGGAATTCTATGGATTTTTGGAAAGGGATCTAGGGGATTCAAGTGTTTCACCATGACATGTGAGAGAGTAGTGGTCAAGTTTGACTTTTTCTATGATTGTGGAGTTATCCTTATTATAGTAGGTTGAGGAGTCTCAATGGGGATACATACAGGTAGAGGTGATGCGTGATCATGTAATCCATAGTGATTCTCGAAGGGATGGTCAGAGGGTGTTCTTAACCAGATGTTGTTCAAGGAGAGGATATTTTTTTATAGATGATCCATGAGGAATTTATTTTTTAGTTACATATATCACCCATAGTGTTTCATCATGGTGTGACAAACAAGTGTCATGGAATTAGGATACCACATTTCTGGTTGAGGATGAAATTACCAGTGGTAGAATTTATTGTGAGGTGTGTGGTTTGTCTTCAGGTGAAAACAGATAACTATTTTCTTATAAATTTACTACATCCCAGGGATGTTCCTAAGTGGAAATATGAGGAAATATCAATGGATTTTTTATAGAGTTATCCTAATCTTAGGGAGGTGGTTATGTAGATTCGTTGATGGTTGAATGGCTTATGAATTCATCTCATTTTTTGGGGATCCATTAATATAGTGTCATAGATCTTATGGTGAAGTGGTATATTGATGATTTAGATCGAATTCATAGGGTACTAAGTAACATCACATTTGATGATGGTCCACATTTTACGTCATGGTTCCGGATGGGATTTCGACATTCTTTAGTCTATTTGTTTCACCTTAGCACTTCTTTCCACAAAAAAATAGAAGTTTAGGTGGAGTGGGCCATCCAATCACTAGAAGATATATTGGGATCTTGAAATTTTAACTTTGGTGGATCTTCAGTAAGGAATTTTCATCTTTTTGAGATTTTATACAATAAAAAATACCACTCATCCTTTCACATGGCCCCATTTTATGAATTTTATAGGAGGTCAGATCATTCTCTATTGTAAAGGATGGAGGTTAAAGATTTTGTATTTCTTGGTCATGATATGGTGCATAACATGAATGAGAATATCTAGTTAGATAAAGTGTAAGAGAGGGTGGTGTATAACCATCATAAGTCATATGTTGATCATAGCAGGAGGCCCCTATTGTTTGAGTTTGGAGAACATGTATTCTGACGGGTATCCCCTTGGTGAGGGAAACATATGTTTGGTTGGGAGAGTAATATTTATCCTAGGTTCATTGGGACCATTTCAAGAATTGGGGAATATTGCAATGATGGAATATTAGTTGGAACATACATCCTAGAAAGACAGGATCCACGAGTTCTTCCGTATTTCCAAACTTCTTTGGTACCTCGAAAGTGACTCCAATATTATAGAATGGGGAGAGATGGATGTAGAGTATTATTCATTTAGAAACAAGAAGATATACAAGATATTTTAGGTAAGGTGTTTTTTGGATGAACCATTCCCTTAGTTCATGTGTTCTGGAGGCATGGTGTCTTGTAGGAGAGTACTTAAGAGTGAGATTCGTACATGCATGCCCGAAACCACGAGTTGTTTTGAGTATTGATTGTTTTTTTATTTTTGATGTGAAGATTGGATCATATTGTTTAATAATATGAGCTATTTACTTTTGGATTTGATATGTGAAAAATCGTCTAATATATGAAAACTGGAAAGCCCAATTCCTAATCAATACACATTATCCACTGACATGATTAAAATTCTATGAGTGAGTCATTTCCACCCAATGTAAATAATTTCTTGACATGGAAGAAAAAAATCACTGATTTTCATGCTTAGGTTAATATAGATGACTTATCATGATGTTTTTAATCTTAGGATGTGTGGATAATGATATGATTTTTCAAATATTTGGATATAAATATGGTAGTTTTTAACTGGTAACGTATGATTAGTTTTTTTTCGTGATAGGAGATTGTGATTTATTTGTGTGGTGATGTAGTTTTATAAGAATTTCTGTGGCAATTTTAGTTTATTTTATTTCAAAAATGGTATTATTGGATATGTAATGAGATCCTTGAGAGGTATTCAATGGGGTGGTTGTTCAGACCCCTACCCTTTCATTCAGGTATATTTTTGATTCTTGAGGAACATGATAGTTTTATAGGTATCTAATGTAATGGTTTGTTCCTTTCTGGTCTAATACTTTTCTGATTTGGTTGTTGGGTGTGTTTCAATGTACACTTGAGGATGTTATATAGAAGATGTATTTTCATCATAACAATACTAGGTGATTCATATCATAAAATTGTAATTCACAAAGAGAGTTTGTGATTCACGGAATCTATATCTGGTGATTTTATAACATGAAATTGATAGGGGAGTAGTCCATAAAATGAATTCACATCGAAAAATTGGAATTTATGTCATGTATTAATCCATTTTTAGGTTCCATGTTTTTTTGGAAACAAGGATATGAGGAATTCATGAAATGAAATGGATTCACAGATTTTTACCCATAGACCTCATAGAGTTCATGAAAAGAATATAGAATTCATGTCCTAAATAACATGACTTACAATATATTTATTGGTTTTAAACCTAGGTAAAAACTCGTTATTCTATTATCAATTCTCTTATTTTTTCTTGAGGAACTATATGAACATTAGGAAGATCATACAACCTATCCTCTTCCACTTTGATTATTAGTTTTATTGGTTGTTTTTTATTGATCAATGGTAAGATAATCTCCCTTTCTCCATTATTTTCGTATGTTATTCCTATTAATATCACTAAAGTGGTGTTTTTTTTTATTTTGGTATGTTTTGGGAAATATTTTGAAGATCCCCTGGTGTGATCTAGGATGATCCAAGGTTTCCTTGTGATGTTGTGGTTTTTGGGTTGTTTATTCTTCATCATGTGTTGATTAGTGTATTATAAATTCCTTCTTGAGTTGGGGATCAATGTTCTATATTTTTATACATGTTTTGTGTGGGTATTGCATGATTTTTACTTCTATTGGGTGTATATTATGGGTTGGAATAATATGAAAATATATTATTGAAAACTGAAATTGATGGGTATGTGGGAGATTTCACCTGCTTTTCTATTAGATATTTTTGTATGTGTGTTTATGCTTTGTGTGTCCCTCACTGAAAATAACTGATGTTGGAAGCCTATTTCTATTATAGATGATTTTTTGTGATGATACCCTTACATGTTTTTCATTTGATGTCACCCTGAATAAAATTCTATGAAATTATATAAGGAAAACAAATTGGTTTCCCATGGAACATGGTTTTTGTGATAATACCCACGCTAAATAATAAAGTAATGTGATAAAATAACATGAATAAATCGTAGAAGTCCGGATGTGTTGATTTATTTGGTGGTTTCTTTTTTATGTTTCCTTGTGTATTGAGGGCTATTATGAGGTTGTGGTGGTGAATGTATGGTATGTATGATATGTGAGGTTGTTATGTGTGATGCGATTGGTTTTCATGGATACGATCTGTGAAGTTGTGTGATGTGATGCACCGTAGTTGTGGTGCATAATGGTTATGGTGAAAAGTGGTTATCGTGTGTGATGGTTGTAGTGTGCAGTTTTTGAGGTTCTGTGCTAGATGATACATGTGGTACCTAAAGCAATAATTCTTGGCTAGCATGGTGGAGTGATGATGGTTTATGTGTGATGGGAAAGATGTTGTGTGGTGTGGTTGTCTTAGTTACCCAGTTATCAATGGAATAAATGATTATGATGAGTGAAGTGAACAAATTAATTGCATAGATGATTTAAATAAATTAAAGTGTTTATTAAATGTGAATAATTTGGCTTAGTAAATACTAGTAATTTTAAACATGTTGTATCTAAAATGTGGTAAAACATGTAATTGAATGTAGAATATGTGTGGTTGTGTGTGTTGGTGATGTGGTGTGTTGTATAGAGTGGTAACATCAACTGTGGAAGTTTTTTGGGGGTGATGTGGTGGTATTGTGATTTTTAATAGAGAAGTTTTTATGAATATATTATTTTGGTATTGTGTATTATCTGTATATCATGTATTTTATGTTATATCTCTACGTACCCCCTGAGTTGAAAACCTTAACAAATCCCAATGTTTTTGGGTTCTTGGATCTTTCCCCGTAATCCATGATGGTGTTGATGTGGATGGGTAGATACCACTTATTCCCTGTTCATCCTTTAGTCGTGATGGTCCAAATGTCTTTGATAGATATGTGTTGTGGTGGCCTAGGTGTGTTTTGCAGAAATATGACATGGTGAGATGGTGATGAGATTGGATATGTGGTGGGGGTCATGTATGGTTGGATGAGGGCGTGAGGATTATTTCCATCACATTCATGATACCCTACTTCCCTGGTTATGTGGTTAGATGTTATTTGACGTTTTAAGTGTCTATGGGAGAGTTTTAAGGCAATAACCTAGGTATTTCTGGGAATGATGTGATGTGGTGGATAACATGTGAAATATATGGAATAGATGAGATCATATGGAATTCATTGTTATGTCATGGGAGCATAAAATAAATGGGGTAGTGGTTTGGGGTGTATTGATTTACCATGACACTGTTTCAATAATACTATAGTTGGTACATGATTTAGAATGTTATCCATAGTGAGGATGGGATTGGTTAGTTGTCCTGTTTATGTGCTTGTTGGTTCTGTTGTTTATTTACTCACATATTATCCTAATCTTTTCACATGTACTCTTGTTACATTGGGTATGACCCTACTAATTATATATGTTATCCTCACCCTACATATATAATGTATTTTTTAGATTTTTGGGAGGACTTTGGGTACCAATTTGAAAATATATAGCTTGGGATTAGAGATATTATTGATATGTTGTAATAAAATGTCTTTTTGGTATATTTGGATAATTTTATTTTTATTGATGTTTTTTTCTATTTTTGTATGGTTTTAGGATTTCATTTAGATTATATATTAGAGTTTTTTGGTTGTTTTTTATCCTATCTCTTGGTCCTATTTATATTGAGGCTAATGATCCCATATGTGATATTTTTATACCCACAATGCTTGTCTCCAACTTGGGTCCTACTAGAGGTATGACTAAAGGTTCATTATCTCTCTTCCATCATTTCCATCCCATGATGGGTATCCTTGGAGGGATGGGTCATGACCGGATAAATATATAAAAGTAACTCATAAGAAACACAATAGATATTCTAAAATTTCCTTGTATATATAAGAGTTAATATATGGTAATGGTAATAAGTAATAGTAACTTCTTGATACATAAGAGTCATCATGTGTTGAAAAATATAGCTAAGTGTTGATCTACCTAAGATACTTATGAGTAAACTTGTGTGATACATAATGGTAACTTAATGTACACTATGATCTGAAATGTGGTTAAGTGTTGGGTGTGCTTAGTTATATATAAGGTACATTTCTTGGATACATAAGGGTCTTTCCTATAGTAAAGTATGATACATAAGATCCATTAACCAGATGTGTTAGGGTCCTTGACATAGTTTATGTTAGTACATGGTGGTACATGAATTTTTTTTGATATTCCAGAACATACATAAGAGTAGTTTCAGAAGATAGGTTGGGATTTTCTTGAAGATGATTTTCTAAAGGAAGAGGGATATTGGAAGGATGGTTCCCGAAATGGTAATAAAAAAATTCTAACATAGTTAATGGTTAATGATGCTTGTAAGGGTAATCATGGTGTGATATTTAAGGGTAAGTTCTATACATAAATTTATTAATTTTTTTTAAAATAAATTGAATTTGATAGACATTTTTCTAAATTTTTCTTAAATGATAATTAAATTATTGTTATGTAAAAATGGGGGTGTATTAGTTTTTTTTCTACCAAAATATAGAGGACAAGCCCTAAATTGTTCTATATCTCTTCTATTCATGTCCAACTAATTTCATTGCGCATCCTTTTCTTTTCATTGTATCAATTATTCCAAGGAGTTTCTGAGGGTATGGAAGTATTTATGGTGGTATTTTTTATATTTCTTTCTTTTACCTTGCCTCTTAGTAGAAATAGCTAATCCCATGGATTTTTTTAAAAAAATTGAATCATCCATTTAGATTTAAATCAGATCATAGTTTTCATTGAGTGGTTTCCTAGTAACTCAAGCTGGATAGTTCTAATATTTTTCCATTTGTTATATTTTGGACAATCATTTTGTGAAAAATGTATAAGGATAGGGTTGTATATGTGTTTCAGTGAATCACAAAATTTATGGGGTTTATTGTTCATGAGAGTTAAAAAGGGTAATATCATGTGGAGAATGATGGGTTTGGACTATTATGTATTGGTTTTGTAGTTACAAGGTCTGATTATCATGATTCCATTTGTCGTAAAGAAGATACCATTGATATTTTATTGGTGATATGGTATTTTGGGAATAGGATGGGTGAAATCCATGTGATAGTGAGTAATTTGGATAAAAGAGTTTATAGAATTGGAAGTTTTCTGTAATGATTAAGATGGTTTTGATCCATTTTGTGGTAGAAATAGTGGTTCATTGATCTATGCCATAGGGGTTGGTGATACCTAATCACCATTGGATCCGATGCATTTACAGTTGTGTGCACATTGTATAGGTCTCATAGGGTGGTTTTGACCACACCTCATAAGGGATATAATTTTTTTGAGAAAATTATGGTTTATGGTGTTCAAAATCAAAACAAATTATGGTTAAACAATATTTGGATATAGAAGTTGATAGAGATCACCAGATAAGAGCAGGATGCTCATTGGATATGTGACATTTTTTTAGGTTATTGATCTAAGGGTTGTTCTATTGTACAAATTCCCGTATGACCGGAGAGGTGAGTTTTGGATGTTTCATTGTGGTATCATTTTTGACTTGGAATGGTGGTAAGTAAAATTTTGGATTGTTATTATAAGTGACATGAAATTGTTGGGAAGTATGTAGGAACATCGTTTCTGATAGACTGTGGATATATCATTCCACTCTAGCACTAGTCAAGGAAGGTAAAGGATCACTCAGGGTTGTTTGATAATGAGTATGGTGGTTGGGGTGGTGTGCATTGGTTTTTTTATTTCACATTACATACATTGGTATTTTTATATATGCTATATTGGGAAAATAATAGTGGTGGACTACATAGCACATAGTCTCACCTTGCATGAGACTACTAAGTAACATCCAAATTTTATGTCTCATGGGTTATATATGGGTAGTGATTCTTCATGAAGATCCTAGTAGATATGAGAGGGATGATAGTTCATATATAGGATTATATGGGTTTTAGATGGTTTGTATGGTTCCTTGGAATCAAGATGGTGGATTATCTTAGGATGTTTTGTGCACATATATGTGGGATATGTAACAACCCAAAATTCACTATAGAATTTATAAAAAAATATTTTATCACTTATATAAAAAATTCCATTTAGGATTGGATTTATAATGATTTTTTTAAAATTATTAATTAAAAAAAATTTATTTAATCAAATAGATATTTTCTAGAAAACCAACTCTCTAAATAAAACACCTTTTCTGGCTATGGGCCATGTATTATTCCTCCTAGTATTCCCATGAAATCATTTATATTATTCTTATTATTACCATGGGAAAAAGAATCATAAAATAATAGTGTGGGATTAGATACACAGTATGTGTTAGCATATAATGAAATTTATTACCAAATAAACAAGAAATTCATAATATGGAAAGATAAAATAATAATCAAATACTTTTATTTAGTGAATAAAATAAGAAGGAAATATATTCATGGATAACATAAAAATGTAAATAATCACATGGAAAATAATAAAATATTTCATAGAGATGTAAAGCATAATTTTGAACAATTAATTCAAACTATCAAGGCCCCATTGAAAGACATTATAGATAAATTAAAACATAAATGTTGTGTTCCAAGACAATATAAATAAATGGGAATACAAACCCAAACTACCCAAAACAGTTTTTCTCTTGCGCCCAACCAATACATCAAGATGAAATATAATTTTAGGCCATAACCATCAGTAAATAAGTCCAATGTATTAGTCATATCAATAAATGTATAAAAAAACAAATAATAAATATGATTTATTAATTAATAAACATCCCCATTGAAATAATAAGTATATAGATGGTCAATATATCAGAAGTCAATAAATGGAATAACTTTCTTTGTAGGCACCCTTCAAACTGACACTGAATATTTTTATGGTTATATGTTTATGTCAATACTAGAAAAAAATATTTAAATATCATAAATGATATTTTGTAAATCCAATAAATTAATGAACATGGACATTAAGGAGATAAATAATGTCATGTGAGAGCAGAAGAGTGATAGGTAATATAATCATATGATGGAGATGAATGGAGAATAACACTTATAAACAAAGTAAATTATGAATTATAATTTTATAAGGTATTAAATAGAACCATAAATTAACTATAATGAAATGTAAAATGTTATGGTAAGAACCCAAAAACAAGAAATATTTTATAATTTCATATTGGATTAATCAACCCATGAAAAAGAATGAGGTTTCATGAAAAAATCATTAAGAAACTATCATCATTCATCTTGAGAAAGATGATTGATATTATCATAAGATCATATCCCTAGTTGAGCATAATAATCATTATCCTATTTTGTCATAGATGATTTATACTTTATAAAAACATGTGAAATTTACTTCATAAATTATTTATTAAATTTTGAAAAAATATTATTTAAAAGTAAATTATTTTCAAAAAAATATAGAATAAGAATTAATTTTAGAAAACCATGAAATAATGGAAATTAAGCTTCGTAAATAATTTTTTTAATAGTGGAAAAATTATTTCTTCTATAAAATGTTTAAAAGGATATTCTTTTCACACATCTTTAATAATAATAAAAAATGACTCATTCAGAAAAAACTAAAAAAAGTGTTTTTAATTATTGATAAAAAATTTCAAATATAACTAAAAATGGAAAAAAATAAATAATTAATGTATAGATTATAATATTCATAAAAAAATATAAAAAATATGGATATGGAGGTAAAATAATAGAATATATGAGGTCAAGTCTATTTATGGGAAACCTTACGGTGAAATGGTGAACCCAATGGAAGTGAAATAGTTGGAAGATATGGGTGGAATAGAAATAACTATAGGATAAAATATATATGGTTATTTAGAGATAATGAACATATAATTACCATAAAAATTAATTTAGATGATGGAAATCTCAATTTCAAAGTGATATTTGAAATGAAATCATTACAATGATCATAACATTTTTGGTAAGAATATATCAGTGAATATTTTTTTTAAATAAATTTATTTCCACATGAAAAAATTGGAAATAAAACCTAAAATAATAAAAGTCAATGATTCATAGAATCTTATAATAACATAATCAGTAATGAAACAATATAATTCAATGATAAGAAATTGAGTTTTGTATCCTCTTTCCACAAGTCCTGACTCACCTCAAACATCCTCAAACATCCTCAAAAATAAAATTAAATTAATTATTTAATTGATTTAGAAAATATTACATGATATTATCCTTATTATGATCTCATTTAAATAAATTATTATCTTATTTCATTCAATTAATAAATTGGTATTATTAACGTTAGTCATTGAGGTCCTTTAATTCACAATCTCAAAAACCATTGTAGTATAATTGTAATGGTAAAAGGATGTTTTAAAAAATTATACGTAATCTATATAAGTATAAAGGTATAGATTCTATATCATTTCAAAATAAAATAAGTTCAATATTTTCTTATAGACTTACTACTTAGATAATATTATTTAATAATACTATATTTTACGGTTAATAATGACTATGATTGTTTACGTTAATATTCATGGTTATGATGAATATATTACTATTAAAGTACAAAAATAATTATTTTGGATTTATAATAATGTTATATTCATGTATTAAATCAACTTAAATGAATATATATGAAATAAATATGTTTATAAAAATAATATTTTTCATTTGGGTAGTGCAAAACCACAACGTTGAGTAATGTTTTTCAAAAGTGTTTAAAAGAAGGAAAAACACAATAAATATTAAAATTTATTAATAAAATTATATTGTATAGAAGTGTATATTTTATGGTTATATTAATAATATTATTCATGTTATTTAAAAGATTAATAGGGTAATTTTAATGAACAAAATTATTTCTAAAAACCATTTATTTTAATGTAGAAATAGCTTATGGAAAGAGTTAGGTGAGAGGTAATGAATGAATTATCATAATTTATTGATATAAATAAATTTAATACCCTAATAATTTAATCATTTCATCAAAATAAGAGAATATTTAAATACGTGTTATCACAAATAAGGATAAATAATAAAGGAGATTGAGGCTTCAAAACCTTTACCTTTTCCTTTGAATCACCACTTTCAGATTTATTATAAATACATCTCATAAATGATATTTTGAAAGGATAGATACTTATGAAATTTGAAATTTATGTTTAGATAAGTATTCTAGTATAATATAGATATAAAACCAAACTTGAAATGTCTTTTTCAAAGGTTATAATGAGTCTCATTTTATAGGCAATATTTGATGGTGTTCTCACAAATATTTAATATTTTTATTCCATGAATGTAATTTTATAATTTAAAGTGGATCATAAATGGAAAATAATGATATCAAAAACCATTAAACATTCTAAATTTACTCAATATAATTTCTAATGATTTATTATTAATTAAAAATAAATTCATTTCAAGGCTATTTTCAAAATTAGACTTAAAAATCATATAGAAAAATATGGAATTAAAAATTATAAATTTTAATATTTATGTACAATAATTATTTTCCCTAAAAACATTAAACTAGTATAATTTATCCCAGACATTATCATTTTAAATTATTCAAAAACTATGTTTTTTTACTTTTCTCATTCTTGGACATGCGATGCACTGACACGGCGTAAGCATTTTAAATAATTATCATTTTATTAAATATTTTAAAAAAATTAATAAGATAAATATATTTTTTAATAAATCATTATTATCATCTAAATACATTAATAATATTATATATTCATATTTATATCATGATAGTGTTTTTATGATATGAATTTTTACTTTTCTTAACTTGTGAAAGAATTCTGTAAGCCTTTGAATAATTGTATTCTTATTTAATTCTAATATTACTTAATATATACCATTATCATTTATTAGTCATAATAATTATCTCTTAAGATCTAGTAATGACTTATACAATCCATTATACTATCATAAATATCCATATATGAATTTTCTAATGTTGTGACGACATTGCATCAACGATAATAAATGTTTTGATATTTTCCTTGATTTGAGAACGAATTTACACTAGTAAAAATTTGACATATGACCAAGCCCTTATAGAAATGGTTGGGCCTAACGGTGGCTATAGGCCACCTAAATTTATATTTGGTCCATTGATGGTGGTTATAGATCCCCATATAGCCATGGTCATTCCTGAATAAGAATATTGGGTTTACCATCACAGTGTGATAAAATTATTTCCTATAAGAATTTCATGGGAATGACCTATAACCATAGGTAGAGGCCTAACATTGGCTACAAGGTGGGCCTATAGAAATGGGTTGGACAACATGTGGCTGTAGGGTGGTAGGGAAAGGCATGTAGTTATGATGCTATATAATTGTGGTTATTGACCATAGAAAATGAAACCAATAGCCATGACAATGTATAAATGTGGCCATAATCCTCCCATTCTAGCCCTATAGCCACGATGAACCATGGAAAAATTATTTATTAATAATAATTGAAAATTTATATAAAATATTACAATATATATATATATTATAAATTCAATAAAATAATTTACGTGAGGGATAAATTAAGCTTACTTTCAAATGTAAGAGAGTAGTATGAAACCCATCAACATATTATTTTAAAAATAGGCCTATATCTATATTATTGGACCATGGTTATCCGTGAGACATTGACCGAACCCATGTCTAAGTGGATATTACCATGAATTATAACCATAGTCCATTATTGTTTCCATTACCGTGGAGGATATTGAAACATAAAGAGCCTCCATGATTAGTCTGACTCTGGATATATCCAATATCCATGGTCAAAAGCCCTGTAACCATAATCATGGAACATGGATATAATCAATTTTTCTTATAAATTTGTATTTATTGAATAATTTTTATATAATATTCTGGTTATTTTATCATGTTATAAACATTTCCTATATTACAGAGAAGTGTAATTAATTCAGAAATTTTATGGTATTTTAATGTGTTGATTGGAGTATTAAATTGAATAATCTTGAAAATTTTGGAACGAATTGACATGATTTATGTTTTTATGGAAGGATATGAATATATGTAAAAGGATCGAAAAGGAATGAATATTGGAGATAAAAAACAATTTGTGCAGTGAGAAAACCTTGCAGAGTGACACGAGATTTTTTAGGATGCAAGGAAATTGGAAAACATGAGTAGAATAGTTTCATAATGTGTAACATAATTACTTGATGTGAATTCGTCAGGAATGAACCACTTCTAGTACAAGTAGTGACACGATTACACACTATGAATGTCAGTTACAGGTCATGAGTTCTCATTACATGACTTGAATTTTTTTGAAATATGTTTTTGGGAGAGATTTGTTGAAAGACACAATGCCCAAAAATTCAATGATTTCACATCTTATAGATTTATGGTATGGTATTTCAAATTACCTATTCCGGGTTTCTTTAATTATGGACTAAATATTTGACATGGGACCTGCACAAGTCTAACTGTTTACCATTCATTAATGATTTCCAACGTTGTGTGATCCATCTATAGACTATAAAATGAGTGTTATACTACTATTATTGCTTGATCCAGATCTATCAGAGACCAAATATTTGAGAGAGAATATGTATTAAGTAGCACCGTCTTTGAGTTATCCTCTATTTTCATTATTATTTCATTTTATTTTCTCCTTCCATATTATTCTATTATAACAAGGATTATGGGGTAAATCAAACTTGTTCTAGGGTTATGTAAGTAAAGTGGGAAGGATTCGTTTGATTTATTTCTTTTTTATTCATGTATTTCATTTTTTGGAATTATTTATTTATTTTACAATCCCTTTCATTTTGTTTTATCATGAACAGTGATAGTTGAATCAAAAAGGAATCTTGAAATATCATAACTAACAACCCTAAATGAGGCGTTAACATTATCAAATTTAGGGGAAATCATATTAAAATATGGTATCGAGACAAACATGATTCAGTGAAATAGTAAATTATCAGACAAAGGGAACGAGGGTATTATTGCATCATGGAGGGGATTCCATGACCATTGTATATTACTTGACTCAAATCTGAAACAACATCTTGAATTAATATAACTTTTGTATTAAATTCAATTACACCAAAACCCTGAAATTACAAAAACTCTGGCACGCTTTCCAAATATGAACACGAAATGACAAATCTTTATTTCATTCATCATTTAATTTATCAACATCAAATAAAACCCAAATTTTCTCACCACATTCCCCAAAAAATTAATATCAAAACTTTTTAAAAACCTAATCAAACCAATTTCACCAACTTTGTGAATCGATCTCGACATTATGCATTACTACATTTAAATTAATTGAGTAGCATTGTTTGGTTTTTATAAATTTTTTTTTGAAAAGATCCTTTGGGAATTAACGATGCTCTCTGGGTTTGTCAGTTAAAAAAATATATATCACATTTATATCATGATGATGTAAAAATGATATGAAATTCTCAAAATCTATATTTTTTAACAATTAATAAAAAAATCAACCTGTTCAGAATAATCCCCCAAAATAATCATAAGAAAATTTAAATATTATTATCCCAAGAATAAATTCCATTTTATAAAGTTAAACTAATAAAATTTAGATATTTATATTTTAAATAAATTTATTTAATACATGGAAAACCAATTTATAATAAAAACTATTTATTTTTAAATTTAAAAATCTTACACTTGTTGCATAACTAGATATAATTATTTCATAGATAATAAAAAATATCAATATGAATTTCTAGAATGAACATGAATATATATTTATAAAATAACTAATAATTTAATAATTCTTAAAAGATACCAAAATAATAAATAATGTTAAGTTAATTTATTTAACCTTTATATAAAACATCCCGTATAAGACTAAGTGAATAGAAAAATTTAAAATGTATAATGATTATATAGTTAATTATATAACATCCGTTGAGACATTATATAAAAATATATGAATGATTAATGTAAATATATAAATTCAAAATCATGAATATTAATAAACTATAAAAGTGATATTTTAATAAACATACATGGGTTTTCATATCCCCCAAAAGAAATTGAGTCCTTGTTATTTAAATTTGTTCTCACCAATGTAAATTTATTTTAGAATAAGTATAATATCATATATAGATTTTATTAGGAACATTAGTTTCTAGTTTAAGACTCGGAAACATGACATTTTTTTGAATAAATATTTATTGAACATATTATGTTCATTTATAAAAAACATACCCTGGAATGAGTTTCCAAAAGTGAACCTTGTCAGTGATGTTATTTTTTAAAATAATATTCAATAGATTTGTCTTCATTTTACATAAGTGTGGGGAATTATTTTACTATCAAGATAAATATTATGATATAATATATTTACTATATTTTTACCCATTTCATAAGAATAATTTATTCCCTTCAATTTTTTTTAGATCAATTTACACTCCTGATTCCCTTTACATTCTAAATGGAAATTTACAATGATATGTTTTTCATACTTGAAGGAAAAAAAACTATTAACGTATCATGGGATCTAATAAATGATTCTATTATTTTTTCTATAAAGGATTTCATAAAAAGATAATCCTCCAACTTCTATTCATTCACTAAAAATGAATGTGGTTAGTAATAGTAACGAAGTCTCCCAAAGAAATACTTTAACCTTCCAAAGATTCATTATAAAGAATACCACTATATCAACCTAGATCATTCAATGTTTAGTCTAATATTCCTCATTTAATAATAATATAAAATAATTAAACCCGAAAATCAGGAAAACCAAGTTTACCAGATCTCTATAAATATTAAACATAATCTTTTTCCCAGAAGACTGAATATCAAAAAAAATATTCTATAATATTTTATAAACCCAAAACAGGTTATCACATTCCCAATATTACATTAATAAATATGACATAAATCATTATAATAAATAACTCAATATTTAATTCTCAATTTAACATAAATAGAATACTCCCCAGCTATTTTTTATATATTCTTTAATCATAAAATACATAGAACATCCTCCAAGATAAATTTAGTCTCTTTTCCATCAAATTATATTTAAATCCCCAAATAATCTTAATTTGTCAAATTATATTCCCAAAATCAAATAAATTTTACACAAAATCATATATTACACCTAAGGTTTATATATACATAAATCATTAATTCCATATAAAACCTAATAAATGTCCACCAAATTATCATCAATAACCTAAAAAATTATCTCATAAGACCTAAAAAAGGGATTCCATTCCATTTATTTTATAACCACAGTTAAACTTATTGGCCTATGATGGTATCTATAATCCCTAAATTATCCATAATAAATAACATCATAACCTCTAAATTTAATTAAACCTTTCATTGATACCAACTATAACAGCACAGAATTAACTATATCATTTATAAAAATAATTATCACATACAATCCAAAGACTGTTTAGGTTTAGAATTTTAAAAATTTTGGTAAATCCAATGCATAAAAAACCCATACATTCATTTAATTTTAATTTATTCCTACTAATCCAAACTCTGTAAATGAAACACCCGTTTGGATAAAGGATACCTTATCATTCCCCTTAGAAAACCCTTTAAATAAATAACATGTCACATTGTGGTATCATGTGGAAAAGAATAATAAAATAAAATAGTGAGCATAGATGATATGTAATGGAAAACATAAAAAACAATCTATCATAAAATAATCAAGACATTAATAATATTGAAATAATTAATATTAAAAATTAATTCTACATAATTAATAACATGAGAGTAAAATATATCCATGGATAAAATGACAATGTAAATAACTACATGAAATAAAATAAATAATTTCATAGTGATGGGAACATAATATCATACATTTAATTGAAACTATTAAGACCTATTTTGAATACATTATTGATAATCCAAACCACTAATGCCTCATTCCAATACATTATTAATAAAAGATAATATATTCACCAAATATACAAAAAAGTATTTTTCATGAGGCTTATTTATGAATATTGGGGCTATATAAATTTAGGCACTATCCATCAGTAAATAAGTCCAATGTATTCATCATATGAAGGAATTAATAAACGATACAATAAATAATCAGCATTCCTTTGTAATCAATAAACTTCCATATTGAAATAATTATTATATTGGGTGTAAATGTTTCCATAATAAATAAATGTAATATAATCCTTGATAACCACACTTCAAACTAAAATTATATATCATAATTGATTCACTATTATCTAAAGACTATAAAGCGTGATATTAAAACTATGGAAATGATATAGAATATATTCATGAAATTAAAAAACATGGACTTGAAGGAGAAAAATAATATCAAGAGAGTGCTATGAAGTGATAGGGAAAATAATCATAAAAAAAGACTAAACAGAATATAACCCTTATGAACAATATAAAATATAAACTATAAATTAATAAGGGGTAAATGGGGAAAAAATATTTATAAATAAAAGAAAAATTTAATTTTAAACTCCCATGAACATGAAATATAACATAATTACATCAAACTTTAAATAATCCATGTTAAAGAAATGGGTTTCATGAAAACATCCTATAGATGTTATTAAAAAGAAATACGAAGAAAAAATGTGCATTGTGTTCATACATAATATCCTCAGTTGGGTCATAATAAATGGTAATAGATATTGGAATACCTGAGAAACACATTATAAAATCATTTAATATTTCATTTAAAAAGTATTCATTACTTTTTATAACATTTATTCAAATGTAAATAATTTATTTAAACAATGGGGAATAATAATTAGTTTATAAATACTATGAAAACATGGTAATTATTCTACATAAAAAATGCGTATAATTATGGGAAAATTCATTAATGTAGAAAATGTTTTACAAAATTATTTTCATACTTTTTTAAAGAAAATATAAATTGAAATGTGTATAAAACATAAAAAATTTTCATTTTAAACCATCATATATAAAGTCAAATATAACAAAAAATGAATCTCATCAATCATTTATGTATAGATAATAATATGTCTAAAATAATATAATTAATATGGTCAGGCTTGAAGATTATTTTGATCTAAAAGAAGAGATAAGGTTGAATCTACTTACAAGAAACCTTTCAATTGAATTAGGAACCAAAGGTGATTGAAATAGTTAAAATGCATGTGTACCATATATATAATAAAAGGGTAAGAATATATTTCTAAACTTATAAATAATGAACACATATTTAACCCAAATAATAATTTAGATGTAGACAATCTCAATTTCAAATTGAGATTAGAAAAGAAACCCTTGAAAACATTAAAATGTCGGACGTAAAAATCTATCAATGAAAAAATTATATGAAATAAATTTATGTCCACATAAAAATTGTATAAATACAACATAAAAAACTATATTTTATATTTCTCATAATCGTCTAAACGCATAGTCGATTATGAAATGATATAACTCAATGAATGGAAACTAAGATAATAATCCTCTTACCTCAAGTCATGACACACCTCATATATCATGTAACCTCATGAAAGATAATATTTTATTATTTATTTAAATTATTAAGAATCTATTTTATGTTAATTTACTTATTATTTTCCCATTTAATTCATTTATTACCATATTTCATTCAATTACTAAATTGTGATTGCTTGTGCCAGTTGTTTTGAAGTCCTTCAGTTCAAAATCTATAAAAATTATGTGGTTTAATTATTTTAGAAAATTATCATTTTACCATGGTTCAATTATATTTTAAATTTTCATGTTATAGAGTACATATCATTTTTAAATAAAATATATTCAATATTTCATGAAATAGTTTTTATTTATATAGTTATCTTTGATATGCATGTTTTTATTGTTAAAAATAACTATGATTTTTTACATTCATTTTAATTTTCATAGTGTATTTTTTTCCACGAAAAAATAATCATTATAATACATGAATATTAAATTAATATTAAATGAATAAAACAATTTTAATGAATATACATAAAATATATAAGTATTTGAAAACAAAATAATTCACTTAAGTGGCTAATCATAGTGAGTGAAGTTTTACAAAAGGGATAAAATAAAGGGGAAACCCAATAATTATTTGAGATTATTAGAAATATTATTTTATAAATAAGAAATTTTTTATGGAAAATTTTAATTATTACGCATGATATTATAAAGAGTAATATAATATTTGAAATGAAAAAAAATCATTTTTGAAAAAACCCGTATTTTGATGTATTATCATCTAATGGAAAGAATTTGGTGGGAGGTAATGGATACTAACACATAATATATGAATAAATAATATTCAAATTAAATTATAAATAAATCATGTAAAAAAATAGAATTTTATATATTGTTTTAAGATAATGAATGATAATTAAGAACAATCAATGAGGCTTGGAAGCCATTACTATTCTCTTTGAATTGCCTCCTTCGAATTGACTCTAAATCCATCTAAGAAATGAATTTTGGAAGGGAAAAATAATTATTAATGTGTAAATTTATTTTTAGAGAAATATTTGTGTAAAATATTTATTCAAAACCAAAATTGGGATTTTTTTTAGAAGGGATGAAATGAATCCACTTTTATAGGGAAGTTTGGATGGTGTTTTTACAAATATTCAAACATTAAAGGTCAAGAATGTAATTTTAAAATGTAAAGTGACTCATAAATGTAAAATGTTTGGTACAATAAACGATTTTACATTTTTATATTACTCTATATAATTATAAATAGTTTTTTTTGTTTATTTATAATTCATTATTAACATTAAATTCCCATTAAGGTCATTTTAAATGGTTTTTTTGTAATTTGACTTTATAAATGTTTACATAACATTGAATTATAATTTAAACAAATTAATAATTTATTACCTATAATATTTATCCATAAAAACATCATACCCACTAATTTATCTCAAATTTATCATTTTAACTATTTAAATGACCATTTATATTGATTTTTATCCAGATTGTGAATGCATTGAATCGACGCTGCATAAGTGTTTGGTATAATTATCATTTTATTAATTATTAAAAATAAATCAATAACATAAATATATTCTATTAATCATAAATATAATAATATAAAACAATTCATAATATAATTTCATCCCACTAAAATAATTATAAAAATTCTATGATATGAATTTGAGCTTTTCATGCCTTGCACAAGCACTGAGTCAGAATTTGAATAAATATTTTGTTATTTTATTCAAAAATTAATTAATAAATATAAATATTGTTTATTAGACATCATTTTTATCTCTAAATTTCTATAAAATCATTATCCCTTTGTAGATAATTTCTTAAAGACACTAATTCAGCTTCTCCAATGTCGCGTAAGAACTATGTCAGCACTAATAAATGTTTTCATAACTATCATTACATAATAAATGTATATTAACTTAATAATATTTATATGATAATTTTAGAATATTAAATATTATAATATTTTACATATGTTAAAAAAATTATATCATATTTATATAGTGATGACGTCATAGAAGATATAGTATTTGCAAAATCTATATATTTAACTGTTCACCAAAAAATAATCTTAGACAGATAAATATCAAAAATTTACCCCAAGATAATATTGATATAATTATACCAAAAAATATATTTTTTCATTTTTATATTCTAAAATTTAGAAATTTCTCTTTTAAATAAAATTATTTAATATATTTAAAAACATTATTTTAAAAATATATATTTCTTTTTAAAATGGCATATCATACTCTTTCATTATAGATTGAAATAATTATTAATAAGATAATAATTATTATTAATATGAATTTATATAATTTAAATAAATATCCATTTATAACATATCTTGTAATTAAATAACTCTTTAATTAGATCAAAATAAAAAATTAAATTAAGGAAATTTTTTAAAACTTTATATAAATCATACCTTAAAAGATAATGTAAATATAATTGGTTATATAACATCCATTAAGACATTATATAAACATATATATATATATATATATTTAATGTTAATATATAAATTAATAATCATGAATAATAATAAACCATAAAATTGATATATTATTAAAAATACATGGACTGTCACTTGATTAGCCTATGAGTGATCATGAATGCTTTTATATTACTTAATTGTGATTGTAGCTGTTTATATAGATTATAGTTTGAATATTATGAATTTTTCCCCAATATTTATATTTTATTACTCTATTTATATGTTTTTTTATTATTATTTATCTACCGAGGATATAGTCTCCCCAAAACCACCCCATAGACCATTTTTTACAGTCTGAATCCTTTATCCTTTTGGGAGACATGGCTATGGTATTGTGGAATATTTATCTGGTTTAAATCGAATGTTCTATGTTGATAAATTTTAAAGTGGTGTTAGGGTGAGGTGGTAACAAAGTGATGTTTATGTGGGTCTTGTTTTTTATTTGTGTTATGGTAGTTTAGATACATAAGAAATTATCAAAACTTACTTCCAAAAAAGGATCTTGGATGGATCTCAGGCTATGTTCTTGGAAAACATAATTATGAATTTAGATACAAATTCTATCCAACAGCCTGAAAGCCTTCAAATTTTTATTTTAAATAAAACCCCCTTTTGAAGGATGAAGGGAGAAACCCAAACAGACTTCACAAACATAGGACCATCACGACCCAAAGGTCAGGAGATACAACCCAGCCTGACAACATGAAGATACCTTTTCACAGCATTTGATCGTGAAAAGCCCTCCACCATCACATCGTTGTACAACAATCCAATGTCATGTGTCAAAGTACAAACCCTATCTGATGGAAGACACCATACCCTCTCTATATCAAAATCCATAAAGCGCTGTAAATATAAAAGGAGTGCTCGGAATCCTCCACAAGGACGCACCATGAAGACGTGCTCTGGTGCATCTCCATTTCAACAGACATCATATAAAACCATTGCAGAAAAAACATCATAAAAAGTAAAATGAAAAATGTTGTGCTGGAATCAACGCCATAGAATCCCACCTATCTACATGGAACCTCCAACACCACATGGAGAAACCCGAAGAGGATGACAAACCAGAAACAAAAAGCTGAGTCTTTGTCACCTAGTACTGGAAGACCCAACATCACATTAATGGATTGTCTCTGTTGAGGGGGGTCTGAGCTGATCAGAGCCAGTAGTGCCACTCTGGTCATGAAGTCGGTCTTCTCCGAACTCTAGAAGAACACACACCAGATTCCAAACCGGCTGAACAACAAGAATCAAAAGAAAAAACAAAGAGGGGGTTCACCTATAACAAATTCACCGCATGTACACCATCCACACCAACAAAATTCAAAACCTGCATAAAAAACACCCAACCTAAATATGAAAAACCCCATATTTGAACATGGACCAAAAACTCCCCCATTTGATCCATTTTGAAGATGATTCCAAACAACCCTTCCGAAACTACAGACGATCTGAGGTGCACCAGGACCATCACAGACCTTGCTAATGCCAAAACTCTTCCATGGACGATGCCTATAATCAGAATCAAACCATATCTGACACCATGCGGAAAAAATCCATCCCCAAGACAAACTCACAAGACCTTCACAAAAAATCACGCTAGATCTGAAGAACTATGCACCTGACAGCCAACACCCGGTTGAGGACGACACTGAGAACGAACCGGAGATGGCATGGGCCACACAGAGACAAATTCAAGCCAATTTTAAAACACACCGAAGAATCCCGAGCCACACCGGGACATACTAAAAATGACACTGATCTTCACTAGAACTGAGATGATATACATTCCTCCACCCATCATGCCACAGATTAGGAATACAAAATCACTGATTTCCAAGACACGCCGGAGGGGGAGGATGAAACACCCAAGATGTAACCCTAGAAGCGCCGAAGGGGAAGAGGACCAGCCACTCTAAGTCTTAAGAAAAGGTGAAAGTACATATACAATAAGCCATTTTTTGGATTTAGATACATGGTACAAGGGATACTGGGATTTTTGTTTTGTTTTTAGGGTTAAGTTGAGTTATTTGATTTGGATAAAGTTATATTTGATATTATTAATTACTTTTTTGGACACTCGGCTCTTTGAGACATGAGGTGGAACTCAAGAATCATTTCATACATGTAGGGATCAAAAGGCATGTATTCACTACATGTAATTTTTATCATGGTTTTATAATATAAATGTTTTCATCTTTTAAAAGTTTATGGAAAAACATATCTAGTGTTTTCCCAAATAGATTCTTAGTTTCATCGTACTTATCCCACCTGATTGTGCAATTCTTATTGTGAATAAGTATATGGATATTAAGTGTGTATGGGGTTTTTTGTAATTAACCCTGACATCGGTAGGTGGGACCATGAGATCAGATGGTATAATACAAGGGTGTTTTGGGAAAATTTAATTTTTATTCGGTCATATTTCCTATTATATTTTTTTAAAATTATAAGGGATTGATGAACCCCTTAGAGGGGTGGGGTGAATCTGTGGTTAAACTTATAAATTCTTTCTTATCATATTTAACCTCTTAGATGTTTAAGCCTCAATATAATATTTATTATGTCTCAAAATATCAGATGGATAATGTAGTCAATAAATGCATAATAACTGAACAATTTACAAGGTTTTGAGACATAATAGAGATTATATTGAGTCTTAAACATGTAGAAGGGTAAATATAATAAAAACGAATTTATAAATATCATAATGGATTCTTTTATAATTCCATCATGGATTAACTAACCCATGGGAATGAAATAGTTTCACAAAAAAATCCTGAAGAAATTATCATAATCCATCCATAGAAAAAAGGATGATAGTACCATAAGATCATATCCCTAGTTAAGAATAATAATCAATAAACTATTTCAACATATAGGAGAAACACATTATAAAACTATTTTAAAATTAATTCATAAAGTATTCATAAAATTTTAGAAAAAAATTATTTAAAATTAAATATTTGTTTTAACATAGGGAATACAGATTAATTTTAGAAAACCAAGAAATAATTGAAATTAAGATTCATAAATAAAAATTATTGCAATGGTGGGAAAATGATTTCATGTGTAAAATGGATAAAAGGATATTCTTTTCACACTTCTTTAACAATAATAAAAAATGACTCATTCATAAAAAATTAAAAATATTATTTTTAATTATTGATAAATGATTTCAAATATAATAGGAAATGAACACAAGAAATAATTAATATATAGATTTTAATATTCATAAATAAATCTAAACAATACAGATATGGATGAAAAATAATAGAAGATATAAGGTTAACTCTACATATAGGAAACCTTCCAGTGAAATAGTGGACCAAAAGGATGTGAAATGGTAGGAAGATATGTGTGGCCCATAAATAACTATAGGATAAAATATATATGGGTATTTAGAGATAATGAACATATAAGTAACAAAAATATAAATTTAGATGTTTACAATCTTTATTTCAATGTGATATTTGAAAATAAATCATTACAATGATCATAACATTTTTGGTAAGAATATATCAATGAAAATACATTTTAAAATAAATATAATTCCACATGAAATAGTTGGAAATAAAACCTAGAATAATCTGATTCTATGATTCATATAATCTTATAAAAACATATTCAATAAAGAAATAATATAATTATATGTTATGAAATTTAGTTAAGTATCATCATTCCATGAGTCCTCACTCAACTCGAACATCCACTAACATCATCAGTAATAAAATTATATTAATTATTTAATTGTTTTAGAAAATATTCCATGATGTTTTCCATATTATGATCTCTTTTAAATAAATTATTATGAAATTTAATTCAATTAATAAATTGGTATCTTTCACATTGATCGTTGATGTCATTTAATTCCCAATCTCTAATACCATTGTTGAATCATTATAACGGTAAAAGGATATTTTACAAAAGATACATAATCCATATATTATTAAAGGTATATATTAAATATCATTTCAAAAGAACAGGTGTCCAATTGGTCTTTAAACACTTACTACTTACGTAATCCTATTTAATAATCCTATATTTTACAATTAATAATGGTTGTGATAGTTTACATTAATAATCATTCTTATTATGAACATATTACTATTAAAGAACCAAAATAATTCTTTTATATGAATATTAATGTTATATTCAATTATAAAATTAATTTTAAAGAATATCTATGAAATAAATATGTTTATAAAAACAATATTATTCGTTTTGGTAGTGTAAAACCACCACGGTGAGAAGTGTTTTTCAAAAGTGTTTAAAAGAAGGGGAAACCACCAATAAATATTCAGTTTTATTAATAAATTTATATTATATAGAAGTTAATATTTTATGGTTAAATTTATATATAACTTATGTTATTTAAAATAGTTTTTGGGAAAAATCCCTCAATGCATCATTTGAAGAATTTTTCAGGTGATTGCGTTTGCTGAAAAAGTGGGCCTCCATGTTGTGTTTCTTGACAAAGTAGACCATATTGTATGATTTTTCTGACAAAGGGGGTTTACAAGGTGATTTGACGGGTTCAAGAGGTATTGTTTATTATCTATGTTTTATTAAAGAACCTCGATAAAGGAATGGTCTATCTGGAGGTGGTACAAAAGAATAGATATATGGTGGCACTGTTTCCCAGTGTTTGCCAAATTTTTCAGCCTGAAAATCGGAAAATAGAGAGATACATTTTTGGAAAAGGGACATGAACATAAAATGTATTTGGCGGATGAAAAAAAGTGTTGTGCGAAATATTTTTGTGGTGCTTGAAAAAGGAAATAGGTGCATGAAAAACTAGCATCGTGTGTGAAAAAACCATTGTGGGGCGTGAAATATTGGTGGCGTGCATGAAAAAATTATGTGGTGCGAGAAAAATTGGCATGGTGTGCAAAATAGAGGATTGGTGTTTTTCGCACAAGTGGTGTATCATGATCAGAAGCTAAAAAATTGGCAAAGGCATGAGGTTCGTGAAAAATTGGTGCATGGCGCGAAATCCAGTGTGGTGTGGAAGATTTTTTTTTCACGCTCGATGAGGATTAGGCATGGAAGAAGGGTTTTTAGCACAGGGGTTGATTTTGCCTATAAATATGAAGTGACCCCCCTTATTAGAACATTCTCAATACATAGAGAGTATCTGAGCTCTAGCGTGCGAAATTGGTGTGTACAAGAGAGTTGTGCGAAAACAAGAAGTTTGTGCATAAAAATTGTTTGCGTGAAAAGAAGAGGGTGCACGAAAATTGGTGTTGCGGGAAAAGTGGATTTTGTGAAAATGTATAAAATTACGCACAAGGAATTATAGATTCTGCACGTAAATTTTGGAGGATGCACGTAAAATTTGGTTGTTGCGCGTAAAAGAGGCATTTCATGAAAATTGGGTTTCGTGCAAGGCAATGGAATTACACGCAAGGTGTAGTAAGGGCTGCACGTAAAAATAGGGGTTAACTGGTACACCCGGTGAAAAGTGAGATTCATATGCTTGTGAAATTTGTACATCAACATAGCATATACCAATAATTGAATATGTATATTTCATTAGTGATAATTAATAGACCTAGAGGCCTATAAACTATGAGTGGATCTTGTGAAGAATCAGTGAGCACACTCCAGTTGAGAGAGCAGTGAGCTCTCATTTTATAAGTGGTTGTAAACCAAGAGGGACAGTGAGTCTGCTCCAAACTTGTAAACAGTAGTGTACTTATAGTGGAATTGGTACATCAGCACATTGTCGGTATATGCTCCTTGGACGTAGCCATGTGACGGTGAACCAAGTAAAAATTGTTGTACCATGTGAATGCATTAAGGTTTATTCATACTCTGCAATGAGAAAGAGAAAGAAGAGATTTTTGTCTAACAAAAAAGCATGATCATAAAGGGGATGTTGTTTTAATCTTTCATACCCTGATTCACCGCTGCTCTCAGGGTATCTAGCCTAATGGACCTAAAAAGAGTAATAGGGTAATTGTAATGAAAAAAATATTTCTGAACACCCATAATTTTGATGTAGTAACAGCTTATAGAAAGCGTTAGGTGAGAGGTAATGGATGATTTATCATAATTTATGGATAAAAATGATTTTAATAACATAATAATTAATCATTTCATCAAAATAAGATAATTTTTTAATGTGTTTTAACAAAACTAATCATCAATAATAAAGGAGATTGAGGCTTCAAAACCTTTACCATTCCCTTGGAATCACCACATTTAGATTTAGTCTAAATGATTAAGCTAAATGATTTTTGTAAATGTTAGATACATATGAAATTAGAAATTTATGTTTAGATAAGTATTATAGTATAATATAGAGATAAAACCAAACATGAAATTCCTTTTTCAATGGTTATAATGTATCCCGTTTTTTGGCATATTTGATGGTGTTTTCACAAATATTTAATCATTTATTGCATGAATGTAATTTTATAATTTAAATTGGATCATAGATGGAAAATAAATGATATTATCAACCATTAAAATTTTTAAATTTACACTAAATAATTTTTAATGATATATTATTAATTTAAAAATAATCATTTCAAGGTAATTTTAATAATTTGACTTTAAAAATATATAAAAAAATATGGAATTAAAAATTAATCTTTTTAATATTTGTTTTCAATAATTATTATCCCTAAAAACCAAGAAAAAAATATAATTTATTCTATACATTATCATTTTAATTAATACTAAAATTATTTTCTTTTACTTTTCTCATTATTTCACAAGCAATGCACTGACATGGCATAAGTGTTTTAGATAATTATCCTTTAATTAAATACTTAAAAAATATTTATATGATAATTTTATTTTACAATCAATCAATATTATCATCTAAATACATTTATAATATTATATTTTTCATATTTATATCATGATAGTATATTTATGAAATGAATTTTGACTTTTGTTACCTTAAGAAAGCATTTAGTAAGCCTTTTGATAATTATATTGTTCGTTAATTAAAATATTCTTTAATATACACCTATAACAATTTTTAGTCATATTATTTATCTCTTAAGATCGTGTAATGGCTTATATCTTCCAAGATACCATCTTAAATAACCAAATTTGAATTTTTTAATATAATGAAGACATTGCATCAATGATAATAAATGTTTTCATATTTATCTTGATTTAACTAAAAATTTACACTAGTAAAAATTTTTCATTTGACCAAGGCCTTATAGACATGTTCGGGCATGATCGTGGCTAGAGGCCACCAAAATGTACATTTGGTCCAGTAAAGGTTGTTTTAGGTCCCCTTATAGCCATGGTCATGCTTGACTATGGCTATAGTGTTTCCCATGAGAGTGTGAGAAAATTATTTCTTACATGAATTCCATGGGAAAGACCTATAACCATAGGTGGAGGCCCGACCATGGAAATAGGGGGCTATAGAAATGTGTTGGACTACATGTGGCTATAGGGTGGTAGGGAAAGGTCTATAGCTATGATCATATATAATTGGGGCTATAGACCATCCAAAATGAAACCAATAGCCATGACCATGTTTAAATGTGGCCATAATCCTCCCATCCTAGCCCTATAGCCACAATAAACCATGGAATTTTTTTAATATTAATAATTGAATATTTATGTAAAATATTAAAATATATATATATTATAAATTCAATAAAATAATTTATGTGAGGGATAAATTAAGCTTATTTAGAGGTGTAAGAGGGTATTTCGAAACCCATCAACATCTTATATTTAAAATAAACCTATATCTATAGTCATGGATTGTGGATATCAGTGAGGCATGGACGAAACCCATGTCTAAGTGGTTATAACCATGAGTTATAACCATAGTCCATTATTGTTTCTATAACCCTGGGGGCTATTGAAACATACAAAGCCTCTATGATTAGTCTGACTATTGTTATATCCTATAACCATGGTTCGAAGGCCTATAACCATGATCATGGAACACAGATATAATCAAATTTTCTAATAATTTTATATTTATTTAATATTTTTTATTTGATATTCTTGCTATTTTATCATGTAATAGTCATTTCATATGTTACAGATAAGTGTATATCATTCAGACATTGAATGTTATTTTAATGTGTTGATTGGTGTATTAAAACGAATAATCATGAAAATTTTGGAACAAATTGACATGATTTATGATTTTATGGTAGGATATGAATATTTGGAAAACGAGTGAAATGGATGAATTTTGGAGTCAAAAGACACTTCGTGTAGTGAGAAAACCACACAGCGTGACCCCATGGTTTTGAGGATGAAGCTCAGTTAGAAAGCTTGATAATAATATTTCATAATCCATAAAGTATCAAATCAACTGATAACCTTACATAGGTATATGCCCATACATATACCTATTTTATCAACGGATCCGTCTCAATCATCAGGAAAACTCAGTAAAACTGACTTAGCTCAACCATGATTTTATTCTAGGAGTATTATCAAGTAACAAACCCAGTAACATTGTTGAAACCCACCTACTGGATAACTCCTCCTCTATCTAGTACAGTGGGTCTACTGTGACATCAAGCGTGCTTCCCACTACCCTTAGACTGCTGAGGTACTCCTCCTATCGAGTACCATGGATCTGTCGTGTTACCAAGCGCGCTCCCCACTGTGGGTCGGGCACGTCACCATGCGCGCTTCCCCTTGTAGACTGCTAAGGTACTACTCTTGGTGAGTACTGTGGGTCTACCAAGACTCCAAGGCACTCCCCACAGGGGGTCTGTCGTGACACATCAATTCTCCCTAATAGGCAAGTAGAGTAACATCGAGTCAAAATGATCAGCAGCCGTCGGGTCTCAGCCAGCTACTAGGTCTCAGCACTATGGTCGCTTTTCTCCAAGAGGATCTGCTCCATAATCGACCAGTCGATACTCAAATAGTCATGAATTCCCATGAAGAAGTATCAAAAAGGTTTTCTACGTCATATGCGTCTCAAATTAATAGACGGCACATCAATCGTACGGTCGGTCTATTAATTATTAACCTTTTAGTCCCGGGGTCCGGTTGGATTCTTGCACAATCCAACCTGACCATATCACAACTATACCACAAACATTAGTGGGGTATACTTAAAGGGACTATCACGCTCCAATATTTCTAGCGCCACTGACGGTCCACCAAACGGACGTCTGGTTCCAAAGATATGGCTGAAGGAGCATAAATGGGACGTAGTGGGCCTTGTTCCTGTTCGACCAGGTCGGACCAACCCGGCCCACCCCGAACTGACCCATTGGGAAGGCCAGTCCGTTGGGTTCGTCTAGGCCCATAGGGCCCATCGTAGCAGGCCACGAGGGGCCATGGAGTGTTGTGAGGGTGGAGACCGGTCACGAGGGCACTGACCGACCACAATAGCACGAACAGGCCGCAAGGGTGCGGACCGACCGCAAGGGTGCAGAACGACCACAAGGGCGCAGACTGGCAGTGAGGGCGCGAACAGGCCGCGAGTCGGCATGATGGCGGCTCAGCATGGAGGGAATCTCCTGGGTAGCTCGATCAAGATGGCACCACGAGGGTGACACACCCCGGGGTGTGGGGCTGATTCGGCTCGGAAGGCCGCAGGGGCATGGCTAGGGGCGGCTCGGCCTGGGGGCTTGGGGGCGTGGTTGGGGCCGGTTCGTCAAACGGGTGCCCCAACCATGTCTGGATCATTCGGGAGGCCGAAGCGGCAGGGGTGGCACTACCGACGGATGGCTCAACCATGGTAGCTCGGCTGGGAGGACAGTGTGTCCAGGTTGCGGTGCGGCTCATGGATAGTTCGGCCGGTGGCAGCATGGGGCCGGTTTGTCCAGGAGGTTGGAGCGCAGCGGAGGCGTGGGTTGCAGAGGCTATGAGTGGTGCACCGTTTCCATCATCACCTTTGTCTCCTTCCTCGCCTTCCTCCATTTCCAAGAAAACTGCAAAACAACACAAGGGTTATGGAGAGGATTGGTAATAATAGATTGGCCCACACTCTCCGCGTTAGAGTTTTAGGAAGATGTTCGGAAGAACGAATCACATCAAAACCTCCCACAATGATTCTTCACAACCTGAAATATTAAAGAAGGGGTGTACTTGTGATGTGATAACCAAACAACATTAAACCTCTACCTTGGGTTGAAACATCGACAGAGTCAAGGGGAAGAACACAATGTTGTCGTCCTTCATCAAGTCGGCCACTCACCTCAAATCCTAAGCTCGTGCGTCAGTTAGTCGTAGATGAGGATGTCCTATGTCAGAAAAATTTGAAGAAGGTCGACGTTCATCATTGGGTAGATCATTATTCATTGGAGAACTTGTTCTTCGTTGGAGAGCGTAATCCTCCAAGTGTTGGGAAACACGTACCATTACCAGTGCTTCATTGCTTTTTGAAGTCATCCAAAAATCCTCCTCCCAAGATCCATATATATAAGAGTGGGGGTAGGTAGAAAACAATCATTGAATTTATGATAGTTCATTTATTAGAAACCTTCCTAAATTCCAACGACACGGTTACATAATTTAAAAATGGGGCAAGCCAATTAACTAAGTTGGAACAATTAAAGGTATGTGTGTTGGCACAATTAATGTGGAGGAATTCAAGAGGTTCCTCCACATTAATTAGGGGGTTTGAGAGTTTCTCTCAATTAAAGGGGGGTTTCAAGGGGGTTTAATCCCGGGTGGTCCCCACCACCATAACCTCTCATGGGAGGTTTTGGTTCGAGTGGTTTCCACCACCATAAACTATCATGGGAGTAATGGTATGCTGGTACACACTTCCAATGTCCACATAGAGGATTAGTTCTTGTGGACCCCACCTCCCAACATTACAAGGGTGTTGTAAAATAATATAAAAATGTCTCACACTTTTATTTTTATTTTATTCTTACATGAAAATCCTATAAGATATCTTTCACTCTAGACCAACTACCATCGAGGTGAATGTTCTCTTAAGCGAATATTGGCACTACGAGTTCAACAATGCCCTCAGATTTCAATTTCGAGCACCAGTTCAAAAGATAGAAAAACCCGCTCGCACGTTTACTAAACGTACCCAAAATAAATTTCATAAATTCATTCTGGGTAGTCCAGGTCTCGGAATCACACACCGTCAATTTTTTCAGACCCGTAAATTTTCCATGTATTTAAAACATTTATATTGAAATTCTCGGACATTAAATTCTCCTAACCACATGGTTTACATCCCTGTAATCCCTAACTCAAACTAAGGGAAAAATTGGGGCTATTGAGCATGCATCTGAGCCTCCTTCTTCCATGTACTCTCCTTGAGGTTCTTGTGCTGCCAGCGAACGTGCGTCAAAGGTATCGACCATCCATGAAGGACCGACTCTTATTGAACCACAATATTGACTAGGACCTCCATAAAAGTCATCCATCGTCAACTTCCATCTCGCCAATGTCAATAATGTGGGAAGGGTCATGCACGTATCTCCTCAGCTGGGATACGTGGAAGACGTAATGCACCCGGTGCAACTAAGGAGGAAGAGCTAAGCGGTATGTCACCTCACCAACTCTACCGAGGACCAGAAAAGGTCCGATGAACCTCGGAGATAACTTTCCACCTTGGCCAAATCTTCACAAACCTCATTTAGGTGAGACCCATTTAAATACATGGTCACCATCCTCAAACTCTAGAGGTCTTCACCTCCTCTAATCTTATGACATATTCCTACTCTATGCAGTCTTCATCCACTCATGGATGATCTGCATCTTTTTTATGGTACCTCGTACTATCTCTGGTCCCACTAGTGTTGACTCTCCTAGGTTAGTCCAGCAAAAGGGTTATCTACAAGGTTCCCATATAATGACTCAAAATGTTCCATCCAAATGTTGGAGTGATGGCTATTGTTGTATGCAAACTCCACCAAAGGAAAGTTATCCTCCAAGCTGCGACCAAAGTCGATAACACAAGCATGCATCATGTACTCAAGGTTTTGAATGGCCCGCTAAGTCTGGCCATCCGTCTGAGGATGAATGGTGATGGTTAAATGAAGCTATGTCCCAAAATCCAACTGTAACCCCTTCCATAGCTAGGAAGTAAAATGTGTGTAACGATCAAAGACAATCATCATGGGTTCTCCATGTTGACGCACAATCTCTTGAACATAGAGGCATCCCAAGCTCTCTACTGATCCCTGCTCTCTGATCAGTAGTAAGTGAGCCGAATTGGTGATTCGGTTGAAAATCACACAAATATATTCATGTTCCCTAGATGTATATGGATTTACTATCATGAAGTCCATGGATATCTCATCCCACTTCCACTATGGGACCCATAAAGGCTGAACCATGACTCCTGGTCCCTGATGCTTCACATACACTTGCTGACAAATGAGGAATTGAGAGACAAACTCTGCAAGTGCTCTATTCATTCTTAGCCACTATTTCTATCATCAGGGATCCTGGTACATCTTCACCACTCATTGATGTACTACAAGAGGGTATGTGTGGAACTCCCTCAACACTTCCTCCTGAAGTGACACTGGTTCCATGGTACATCCTTTGAAGAGGATGAAGTCCTACCCACCTTAAGAAAATCCATTAGGTTCCTGCCCTATGGAGATCTAAGCATGTTGAGCCTAACAGTCAACCTCCCCACGTTTCACCTCCCTGACTCACTGATGAAGTGGGGTAGTGACTGTAACAGACCGAAGTAAAGCTTCTCCATATCCATCCACTAAGGATATCTGCAAAGTGACTAGATGCTCTATCACCTCACCTATCATCTGTATACCATATCTCTTGTTGAGTGAATATGCAACATCATTCCCCTTCCCACGAGTATATAAAATCTCTAAGTCATAGTCTTGGAAGAACTCAAGCCAACGTTGTTGTCTTAGGTTCAGGTCCTTCTGCGAGAAAACATACCTGAGACTCTTGTGATCATATTAAATGGTAAAACGCTTGCCCATCAGATAGTGATTCCACATCTTCAAGGAAAAGACCAATACTGCTAACTACAGGTCATGGGTAGCGTAGCTCTTCTCATGTTGTCTTAGCTATTGAGAAACATATGCGATCACTGCTCACTCCTTCATCAGGAAACATCTGAGTCTGGTCCCTAATGCATCACAGTAGAATAAGTACCATACACCTTCCTCTAGAAGCCTCAAGATGGGGGAACTAGTCAACCTCTACCTCAGCTCCTAAATGCTCTACTGGAATTTCTCTAACCACACAAAGGGTTTCCCCTTCTTCTCCAAGGCTAATAGTGGTCCTTCATCTCTAGAGATATCTGGCACAAATCCCGGGTAGAGTCATTCCAAACCCAAAAAACATCGTACCTCAGTCACACACCTTAGTGGCTCCTAAGAAAGTACCACCTCAATAATTATTGTATCCAATACAACTACAACCTCTGTGTTGACATGTACTATAATGTGAACCTCTCGGATCCAAAACTGGAACTTTGAGAGCTTTCCATATAGCTGGTGCTCTCAGATTGTGTCCAGTACTACCCGCAAATGGTAGGCATGCTCCTCCTCAGTAGTTGATCAAATCAATATGTCTTCGATAAAGACTATGACATAACGATAATGGTATGGATGAAATATCCTGTTCATGAGTCCCATAGACACTAATGGAGAATTGGTTACACCAAATGGCTTAACCAAGAACTCATAGTGGCCATACTGATATCTGAAAGTCGTCTTCTACACATCCTCATCTTGAACTCTGAGCTTGTGATAGCCTGATCTAAGGTCTATCATCGAGAACCACCATGCTCCCCTCAGTAGATCAAAGAGTTTTCAATACTCAGGAGTGGGTACTTATTCTTCATGGTCACCTGGTTCAGTCACTGATAGTCAACACAAAGCCTCAATCTCTCATCTGCCTTCTTGGTGAACAGAATTGGGGATAGCCAGGGAGAAACACTAGGCCGTATAAATCCCTTCCCATGTAAGTCCTGCAAATATACCTGCAGCTCACAATGCTCCACAAGAGCCATCTGATATGCTGGTGTAGATATCAGTATCGTCCTGGGGTACAAGTCAATGTATAATTCTACCTCTCTGAGAGGAGTTAGACGTAGTACATCATTAGGGAAAACATCCACGTACTAGTCCATAAATACAGGATAGCTCAGACTCTCCATATCAAGAGCTCTTAGGGTAAGGCTAGCCAACTGATGAGTGATTTATTGCATTCTTCTCCGAGAAAGTCCATCATGTGCTGCAAAGGCTCCCTTCTCGCTGGTGAAGGTAAACCTGGTCCCATCTGGGAAAACACACCACACGTTGTGCCTAATACATTCAATCTGAGCATGGATTGTAGATAACCAATTCATACCCAAGATGATGTTGTAAGGCCTCAACGACACTACTTGGAAATCCCAGCTGAAGCTCTCGACTTCTAAAGAAATCTCACACTGCCGAAACCTGTGCATAATCATCAAATCTACCTTCGTAGGAGTCTCTATCCATAAGGATAGAACCAACAGCTATATCAGAATCTCTGAGCTCCAAAAGAGGGTACTGGAAATAAAAGAATAACTGGCACCTATGTCTGTAAGTACTACAGCTATAGAGGAGTAGACACAGATCGTACCTCAAATCATTTACGGAGCGCCATGATCATAAGCCTCAACTTCCTGGAGCTGAGCTCTCCCCTATCCACATAATCCCTACGGTCGGGGTGGTACTCCTAGTGGTGGTGGCAGAAACATCTCAAATCGTCTCCCACCACCAGCTGCATGAAGAGCTCATCTGCAACATACACCTACTCCTTATGGACTACCTTGCTCGAATCTTTGTCTCTACCTGGGTGGTCCTTTGACCAACTACTGATCATCTGTACGGTGGGTTGGACAGTCACGAGCCATGTGACCCTACCTGATGCATGCGTAACACTGCTTATTCCTCGTATGACAGGCTCTGTCTCAGGTTCCCTGCACAACCCAACCTGAGCCATGCAGTCTTCCACCTATAGGTCTGGTCCTTTTGGACCTCTGTGAAATCTATATGCTTCCATCCACAAAAGACTCTGCTATGTGACGACTAGTAGTGAGTCTTGCTGATGTTGACTTCTCAACAAAGAAACTCTCCACCAAGAGGGCTCTCTCTAACACCCCTGCCTGCGTCGGGATGCTATGTGAGATCACCAAAGCCCTGATCTCCTGCATGAGTCCCTTCTTTAAGGTTAGGGCCATGAAATATGTGTCTTGTACCATATCTTTGGAGTAGCGTGAGAGTTTATTGAACCTTTCTGTGTACTGAGCTACAGTCATTCTACCCTATAGCCGATGAAGTAGCACCATCATGTACATTGTACAAAGAGTCGTTGGGACAAACTCTTCCCAAAACAGGCTCTCAAAGTCTAACCAGAAAAGTGTCACCTCATCGTCGACCTGAAGATTCAAACACCACCATCTTCCAACTGCTTCCTATAGAATGCTGGAAGCAAGGATAACCATGAGTTCTGACAGTTTCCCTACCAGTCATAAGACTCTCAACACAGCCTCCATCCAATCCTATGCCACATGTTGATCCGTATCTCCCCTGAACCTGGGTGTCCTCTAGCACTGGAAATCATTCAATACACTCATGCGGCATGCATGGTCTACTGCTGGGGCTGGTGGAATCGGTAACCCAACAGGGAGTGGCACCACTGGTGCCTCCGTTGGTGACTCTAATGGAAAAAGGCTATACACCAAGGCCTCATCACTCGGTGGGATATCAGTGTGTACTACTCTCGAAACTCTAGCTATTTTCTGCATTGAGGCATCCTGAAAAGAACGATGTACACTATTGTTAAAAATTTATACCTGTTGAGCTGACATAAAGAAAACTGTTGAAAACACATACACAATCAGTGTTTTCATGCACTAAGTCAGAAATGAGTAGTCCAGGACCTGGTGTATGGATATGTCGGCTACCACACCAACACTGCACTCCTTGAAATGAAAACCACACTCAATACACTAAACACTATTGCTTTACAGAAAATATTAGAGTCCTAAGTTCTGCGGTAGAACCGACTCCTTTGATAACAATTTTTCACGACCCGTCCCCTGGGGCCCGTGCCGTGAGTACCCCCATGCTCGCCTTCCATAGGCCACGAGCTGGTGACTAGCACCAAAGGCGTAATTCCGTAAAACTAGGAAGGCATTGCCTTTATAACCTTAAAACACACTTTCGATCAAGCAATCTTCTGGACGAAACAACAAGTAAACTATATAAAAAAAGTGTTATAAAAGTAAAAGGGTCCAGTATAAAATCTCAATAGTAAAGGTACTGTAGATACCCAATGCTTGACGTACATAGATATCACATTACTTTTGCGGAATACTTAGTACATAAATAAAACACACACACATGGACTGTAATAGTTTAGTGTCTTTGGAAACTCGGAACGTAATCTTCTAATCATGGTGAAAGATCTTCAACATCTCCAATAAATATCTTCCCTTTTTTCCTTACCTAAAAACTTTATTTATATCCTAGGGAAAAGAAAACATAAAAGGGTGAGCTCAAATGCTCAGAAAGGGTAAACAAAAGAAATATCAATCACATCATATTCATAAAAACATATCTTTTGGAAATCTTAACCTGTAAAAGAGATCATAATTTCATAACATGGGATAAATCATGGTAGTGAAATGTAATATCAATAATCATAACATAAAACATGAAACTTTATGGAATACACACATAATCATAGATAATCATTTCGTATTAGTCAAGACTCATTGCCAAGACTATCTTAGTGGACAAAGTCCCTTTCTGAACCGAGTTCACTCCTCGTTTCAGTCCTGTTTCACTGAACTGGTATAACCTACCATTCTAGCCTTGTATATCTCATGAGATATAAATTCTTTACCCAATGCATTGGAAGGAGATATAGGTCCCACCCATCTCATAATAATACCATTCTTATGTGTGCCACAAAATCATAAATCATACATCATTGCATAACCCATGTAATAAAAATGGGATTCTTAAACATCATGACATCATAAAACAATTCATATAAGATAAAGGAATTCAAAAAAAATTCCATCACAATGTAATAAAATCAATGTAAGAATAGGGATAGAAACAAAACCCTTTATTATCTTAGATGGAAAATTATTTTGATAAAACACTTGAACTCCATTCTTGAGGAAAATATCCTTTCTTATTCAAAAACACTTTTCCTTTCATAACATGTCATACAATTCTTAACTAAAAGAAGTTGATTAAAAATAAACTTGAAAACTTGTAAATGAAATTTCTTGGAAATAATTCTTTAAAAATACATTCATGTCTTATATGTTAAAAAAACATTCTTCTCATACTTTTGTCGGAAAGTTAAAAATTACATCATGCGAAAAATGACAAAATATTCCTTTCATATCTTTTACAAAAATCTCACCGAAGGGTAAATTGGATTTAAACAATTGTAGGTGGATGGAAATAATATTACATATTGAAGAAAAATGGATGTGGATGATAAAATACATCCTAGTAAATACCAAAGTATAAACAATCTCGAATGAAAATGAGATTTTGATATTTCCCTTACCTTAGGTCCGATTTGCTTCGTAAGTGTCCGAACCTCCTGTATAATTATTTAAATAATGTTATTGACTTATTCCAGAATCATACATATAGTTATGATATCATATATGGTCATATTATTAGCTTCTTATTAGTAATACTTCATTACTACTTGTTATTTGGGTGTTTATTACTTTTTGTTCTTATACGTGTTTTGTCGAATAAATTCTTATTCTTATCTTTAGGTTATAGATACCTCATTTCCAGAATGGTATTAGTGTAATATATATCATATTCATTCCTTCAATTCATTTATATAATCATTATTAAATAAAGATCATGTAGAACGAGTCGCATCACATCGTGGAGACGGTATTCCGTACGTACGCACGAGTGATGATATCATTCCTATGATCATGGAATTATATTGGAGTGTATGTATACTATTTCAGAATCAATATCACTTTATAATAGTAATATATAGTCATTATTTAGACAATTCTACCCATCCAAGTAAGTTGGTGCTGGAAAATAGATTACACCACGGCGCGGAGACGGTATTCCATACGTACGCACGCGCGGTGATTTCTTTTTCCGTAGGATGGATAGATGGTGAAATTGGGTTGTTTAATACTTATAATAACATATACGTATATGAATGATACTGATTTTATTACATCATAATGAAACAACTAAAGAAGATGAAGTGGAATAATAAATAAAGATGAAAGAATCTGTAACGGACATTACCTCTTCTTTGAAGTTCTTCTTTGAGGCCTCCTTTTAGGGCAGTAAAATAGGTCTTTGAAGAAGACCAAAACCACTAGGATGTTTCTAGGGAAGTGTAGAAGAGACATTTTCAGGGGTTGGCCGAGCTTGAAGGCTCAAATTGGTGTGAGGAGGAGAGGGAGGAGGTGCCCTTTTATAAGGGAGGAGAGGGGCACCTTTGGAATAACTAAAAATTGTATTTTATTATAAAGCCAAATTCGGTTTTTAATAGCTCAAAATTGTGTTATTGTGAAGCTAAGGTGGGTCTGGGTCGAAATCCAATCATTCAATATAATTTGGACAAGTTTAGTTTACTATTTTAACCTTATCATTTAATTTTAAATTTAAGTTAGATAATTTTACTTTTATCGTGTCTTTTTGTGTTCTTACACTATATGGTTAATAAACATACTATAACAAGCCAAACGAACCCCAAGTTGTTTATTATTAATATATATAACCTTATCTAAGTAATTTTGCTGAACCTTAGATTTTTTGGAATATAATCACAATTAATAATATAATATTTGTTTTAAACACTATTTTATGTCAATTGTGACACTATTTGGTAATTGATTTTTGTAAAAATCATAACAGAATGATTAGTTCAAAAAAAGTTAATAACATCAGTACTAACATGTCATATTAACCTATAAAATTATTTTAATTCATAAAATTTCACAAATTACATTTATTTGGGTATTTATAACATCAATTATGTCAATATTTCATTACTAAGATAATTATTGCATCATCGTTGTGTCATAAATAAATTACATTATTTAATGTCTAAAAATTACAAATAAAATATCATTATGTATGAAATATATTTATCTTTCTAATTAATATTTAGAGTCGAATTTATCTTATTTATAACCCTATATTAAAAATGATTTACTTATTAAACTTCGATTTTAACTATTTTAACCTTTCTTTAAATAAATTAATAATAAATGTCCTAATCTAATCCAAGTGGGACTAAATGGTCATATTTTATTCCTAATGTTGTTTTTTGTTGAATTACACTTATCCAATAGAATTAGGAAATGTGTTAGGGTAATAATAATATCATTTTTACCCTTAATTACCCTTAATTACCCTATTTACTTTTAACCGTGGTAAAAAAAGTAAAAAGTTACTATTCACTGAAAATTATTTTCATCTCATTGAACAACATTTTAGCCCTTGATATTAACTGTGTCTCTAGAATTTTAGAAATTCCACTCACAGAAGCGGTAAAATTAAGGTTTATGAAAAATTCAATTTTTTTAACTACCACTTAGTGGTTTCACTATTGATCAAAAAAAGAACGTTTCCAGAAAAATAAAAAAAATTAGGCCTAAGCTATATTTTATATTATGAATTAAAAAATGATGTCTATTTTACCCAATTCAAAAAATATCAGTTACATTAATTAATTTAAAAATTAATTCTCTTCGTCAAAACAAATAGTGTGTTTTTAAGAGATAATAACTATCAAAAGATTGACACTTGTTTATGTTTGGTTTAAATGTGAAATTACATCCAATGACCAAAATTGTATTAAATTGTAAAAATATATTCTAAATATACTTTAAAACCACTCAAATTAATAATTTATCACTATTTATTATTTTGATTAAAAAAGTTGTTTGTAATTAAAATTTAGTAATTTTCACTATTCATCAGAATATGAAAGTTATCCGAAAAGTACCAAAATTTCACTCTAAGCTAATTTCGATATTCCGATTCCAAAAATGAAGTCCATTTTGGAAAATAAAATTTAAAAAATTTCAAAAAGTGGTTATTACTATTCATAACAACTAGTTTTAATAATATTTTAATAGCATATCATTGTTCAGTGAAACTCGGTATTGCGTACAACACACGCTTTCACGAAAGGTCGCGCTTGCATGTAAGGCAAGCCAAATCAGGGTTACGTGTTGTGAAATAATCCTTCGTTGTTTCGTATAACATAATCCAACCATATTTCATTTATACATTTAATATATATATATATACTAAATGTTGCGTAGAATAACTATTATCAAAATTGTGTGTAACACGATCCAAAAATAGTGTTGTGTATACTGCAAGCTAATACGGTGTTGCGTATAGCGCAAGGTAATCTTGGTGTAGCATACAACACGAGACATTAATGAAATTAAAAGAATATTTTTCTTAAAATCTCTGGGTGTTACATTCTACCCCCCTTAAAATGAATTTCGCCCTCGAAATTTGTCGGGGTTATAAATGGTTTACTACTCGAAAGTTTGTTTAATAGAAACCCACATCGTAAAAAGGAATAACCAAACTTGGCATTAAAAAATAAATTATTAAATGTAACGGTTACCCAAATTAACTCATCCTTGGGTTTCCACGTAGGAGAACATAGGTGAAAATATGGATATGGAAGAAAAATCTAACCATCAAGTTCTGATGGAGAGTGGTAGAGAAATGGCTATGAAATAGCCAACAATCACAAAGCCATAGATTTGCGATGATCTAAGGTACCATCTGATTCATCAGATATAAGGGCACTAGGACAACATTTTTGGTTTTCAGGATCACTTCCCTAAAGTTGGTGAATTAAAAGAAATACTCACATGATTTTGGTACAATTTCACTGTTGTTCGTGAATTGAACAATTTCCCCTCCATCCCTTAAAGAAATGAAGTTGAATTTGTTATTCGTGAAGTGTTAGCAGATCATTTGATATAATGATGGGTCATTCCATCTGTTTTAAACAAAAGGTTCGCAAAAGTTATAAGTCCATCATATGGTTAGATTAATCGTATATGGTTCCAAAAATGAACTTATACTTCATATATCATACCGCTTAATAAAATTAAAGTAGTTTCTACTAACCAGGGACTTCCTGTAGGCCAGTGGTAGGCGATAAAGGCCATTCACACTTCGGTTGTGGGTTCGATTCCCATAGCCTAGTCCAACGCGATGGGTTGTCGCCCGTCCTACAGGTTGTCCTTTTTCTAAAACAATATTACTATAACATCCCATCAATAATAGCGAAAAAACTACTATCCTTAAACAATACTAACTTATTTCCAACATAATCCATTCCAATCTTTATGCTTATCCATAATACTGCAGTCCACTCTCATAATATAGTGAAAACGATTACCAGAGATTTAATACCATCGTTGATCCCCATATATCATAAGATATGTCTTGTTGGTCACATTCCAAACATTTAAAGGCCTTAATCATGTATTCCCTTGAAAAATGAATACCCATTGAACCTTAGTGAAAACATGAATGTAGTTAAAAGTTAACACTTTCCACATACCAAAATCCTCAAAATTCTATATACTCAAACCATGATATCACTTAGTCCTTATATCAATCATGAGCTCATGAATACTATCAAACATATTAGATTCTCCTTATCCCTTCATTATGTGCATATCATCTGCATTCCAAAAATATTTCAATCACTTTTCATGGTTACCGATGTCATATTCTTATAGAAAACCAAAATGGACCAATACATAGATATTCCAATATACCCTAAAAGTACCTCAATAACATTATTCATGAATACCAATACATAAACACTTCAAACCATCATATTCAATGATTGTCCTGGAATACGTCGTTCCTTAATTAGAAGTAAATTTTTAGGTCAGGGCATTGAGTTGGGTAATGCCCATGTTCTCCCCAAATAAGACATTGAACTCCATAACAGTCTCTCACTCTATGTTCCTTTTCTCCACACAGATATCATATGTCCCTCCATTTGAGGTATTCCTCATGGTTCTTCTTCCCTTCTTTAGAAATCCCAATCTTTCTTTCTTTATGCTCCTCAACATGCGAACATGCATAAAAGTCTATCTTCCTCTTATTTGATGAATTAGGCATACCACTAAATTTCACCTTGTTAATCATATATCGCGATGACTGATTTGGCATAATCACAATATCTTTCTCTCTAAGAATTATGCAATTTTGTTGCTCATAGTCACCAATTTGTCCATTAGATTCAATGCTAACCGAATTCTTTCTGGTTCCCTCCATTGACTAAAACACAAAAAGAATTCTGTGAGAGGAAAAAATCATACAAGGAAAATAACATAATCAAGGGGGAGTATCCTCAATATCTAACATCTTAGGTTAAATTCTATGATTGTTACCATAGTTTTAGGACTGTATCCTATATGTATACTTATCCTTAGGGACATCCCTAGACATACCTTAGAAATATCTCAAGGGATCTCACTAACATTTTCACATCCTAGTTTCTAAAGGTTGACTAAACCTTTGCTCTAATACCAACTGTAGAGACTCGAAGCTTGATGTACATAGATATCACATTACTTTTGCTGAATACTTAGTACATAACAAAAACACACACACAAGGACCGTAATAGTTTAGTGTTTTTGGAAACTCGGAACGCAATCTTCTAATCATGGTGAAAGATCTTCAACATCTCCCATAAATATCTTCCCATTTTTTCCTTACCTAAAACCTTTATTTATATCCTGTGGAAAAGAATACATAAAAGGGTGAGCTCAAATGCTCAGTAAGGGTAAACAAAAGAAATATCAATCACATCATATTCATAAGAACATAACTTTTGAAAGTCTTAACCTGCAAAAGAGATCATAATTTCATAACATGGGATAAATCATGGTAGTGAAATGTAATCCCAATAATCATAAATTAAAACATGAAACTTTGTGGCATACACACATAATCATATAGAATCATTTCTTATTAGTCAAGACTCATTGCCAAGACTATCTTAGTGGAAAAAGTCCCTTTCTAAACCGAGTTCACTCCTCGTTTCTGTCCTGTTTCACTGAACCGGTATAACCTACCATTACAGCCATGTCTATATCATGAGATATAAAATCTTTACCCAATGCATTGGAGGGAGATATAGGTCCCACCAATCTCATAATTATAACATTCTTATGTGTGCCACAAAATCATAAATCATACATCATTGCATAACCAATGTAATAAAAATGGGATTCTTAAACATCATGACATCATAAAACAATTCATATAAGATAAAGGAATTCAAAAAAAAAATTCCATCACAACATAATCAAATAAATGTAAGAATAGGGATGGAAACATAACCCTTTATTATCTTAGATGGAAACTAATTTTGATAAAAACACTTGAACTCCATTCTTGAGGAAAATATCCTTTCTTATTCAAAAACACTTTTCCTATCATAACTTGTCATACAATTCTAAACTAAATGAAGTTGATTAAAAATAAACTTGAAAACTTGTAAAGGATGATTCTTGGAAATAATGTTTTAAAAATACTTTAATTCCGTATAAGTTAAAAAAACATTCTTCTCATACTTTTGTCGGAAAGTCATAAAGTACCTCGTACGAAAAACGAAAAAAGATTCCTTTGATATCATTTACTAAAATCTCACCGAAGGGAAAATTGGATTTAAAAAATTGTAGGTGGTTGGAAATAATATTACATATTGAAGAAACATGGATGTGGATGATAAAATACACCCCAGTAAATACCAAAGTATAAACAATCTCAGATAAAAATGAGATTGTGAAATTTCCCTTACCTTAGGTCCGATTTGCTTCGTAAGTGTCTGAACCTCTTGTATAATTATTCAAATAATGTTATTGACTTATTCCAGAATCAAAATTATTTTCATGATATCATATATGGTCATATTATTAGCTTCTTATTAGTAATATTTCATTACAACTTGTTATTTGGGTGTTTATTACTTTTTGTTCTTATGAGTGTTTTGTTGAATAAATTCTTATTCTTCTATTTAGGTTATAGATACCTCATTTACAGAATGTAATTAGTGTAATATATATCATATTCATTCATTCAATTCATTTATATAATCATTATGAAATGAAGATCATGTAGAACGAGTCGCATCACTTCGTGGAGACGGTATTCCGTACGTACGCACGAGTGATGATATCGTTCCTATGATCGTGGAATTTTATTGAAGTGTATGTATACTATTTCAGAATAAATATCACTTTATAATAGTCATATATAGTCATTATTTACACAATTATACTCATCCAAGTAAGGTGGTGCTGGAAAATAGATTACACCACGGCGTGGAGATGGTATTCCGTACGTACGCACGCGCGGTGATTTCTTTTTCCGTAGGATAGATAGATGGTGAAATAGGGTTGTTTCATACTTATAATAACATATCAGTATATGAGTGATACTGATGTTATTACTTCATAATGAAACAAATAAAGAAGATGAAGTGGAAGAAGAAATAAAGATGAAAGAATCTGTAACGGACATTACCTCTTCTTTGAAGTGCTTCTTTGAGACCTCCTTTTAGGGCACTAAAATAGGTCTTTGAAGAAGAACAAAACTTGTAGGATGTTTCTAGGGAAGTGGAGAGGAGAAATTGTCAGTGGTTGGACGAGCTTGAAGGCTCAAATTGGTGTGAGTAGGAGAGGGAGGAGGTTTCGTTTTATAAGGGAGGAGAGGGGTACCTTTGGAATAACAAAAAATATTATTTTATTATAAAGTCAAATTCGGTTTTTAATAGCTCAAAATATAGTTATTTCGAAGCTAAGGTGGGGATGGGTCGAAATACTGTCATTAAATAGAATTTGAACAATTTTATTTTACTATTTTAACCTTATCATTTAATATTAACTTTAAGTTAGATAATTTTACTTTTACCGTGTCTTTTTGTGTTCTTACACATTAAGGTTAATAAAATTACAATAACAAGACAAACGAACCCCAAGTTGTTTATTATTAATATATATAACCTTATCTAAGTCATTTGGCCGAACCTTAGATTTTTAGGAATATAATAACAATTAATAATATAATATTTGTTTTAAAAACTATTTTATGTCAATTTTGACACTATTTGGTAATTGATTTTTGTAAAAATCATAACAGAATGATTAGTTCTAAAAAAGTTAATAAAATCAATACTAACATGTCATATTAACCTATAAAATTATTGGAATTCATAAAAAGTCTCAAATTACATTTATTTGGGTATTTATAACATCAATTATGTCAATATTTCATTAATAAGATAATTACTGCATCATTGTTGTGTCATAAATACATTACATTAGTTAATGTATAAAAATTAAAAATAAAATATCATTATGTATGAAATCTTTTTATCTTTCTAATGAATATTTATAGTCGAATTTATCTTATGTATAACCCTATATTAATAATTATTTACTTATTAAACATTGATTTTAACTATTTTTACCCTTCTTTAAATAAATTAATAATAAATGTCCTAATCTAATCCAAGTGGGCCTAAATGGTCATATTTTATTCCTAAAGTTGTTTTTGGTCGAATTACACTTATCGAATAGAATTAGGACATTTGTTAGGAAAATAATAATATCATTTTTACCCTTAATTACCCTATTTACTTTTAACCGTGGTAAAAAAAGAAAAAAGTTACTATTCACCAAAAAATATTTTCATCTCATTGAACCACATTTTAGTCCTTGATATTAACCGTGTCTCTCGGATTTTCGAAATTCCACTCACAGAAGCGGTAAAATTAGGTTTTATGAAAAATTCAGTTTTTTAACTACCACTTAGTGGTTTCACTATTCATCAAAAAATGAATGTTTCCTGAAAAATACAAAAAATTTGGCCTAAGATATATTTGATATTATGAATTCAAAAATGATGTCTATTTTACCAAATTCAAAACATATCAGTTACATTAATTAATTTAAACATTAATTCCCGTCGTCAAAACAAATAGCGTGTTTTTAAGAGATAATAACTATCAAAAGATTGGCACTTGTTTATGTCTGGTTTAAATGTGAAATTACATCCAATGACCAACATTGTATTAAATTGTAAAAATATATTCTAAATATACATTAAAACCAATCAAATTAATAATTTATCACTATTAATTATTTTGAATAAAAAAGTTGTTTTTAATTAAAATTTAGTAATTTTCACTATTCATCAGAATATGAATGTTATCCGAAAAGTACCAAAATTTCACCGTAAGCTAATTTTGATATTCTGAATCCTAAAATGAAGTCCATTTTGAAAAATAATATTTACAAAATTTCAAAAAGTGGTTATTACTATTCATAACGGCTAGTTTTAATAATATTTTAATATCATATCATTGTTTAGCGAAACTCAGTATTGTGTACAACACACGCTATCGCGGAAGGTCGCGCTTCCATGTAATGAAAGACAAATCAGGGTTTCCTATTGCGTAAGAATCCTTCGTTATTTTGTATAACATAATCCAACCATATTTCATTTATACATTGAATATATATATATATATATATATACTCAATATTGCGTAGAATAACTATTATCAAAATTGTGTGTAACACGATCCAAGAATAGTGTTGCGTATACTGCAAGCTAATACGATATTGCGTATAGCGCAAGGTAATCTTAGTGTAAAATTCAACACAAGACATTAATGAAATTAAAAGAATATTTTTCATAAAATCGCGAGGTGTTACAGGTATAAGTACATGTGAAATGTAGTACAATAGAAGAAAGAGAAAATAAAACAATTGGATCGTCCTCTGGGATTCCTACCTGATGGGTAGGTATGGATAACCTCCTCAACACTCCATGTTCATTCGTCTCCTCTGGGTACCGACACACCATATGGTCCACCACCTGACACAGTCTAGTCTTAGTACTCTTAGCCTCCGTTAGAGCTATCTATCGTCTGTAACCATCACAATGACGTGTGGTCATAACTCATGTAGGAGTGGGGATAACGATAGTCAGTAGGTACCCCGAGACCCTTAAGGTCTCACAAAATCCAACAACGATAAACCACAAAGTATGAAATCAACAGATAAACATACTTAGGTATATGCCCATACATATACCTAAGTTATCAAGTGATCCATCTCAATCATGAGGAAAACATGGAAAAACTGACTCATCTCAACCTGGATTATATTATAGGGGTAGTATCAAGTAACAACCCCATTCACATTGTCGAAACCTCAGCCGGTGGATAAGTCCTCCACTATCGAGTACAGTGGGCCTGCCGCGACACCAAGCGTGCATTCAACTAACCTTGGACTACTGAGGTTCTCCTCCTGTCGAGTATTATGGATCTGTTGTGTCACCATGGAAACTCCCCACCATGTGTCTACCATGTCACCAAGTTCACTCCCCCTCATAGCATACTGAGGTACTCCTCCCGTCGAGTACCATGGGTCTGCCGCGACACCAAGGCACTCCCCACTGTGGGACTTCTTTGACACCAAGGCACTCCCCCCTGGTCTAGTAGAGTCACTCTGATTCAAAATAGTCTGCACTCGTCAGGTCTCAGCCAGCTACTAGGTCTTCGCACTATTTTCGCTCGTCTCCAGGAGGATCCGTTCCACAAGCTACTGTTTGATACTCAAACTATCACGAAGTCCCACGAAGAAGTATCACAAAGGTCTGCCACATCATAAGAGTCCCAAAGTAATAGACGGTGTGTCAATCGGATGCCCGGTCTATTAGTTATTAGCCTTTTAGTCCTAGGGGCCCAATTAGATTCGTGCACGATCCAACCTGATTGTACTTCAACTATACCCCAAACTCCAGTGGGGTATACACAAAGGGACCTTCATGCTCCATGATTTCTAGCATCGTTGACTGTTTTTCAAACAGACGGCTGGTGCCAAAGATATGGCTGAAGAAGCGTAAATGGGTAATAGTTGGCCCGGGTTTTGGCCGACATGGTCGGACCGACCCGGCCCGACCCAGCCTGGGCCGACCAAATTCGGGTTTCCCCGGCCTGACCCATTGGGTCTGGCCTGGCCCGGCCCACTGGTCCCAGCCCAACGGGCCTTGAGGGGCCGCAGAGCGCCATGAGGGCGCGGACCGTCTGCATGTCGGTGTGAGGGCGGTTTGGCCCGGAGAGCACTACATGGATGACTCAGTCCACAGGGCACCGTGAGGGCAACTCAGCTCGGGGCGTGGTACTGATTCGGCATGGAGGGTTGTAAGGGCGCGGCTCTGGGCAGCTCGACTCGGGGGGTCGGGGTGGCGCGATAAGGTCCGGTTTAACCAGTGGGGGGCACGGCCTGGGCCGATACGGCCTGGTGGCCAGAGTGGCCATGGTGGCTCGGCCGGTGGAGGGCGCGGCCAGGGCGACATGGCCAGGAGGGTGGGGTGCAGCGCGGCAGGGGCCTGGTGCAACTCGAGGTAGATTCAGATTTTGGTGGCATGGGACCGGTTTAACCGGGAGGCCAGAGCGCCGCAGGGGCGACGCGGGTCGTAGAGGGCACGGGTGGTGGCACCGTTTCCTTCATCGCCTTTGATGCCTTCCTCTATTTCGAAAAACAACGCAAAACAACAGAAGGGTTACAGAGAGGATAAGCCATGTTATTTTGGCACAAAATCTCCACATTAGTGTGGTGGCAAGAGGTTCACAAGAACAAAGCACATCATGCCCTCCAACAAAGATTCTTCCCATCCTGCAAAAGAAAATAAGGGGTGTACTTGTGAAGTGATTACCAAACAACATTATACTGCTACCTCGGGTTGATACGTCGATGGAGTCGTGGGGAAGAAGACGAAGTTCTTGTCATTCGTCGAATCCACCACACAACTCCAATCACGAGCTCAAGATTCTGTTCATCGTAGATGGGGTTCCCACATTGAAAGAAGTCGAAGGAGTCCGAATTTCTTCATTGGGGATCTCATTCTTCATTGGAGAATATGTTCTTCATTGGAGAGCATAATCCTCCATGTGTTGGGAATCGCGTCACTTTACCAGCACTTCGTCACTTGGTGAATCCATCCCAAATCCTCCTCCCAAGCTCTATATATATAGGAGATGGGGTATGTAGGTAATAATCATGGAATTTATAATGGTTCATTTATTAGGAACCTTTCTAATTTCAACGATGCTGTTACTTAATTTAAAAGGTGGGCAAGCCAACTAACTAAATTAGCACAATTAGAGGAATGTGAATTGGCATAATTAATTTAGAGGAAGTCAATATACTCCTCCACATTAATGATGGTGGTTGAGAGTTTCTCTCAATTAAAGGGGGGTTTCAAGGGGGTTTAATCCTGGGTGGTCCCCACCACTATAACCTCTCATGGGAGGTTATGGTTTGGGTGGTCTCCACCACCATAACCTCTAATGGGAGGTTATGGTCTTGTGGTCCCCACTTCCAACTTCAACATGGAGGTTTATTTCTAGTGGACCCTAGCTCCCAACACTCACATTGGAGTTTCAAATAAAAATTAAAATGTCGCACACTTTTATTTTTATTTTATTCTAACACAAAAAACCCAAAAAATATCATTCACTTCCGAACCACCGCCGTCGAGGTGAAAGTTTCATTAATCGAATATCGGCACTAAGAGTTTAATGGTGCCCTAGGATTTCAATTCCGAGAACTAGTTCAAACTTTAGAGAAACCTTATTGCACGTTTAATGAATATGCACAAAATATAGGTCAAAAATTCATTCCAGGCACTATAGGCCTCAGAATCACACGCAGTCATTTTTCGCGGACTCGTAAAATTCCCATATATTCAAAAAAATTAAATAAAAATTCCGGGTATTTAAATTTCATTACATGACTTGATTTTTTTTGAAATAATTTTTGGGTAGAGATATGTTAAAAGCCGTAATGCCCTGAAATTCAATGATTACACAATGTGTAAATTTATGCTATGATATTTCAATGTACATATTATGTGTTTCTTTAATTATAGAAAAGATATTTGACATGGGACCCGCATCGGTCCACCTTATGAACATTTATTAATGAAATTAAACAATGTGTGATCCATCTAGAGCTTATAAAATGAGGGTTACCCTACTACTATTGGTGGTTCTAGATCCAACAGAGGCCAAATCATAGGGAGAGAAGCTGGATTAAGTAGGGCCCTCATCGAGTACTCCTCTATTTTCATTATGCTTTAATTTTATTTTCTCTGTCCCCCTTATTCTATTATAACTAGTATTAGTGGTAAATCCACCTTATTCCATGGTTATGTAACTAAATGGGGAAGGTTTAATTAGATTTATTCTTTTTTATTCATGTATATTGTTTTTTTTCAATTGTTTAGTTATTTTACAATCCCTTCATTTTTCATCTTTCATGAACATTTTTAATTGAATAAAAAAGGAATCATAAACTTTTTTAATGAAAAACCCTAAATTAGGTGTGAACATTGTCGAATTTAGTGAAAATCATGTTTATATATGGTATCGAGACAAACATGATTTGGTGAAAAACTAAATTATCAGACCAAGGGAATGAGGGTATTGTCTCATCAAGGAGGGGATACCCTGACCATTGGATATTACTCGCCTCGACTCTAACACAAAATCATGCATTAATAAAACTATTTTATTAAATCCAATTACACCCAATCCCTGAAATTACCAAAACTTTGGCACATTTTCTAAATATGATCACAAAACAACAAATCTTCTTTTAATTCATCTTTTACATTATCAAAATCAAATCAAACTCATATTTTCTCACCACATTCACCAAATTGGTAATAATAAATCTTTATTAATACTTAATAAAACCAATTTCACCATATATGTGCATCGATCTCGACTTTCTACTATACTACATTTTAATTAATTGAGTATCATAGTTGAGTATTTATAAATTCTGTTTTTTTTTCATAGAAGTGTATGAAACTAACGACGCCCTATGGGTCAATCAGTTACAAAAAAGACATCACATATATATCATGATTATGTAAAAATTGATATGATATTCCCAAAGTCTATATTTTTTTAGCAATTAATAAAAAAAAATTGTAGAGTATAATCCCAAAAATAAACATATGAAAATTAAAATAGGATGATTCCAAGAATATATTCTATTTTATAAAAATAAAATTATAAAATATAGAAGTTTACCTTTTAAATAAAATTATTTAATACATGGAAAACCAATTTGATTATAACAAAAACTATTTCTTTTTAAAATTGAAAATCTTACACTTGTCACATAACATTGTATAATAATTTCTTATATAATACAAAAATATCAATATGAATTTCTATAACTAACATGAATATATATTTATAAAATATATAATAACTTAATAATTCTTAAATGAGACCAAAATAATAAATTATGTTAAGTTAATTATTTTATCCTTTATATAAAACTTCACTTATAAGGTGACGTGAATATAAAAATATTAAATGTATAATGATTATATTATTAATTGTATAAAATCCTTTGAAAAATTATATAAACATATACGAATGTTTAATGTAAATATATAAATTCATAGTCTTGAATATTAATAAACTATAAAAGTGATATATTAATAAACATAAATGGGTTGTCACATCCCCCTAAAGAAATATAGTCCTTGATATTTCAATTTGTTCTCACCAAATAAATTTATTTTAGAATAAGAATAATATCATATATATATTTTATTAGTGAAATTAATTTCTAGTTTAAGGCTAGGAAACTTTTGATTTTTTGAAATGAATATTTCATGAACATATATTGTACCTTAATAGTAATCATACCATAGAATGAGTTTCCAAATGTAAACCATGATAGTTGCATGATTTTTTCACATAACATTCAATAGATTTATCTTCATTTTACTTGAGTGTGAGGAATTTTCTTACCATTAAGATAAATATTATGAGAACATATATTTACTTGATTTTTATCAATTTCATAAGAATAGTTTTTCCCTTGATTTTTTGTTTATATCAATGTACACCACTGATTCCTTTTATATTATAAAAAGAAACTTCCAAAGATAAATTTCTCACACTTGAATAAAAAAACTATTAATGGATCATGGGATCTTCTAAAATATACTATTATTTGTTCTATAAAGGATTTCATGAAAATATATTCCTCCTACTTCTAGTCATATACTAAAAATGGAAGTAATTAGTAAGAGTAAAGACATTTCCAAACAAATAACTTAACCTTCAAAAGATTCATTATAAGTAATACGACTATTTCATCCAAGGTCATTCTATGTTTAATCGAATAATTCCTCTTTTACTAATCCTATAAAATAATTAATCCCAAAAATCAGGAAAACCATGCTCACCTTTCCTCTTTAAAAATTAAACATAATCTTTATCCTAAAAAACTAAATATCAAAAAAAAAATATTCTTTAATCTTCTATAAACCCAAAAAAGGTTATTACTTTTCAAAAATTACTTAATTAAACATGACATAAAACTTTATAAAAAATAAAAGAATATTTAGTTCTTAATTTAACCAAAATAGTATACTACCCACAAATTTTTTATATATTCCTTAATCATAAAATTCATAGAACTTACTCCAAGTTAAATTTAATCTCTTTTCCACCAAATTAATTTTAAATCCATATTGTTATCTATATTTTTCAAATTATATTCCCAAAATCTAATAGATTTTACAGTAAATATTATATTATACCTAAAGTTTATATATACATCAATCATGAATTCCTCATCAAACATAATAAATGCCTCCAAATTTATCATCAATCTCCTAAAAAATAATCCCATAAGACCAAAAGAGGGATTATATAGCTTTTATTTTATGAACACCCTTAAACTTATTGACATGTGATGGTATCTAAAAGCCATAAATTATCTATAATTAGTAATATAATAACCCCTAAATATAATTCAACCTTTCTTTGATACCATTTATAATAAAACATAATTAACTATATAACTTATAAAAAAATATTTTATCACTTACAAACCAAATACTGTTTAGGTTTAGAGTTTTATAAAATTTGGTAAATCCAATACTTAACAAAACCCATAAATTCATCTAATTTATATTTATTCCCACTAATCCAAACACTATAAATGAAACACCCAATTTGATAAAGGATATTTTGTCATTCCTCCTCGAATACCATTTAAATCATTCATATTTCCCTTTTTGGTAACCCGGGGAAATGAATAATAATATATAAGAGTGATCTTAGATTCTAAGTAATAGAAAACATACAAAAAAATTCTATCATAAAATAAAATAGACATTAATAATATGTAAATAATTAATAATAATCAAATAATTCCACATAATTAATAACATGAGAATAAATTATATCCATGGATAACATAACAATAGAAATAACCACATAAAATACAGTAAATAATTTCATTGTTAGGGGAACATAATATCATACATCTAATTCAAAATGTTAAGAAATATTGTGAACAAATTAATGATAATCCAAGCCATTAATGCCTCATTCCTATAAATTATAAATAAATGGGAATATATACACAAAATAGCCAATCTAGTTTTTTACATGAGTATTATTGATGATTATTGGGACTATAAAATTTTAGGAATCACCCATCACTAAATAAGTCCAACGTAATCATCATATGAATGAATTAATAAATGATACAATATATAATAAACAGTCCTCGGTAATCAATAAACATATATATTTAAATAATTAGTATATAATGTGTAAATGTTTCCATAGTAAATAAATGTAATATAATTCATGATAACTACCCTTGAAACAAAAATCATATATCCAAATGGGTTCACTGTTAACTAAACACTATAAAGTGTGATATTGAAATAGTTTAAATGATATAGAATATATTCATGAAATTAAAAAACATGTACATGAAGGAGGAAAATAATATCAAGATAGTGATATGAAGTGATAGGGAACATAATCATAACAAAAGAGAATAAATAGAATATAACCCTTATGAACAAAGAAAAATATAAACTATAAATTAATAATGGGAAATAGGGCCATATATTCATTATATATTAAAGTAAAATTGCATGTTAAACTCCCAAGAACATATAGTATTCCATAATTACATCATAGTTTAAATAATCCATGTTAAAAAAATGGGTTTCCTAAAAACATCCTTTTGATTTTATTAAAATAAATCTAAAGAAAAAAGGTGAAATGTGTCCAAACATAATATCTCCAGTGAGTCATATAAAATGTTAATAGATATAGGCATACCTGAGAAACACATAATAAAATAATTTAATATTTAATTTAAAAAGTATTGGTTACTTTTTTATAACATTTATTCAAATGTAAATATTTTATTTAAAAATGGTGAATAATTATTAGTTTAGGAAAACTATGAAAACTTGATAATTATGCTACATAAAAAATGGATATAATGATGGAAAATGGATTAATGTTGAAAATGTTTAAAAATATTATTTTCCCATATTTGTAATAAAAATATAAAATAACACGTGCATAAAACATTAAAAAATTTCTTTTAATAATTCATATATAATTTCAAATATAATATAAAATTAAAATCATCACTAATTTATTTATATATAGTAATATGTATAAAATAATATAATGAATATTGTCGGACTGGAAAAATATATTGAACTAAAAGAAGAGATAATGTTGAATCTACTTACAAGAATCCTTTCTATTGAATTATGAACCAAAGGGCATTGAAATAGTAGGAATGAATGGGTACCCTAAAAATAATAAATGTATAAGAATATATGTGTTAGTTTATATATAATGAACACATAGTAAACCCAAATAATAATTTAGATGTAGACAATCTCAATTTCAAATTAATATTGGAAAAGAAAACCTTGCAAACATTGTAATGTTTGAGGTAATAATATATCAAAGAAAAAATTATATGAGATAAATTTATTTCCACATAAAACAAGAGTAAATACAACATAAAAACCATATTTTATGATTCTCATAATCTTCTATTAGCATAGTAGATGAAGAAAGGATATAACTCAATGAAAGGAAATTCCGTTAATAATCATCTTACCTCAAGTCCTGACACACCTCAAACATCCTCTAACCTCATGAATAATAAAATTTTATTAATTATTTAAATTATTCAGAATCTATTTAGTGTAAATTTACTTATTATTTTCCCAGTTCATTAATTTATTATCATATTTTATTCAATTACTAAATTAATATTCTGCCAGTTATTTTGGGGTCCTTCGGTTCAAAATCATTAAAGATGATGTGGTATAATTATTTTTGAAAAATTTCATTTTATAATAGTTAAATTATATTTAAAATTTTCTAGTTATAGATTATATACCATTTCTAATCAAATATTTTCAACATTCTATGAAATAGATTATATTACTAGAGACATCTATGATATTACTGTTTTTATGGTAAAAAATAACTAAGATTTTTTACATTCATTTTCATTTTTATAATGTATATTTTTTTCATTAAAAAAATAATCATTATAATAAATGAATAATAAATTAATATTAAATGAATTAAAAAATTAATTAATATCCATAAAATATATAAGTTTAAGAAAACAAAATCATTTACTTAGGTGGAAAAAATATTTCATAGTGAGAGATATTTTACAGAAGGGATTAGATGAAGGGGAAATCCAATAAGTATTTGAGTTTATTAAAAAAATTATATTATATATAATATATTGTTTTATGGATGATTTTAATTAATACTCATGTTATTATAAATAGTAATATAATATTCGAAATGAAAAAGACAAATCATTTTTGAAAGAACCCATATTTTGAAGTATTATCAACTAATATAAATCCATTGGTGAGAGGTTGTGGATACTCTCTCATAATATATGAACAAAAAATATTTAAATTACATAATAAATAAATCATTTAAAAAATATTGAAGTTTTTATATTTCATTAATACAAAGAATCATAATTGAGAATAATGAAAGAGGCTTGGAAGCCATTACTATTCTCTTTGAATTGCCTCCTCCGGACTGACCATAAAGCCTTATAAGAAATGACTTTTGACATGGAAAGATAATTATAATTGTGTAAATTAATTTTTAGATAATTATTTGATTGAAATATATATTCAAAACCAAAATTTGTTATTTTTAGAATGGTTTGAATGAGTCCCCTTTTATATGGATGATTTGATGGTGTTTTTACAAATATCCCAACATAAAGGGTCATGAATATAATTTTTATAATGGAATGTGACTGTTAAATGTAAAATTATTGATTGGGTCATCCATTTTTCATTTTTACTTTAATCTATATAATTATTAATATTTTTTTGTTAATTTATAATTCAATTTTAACATTAAATTCCGTTTACGGTCATTTTAAAGGGTTTCTTTTGTAATTTGACTTAATAAATGATTAGATAACTATGGAATTATAATTTAAACACTTTAATAATTCCTTAACTATCGTGTTTATCCTGAAAACATGATACACACTAATTTATCTAAAAATTATAATTTTAAATATTTTACGACCACTTGTATTGATTTTTATCCAGATTGTGAAAGCATTGCCTCGACGCTGTATAAGTGTTTTGTATAATTATATTGTTATTAATTATAAAAAAAATCATTAACATAAATATATTTTAGTATTCAAAAATATAATAAAATAAAACAACTCATAATATAATCTATTCCAACTAATATAATATTAACATTTCTATGATATGAATTTGGACATTTCATGCCTTGCGCAAGGGCTGAGTAAGAATTTGAATAAATATTTTGTTATTTTATTCAAAAATTAATTAATTAATATCAATATCATTGATCTAATATCATTTGTATCCTTACATTTCTATCAAATTATTATCCCTTCCTATATAATTTCTTAAAGACACTAATTTGACTTTTCCATTGTCGTGAAGGCACTAAGTCAACACTAATAAATGTTTTCATAATTATATTTTCATTAAAACAAATTTATATTAACTTAATGTTATTTAATTGATAATTTTAGAATATTATATTTTATGATATTTTAAATACGTAAAAAATTATATCATATTGATATATTAATGATGCCATAGAAGATATAGTATTCGCAAAAACTATATTTTTAACTATTAATCCAAAAATCAACTTAGATAGAAAAATATCACAAATTCACCACAATTTTTTTTTGATATAGGTATACCAAAAAAGAAATCCATTTTATCAAATTTAGATTCTAAAATTTATAAATTTCACTTATAAATAAAATCATTTAATATATTGGGAAAAATTATTTAGAAAAATTATATGTTTTTCAAATGAAAAAGCATACTCTTTCCTTATAGATTGAAATAATTATTCCGAAAATAATAATTATTATTGATATGATTTTATGAAATTTACATAAATATATGATTATAACATATTTAGTAATTAGATAACACTTTAAATAGATCAAAATAAGAAATTATATTAAGGAAATTTTATCAAACTTTATATAAAACATACCTTATAAGATGAAGTAAATATAATTGTTTTAAATGTATATTTTATATATAATTGGTTATATAACATCCTTTAAGACATTATATAAACATATATATAGATATTTAATGTAAATATATAAATTCATAATGATGAATATTAATAATCCATAAATTGATATATTATTAAAAATACATAAACTGTAACTTGATTATCCCAAAATGGATCATGAACACATTTATATAACATAATTGTGATTTTAGATGTTTATATAGCTTATAGATTGTATATAACGGATTTTTTCTTGTAATTTATATTTTTTTACGCTATTTTTGTGTTATTATTATTATTATTTATCTATAGAGGGAATAGTCTCCCCACTATCACCACATAGACCATTGTTTCTAGTCTGATGCCTTTATCCTTTGGGGAGACAAGTCTATGGTATTTTGGAACTTTTATCTGGTTGATATCGAGTATTCTGAGTTGATAAATTACAATGTGGTTTCAGGTTGAGGTGGTTACAATGTGATATTTATATGAGTCTTTTTTTGTTTGGGTTATGGTTGATTAGATATATATAAAATTATTGAAACATACATCCAAAAAAGGATATTGGATGGATCTCATGGTATGTTCATTGACAACACAATTATGGGTTTAGATAAAAGTTAGATGGGTTGCTCGGATTTTTTTTGGTTTTCATGGTTATGTTGTGTTATTTTATTTGGATAAATTTATATTTGATGTTATAAATTCCTTTTTTGGACACATGGCTCTTCGATACATGCAGTTGTACTCAAGAATAATTTCATACATGTAAGGATCAAAAGACATGTGTTCCCTACATGTTATTTTTATCATGGTTCTATTATATAAAGGGTTTCATCTGTTAAAAATGTGAGAAACAACATATTTAGTGTTTGCACATATAGATTATTGGTTTCATTATACTTCAACCACCCGAGTGTGTAATTCTTATTGTGAGTAAGTATATGGGTATTATGTGTGTATGGGGTCTGTGGTACCTAACCCTGACATCGGTAGGTCGGACCATTTGATCATATGGTATAAGACTTGGGTGTTTTGGTGAAATTTAATGTTTAGTGGGTCACACTTCCAATTATAATTTTTTAAATTTCCAAGGGATTGATGAACCCCTAAGAGTGGTGGGTGAATCCGTTGTTGAATTTATAAATTCCTTCTTATTCTATTTAACCTCCTTGATGTTTAAGCCTCAATCTAATGTCTATTATGTCTCAAAACATCTGATTCATAATGTAGTAAATAAATGCATAACAACTCAATAATTTACAAGGTTTGGTACAATGATATACTCCATGCAATGATGGTTATATTCCCCAATAAAGAATGAAAGAAATAAACTTCTAGATTCAGGTTCAAAAACCTATTTTATTCAATAAAACCAATAATGGCCTCATAAAAACACATCATGGATCATATATCTATCCATAGGGATCATATATAACATTATGGGTGAGATGATATGATTATATCTATAGAGAAAGTGTAAAAGCAGAGAATTGTCATTTATTTAAGAGATCCAGTATACCATCATTTTTTAAAAGTGGATTCCAGATAAAAAATAATCACAATGAACTATTAGAAAAGGATAGTATTTCTATATCCCAAATATAAGTGGAGAAAGGGGGATTTTTTGGGGCCTAAAACTGAGTTAAACTATTATTTTAGGAATAATAAATGTGTAGTGCATGGTTAGGTCACACAGTTTGTGAAACTCTTCACTAAATATGAACATGATACTCTCTCAAACAAACCAATCATGTTGTTGGTAATGGTGTATTGAAAAACCATGAACTAACTTGGAATTTTCTCTCTGAACCCACTACAACAGTTTCACCTCCCGCCCACATGGTTTGTTCAAACTGTGCATGAATCTTCTGCCTGTTGAAAGACTCCTATAATATCTTTCATGGTTTCTTAGGGAAGATTCATGGTTTTCCTAGATTTTTATCAATCTATATACAATTAATACCCTATAAAATACAGTAATAAACTCTCAAAACTCAACCCGTGTATTATATAACATTAAAAAATACATAATAAAATGGTAAAGATCCAAAAACTATGGTGTTATATTCTCCCTATAAATAGTCTTCATGTCGTCAGAAAGATGGATATTTTTGATGATTTGGAAATATTTATGCCATTTCTCTAGCATAAATTCTTAATTTTCTTACGCATCTTCATAAATATGACTATGCTACAAAAAAATCACACCTAAGAGATACTATTTCCCCATGATAACTTCTCTTATCAATCCAGAATCTATAGTGACATGTATTACAATGTAGCATCAAGTTCTTGATAAACATGGTCCAACTGAATCACATAGTTAGGATCCGGATGGAACATCTTCTATTGAACAACATGAAATACGTTTTTTATGGAGATAATTTACGATGGTAAATCCAATTTTTATGCAACGTCACTGATCCAATAAAATATATTAGGAGTGGTGATGTAATAAGGATGTAAATTATATTACTTACCCAAACATCAATTCCCATGCCTTGGAGAGGCTTTATAAAACATATGATCTCTCATTTGAAATGTTAACATTAGAAAATGGTGATCTGTATAAGATTTTTAAAGAATCAAATCCATCACTATTCTTTTCCAAATCTTTTGAATTTTCCCACTCATATACTGAAAAAGACTATTTTCCAAAAAAAATGGAGCTTCTCGAGTCTCTACCCAACAAACTGAAGATCAAAAACTGAGTTAATAAATTTATTTAAAATGACCCATGTTTATTGAGAACTATAATCTATTAAGGGATGAAAACTCTATTAGTGTTATATGATCCTCCCATGATATTTTTAAATCCATTACACAATATTTGAGAATGTATTCTAATGTTTGTATTATTCATTTTGATTATCCATACATTTGAGGATACTAATTCATGCTCATGGGTAATTGGGGTTTGAAATCTGGTTATAAATATCAAAAAATTGGGAAGTAAAATGAGGATCTCAATTAGGGATATTTGAAATAGGCATTCCATATAACACTATGACCTCATGAATATATATTTTTTCTTTTTCTTAAACTATATTAGATGCATGAATAGAGATAATGTGAGATGAAATTATGATATGATCTTAAATAAACCATATAGAATCATGTTTACAAATAATTATTGGAAGAATTATAAAAAATCCATAGTTATATGATCCCATTTCTAGGAGGTGATATGTAAATATTTCAATATACTAGCTAGTCATTGGGGTGGAACCATAACCTTTTTACAATCCCTGTGAATATATATTCCACAACACTCATTTTCATGTCATCCCACAAGAAATGAGTTCTCAACCCCATATACATATTCTGTATTCTAGGATGAATAACCCATATTGACTGATGATAAAAAAAAGATTCTCCTAAAAAGACAACAAAACAAGCATTCAATCATAATAAATTAATATAGAGTTCCAATATTATTTCCACACATCAATGGTCTCCCTACCATTGAGTTTTGATGTTATGGTAAATTAATCAATATCCAATCATTGGTATTCCTTTACTTGTTTAACACTGTAAATAAGCTGATTCACTGAATTGAATATTAAAACTTCATTTTTCTCAGTGATATCCATGTGCATATTTTCAATCAAATTAATTAATTTACATTGATCACAAGTTTATTTAGATAATTTATTGTATGACTTTTGGATCATATAATCTCCTTTATAATTCACTTTCCTAGGTGTATAACCAATTAATAATCGATCATCATGAGGTATTTAATCAACCATATTTATCTTGGGTTAAAATAATATTTTGGAAAGTTTTTTTTCAAACAATTGCGGTTAATGAACATAATGAACTTCTCACAAAGAGAAAATGATCCCACATTTTCAAAGCATGAGCTACCATAACCAATTAAAAATCTTAGATCAAGTAATTATTTTCCTGAATTTGAAAATTTCATGATCCCTATGATACATCACGATCTCCTATCATGAGAACAAAATCGGTTCTAGATCGATATTCTCTACAATAAACCCAATATACATTCCCATGTTCTATAAAAACAAGAGTTGGTGCTGAAGTGATCCTCTTTTTAATCTCCCAAAATGATATATGGTAATCATAATTAGAATGGAATGGAGTTCCATTTCTCATGAGCATTGTAATTAGATATGTGAGTTGTGAGAAGTCCCAAAAAAATGATGATGGTAACTCAATAAACCCAGATAATCCCAGAATGAAGTGAATATCAATGGTATTCATCCTTGGTTTCCAAGAGATAAAAAATTATATCGTTATAGAGTATACTGATTTGAATTTATTAAAAATCAAATTGAGAAGGAAAGAGACAACTTGTATCTGGAAATCATGTTTAGGTATTTTTTTATGTAATCAATTGTCTCAAAAAATTCTCAATAAAATCTCTATATTTCCATCATGTTTTTTCTGAATTTATAAATACACCATAATGTCATCAAAAAATACCACAACAATTGAGTCAAGATACCATTTAAATACATTACTAAAAATTCTATGAAAACCTTTGGTGCATTTGTAATTCCAAATGAAATGGCCACATATTTATAATGATCGTAATGAATCCTAAAAGATGTTTATAGTATATCCTTTTTCATTACCTAGTGTTGGTAATACCTTGAGTGTAGATAAATTTTACAGAACCATTTCTCTCCCATGAATTGATTGATATTCCATCAATATGAGGTAGTGTATATCTATTCTATGGAATCCCACCTTTTTATTACATAACATTTCATTACATTTTACAATCAGGTGATCTTTAAAGTTTACTGTCTTGGAAATTAGAAACATAATACATGAAAACAACATAAAAAATTATTATAATCCACTTGTAAGGGTTCATAATATGTTAAAAATATGTTCAATTATGGCATCTCATATCCTGGAGACATACATCAAAGGAAACAGTGAGTAGAAGGCCCAGTAAGTGTAAATAAGGGAATCAGTGTACTTGTGAAATCAATAAGAACTTGAATATAAACATAAAGACATGAGAAATGGAAGTATATGCATATCATAATAAAAAAATGGAAAATAACATGAATATGTGGATACAACGTTTCATTTATACATTCATGAACATATAACCATGGTCCATCCCCAGGGTGTTATAAGAATTACCAAGGTTATTCACCAAGGTATCGTGAAACTTGTCAACTCTAGAGATCAAATCTTTACCTAATGAATTATAGTGATATCATGGAACACCCTGAACATGTCTTTTATTTCATGTTATCCACATATATCATAATCAAACATTTCATAAATAACCCATGTAGAATAAAATAAATGGGTTTCATTTCAATATCGTGACGTTTTAAATGTTTTTTAAAAAATAAGATCAGTATTCCATATATAACCCTTGGAATGGGAGTAAGGGTTATATGTATGTAAATTATATAATGAAATAAATCATATTTATTTATTTATTAACACCAAAATAGACAAAATAGTTATGTGTATTCACATAAATAAAACAATAAAATTTCTATAGTGAAAGAGATAGAAATCTTGAGGTGAAATTTCTCCAGCAAAGCGGCTATATAACACGGTTTTAGAAAACATTGAAAAGAGAGGGTACAATAGTAATACAATCATAAATAACTTATAAGACAGTATAAATACCTAATAACATGGAGATAATTACATGTAATGGAAAGTTAGATGACATACCACATTAAACGAAAACATGAAAGAAAAGAGAAGATGTGATTAATTTTACGAAAAATTCAACAGCCAAAAGACGTCACATAAAAATTCAGAATTTTATTTGATGAGAGTGGAAAGGGTCTCTAAAAAATATATACATGAAATGGACAGTTATTAGAACATATATTAACATAACCTCAAAAAAATAGATGGAATCTAGAAGACACAACATAAAGAAAGTCGTGCCTTAAAATAGGAGGGTGAAAGATTCCCATACCCTGAGGAGTAACTTCGAAAGCATGAAAGTTGGGACCATGAGAGGCTTGAGGGAACCTTGGGATGACTCCTTGGGAAGTAAAAACCCACAACTTTGTTGGTGAGGATTTGGAAGTGAAATAAATGTGGAAATGGCATGGTATTTATAGGAGGAGTGAGAGAACAAGGCATTAATTGCTAAGGGACACCTCATCAGTGGTTTTGGAAAAACCATGGGCTTGCGCATGGTATTGGACACTTGGGACACCTCATAACTTATCTTACTATTCATAATTAGACCAAAATTATTTCATAATTATTATATCCTTAATGATGTCATTAAACACTCGAAACTCAAAACAGCATTTTCACTATTCAACGAAAATTCAACATTCTCAAAAAAAATCCCAAAAATTCACCTTAACCAAATATCAATGATCTGAATTAAAAAATGAACTCCATTTTATGAAAATAATTTTCTAAATAATTTTAATTTATTTTTTAAATAAAACACTGTTCACTGAAAATTCAACTATTTCAGAAAAATCCCAAAAATTCACCTTAACAAAATTTCGATGCTTTGATTTCAAAAATGAACTCCATTTTATAAAAAAAATTTATAAATATTTTTAATTTAATTTTTAAATAAAAAACAATATTCACAAAAAAAAATAATACTTAACAAATAACTTCTAAAATAGTTATTTACATATTTTATTGAATGACATTACTTAATCAAGGTGCCTAAAATATATTATTTATTTCTTAAGTGATGTAACTTAATCCATTTGGTCACATTACGAATCATAAGCATAAAATCACTATTCATAATTTACTATTCACCAGAAATTATGTTAGTCTTATTAGACTCTAAATTTCATACTGAACACAATTGTAGAAGTCCATTTTTTGAAAATAATTAATCATTTTTAATTATTTAAGGTTTACATAAATATTTTTAAACAGAATTTTCCCAAAATTTATCAATAATATACTTTCTATATTTTTCCGGACATTTTTGACTTACCAACTTCACCAAAAAAAGCAATAACAATTTTTATTTATGTCAAAGGATTACATGAAGCAGTTAAGGTCTCGTTACATAGCCCTTTATAACACCAGCATAGGACCTAAGTATAAGGTGTGCTAAGGTGATTAAATCTGAGAGTGGCTCAGCCAACATTGCCTGAGTTGTGATTTCTATTAGCTTGAACTTATCCCGAAGGCAATTCCGTTCCACCATAACACGATAATGTTCGTCTTGGGTTTAGTACAGAGCAAAGCCTAGCGGTGCTACCTCATTTCAATGTTCCGTCTGATGGGATTCGATCGGCCCGAGACAACTAGATGATGCCATAAAATATTTTTTGGCATTAACCAAGATCAGTTGTATTTATAGACAATGATATCAAAATTTAGTTTCTAATGGTCATGTAACAGTCGAAACCCATTGGTCTCATTTTAATTATACCCATTTCGTCAAATGAAATAGCTTTTTGAGTATAAAATAAAATAACACACAAAATTAGAAAACCAAAATTATTAAAAATCTCGGGTCATTACATATTCATTATTGTAACATAACTCAACATATGTTTATTAACACAGAGTCATAGTAAACCATATTCTGTCTTAACAAAATGAAATGGACCAGCCCAATGTGATGTACTCGGTCTGATGAACCCTTTATATTGGAATTCATCCGATAGGATCTTTAGTTCCATAAATTCCCCTAGTTTTATTCTATTATATGTATGTTAAATATGATTTTTCCAATGAACGAGATCAATAGAAAATTCTACCTCCCTTGTATGTGGAAAACCTATGAAATCATCGAGGAATGTTTAAGGATATTGATCCTCTATGGTCAAAAGATTCTTAGTATCAATTATGTATTTAGTATCCAAAAGTGACTTATTATAATTGATAATAAATATTATTGACCATTGATACTAAATGACCTAATTTTCATGCATTATTATCCCATCTTATAATAAAAATATGCACTCTCACATCAAGACATGTAAATTTTACCCATTTCAGATAATAATTGATATGGGAATTGAATAAAAATAAATTATCTATCTCCATTATCATGTCAAATACATCCACATACACAAATAGAAAAGTCCCAATAAAACTATACTCCAATGATTATTATAGAATAGTAAACATATTTAAATATCTTATACTCTCACTTCCCATTTAATGTTTGAATACTCTTGTTGTGTGGCATAATGTCAACATGAAACGCATGTTGATCAATGACAAGTAAAGAAACAATAGAGTAGAATCACCAGAATAAAAATAAACAATACAAAATGTGGATTTAATAAAAAAGGTACTTTGTATAGTTGAAGGACCCGAGTGGTCTTTCATGATCTTATGCACATCATCATACAATTTCTTAGTCATTCCCCCATGATACTTTCTTCCTTCGATAGATTACATTACTTTAGTAGTTGGGGTGTTCGTATAATCACCCTTATTTTTCCAATTCTTTGGATGATAAATATTCTTTTTAAATATTCTAGTTGAATCTTATTATGTCTAAGATACATGATATGTAGGCTCATCATCTAAACTAGTAGTGACATGATAATAATACTGAAGATTTCATATCTAATTACAATTTTTACATTCTCTTGGTGTTGTGGTACATTCTTGATTTTTATCCTCTAATGAACCACATTATAAATATCAAATATTACATTTGTTTCATGGAGGATAGTTAATTGATACAATTGTATGTTTCTATGATGTTTATCCAAAACATAAGTTGGTTCCCCTCTTCCATTTGTTTCTAGAATTAGAGTTTCCACCAGTTCCCATGGAGAAATATTTATTTCCTCTAGTTGGATCTCTAATGATATCACTTCATACTGCTATTTGGGTATTGATCATTTTCGAGCAGTCATTAATATAGAGAAAAACTATCTTAGAATTAATATTTGGTCATATTCTGGACTCAAAAGATTGAAAATATAAAAAAATGCTATGAATAGGTTATTTATTCCCTTGTGGCTAAGGTGCAATCATGTTTTATGTAGAATCTTCTTACATGTTCATATATCATGTTACTGGTAACATTTCTCTAGATCCATAAAAAGACAACTTACTCATCGATTACTGGTGAAATTATGCCTTAAAAATTTTATATCATGAAACAAACTATAATAATAACCAACTTCCATGAATAAATAATTTTATTATAAAAAAGTAGTCTTAGTGGTAATTAACACTACTAATACATGATATGAAACTCTCATTACCTAAACCGATGAATATGAGATTAAAATATATCTATGAGTGTCTTAGAACACCTTTTGTACCGGGAACACCCTTTTATCATGAATTTCATCATAAAGAGATTATAAATTTTTTTATGATATACATTTCAGGTTCCAAAATCCTTATACCCTTGCTAACATATTGAGATGATGGAATGATCAATAATGATATATTTGTAGCATCCCCACCCAAACCATTGGCTTGGGTTAAGTTTGAAGTTCAAATAACCTTAGGTGACATCCCAAAAATGTGAAAGGACAAAAATAAATTCCATGGTTTTAGTAAAACATTGGGGGATGATTTTATTAAAAATACATGGCCCTCATAAGATAAAATATAAACAACTATACAAACTATATTATACATGAGTATAAACAATATAACTCAAGTGAAAAACAATAAAAATTTTATATCATATTAATTTCAACAAATAAATAAAAAACATCCAACTAATATTAAAAGAAAACCAAATATTAAAACACAAATGTGGAATCACTCCCATAACCCAAAAAGATGGAACCAAACTCAGAACTCCAATATGAGGAAGTAGCATCATGATGCGACATTAGAGAAATATGAGACTTTTCCCTTTACTTGTTTCACAATGAATAACATTTGCATACACACTAATGCCAAAATTATAAGTTTGAGTAATCATACATTGTATGATCTTCCCAAGAGACTTACCAACACATTCCACTAGTACAATAACACATTATCTCAAAGATAAAAATAAAATTTATAATAAATATATGAACATAAAAATATTTTACCCTAATAGAACAATTTAAACAAAATAGTTCTACTAAATTAATTATTCTATTATTTATTTCAACTTTTTATACCCATCCACATTACATACTGACACAAAAATTCATATTAAATTTTAATCCCAATTCACATAAGTGGTTATTCTCCCTTCACCCAGTTTTTAAAAGTTGATAATCTCATGTATGATTTTCGGTCTGACACCGACCCCCAATTATGTCTCAATAAGGCCCTATATTTAATATTAATACACACAAACCATGTATTACATGTTCTCAAATATAACTACTCTTTATAAAAATCACTTAAAATAATTTCATCAAAGAAATTTCTTGTACTAAAACCAAAACCATAATTTTGAAGTGATAATTTATAATTATTAATCCAATGGGTTTCCAAAATACATATAAAATACCATCTTTATAAAATCATAATCCAAAAGGGTTTCCATAAATAAATAATTCAACATTTAATTGAAAAATAAAATTAAAACATTTAATGAAAACTAAGACTCCAACTTCTATTATAAGTTGAGAAGATTGAGAAGCCACCTATATCTCAACAAATGGTGACAATAAAGAATGACACAAAGAAAGTTTATGATCTAGGCTCAAAACCAATTTCCATCAATTTATCCAATAATGCTCTAAAAAAGACTTAATTGTTCATATATATATCAATAAGAATTTTATTTTATGTTCATGGAAAAATATTCTGAGGATATCAAAGTAGAGATAGGGAAAATACTGACTTACCGTTAATTTTAGAGATCAAACACATATTGATTCTTCAAAATTGACATATTTATCAAAAGTAACAACCTATAATGCTTAATAAATGAATGGTGTTGGAGATCCTAAGAGGGTAGTATAAAAATGATGGTTTTTGGGCCCAAATAATAGATAAACTCACATTTAAAAACAATAAATGCAAAGTTCACTATTGTACCCCATTGTTGGGAAACTGTGCACTAATAGTGTGTAAGATATTGTCTCAATCAAACCCCTCACATGGTTATCTCACACAGAATGAAAAACCCTACCCAAAATGTTTTTTCCTATCTTTCCTCTTGCATGGTTTCAACTAGACCTGATTCTTTTATAAAACAAATGCACTAATTGTGTGCATACCTAGGGACTCCTAGAATCTATTGCACAGTTTCCAAGAGATGCTATGCAGTTTTTCCAAAATATGCTCAAAATTTACACCTTTAAAAACAAATCCAAAACCTCCTAATAATATAAAAAACTCTCAAAAATAAACTCATGTATTATATAATGTGAAAAATAAAAAATAAAAGAGTAAAATGCCTAAAATTTATTATGTTACACAACATACCTAAAAGTAAAACCTACACAGATTCTTCTATTTTCATGATTTTGCAATAATGGTTGTTGTAGGATATTCTTCTTCACATATTTTATTCGATTCCAAAATGATAAAAACTTATCATAAGATTATAAGATCATTCTTATTACTATTCTATATTTTTTCCTCGATCATCTATGAATACAAGCTCTCAGTTCAATTACACCCATTCTCCTCCTTGTATATATTTTTTCTTTTATAGATTGGTTTCCAAAATTTAATTTCTATATTTAGAATATAAAAAATCCCCATGAAATTAGTGACCAAAATATTCTCATTTAATTTCTCCGACATAGATGTCTCCCATGATCATTACCACCTTTTGTACAATAGTTTTGCACATGATTTTAGTATCTCTTTCTCTCACATGGTTGTGTTCTCACATTTTATAGGAGTTTCCTTTTATTTTTGTTCACTCATTTTCCTCTTGATCAAATTCTATATTCTATAATCCTATAGATATTTCTATTTGGATTCAATGATTTATAATCTTTTTTCCATCACTAATTAATTCTTCAAAGAAATGCGTGTTATTATAAATTCAATTGGTCAAAAAAATCCCCATTTATTTTATCATTAAAAATCATTATGTATCTATCTATTTTATTTTATTTTATTTTCTAGAAAATATTTTAGAGATATTTTTGTGTACATGACTACATTCATCCTACATAATTGGTAATTTGTAACTATCATAATATTATTTCTTGAATCTTCTTCCTTGATTATTATATTATATCATAAATAACAGTTTGATATTTAAAAAACATGAAAATTGGTTTATGCATCCTCATATTTAAATTTCTCATTTAATCTATAATTATAGATATTTATAAACTTCTCTTAAATATTGATCTTCTTCTCCCATAGATCAAATATTAGTAACATAGTATTTTACCAATGAATCACTCATACATCATGGCGTTTGTGATATTTATAACGATGATGATCATATTTTGCTTCACCTCATCAAATTATATCACCAGAATATAAAATTATAGAATCTCTTGATTATTAAATCTAGAAATGAGTTAAATTCACGGATATAAATTTTAACATCAAATAAGTATACATTGTTACATTATAACCATACATTGATTAATTTAGATATGTGCATTCCAATGAATCATCCTTGATCCTTATGCTAATCTTCACATATGTGAATATTTTCATTTGTAGTGTCTATGGATCCATGGAGTCAATTTCATCATTAGAATTTCGTACATGAGTGTTGTCTCTGTGACTTGTTGGATATGTAGATCATTCTGCCTAAAAATTATCAAACATAGATACCTTAAAAATCTATATTTCAAAAAAAATCTTATAAAGATGATCATTAACCATTATTAATCATTCAAAAAAAATTAGAACAATATTGTGAATTTATCAATCTTCTCAAACAGTTTCACACTATTCCTAATAACTTTTGAAGTATATGAAATAACCTTTGAGAATATCTCTATGATCATTACTAACATCCCAACTGTTAATTTAGTGTTTCCTTTATCCATGTGTGCTTCAAAACTATTTTGAGTATCTACATTCATAAGAATGTCAAGGAGGAATATTCAAAACACCATCTCTTTAACCTAATATTAAGGTGTCTTTTAAAAATGATAATTAGAGGCTCCTCAAGATATCCCTTAACCATCAATGAAAACTTTTTTTAACTATTATAGATGGTAAATCTCTAGATTTATCACCTTACATTGGACTGAGTATGAACTCAATAATCATCACATGTAAAACGGATTCCATTAGAAAATTTCCATCCTGTTATTCCAAGAAAGACTTTCTTCTCAACTTTTTTGTTTCCATGTGAATTTTCTTGGAATGTCAATATTCTATGGAATGAAACTCTAACATATCCCACATATTCTCTAATCATTCATTGTGATGGGTTTTATATAGACATAACATAATCTTAAATAATTGTGAAAAATATGAACATAATTAGATTTACCTTCTTGAATAATAACATGAAAGTAAATTGAAAAGTAAAGTACATGAAAAAATGTGAGTAGTAGCATCTATATGGTTCCCTTGACAGAGTCTCTGAGATAGGATAACTAAAAATAGTGAACGAAATCACCATACCTCCAATAGGGGGAAATGGGCCAAAGGTTACATGATCATGTCAATATGATACCAAATATTTGACGGAATGTTAGCACCTTTTCATAGAGATAAATAGTGCTACGAGAGAAAGATATGTTTGACAGATGTATCACAAGTATTGCATATGCATACACCCAAGAATTGGATTTCTCTCTCTAATTTAGCTAATGCCTCAGTCTCCTCTAATGAATTGTATTAATTTATTATTTTTGTGATATAATTAATTTAAAATTTTCAATTAATAAATGAAAATCTTGTATACCATCTATGAATGGTTCTTAATTGGTGAAACCATTTGGGGAAATAAAAAAAAAATATATATCATATATATATATATATATATTATTCATTTTCATCATATGCACAATAAATATATATATCATACATATATATACCATGCATCAAAATCATGAAATAATACATAAATCATATACACATATTAAATATACACTTACATATATGTTTCAGATGATTTCACCGGGGCACATGCGTGTCGTTGCATTCTGTCATTTTCCCCCATATTCCCACTTTTCGAATACTACCTACATTTATCACTTTAATGGGTTATGTATACTCATTGACTGAAATGAGATTATGGGATGTCATTTCCTCCTTCAATGGATTATTCCTTATAGCTCATGGCCTATTTTGGGTCTCCCTCATATACTAATTCATATTTGTGGAACTCATTCCTGGTTCCATATCTATATAGACATCGCATAATTATATTGTTTCTATCCAAACAAATATGGAACCTTTGGTTAGGATATTAGTCATATTTCAAATCCTTGGGCATGTCTAGATATTCGGTATATTGGGAACCAATGAATTTTCTTCTTTGGAGGGAATCTCATATGAGGCATCATAGGTGAGGAACACATGGAATCCTATGTTGATCATGAGGTAATTAACTCCAGGGGAATAATATTTCCATGTCTTTTTACCTCATATTCCCCACGTTAATCATGGGGTAGTTGTTATGGACAAGAGAATTAGTTTAACTTCTTCTAGAGATAGCCATAGGTTTTATGTCTTATGAGGAAAATATGGAGTGGTCTGTCCCATAGGTTTAATACCTCATAGAGAAGGATCAGAATGCCCTATTGAGGAAGATCAAGGAGGTGTGTCTTAAGAAGGGAAGATGACACTCTTGGATGAATGGAGTGGAATGAAATATTAAGGAGGATTATTGAGGTGTTTCCCAAGGAGGGAAGATGTCACACCTGAATAAATGGATCAGATCACCTTATTGAGTTAGATCGATAGGTACATTATAATTCCCTATCGAGGAGGATCTATGAGTTGTGTCCCAAAGAGAAAATATGTCACACTAAAATAAATGGATCAAAATGACCTATTAAAGAGGAACTAGGATGTGTGTCCCTAAGATGGAAGATGTCACACCATTATGAAATGATCATAACTCCCTATTGAGGTGGATCTAGGTGTTCTGTCTCTTTGAGGGAAGATTTCACACCTAGATGAATGGATTAGAATTCTCTATCCTAGTAGATCTAGGGGTGGATCAGAGCTACCTTTTATTGTGGATCCTAGAGTTGGATTCGAATGCACTATTGAGGTGGATTTGGGATGTGTGTCCCTATGAGGTAAGACGTCACATCATGGTTTACTATTGTCTATATTAAACCTTAGGGAGGTATACTAGGTAAAAAAATTATGATATAGGTATCCATAACCAAATAGTTTGAGGCCATATTTTAAGCTCATGTGACAGGACTGATCCATGAAGTTTAACATCATGCAGTACGAAATTTCAAGTCACATAAGGAGCATTGATGAGGGATAGTTTTGGGATTCTGTGTTGAAGCAGTAATAGTGGAAGTTCATCCCTTGTGATTCACAAAAAAGTATTATTATTTTTATTATATAGGTTATGATGTTTGGCTTCATCCCACGTTGATCATAGATGGGGAATCAAGTGTTTATTACATAGGGTAAAAGGTGTGGGGTCATAACATGTCAATCATACAAGGGGAATCCTATGTTTATCACATAGGGTAAGGCTACAAATTTATGTCATGTGTAAGGATATTTTCATGTAGTTTAACATTGTATGACTAGGATATGGAGCTAGGTAGTTTTACATCATGCATCTCGAACATGGTGGGGTTTAATCTTCAAGGGGGACGACATCAAGGAAAAAGGATGATCTAGAATAAGGACCACCTACAATGATGAGTGCACAGTTTCCCTCTAAGATACCACCTCTAGTGATTTTTTGACCACCCCTCATGTGCCTCTAGGTGGGACATGGCATTGGAAGTACCATTTATGAGTCGAAATCAATAGGTACAACGTTAGGGTCACTATGCATGGGGGCAATGGGAATTAGGGTACCTTTGATTAGGGGAAACCGGTAGGTTAATGGATGCAATAAAGGCACCAAGAACATTAGGTAAGGGCCCCAAAAGTTATTGCGCACAAATTTATTAGGTTGTGTTAAAAAGGAGATGCATGAGTAGGGGAGTTCAACACAAGAGAAAGTTTTGGATTCATGAGGCATATTTGCATGCAATATTTGGAGTTGCACATGGATTGGGGATGTGAGGGGCCATCTTCTCTTTGTGCACCCCCAACCAACCTTAAAAGAAATTGAGTGACGATCCATCCACCATAGGACAAGTTAGGTTTTTTTCCCGAAAATGTACATCACAAAAATTATCACCCTTTTAGGGTCCATTGTCAATGGGTTTCCACGTCATTATGGAAGCGATGTAGTTGCGCATAGTAGATCATTGCATTGTCTTTTGAAGTACCTCTTCAAGGTTACTGAGAGCTCATATTTATAGAAAAAATCATTGTGTGTTGGAACACAAATCATTTTTAATGGAATTGAGTTGTTCATTTTTTTCATCCTTTGTCATTGGAGCTCAAAAACAAAAAAAACATTAGTTTGACATCACATTTGGTGTGTAACAGGAAGGTTGTGCTGATAGGGTTGCATGCAACACTTCTTTCATGCATGTAACATGTATTTCATGAAAGCATGGAACATTAGAACACGTTTAGACTAAGGGTCCCCTTAAAAACATATCGTTGCCTCTTGCATGTAAGACTTTTGTGTGCATAACCTTATCTTTGTGTAATCCCATGAAAACATCCACACAAATTTATCATTATCCTTGGAATTGTTTGTTGGGGTGGGTCGTGTGTTAGATTCATCCAAAACTGGTTGTTTGAGATTCAATATGATATTAGAACAACAAAAAATCCCCCACCCATGAAATATGATATGAAATGGGACTGAAAGGTCACGTTATGAGGGAATATCTAAAGAAAGTGTCTTGTTTCTATACAGTCATGCAACTCTTACCTATGGTCATGAAACTTCATTTCACATTGTGTACAAGCCATTGGGTTGAGTTTATAAAATGTAAAAGGGACCCCTTTGTATATTACTCTAAATTACTGCATGATAAGTTGTGATATAATGCACAAAACACATTCTTGGGATGAAAAATTGTGCATGAGTCGTATATTTTATGTATCTTCCACTTTCACCCTTCAACTTCCATGACATTCATGTCCTTTTTCATGCTCTCTTAGAATTTTGTGCACCACCATGAGCTTTGTGTTCCTAGAGACTCTTCTTAATAAATATTGACATAGAGCTCCAAAATCCTCTTAAAATATCCAACAAACGAAACACGTATAAAATTTATGTTGTTATCAACGCCTTGAAGAACAAAATAGTGGGGAACCTAGAGATCCCATGATCACAGAGGATCATATCTGACAACCATAAACTTCTAGGAATGCTAAATGAATCCCATTGGAACAATATTTTTAGAAACCACTTTATGTTGTATAATATTAGGATTATGGATAATGGTGTCGTATTAGTCACTATATTAAACATGTTGCACTCTTGGTTCACATGCCAGGTTGAGATCATCCACTGCAACATAACCATTCAGGGTCACCCTACTCAGGTTGATGGGGAAATTATCATCTATATGATGAGTGGATAGATGATAATAAGTATTGGGGAGCAGCCAAAGGCCAAAGAGTTATCATCCCATTATAACAACCTCTTCTATAGAAGTATTCATCACAAATGTAAGGAATGGCATAAAGATTCAGATTTTTGGGCTAGACGAAATTTTACCGAAGAGTGGGCCTGGGCATACTGGGTAAGATTCACCTTCTTGGAGTAAGAGGATGAGATGTGTCATATCATATTATATGATGTATTTTGGACATCCCAATTCCATGTGTACTTACAATATGAGTTGTTTCCATAGGTCCTTAGTTTTTGTTCTCCAGAACCCAACACTTTCCACATTCACCATTGGTTGGTGGGAATTAACTTGTGGTATGGGCATTACATCAGTGGAATCCCACTGAGTGGGTTTTAAAATGATGTGTTTCTCCCAACACATAGTGTCTGAGATTATATGCAGTATAATCCTCTCCAAGTGCATCAGCTTCTAGAGGCATTGAAGGTAAGGATGGGTGACTCACCACTATTGCACAAGGAATTCACTTTAATTACATTTCTATACATGTTATTGAAGAAGGACCCAACCATACAGATGTTTGGGTTGCTGAAGAAGTGTCTGGAGGCACTACAAAGGAGAATACTGGGAGCATACTGGATAATTCTGGAGGTGGGGTAGTATTATCAGTGGGGATACAACATGGTGGAATACTGGTAGTCATTAGTTCTTTATACATCATTCCTGGCCACTCTCCTTGGTGACCGGCTACTCCTAGTTAGATACACATGCATGGGCCAAATTCTTGGGATGTTGCTGTTGGTGGTGATCATGGTCGTAGGAAGAAAGGTGGATTTGGGTGTTCTAGTTTTGGTCCATATTTACATCCAATTGGTCCATGTGGGGAGGGGATACATTTCCACGAGGATTTGAGGGCCGCTCTATTTATTTAAAGGATATATCATGGTTCACATAGGAGGATATGAGTTTTCTATGGATATCAAACCTTTTATTGCGTGTTTATGGCCCACACTACTCAATACACTTTCCATGTAGCCGGTGGTGCTTATCGATATTAGAGCTAGGGTTGGGATTGAGAAATTTGTGATCTTAAAATTCCACAAACTTTCAACCATAGTTGGTGCAATGATGGACATCCTACAAAGTACGTTACTGTAGACAGAATACCAATTGACCTTCTTGGGTAGATTTTTGGTGGCCATAATTGACGGAAACACCTAGTGTAATCCATACACTCTGCCTCAATTCACCCAGAAGCTATTATTTTTCTACAAACAGATGAGGAGAGTCTATATGGGAGCCCATGAAGAGAGGAACCCATATATCCTTCATCATCGGAGGTGTATGTTCATTGGCGAATGCTTGAAGGAGACTGTTGTGCGGTCATCGACTAATATCAATGTTGGGATTAGGATTTAAACTGTGTAGAGACATAATAGGGAACACTATATTATCAGTTAATATGTGTGATCCCACCAGTGAGGTTGGTATTGGTGTAGTAAGCTGGTAGGTATGAATCTCATTTAGAGTTGAGCCAAACATTGAAGGAAACTTGAGCTCGAAAAACATCAGGGATGGCACAAGGTACAGTGGCACCCCCACCTTCTAGAGCAGAGGGCCTTTTCCAAAACCAGTCATGGGAGAATATAGGGGGATTATAGTCTATAATCAGTAGGTATAGGGAGGCCTCAATAAAAAAAGTTGTGTTATCTCCTAAATCAAACTTCTAATACTTCTTTCCCCATGCTCTTGGAATCATAAGGAATTATAAGGATGGACATGCTTGCATAGAGGTTATGGTGGATACTTACATGGGAAGTGATCAATATTACAGAGGTGGGACATGCCTAGATCAGTATAAAGTTGTCATTCCAAAGGATATTTGAATACCTAGTGTATTTGGATGAATTTTCCCATCAACATGGGACACCTAAGATTCCTCCTGAACCAGTGTGGGTAATTTTTATGGTGTTCTAGAACATGAGGATACTCCACCTGAGGAATAAACTAAGGTGGAATTGACCAATGATGGAACACAGGGATCCAGCGATGGATAATACTAATAATTGGATTTGGAATATTATATCCCTTATAAGAGCAGTGGAGTCACTCATAAGCATGAATTTGACATGGTTGAGCTCATCTATGTAAACGTGTAAACATAATTTCCTCTTCCTGTGCTTCTCATATTTTTTTATAGGTTATAACTAGTATTTTTCTTATGCATAACCAATTAGTATATGTAGAAAGGGTTCATATTGTAGGGGATGGAGGTTCTCTATTAGGTGTTGGAGATCATGCTCTATGGCATATTCCAGATGTTGTCACAACTGGTAGGCCTATCAATGAGGTTGAAGTAGTGGTTTTAGAGCCCCAGGTACTCCCAGTCATCTATATTGGGGAATTATAAAAAATTTAAATGAATGTATCTACTATTTTGGATGTGTTTTTCCTAGGGATACTCATTATCAAAATCCCCCTACATCAAGGTTAGGCTAAATCTCACCCACCTTGCACATTTTGAACTTTCATGGAGCTTTTGCATCAACGTGTTTTCTTGTTATTATGAATCTTCTGCTAAAGCAGTGTTGGAGGGTCCAAAACCTACTTCCAAGGTTTTGGCTAGTGTCAAGGTTTTTCCTGGGGTGGAGCTCCATTTTGAGACTCCAGTACCAATCCATGACCAAATTCTTTTCCTTTGTAATTCTTTATCCCATATGTGAGTTATGTTATTCTAGTTGATTATAATTCATCAAACTAACTAAAATTCTATTGTTTCTAGTAGTGACTGAGGGGGTGTGTGACCAGTAACTGGATAAGGTCAAGGGATTAGGGGGACCTTCTCTAATGGTGGTTCTAGATTTTTAGGATCCATTGATTCAATACAACTCGACCTTGGTCCGAGGAGTAAATCCTACTCTTGTTGTTGGTGATGCAACTGGAGGGGTGGAGATCAAGACTGGTAGAGGAGGTTCTGTTGATGAAGGGTTAGAAAAAGATGGTCAAACTATTTACATGTTTCCTAACTCCACAGCTAGATCATAGAGGAGGATCTTACTGCTGCTATCCTCATGAATTTCCCAGAATATGATTCTGCCTCATTAGAGGTGCTAGAATTATACAGATATAACATCACTGAAGAGAACTACATTTTCTATTTTGCTTCATGGAGGATCATGCATCGTTTCATCACACAGACCTTGAATTCATACCTGGTAATCCAGATGGGTCCCTTCAACACTGGTTGTGCAACATTATAACTACAGGTTAGTGTTCTTTCACACTCCATGTGATGGTCCATGACTACCTTTCTAAGAGGGTGTGTGTAGAGAGACAACATCTGGATGTCACCTAGAACAAGAGGAAATTTAATAGAACAAAAAATTTCAAAGTAGACAATCATGAAATTCATTATCTTGGGAATCAGGTGAATGAGTGTACAACATTCCTTAATGATCAAACTAAGGTCATCATCCAATTGAAGGCTCATATGGAAACAGTTGAGGATCAAGAGAAGGTGGCAGTGTCAGAAGTACCTAGGTACTAGGATGATAAATACCAAGTTCATATCCATGATGATGAGATTCACCATATGTCTGAGGAAGAGGAAGTAGAGCTTACGAGGATGCAACAGACCCTATAAGACGTGCACCAGAGGCTAGCTGGGTTGGAGCACTCAATCACCAGGGTAGATCCATAGGGGAATTTTTTTTCTAGGAAATAAGAGAAGCTCCAAGGTGTGAATGTTCGTCACTAACTACCTAATACTATTTGTTTTAAAACTTCTTGCATGAAATGATTTATTTATTTTGATACATTTTTATTATCACACATCAATCACACTTATGAGATCACCAATGACCTATACCTAAGCTCACTTGAGTCATGATCAATGTGAGAAACAAGGGACAATCAGGTGATCACATATTTATATGATATTTTCAAACAATCATCGATCACTTAGGGAATTAATTTGTTAACAACCACTAAGAGTGTTCAGGACAAGATAGGATATGGAGAGAGAATGGGGATCTCTTAAAATTTCAATTTTTTCTCTAGTTTTCAGCAGTGCATGAATGGGATAATGTCAGGGTAGTTGAATTCTACCAAAACAAATGGGAATATAGGGAATGAATTGTGATTCCCTATATCTATAACATAATGGAGGTGATGGGGTGATGGATGATAACTAGTTACAATGATCAAAACACAACATCAATTGCCAATTTTTTAGGATGGGGACAATCAAATGAGGTTCATTCACTGATCATGTTCAAAACACAGGACCTATCTCAAAACTTCGTCTGAAGTCCTCTAGGGCATGTGACCAGGACGTTAGGTGATCCATTGGGTCTTGGAAAAATTTCCTTTAATAGGGGATTTTTTAGATGTGTAGGAGGCTGAGGAACAAATAAAGGTACACATGAATCTTTGATATGAAGTGCTGGAATGTTCGAAGGATGTTTTACCCCTTGTAATTACACCATAATCGATTTGATCAAATTGGTGAAGGAATATTGCTCTGAACAAAGTTAAATGTCATATTCCAATGAGATATTCACCTTGGATGATGGGAAATGGTCAAAGAATAGGAATGATGTAGTTGGTGACCAAACCCAGAGGAAGGGGATTCCCATGAAAGGGCCAACTATTTTTTATAGTTTTACGTCATGTAGTTAGGTTGATAAACATGTAGTTTAACATTATATGGTGAGGATGATGGACACAAAATTTTAAAAAAATACTTTCAGGTTGATGGACATGTGGTTTAATTTCATATGGTGAGAATGATCTATCTCACAGTTTAACATAATGTGATTGGGATGTTGAGTCATATATTTTAGTTTCGTGTGGCTAGGATGCGGATCTTGGATGTTTTACATAATATAGCTAGAACATGTGAACCAAGGTAAATAATACCCACCCAACAATAGTATAGGACAATTTAAGAGGGTAGATAAATGGGGAAATCCCTATAATGTTTAATAAGAAAAAAAGGATCTTAGAATATCTTCCCCCGAGAGAAGGAATTGGGGGTGAGACACATAGTTTAAGCTCATAATACTTAGACTACACTATTTTGTCTCAAATGGGATATGTGTGTCACGGGGAGAGGTAGCCTTATATGAAATGAGGGTCCTAGGAATATAAATAACACACAGGATATCCCAGATTCATTTTTTATACATAGATTTTATGGTCGTGATTCTTGGATAATAGGTTAAGGATCCTATAAGGATTTTTATAGAATGGAATAGTAACAAACAGATGTGAAAGGAGTGCCAAGAAGGAATAACTCCCCACAAAACATTACTGGAGGGACCTACACATGGTTTAAAGTCATGAAACATATAAATGAACAACTAGTTTAAGGTCATTGATTTTAGACCAATGGTTCTCTTAGCTCTTAGTTTAATTTCATATATTTTGAACTGAAGCGTGTCCTAATGTGTTTAGAATGGAACAAAAGAGTAGTATCCCAACGTGAATGGAGGGACATTGAGGCCCAATGATATTAGAAACATAAGGGAATGATAAAAATAGTTTAAGGTCATTATTTTTGGACCTAGGATTATAGTTTAATATTATAGTGTTTAGACCAATGGAAAATAGTTTAAGCTCATAACTCTTATATTAAGTGACTTTATGTCTCAAAGGAATGCGGATAGCATTGAGAAGGTTACCTAATGTTAATGGAGGGGCCTAAGTGGCCACCGAATGTCGTGTAGAACATTCCTAAGACAAAATGAACATAGTTTAGGGTTTTTATTCTTAGACCATGTATAAAACTTTGATGGTTATATAACATGGACCATAGGGTGGATAGTCTCTAAGGAACGTGTGTAATATCGAAGGAAGGTAAAATTTCGTGAGTAGAGGGGCCTAGGAGGCCACCCAATGCAATTAAAAATGTTTTGGTGATAACTTGAACACTATTTAAGGTTGGGATTCTTGGGCAATTGGGTATCAAATTGATACGTGTAGTGCGATAGATTGAAAAAACACGATTTCAATGGAAGTACAAATATTCCCCACACCACAAAGCACATTCCTAAGATGAATTTTCTGTAGTTTATAGTAATGATTCTTAGAATAGATATCCTAGATTAAGGTCATAATGTTCAAACCATAGGGTTATCGCATGTCCAAACCTTTCTTATAGAGAATTTCCTACCAACCCATAAGCCCACATGAGCCATGATCAATGTGAGAAACAAAGAGTGGTATGTTATTATCATTGTTTTTAGGGGAGAAAAAACAAGGGGTGGAAGTGGATGAAAAATATTGTGTGGGAAATTATGTTATCCTAGACTTGGGTAGAGATAAAGTACTTACTGATTCATTCTAAAAAACTATTGACCATATTCACAACATATGTTTTATACCCATATTAGCTAGAGATGGGGGGAACAAATGTAGTATCATCCATTGACCATGTTGAAGCATCAGATCCACTATTTAATTATAATCCTTACATTCATGAACCTAGGATGGTTGGTGAGCCAGTGTGTCATTATACCATTTAGTTAGGGAGCCTGTTAAGATCAGGTGGATGGAGATTATTCAAATTATAGAAAATGTGAAGCAAAGTAGAAGAAGAAATGAATTTAACAGAGAATATATTATGGGATCTGGAAGCTATTCCACTATATGATAAAATGAATCAGATGTCTATTAAGGTAGGATATAATCAATCCTAGAATTTAGGGGAAGGATCTCTAGGTGAGTTTATGAAAAAACTGGGCCTGAGATGAAATATATAGGCATCACTACATATCCCATGATGATGTGAATCAAGACAAAAGTAGTTTTGTAATGTTTCATGGAAGGAGCCTAGCATAAGTGGAGTCATGTAATCTCATTAATGGATATAAATCCACATAATATTAGGAGTTATGCCAATTTTGTAGAAGGTATTGTGTGGTTCATATCATACTTATCATATAATGAATCTCGGTTTTATATGGGGTAAATCATCTAACATTAAGAGGCATCCTGGTTTTATATGGTGTATTTCCTAACACCCAATACTTATCAAATGAGGAAACATGATTCCATGTAGTGTTATTTTTTAGTCATCATACCACACTTTTCATATGATGAATCCTGTGTTCATTTTGTAGGTTTATGGTTAAAAAAATTCATCGTTTTTTGGGGATGTCAGGCTTGGCAATTTAATGTCATGCAACTCGTACTATAGATGCTACTTGTTTAGAGTCATAGAGAAAAGACTACGTGGGAAATTTCATGTTTATGGTGGTTTATCTTTTATCCAATGGGGATATGAGTGTCTATAAGGTTCTCGTTTGCATGAATGGGCGACATCATAAAAATAAAGGAGGGACACATGGGCCCTTTTCCCCAAAAATATCAACAAACCATACCTTGTGTTGATATCATGTTGTGGGGGAATAGAGGACCTTGTATTGAGTGTATAAAGAGGGATGGGCCCAGGATAAGATATCTGGGTGTCACTACATATCCCATGATAATTGGAATCAAGCCCCACATAGTTTTGGAACATGGTGTGGTAGGAAGCCGGTGCCGAAAGGGGGATACCCTCTCGAGTGGGGATATTTAATCTTCACACACTAAGATATGAGGAATAACAAATCTATACCAGGTAAGTCTATATTTTAACATTTATTACTAAAAAAATTAGTGTGGTTTTCACATCAATCTACCCATTCTTTTCTTCCTCATATCGTGCAATTAGAGCATCTCAGCATGCTGATGGGTCAATGTTAATGAATGGGGCTTATGCCTAAATAGGATGCTTGTTAGAGAGTTTTAGGGTGATGGAACCACAAGAAATGGATGGTTTTGTGGTTAATATAAAGCTAGGACTAGGGAAAAAATGACTAGGCATCACTACATAACCCATGAGGATTGGAATCTAGACACATGTAGTTATGGAGAGAGGTGTAGGCATTGGTTTTTTGGAGAAACAGGGATGAAGAAACCGTGTGAAAAATGGGTGAAGGCACGTAGTTTAGGGCCATAATGTTTATGACAGGGCTCTTAGTGTTGATTAATAGATCTTGGATAGTAGTGGTGGGGGATTTAAGGATTTTCATGCGGTAAAAATATTTAAACCCCAACATTAAAGGAGCCAAGGAGGCGTTGCACCACATGAAGTGATTTAATAGTTTATTGTTTATAGTGAATGGTCATCTGGAATGGACTATAGAAAATAGTTTAAAGTCATGATTCATAGAATATGGGGAGTGTTTGTATCAAGGGTATTTGAGTGGAATGAAATTGAAAAAACCTAACATGAAAAGAGGTAATGCAGGCCCATATACTACACAAGTACCATGAAATAAACATCACATATTTTGATGTAAAAATTCTTAGACTAATATGATGGTGGAAATAGTTTAAATTCATGATTATTAAACTAGGATGATATTAGTCCCAATGGTATTAATGTGGAATGAAAGTGGTAAGACCAGATTTAAAATGATCTGAGGGGATAAAGAGTTGATAAATTTGCAGCTAGGCCCGCAGATGAGAAGTCTAGGAATTTCTACATGTCCCATTGGGGTGGGAAGCAAGTCACAAGTATTTATAAAAATTACATGGTATAAGAACATCACCAGAAGTGAGGCCAATCCTCTATAACAATGTAATTGAGGCATCCCATGGTTTTCGTTGGGATCCCTTGATTAATAAATTGAGTAAGGATGAAATTTAACATCATGCACTAAGGAATTATTTTCATCTCATATCATATATGGCATCCTAGTTTTATATGGGGTATGATCATCTATAATTAATATGCATCCATGTTTTATATGGGATACGGTTTTAGATTAATTTTGTGTGTTGAGGATGTTAGGATTTGCAGTTTAGAGTCTTATAACTTATACAATAGAGGATACAAATAGTTTAATGTCATAATACATGGACCAACTACAAATAGTTTAATATCATATTTCATGGACCCTTACAAATAGTTTTAGGTCTTATTTCATGGACCATGGATTTGCGTGACTGAACAAAATGGTTACACATATTACCAAGACTCCTAGTAATAATGACCCACATACTCAACACACATGCATACACTGAGGGGTAACACCAAGGGTGTTATAATTAAACATAAACATAGTGAGGTGGAAAGGAGGTAAATAAATTATTTCAATATATAGAACATGAAAGGGATGATTTATGGGTAGGTACCACTATTGACCATGTTTGAAACACATGATCCGCAAATTCACTAGTCAAGATTGGGGTTAGAAAATGTAGAATCAACCATTGAACCTATTTGAAACATAGGAATTATTGTTTTTCATGAGGGATCCTTCAAGGTGTGTTCCCAGGATTGGAAGTGAACCATTGTAGCCAAGATCCATTCTGTTAGGGGGATCATTTCTATTTGAAGGATGATGAGGATCTAAATCAAGGAGGACTCAAAGTCTATTTGTGAATTGGTTGAATTTACATATGGAACTCAAGACCCAAGTTTCTATGCCAAAAAACAATTGATCACATCAATAGGGAATATTGGAGTGTGGGAGTTGAAATCATTCTCAAAGATGGGGGTCATGTGGTAGGATAATGAATGGGTTTGACCTAGGGTACTAGACATAGATGTCTCAATGTTTCCTATGAAAAAGGGAATTATTCCAAATGCAGTTCTTGAATGTGGCATAGTGGTATATTAGTGCTGAATGAGGAGAACTATAGCCTATGGGGGGTTATGGAATTATGATGTTTTACATCATAAAATAAAGATGTTGAGTCATCTCAGGCTTACTACATGAGGCATCATATTTTTTCCACATAGTGTAACGATATAGTTTAAATTCATGTACTGAGGATGTTAGGATTTGTAAAATCATACAACTTGGATTCTAGAGCTACTACCAGTTTATGGTCATTGTGATTGTACCCTTGCAAATAGTTTAAGGTCACACTGCATGGACCATTGCAAATAGTTTAAGGTAGTGTTATATAGACCATTTAAAATAGTTTAAGGTCATGTTTAATGGACCACTAAAAAATTTTAAGGTTGTGTTTTATAAACAATTATAAACATTTTAATGTCATTTTGTATGTACCATTGAAAATAGTTTAAGGTCATGTTTCATGAACCATTACAAATAATTTAATGTCATGTTGTACAGACCATTGCAAACAGTTTATGGTTGTGTTGAATGGAACATCACAATAAAATTAAGGATTTGTTTCAAGGACAATTGAAATTATATTAAGGTCGTGCTTCATGGAATTTTTTAAACAATTTAATTTCATGTTTCATAGAGCATCAATCCTCATGTGAATTAATTCTTGAGGAACATAGTATTGGTAGGTGGTTTGATACGCTCTTCATTTGTATAGATCAAGATTATGACCTATTGGAATAAACCATATAAATTATATAAGGTTTTTACCACATGGGCTCTAGAATTTCATGATTCTTTCCAGGAATCATTGACATCTTGAGAGGAAATCCAGTTTCACTCTAGAGGAGGGAGAAGTGGATAAACTTCTTGTTAAACATAGTCACCACCCTGTTATGGTACCTCTATAGATTATGAAATGCATGAAGACTATTCTATATGAGGGCTTCCAACTTATCTATACATAATTTTACCATTATTTATGGTGTCTTTTGGTCATAGAAAGTTGTTAAATGTGATGAAAACTGCTCCTCAAAAGGTAGGACTGCCTATGTTCTATATACCAGGGAGTATGGAGTCACTTGGGAGGAATTTCGAGTCATCATTTGATAGGCCCATCAGGTGTTGGGGAGATTTCACAACAAAAGTTTCCTATTCTTCCCACAATATTATGTAGTGTTTTATATAGGGTTTTACTGAATGCCTCAAACTTCCCATTTTCCAGGGTGTAGAAGTGAGATGTTTGGTTGGACCAGATATTGTACTTGGCATGGAGTTGATTTTGTTTGATATCCCAAAAGATTGTGTTTTTTCCTATGAGAATAGCATGATTAACTCCATATATATGGATGATTTGGGATATTAGGAACTCAATCAGAGACTTCAATTGAATTCTTTGATGAGAATTGTTGTTCCCACTTGGATAAGAATTCATCTGCGGTCAGATTGACCCTACACTGATGAGCCAATACTAGCGGGTCTGGCCCCACAATGTCGATTTCCCATATTAGAAGGGGACAAGTTTATTTTATGGTTTATAGGAGCTCTAGTGGTCAATGAAAAAATTTGGCGTGGATCTGACAAGAACAACACCGTTTGGTGTACTCAATGTAGTTATGGACCTTGGTTGTCCAAAATTATCCCAACCTATTAACATAATTAGAGAGATTCAAACCTCCCTGATGGTTACCACATGACCTAGCATGGAATTCCTACATAACATAAGGTATCTCATCATGTTAGATGCAATGGAGGATAATTCAATTAAACCCACACCTGTAGAGAGTCTGATCAAGGTTGGGACCACTATATGGGGTAAAATGTGATGCATGCTGACAGATTCCCTCATGATTGGCTTGGTCTGTTATGAGGATACCATACTAGGTATACTCAATGAATGGAGTTGTCTAACAGGGTGTGTCCTCAAGTGTGTGGGACCTGAGGGCCTTGTCATAGAAGTACTAGTATCTAGTTTTCTTCCATATAGTTTCCATCATCTGACGTGGTAGGGGATATGACCCTCTGATGTACCACATGAATGATATAGTCATCATGGTCGAGTTCTATGAGAGACATGGCCAGGATTTACAAGGTGTATACTTAACCATTTTTTGATCAAGTTGCATGAGTCACTTATGGATGACAAGGGATCTCAGCTATCAACTGGAAAGTATGCTCCAATCAGGGCATACTCTCCTTCTTTCTAATTATGTAATCTCCATTAATCTATTTGATGAATTACATAGATTCTCCCTTCAATTGTTAGATAAGTAAATAAATCTTGAGGGATAACTCAAAACTGGTAATGAGAGGATGATACTCAACCTCATTATTGGTATAGCCTTTTGAAAATAGAAACATGTAGTTTATGATTTCTTGTGTAATTGTGATAAAGATGATCCCCATGCCTACTCTATTGAGATTGGGATTATTGATCCTCTAATAGGTCAGGCTCCAGGAGGAACCTTCAAAATGAATCTTCCAACATGACAAATTTTGATCCACTAAGAGGATATCCTCCTATGGGATTTCTACATATAGGGGAAGTTATTCCAGGGTGGATGGGCAACTAGTAAATATTTTAATGCCTACCCTTTGATGGCTTCTAGTGGGATGAACGAAATGTGAAACTACTAGAGGATCACGACCCAGTATGCCAACTATCAAATACATATTGGATGATTTAGGATTTAATTAAAAGTGTTTTATTAGGACACTAACTATATCTCATGATATTATAGATAATGTCGCAACTTATGCACTAAGAAAACTAGTGCGAGTGAACTATTCTCAATAGGAGACTATCTAGTATAATTGTCGAGTAACATGTGACTAAGATAGTATAAACTATTTTTTATGTCCTCATTAAATTTCTTGAAAAAATGTATGTCAATATATCAATCTAGGGCATTCATGTAAAGGAATAGAAGCTTCCATGAGAGAGGTGGCACAGAACTAATGGTTGTTGTCGGTGATACATAATATTCTCAAATGAAGTATAGAGCTCATCATCACACTTGTAAATGGGGCCTTTCCTCTTGAGTCTCAATAATGGATTACACTATTCAGTTAGATTTACAATAAATCAGAATATGTAAGGTAAGTGACCTTGGAGCCCTCATAGCTCTCAAAAATTTCTTAGGGAGTCATTTGGAAGATGTAATTGGTCTTACCTAGGAAAATCTTGATTCTTATGTATATTATAATGAAGCTAAGAAATTTCCTAGAGGTAACCCAGAATTCACATTTCATGGGTTTTATCTTGAAATTTTCATAAGGGATAAAGCCGAACACTTTTTCAAGGTCTTTGATATATCCCTGACACTAATGGGATTTGACTACCAAGTCATTTATGTTGTGTTCCAATAATATTCTATGAATCATTTTGACTATGTGGTGCATGGATTGCGGATATGTGGAACTAAAATTTTTTAAGCCGAAGGGAATCACCTTATATTAGGAAGTCCCTTAGGGTGCCCAAATGGTTATGGACTCCTCATTATCATGATCAACCTGATTTTGGTTATACCTAGGTTATCTATCTAAAAAGTATAGGGCATGGAACCCTTCTATAGAATTATTCAAAAAAAATTCTTACTGGAAGGAGAAAATCATCCTTCAGATAGTGATGGTTGAGGTCCTAGAAGTTGATACAGACTATGATATCCCTTTTTCTTCCTGATTAGGATAATATTACATAGCCATCTGGGATATTGGAATTCTCTGACTAATTTTGATTTTATAAGCTTGTCAACATTGGCCTTGACCATGGAACCATGGTAGGGGTGCATCTTTCTAGGTGGCTTCTTAAACCCATGATGACATGCTAGAATGAAAAGGTTGTGAATGGTGAACTAAGCGTACATTTATGGCATCTCATCATTGATCTAGGAAATGAAATCATTACACTACATTAGGAAGGCCACATATTTCTACTTCTCTTCTATAGAAAATCCTTCATTAGTCTGTGTCGGCCTTGGATCTTCCTCGGAACCAAGGTTCACTTAAGCTAACTCATCAATGGTGTTGGAGAAACCATATTTAAATATAGGATGGGTGCTTTCTAAATCCTTTTCATCATATAAGACAATATAATTAGAGGATGGAGGTTTCTATTCCCGGAAAATTGTCTTAGGGGAAGCATTGGTGCCTTGTTTGGAAGACATAGAACCTTTACTGAGGGGTTTCTGACAAATTTAAAACATGAAAATTGATTTTGTTGAGAAAATTCCATCAGGCCTATGATCAGGATTTCTATGATTGATGTTGATGAATTTGTGATGATTTAAATTTCTTTCATTCCTAATTTATGGAACATGAATTCATGTCATGAACCTGTAGACATAAGGTGAACTTATTGATACTTCATAGGATTTGGGGCTTCTAGTATTACCCAAGCCCACTTAGTGTAAGGGTACAAGGAAATATTTGGATTTTCTTTTTTCTTAGGGATGTTGAAACCCATTTTATTTGAGAAAATGAAGAATCCCCCAATTTTGGAATTAATTTCTCCAACTAATGAATTAGGGGAATGAATCATTCATTAAAATCTACCCATAGATTGGTTAATGCACCTATTAGATCATTGGAAGCATTGATACACTCATCCTCTTCAGCCTAAACCTGATTCCCTTCTGTATTTTAGTATCTAGTTTCCAGATAGCAGGATTCAAAAGATTCAAAGGGGGACATCACCTTGGGTTTGCCCTACTTGACCGTTGAGAGAGTATTCGAGGCACTAATGATACGAAAAAGGGAATGCATCATGTGAATAATGTCAAGGCCAACCCAGTAGTGCATTATAGGTGGTATCCATTGAGACTACGATGAATTCGATGCTTGATATTATGCCACATAACTGGGTATTCATATGATCCATTCCATGTGTTTCCTACACACTCTTATCATAAACCTAAATTATTGGATTTGATGGATTGAGATCTTCTTTTGTCAGACCTAACATGTAGAGTGTCTGTCTAGAGATGAGATTGTTACCAGAACGAGTATCCACCATGCATTTGAAGATTACCATTCCATTAAATGGGCTTATAATGTATAGAAGGGGACTATTACCCTAGGTAAGTGTGCCATCATTGTATCTATAAAATGATATTATTTCATGGAGTTCCTCTTGATCGGAACCCTATTTATATTATCCCTTTAGGGAAACTACCTTATATTTGAACTGTAGAGTGAACTTCAAGGCTTCTATGAAATCCACACATTTATCTCAATAAGTGAAGGGACATGAAGAATACAAATCTCACAAATATGCTAGCCAGGTTATTCAACACATCATAATTCCCCACCAAAGGCATGTTTTTCCATAGATGGTCACTCTTTGGTAAGGGTGAATCAAATGATGCTAGTTGGACCACTAGGGTCTGACTAGTGCTAGAAATATTTTTCTGCTGACTAACTAGACTTCACTATGAAATTTTCAGCTGACCATCGATTTGATGAGGTCAGGCTCTATTTGGATGCACCTGATCATGGCCTAGTCATGGTTGAGCTTCGTTGTTAACAACCATATTTGAGTGTCGATGTGTACCTGATAGATCATACATGGAGTATAATTCTTGTAGACATATATAAAAAATCTACTACCTGGTATCAGTTGCATGAATGGCATAGTTTTAGCCAATGGACAAAGCATTCTAGCAGCTTGAATTTCCACAGCCTTTCCATTGACTGTATCATCTAGAGGCACCCAAGGGGTTTGTAGATAATTCCCAACCATTGGGAATCAAGAAGTGGTCTACTAGAATGAAGGAGATCATGGAGGTATACTCATCGACGTCATCATTGAGGTCATCAAATGATGGAAGGGCCCTAGATGAATCTCCCAACACAGCAAGAATGAAATCTCTAAGAGTGTGTGATGGATTTAACACTGATAGGGGTTATTGGATTCCCTTAGCCATTGATACCTGTTCCTACAAGAAATGGAAGGATACAATGTAGATTCAAAAGTAACAACTAGAGGAGGAAGAGAATCCATATGAGTTTTTTTCCTACCTAATAAATCACGGATGAAAACCTCAGAATGAGAAACTTCCTTATACACCAACCATTCATCATATTTCTCTGAACTATGGCTAGAATCCTCTATCCATTCACCAGAGCCTTTAGTTTCTCTTTCAAGGTTAGTATAGACATGTGCCACCTATACTGGAACATCACACATATTTTCCGAACCCTAATCCACTTTGTCCTTTAGAAAATATTTAAACACATAGAATTTCTTGATAGTGTGTCCAATGAGCATGTGGTATGGGGAATGATTGGAACGTCTAGTGAACATGAAATTCTAGGGCCTCTTGTACTCTGGTAGTTTCAGAATTCCATTTTCAATTGATTAGATGATGTATCTAGGGACTTATGATTCGCTAAAAGAATATTTTTCATTTCTTTTCTTATGATAATGCAATCTAGGGTCCTTTCTATGACGATGTGATGGATCCACATTCTCTCATTGAGGCGACTTCGATTGGTGAGGTGGTGTTTTATAGGGTTATGTTGGGTGATTTTACACATGGTATGGTATAACTCAAAGTGGATATTCTAGAAAATGATCTAGTAGGTTTACCATCTCAAGAACTTTTTCATGCACAGCATTGGTAGTCTTTTCTTTTTTAGATCTCTTCATGGATGATGGAGGATGTAACAGACATGACTATGGTAAATTCCACTACATGGTATACTTTATACACTATGACTTATCAAAAAATCATAGAATCCACCTAGAAAGTTTTTGTTTATTAGTACATAAACCAGATCACCATTATCATTCCTCATGCACATCCTTAACTATTGTTCCTAGCACAAAGACATGTCAAGTGAATACATGCGGCCTTTCCATAGGGAAAAATGTATTCAACTAACTCATCAGGTGAATCTTTTCACATTAAGTGGTTTAAAGTACATTTATTATGTGTGATGTATATAAACTGGTAGAGGAACTACCTACGAAGGTCCTCCCCACCTGAAATGTACCCTATGTGTAGCTGGTTGTACCGGACTAACTCATTTCCTTTAAATTTCTACAAAAAGCATTAGATTTTGGAAGTATAGTACTATTATGAGGTCCCCAACATAGGTACACACCTTGAAATAAGGAAGGATTTGTATTGTAGTGGGTCTCCTGTCATAGTTAATGGAGTAAATCTAGGATCTTAAAAAAATGGGGGTGCTCAGATTTTCTCCACCCATGCTGGGTACAACTTTCTGTCATGTGTTATTACCACCTGTCGAGTCTATGGGGCATCGAGGTGAGTGGTGAGAGTGGCTATCTAGTCATCTTGGAATCTTCTTCCACTAGGTAATTGATAGGATCATCAAATTGGGTATTAGCCTCATAAACATGGATATTGGGATCATCAACTCGAAGAGAGGAATGGCCTATAACCCATAGAATATAATCAAATTTCCCAAGATAATTTAGAAACTTGTACATTAGTCTATTTCCATATCCCCTAGATTCTACACTGACTGGATGCATGAATACATTATGCTCGAATGGGAATGTTTGGACAAGTAGAACCGGATACCCCAATAGGGTAGAAACATGGTCTCTCAGAGAATTTCCATAACCGAGCACTACTCAGCAATGAGATCGATGATGAACCTTTTTTATTCTTCAACCTACTAGAGTAAAGATGCTATTGTGGCTTCCATTTATGCTATTAATGAAACCCTGAAGGGATCATATGGATCAATATCCCCCCTCCCCTTGTAGAGATTCTGGAAGGTTGGTATAAATGAATCAATGAGGGAATCTTTGAGGCCAATTTCCAACCTCAACTGGTTAGTGAGGACACACACCAGAGGGTCCTCATGGTGCATCACCCCTTGAGGTGGATCTTCCCTACCATTCCCCATGTAATTTCCCCCATTCCTATGATCATTGTGAATTTAATTTAAATCATACCAATCATGTTAGTTAGTTCAAGCGGTGCTATCAACAGTAGTGCATAGGCAGTGATGTCTCAAGATAGGGCTGAAATAGAGAGCATCATACTATCCCTAGCCTATGATATGCACATGTGGAGGTGATTATTTCATAAATCATCAGAGCATTGTAAGTACCTTTATGTATGTTTGTTGAAGGGTTTTATATTATCCATATGACTTAGGGGGTTATTCTAACAATTTTATTTTTTTCAACCTTTATGCACTGTCGGTTGTGGGCCTTGAGGTGCTCCCAAACCCCATAGTTGACCAAATAATGATCACTAAGGGGGTGAAACATCACCCAAATAATTTTGAACAAACACAATACCTGGTACTCTATGAGGGACTCTTGGATGTCTCTGTCTGAGGTTTTAGTTGGACATAATAATATTGATAGCTAATTTGTGGCCAAGTCCTCCCACAGTCCCTCTTTTTTATAGGAAACATTATTCTCTTGGTCTACACAAAACCAGATTAGAACTAGATGTGATGTGGGTGGTGGCACCAATGTAGACCAGTTCTGCTATTATATTACTATGAGTGGTGTCACTTCATGTGTCAAAAATTAACTACCTTATGGGATATCTATCAGGGGTAGTTCCAACAACATCATCACATCCCTATAGAAGGGGTTGTTCACCACTACCTCACATGTGAGGATAGTAGAATCTATTTATGGTTATGTGGAATTATATCTATCTAAAATATCCATCCTAGATCTCAAAACATCTCAATATTCTTATTTTTTGGTAGAGATAATTGAAACTGGTAGTGAAAAAGTCAGCTACACCATGAGACCCTAGAAGAAAGCCATAACATCCTCCACCAATACGTACCTGTGGAGGGATCTAGGGATCCTGTGGATCTTGGCATTCAGGGTCACAAATATTAACTTTTGGAATTCTAACCCAGATTCTATAATTTGGGTGGAGGATACAATATTTATTCACCTGTTACATTGGAATTTTTTTGGTCGAAGAGGTCAATGAATATATGGATCTTCCCATGGTTATTCTTTCATTGGCGGGTGTTGAACCCTCTTCATTGGGATAGTTCTTCATAGTTTTATTTGTCTCTATCGAGGGGAGAAAATTTTTATTGGTAGGTTGTAACATGGGGAGTAACCACACTTTGGACGGTTGGAACACAGGGAGTACCTATGTGCTGAATGTTGATGGATTTTATAGGACCTCTACTTTGATTGGTGATGGAGAATGGAGGACCTCCACTTTGGATGGTAGTAGCACAGGATGGACCTATGGATTTTCTGTTGAAAGACTAGAGAGGGATTCTACTGTAGTTGATGGGATCCTGAGAAGGACCTCAATACTAACCCGTGTTGGTGTAGGAAGGACTTCTGATTTTATTATCCTCATTAAGAGTTGTCCTATAATGGATTTTGGTGGTGCTGATGATGGAAAGAGTCAACTCAGCATGTCTATGAGATAGATGGTGTCTCAATCCCGATCAATAGAAAATGAATCCTTACTTTATAGGGACCCAGATGGATATGGAGGTGGTGAAAGGGGGCATTGGATCCATTGAATATGCCTCTTGTTCGTCATTATTTGGGTTCTTCCCCTAACATATGCATTGGATGCTCCTGACTTGATCTAGTAGAGCAGGGGTGGTGTCTACCTAATCATTAGTCATGGGGACATGATGATGCTAGAATGGATGTGGATTAATGGGAGCCCTCTTAGGTGAATCCATAGAATTATTTAATGTGGGCATGACTTGAACATCCCCTACCTCCTCTACATAGGGGAGTGATACATTAGAGTGATCCTAGGAGAAACTCCTAAAGTGGTTTGTTGATGGAAAGGGGGTGGTTTACCCACTCATGGCACTCAAGGGAATTGGTTTCGTTATGGTTTCAATGCCTCCAAGTCCTAATGGGGTAAATCCCTAGTGGTAATGGTCCCCTATTTTTCACAATGGTGTACATGGGTGTTGATCACCTTCCTTTAGATGATCTCAGAGGGTAAGATTGGACGTGGGTCCCTAGAATATGAAGGTTGGGTGAAATTAATGGTGAATGTATAGTTTTATGGGATCACCACATCAAGATTTCTTCTTCCCCAAAACCTGTGATCACCAGGTTTCAGACTCCCTATGGTTTAAGTCCTATAATTCATGTGGGTTCCTCTATAATTACTGTTATAGGAAGAAGACTCTCAATTCCCTAACGTTATCCAATCATCTAAAGAAAAGAAGAATCAACACCATCAATGTCGTAGAACAAAGATTACCAACACTAACGGACCCAATTTATGGGTGTGATTCATGATGGTCCCTCCATTTTTCATAGTGGGTCCTGGCGCTAAATATCTAGATCCAATGAAATGAAAAACTATTGATTTTTTGAACTCTACTAGTCCCCATGGTTAACAAGAGGGGTTACAAGTTGGGTTCTCCATTTGTATTTTTGATTCATTTGTCACGGTGCCTCTATATAATTGTGTGATGGATTTTTTTACCCCACATTCCCACATTCCAATGATATGTGTATTTATTTACTTTTATTTGAAATTTCTACTTCTTGATCAAAATGGGGTGATGGGAACACTCTTCCTCCTTCAATTTTTTCCTTTTTAGATCATATTTTCTAATATGGTTCTCCCTCGTAGATTATGTCATGTTCATGTAAATCATTGAAGGTGCCATCTATATGTGGGTGTTGGTTAATTACTCTTCTTCTGTCTCAAAAGGGAAACAATATTCCGTCAGTGTACTAGTCATATTAGTCATCACTAATAATGTTCAGACATTAGGTATATTAGGCCCCCATGAATCTTCCGCTTTCAATGGAATATAATATTATGAAACATAGGAACAGAACCTAGAAAACCATGTGTCAATAATGAGGTAATTGAATCCAAAGGATTAAGTCATGTTTGTTTTTTTACCTTATTAATCCCACTTTTATTATGGGTTAGGTGTTATATACCAGGGCATGAATTTAATGTCTTTTTGAGATGGGATTGTGTTTTATGTCTTGTTGGGATAGGATATATGGGCGTCTCCCACAGGTTTAATGTCAATCATAGACAGATCAAAAAACCCTATAGAGGTGTATTAATGAGGGGTTTTCCTAAGAGGGAAGATTTCATGGCTGGATAATTAGAGCAGAAATCCTTATTGAGGTAGATCAGGGAGGTGTGTCCCTAGTATGGAAGATGTCACACATGAATGAATAAATTAGAACACCATATTGAGGTGGATCTAGTGGTGGATTAAGATACCCAGTTTAGGTGGGTCTTGGAAGTGTGTCCCTAGTAATAAATATATTACAACAGAATGAACAGATCATAATTTCTTATTGAGGTAGATCCAATAGGTGTGTCCCTTAAAGGGAAGAACTAACAACTAGATAAAGGGATCAGAATTCCCTTTGGAGGTTGATCTATGAGGTTTTTCCCTTGGAAGGTAGATCTGACACTTGTATGAATTGATCATAACAACATATTTAAGTGGATCAGGGAGGATTTTCCTTAATTGATAATATATCACACCTAAATGAATGGATTAGAATGCACTATTGCGGTGGATCCAGAGGTGGATCATAACACCCTATTGATGAAGATCTTATAGGTGAATTAGAATGCCCAATTGTGGTATATCTAAGAGGTGTGTCCCTATGAGGAAATATTTCGGACCTATGTTTAAATTTTTTGGGATTGAACCTTAAGGAGGCATCCTATGTACCATGTTTTAATTTATAGGGATCAAAACCAACATAGTTTGATATTGTATTTTAGGTTCATGTGATGAGACCCATCCAAGTAGTTTAATGGCAGGTGCTAAGGATTCTCTTGTTGTGGAAGAGGCATAGATGAGGTATAGTGTGTTTCTTGCACATTGATGTTTCCCTATTTGTATGTTCTTCCCATATGATTTATAAACAGGGAATCAAATGATTATTTCATATGGTAGGAGGTGTGGGGTCTTTTCACATTAATCATACTTGGGGTATCTTGTGTTTATTACATAGGGTAGGAGGTTTGGGTCCTTCCCATGTCAATCATACATGGGGCTTCATACGTTTATCACATAGGGTAATGCAATAGAATTAAATCATTTTCTAAGGAAATTTTCATGCAATTTAACGTCATAAAACTAGTATTTGGATCTAGGTAGTTTTACATCTTGCATATTATACATGGTGGGGGGTACACCCCAAGGAGTACAGCGTCAAGGTGAGAGGAAGGTTCGGAATAAGGACCTCCTACCAAGATAGTTTCATAGTTTTTATTAAAGATTTCACCTCTAGGGCTTACATGACTACTTATCTTGCACCTTGGGTAAGGAAATGGTATTGGGACTACCAAGGAGGAGAAAATATAAAGAGGTCTGATGTTATGGTTCCTATGAATATGAGAAACCATAATTAGGGTACCTATGCTTGGGAGAAACATGTAGGGTAATGGATGCACAAATTCATAGGGAACATCATGTAGGGATCTAGGAAGTTTTTATATGAAACATTATTGGGTTGTGTACAAATGGATTTGGGTGAATAGTGGGTTCAACAAATGGGAAACTTATGGATTCAAGAGGCACAGTTCTATGCAAGGGTTGGAGTTGTGCACATATTAGGGTCACAAACTGGAATATTCTCTTTAAATGGACTAATCCGCCTTAGTAGTAGTTTCTCGAGGATCCCTCCATCATAGTAAAATTCATGTTTGGGATAACATGAGGTCTTTCACTCAAATGATAAACCTTTTTGGGTCCTTGATTTCTTCTTTTGTGCATCATCATGGAAGAGATGGAGTTGCATGTACTAGATCATCACTTTGTCTTCCAAAGGGCCAATTCATGGTTGGAGGAGCACGTATTTATTGCTGAAATCCTTTGATGTTGGTGCTCAAATCCTTTGATAAAGAACTATGTTGTTCACTTTAACATCCTGCTTTGTTTAGGATAGTCATCACAAAAACATTAGTTTGATGTTAACGTAGGAATGCAATTCGATGGATGCACAATAGGGTTGCATGTAACAATTATTTATTTTATGAATCATAAATTTAATACATGAATTGGACTTTGGTACATGTTCAGATAGAGGGTCATCCATAGAACTTCTCATCAACTTTGGCACACAAGTCATTTGCAAACAGAACTATATCTTTTCATGCAACCATGGAAACTTGAATGAAACATTCTCATTAGACCTAGAATGGTCCTTTAGGGTGAGTCACATGTTCCTTTCATCCAAAACATTCTGTTTGAGGTTTTATATGATATTCTATAATTAAAAATATATAATATCATTTATTATATATGTATATGTTTCTCATCCATCATCCATGCATGTGTTCATCCATCTCATGTATGTATTCATACATCTCATGCATGTGTTCAGGCAGCTCATGCATGTTTATTACAGAGTACATCCAACAACATCTCACTTGTATTAAAATTCCATAATGATGTTAGAAAAAACATCACAACTATTTCTAAATACATGCAACCATTTTTGGATGTGGTCTTCAATAAAAATATCTTCATTTTGAATAAAATCATTTCTCCAAAATTTTATCATTATCCAAGGGCCTAGCTTTGTGACCCTACATGCCTTAGTAGTATTTAAAAGAACTATAAAATCCCTATTTCAAATATTTAAGCAAAGTGAAGAATATAGTAAAGCATCAGTGCTACTCAAGCTACTAAGGGAACTGTTGTGATCTCCATCAAACATACTCATATATCAATACTAATTTTCCCACCATAGGAAGAATTATATGCATCATATGTATCTTATATAATCCCATTTTACATGAAATAAAGTGACTATTATACATGTCATATTACTATATAGTATTGGCCTCTCATATTTTATTGATACTTTGAAAAAGATAGATTATGTTTTATTTATCTTATAAGTACATCAGATGTCATTTATCCATGTAGCTGAACATTCCATATGAGAAACAACTAAGCATGGCCAAGAATTTCATCAGACTAATTAAATTATGGGATAGATGTCTTTAAAATGTTATAAAACTATAGAAATCCCATCGTTGTTACACTCTAACCATTGGAAAGATCAACAATATACCCAACCACCCCCTGATTATAAAATTTCATATGATGACTTTTGTAAGTTGACTATCAAAGTATGAATTTTTTAATGCAAGTTATCTCATCACCCTCAAGTAAGAAGGATTGATAATATGTATATACCCCTATGTTTCTCTATGAAAATAGGAAATTATTTGAGATATACTTTGTTGGATCAATATGTGTAATATGTATATACTAATTACATCATTAATCTATTATTTCCAACTCGTATACAACTCCCTAAAATTAATACATGATTACATTCATGCTAACCATATCAAATAATTACAACCTATAATACTATGTTATGAGGATCTATTAGGGATAACTAAAATTAATAATTTTAGGGGATATCATAATTCATCTATTCATGTATGATAAAATTACAATACACGTGAATTAATTATAATTGGATATTTACTTTTTTATAATATCATGGTATCTTCTCAAAAATTAGAACCATTCTCTTTAGTGTCTCACACCCATAGTATACACATGAACCTCGTGTTTTTGCTGCATAAAATGTTTTCTAAACATTATATCTATATATAAATGTTATCAAATAATTATGTGACCATCTGATAAAATACTCAAACTAACCTCTTAGTGAGTAACATTTGAAAAGAAGGCCCGTTTAAAGAACATTAAAACTCAATAATCATATTCCCTATGTTCAAATATTTGAACTTGTATTAAAACTCTTTAACTTCATAACATTAAATGAAATAATTTTTCTTTCTTCTACATACATATAACCATTTATATGAACATAATTATAATCCTTCGATCTCATTCCTCAAAAAAGTTTCCTTGAAATATTAATTAAATAATGAAAAAATTTACACTTTCACTTTACTAGAAAATCCTACTCCCTTTTAGGATAAAGTTATATCAACTTCATTATGAATACTAATGTAACTCTTTATATATTTTCTTTATAACCATTCCCCAATTTTTTTTTGATAAATTGATAACTCTTAGTTACAATAATGAATATAATTCATTACATTTTTCTTTACCACTATACGCTAAAAACTTTTAGGATTGAAAGTGTAATTCACGTTTAATTTTGACTGCTATAATCCTTCAAGAAATATTGTATTTCACTTTTTATGATGTCAAAATGTTACTCTTTACATTATTCTTTATCGTCACATATCCTTATTTCATTTAGGATATTGAGTGAGAAACCATTCTATATTTTAACTACTATATTCCTTAACGATATATCTTCTTTCATTTTTTTCAGGATAACTAAATTTAACTATATAATGTTTTATTTATCATCACATATCCTAAAATCATTTATGATATTTAGTTTAAAAAATTTAATAATCATATCCACATTCTAAATTGTAACTAAATGTATCACTTTATGATTTTCCTTCCCACCACATATCCTAAAGAGTTTTAGGATATTAGGTGGAAAACACTTAATCATATGACGTGTGTTAACCTTTAGAGATTAACAGTAATCATATCTAATTCCAAACATAATCCGACTAGTCTCTTAGACATTATTCTTTTCAGAATATCTTTCTATGAATCACAAAAAACATTTTGTTAAGAAACAACATGTATATTTTTTATTAATATTTAACAAATAAACTGTTGTTCCAAATCATATATGGTGTTATATGAGTTTGGAACCATTTTTTTAAGAATATATTATTAAAATATACCATCGATGGGTAGTGGAAACACATTCCAAAATATTTTAACAAATAGCTGGATAAAAACATTTATCTTGGATAAATGACTTTTATATATATCTTCTTTTGAAAACATATTATTCAAATTGATGAATCATAAACCATTAATATACCTTTAATTATATATTTAAAATTTATTTCTATCAAATAAATTCTCTTTTAACATAATTAAATGAGATGAAAATGTACATATTTTACTTAGATTCATATGAGGTTTATAAAATCATTTACATTAGTATCCTCAAATTAATTACTATTTACATAATATCATAAATATAAACAACATTCTTAATAAATTTTTCTATTGATTTTTAACTCTTTTGTATTTAAAATAATTTTTAAAATATACATTTGGTATAACATACCTTTCAGAAATAAATCAATTAATTTCTATATCATACATACCTGACATTTATATTCTATGGAGTTTCACAAAATAATTTAAGAATATCATGGATAATCAAACCATACTGTATTATTATTCTTTTTATTAATATTTCAAGGTTTTAATTTCCTTGATTGTATTCAGGAGGAATCATTGTAAAAATTTTCAACCATCCTTTCTTATTCTAGTTTTAACTTTTACCTACTTATATTATCCTTGGAGTACTAAAAACAATACATCATATTGAAAGTTCAACCATTCTCAAAACATTGAGAATATTGAGTAATATTTTTTGAATACATGAACATTGTAAGAACATTTAAATAAATTAAAATAGTATGTATTACACAACCAGAATAAGAAATATTTGTCTCCCATTAATGCATGTTATAGAATTAAAAAATCATAAACCATGTGTATCAAAAACATCATAACTTATTTTATTAAAAAATATTTTTTCCCTGATATTCCCATGAGGATAATGAGATAATTCAAATCTTATTACATGTTCATTATATCATGAATAATCCATCTTATCAATGAAACAACTCATTTTATCCATTACTTGAAAGCAATCTTCAATCATCGATTCATTCTAAACATTAGTCCTTATGTATATTTAGAAAACATGGTAAAACAAACGGATGAAAGTATATATATATCAGAATAATTGAATTTATATCTATGACCAATAATTTCATAAATAAACAATTTAGTCTCATTAAGTCATCAATATATTCAATCATATTGAATACCATCTAACATACCCAATCATATAGAGTATATGAGACTAAAATTCTGTACAAAATTGAGTTACCCAATCATATTGAATACATGTGAATAAACTAATATTCTATTACTTATTATGAATATAATACCTTTGAAAACTATAATAATCACTTTATACTTCCATAATAATTTATATTTACTTACTGGAAAACTTCAACAAACTCTTACTAAGTAAATAATTGTTATGACACATGGAATTTTCTTAAACAAATTTTCGTAAATCACTAATATTTCATAAACACATTTCTTATGTTACTATTATTGGGATATAATTACATTAATCTGCATCTTTTTATAGAGTAATGAAAAAGTTATGTTTGATAATGAATATGATGACTTTATCTACAATAGAGTATTTTTACTTGTTGAGTATCATGTTTTGTTAACACCCAACAAGGACATGTTTTAAACGGGCTCCCACAAAAATGATGGCCCATTTTTTAAATTTATCACAACCATTATTTGGCCAAGATCAATATTTCACTAAGAAATGAGTTAGTTTTAGCATTAATCTAACCACATTGTTATTTAGGTAGGGAATCATACCGATCACAATAGTTTTGAATCTTGGATACATTTTAGTGGATAACCACTTGTCAATATTCATCATATGGATTCACTCAAATCTATTCCTCCTATAACCTAATCATAATAGGGTCTCTGAGCTACTGTAACTAAAAGAAAAACAAAAAAAAAACAAAAAAAAATATAATCTAGAGGACCCCAACATTATCATGATACACCCAATAGAATATTCTAGAGTCACTCATTTCATTATTATCTTTATCATTGTAACAACCAATTTTTTTTAATAATATTTATTTCCTAAATTTGTGTGTTATTTTATACTCAACAAATATATATCATTTAATTAATTAATTGAGTATAATTAAATGATACCAGTGGGTTTTGACTGTTCTATGACCATTGGTTAATATTACCATTGGAAACTAAACTCTTAATGTCACAATTTGTTATATAAATAAATGTGATCTTGGTTCATTAATATAGAAAGAAGAGTTGATGGACTCATTCAGTAGACTCGGGCCATACAAAGACCATCTATTAGAGCTTGGGAATTTGGTAGCATCTCTAGGCTTTTCTTGAAACCAAGCCCAAACTGAGCTTTATGTGAATCTTTAACAGAATCGCCTAAGGGAGAAGTTAAAAATAATTGAAATCACCACTCTAGAAATTTTTTCTAAGACACCCCAAGATTCAATCACCATTTCACACCATTCACTTAGGTCCTATGTAGGTTTTATAAAGGGCTATGTAACTAGAACTTAGTTTCATGTGTAAACCTTTAGTATAAGTAAAATTTTTACTTCTTATTATGGAAAAGATGGTGAATTTCAAATATCTGGATAAATGTAGGATGAATTTATAGTTCTATATTACTAATTAATTTTTGAAAAAAGATTATTTTTTGAAAAATTCATTTAAATTATAAATAATTAATAATGTGAAATTATTTTCAAAAAATGGTCTTCTACAGTTGTGATCGGTAAGAAAATTTGAGTCTAATATGATCAATTTGTTTCTTAGTGAATCGTAATGTATGAATAGTAACATACCCATATGGATAGTGATGAAAAGTAATGTATAGTAAATCAGTGAAAAAATTGAAACATCATCCATGAATGTATAAATACAATTTTGACATCTTAAATGTGAAAAAATGGCCATGGTTTTAATTTGGTTGTTTTTGTAGGTCAAAAATATATATTTTACAATTTCATAATTAATTTAAAAATTTATAATGAAAATTTATTTTCATAAATTGAAATCATAAATTTTTACTTTATTGTCTTATGGTTATACGATAATTTTATGGAACCTTGATTACTTTTTCAATCTGTTACAAAACAAGTTAAAAATTTAGAGTCATTTTTTTGAATACATAATGATTTTATTTAAAAATTAAATTAAAAATATTTATAAAATTATTTTCATAAAATGGAGTTCATTTTTGAATTCATAGCATGGATATTAGGTTAGTTTGAATTTATGAGATTTTTATAAAATGTTTTGTTTTTCGGTGAATATTGAAAATACAGTTTTGAGTGTCAGGTGTTTAATAACATCACTAATGATGTAAAAATTATTTAATAATTCTAGTAGAATTTTCTAATAGTAATATATTCTATGAGGTGTCCCAAGTGGCCTATTACATGTGAAAATACCATGGTCAAGCCCATGTATTTTCAAATACCCCCGATGAGGTGTCCCTTGGAAATTAATAAAATATTCCCCCATTTTTTCTATAAATACAAATCCATTCTGTGATTCCCTTCATTAAAAAATCCTCTGTAGTGAAAATATTTTCTTTTTACCTCCCAATAAGTCCTCACAATTTACCCTCATTCCCCCAAGGTCCCAACCTTCATGCTTTTGAAATTACTCATCAAGGTAAATGGACCTTTTACCCTCCTCTTTTACATCATGACTTACTTTATGTGATGTATTATAGTTTCTATTTCATTTTATTGGGGTATATTCTTATATATAATTTTGGTTTCCCATTTTATTTCCAGATGATGAGATACCCTTTCGTCTCTCATAAACTAAATTTATGGATTTTTAAGTGACGCCTTTATGCTGCAAAATTTTCATAAAAGAAATTGCATCTTCCCTTTTCTTTCATGCTTCCATTCCATGTGGTATATCATTCAAATATCCTTACCATGTTCTTATTTATATTTTATTCTATCCATACACTATATTATGAGTTATTTATGATTGTTTTTCCCTTTTCCCCTCTCTTTTTATTGTTTTCTAAAACCATGTTATATTGCTGTTATGCTCTAGATATTTCATCTCAAAAATTTTCTCTCTTTATCTCAATGAATTCTATTATCATATTTATGTGAATACCCACAAATATTTCATCTCAATGGGTGTTCATAAAAACATAAATATTATATTATTGACTCTATAATTGACATTAATATAACCCTCATTCCCTTCCATGAGGAATAAATGACATAATGATCATGTTTTTAAACACTTTATAAAATGTCATAATGTTGATATGAAACCCATTTCATTTACTCTATTTGGGTTATTCATAAAATGTATGATTATTATATATGTGGCTCACATGAAATTAATGAAATATTAAGTGTGCACTATGATATCCCTCTAATTCATTGGGTAATGAATTTAATCTCTAGAAATGACATGTTTTACGATACCTCGGTGAATAACCTTTGCAAATATTATGACTCCTTGGAGATAAAACTTGGTGATAAGTTCATGAATGTATAAATTAAATGTTTTATCCACATATTCATGTTATGGTTCATGTTTTTTCATTATGACATTCCTCTACTTCCATTCCTCATGCCTTTATGTTTTTTATCAAGTTCATATAGATATTACAAATAAACTGATTCCCTTTCTTTCCTTACAAGGCTTTCTGCTCAACCTTCCCTTTTATGTATGTCTCCAGGTTAATAGATGTGGTATTCATAGATAATATGAACTTTTCAATAGTATTTTCAAGGTAATTTAAAAGATTGTTTTATTTTTTCAAGTATTTTGTTCCTAATTTCCAATACATTAGACTTTAAAGGTCCTTTGTTGGTAAAATGTAATGAAAAGATATGTAATAAAAAGGCGGGATGCCATTGTAGGTATCAAAAAAATGATTAGTTATTTATGGAAATTAGGTGATGAAAACATTAGGAATAACCCCATATAATAGTTTATATATAAGAAAATTTCATGGTATTTTGTTGAGTATTGAGTTAGTGGTTTATAAAGAAAATACATCCTTGTCTGGATATGAGTAGATAGAGGTGGCTCTGGCACAGATGTACCTAAGATAGAAATCTCTGAAAAAGTTTTCCAGGCTTAACCCAAGGTATACTGGTACATGAAAATGGTCCTTTCTACAATATTGGTTAGGAGACATATGGGAGATATGTTTGGTTAATCAAAAGCATTTTACGAATCATTATGAATGATTTATAGTGAAATGTAATTATTTAAAGAATGATATTTTAAGAAAAAAAATCATGTATAGTTAAAAGATTCATAAATAAAATAATCTTCTCACTAAGTATTTATTATTTTAGAAAATGGAGGGACATAGGAAGAGCCATGCAAATGGTGACCACAATGGACCATGCACTGATGGCCCACTGATGGAAGCCATAATGGAAACTTTAATGTGAATGATGAACCTACTGACTCTAGTTATTGAAAATAACATGAATCAAAATGAGAGACTGATCTCACCAAGAAGGGAACAACATTATATTGAATCCTTTATGTATCAACGACCACCAACCTTCAGTGGATCTACAGACCCATTGATTTTTTAATAGTGGATCAGCTATATCGAGAAGATCTTTTCTGCACTCCACTATCTTGAACAATAAAATGTTACCTTGGATGTTTATCTCTGAGAGGGAGAAGCTGATCAATGGTGGGAACTAATTAAAAACACAAGGTAAAGAGTGTAAGTTGAATCTATGGAGTGGGAAGAGTTCATAGGGACATTCTTCAACAAGTATTTCCCACGAACGATGAGAACAAGAATGGAAAAGGAGTTTCTCGAGCAAAATAAGAAGGATAATGAATCAGTGGGAAGCTACGAGATGAAATTTACAAGGCATTCACGTTACACCTATAGAATTTTCATGGATTCAAATGGTAAAGTTGATAGATTATTCAGTGGACGAAGACCTCATCTATGGAATAATCTACCCAACTGAGATTATGATATCAATGAGGATATCGTGTGAAGTGCGATGAAAGTCAAACTCGAGTTTTGTGAGACATAATGATCTCATAAATTCAATGACGTGAAAATATCGATGGATCCAATCTTAGGGAATGGATTTGATCAGGTAAGAGAAGGGAAAAAATTACAACATCCCATGTGTAATAAATGTGGGAAGAAGAATCCAGGGAACTACCTACTCGGGAGAGGGAAGTGCTACAAGTGTGTTAAAGATGGACACATTGCGCGGAATTGTAATAGTGAGGAGAAGCCATAACTTCACAACTCTAACATCAAGGGGAAGATAGTGAATGTTATACCTAATGCCTAATGCTTTAAGTGTGGATAAGTTGGGCACTTTTCCAATCACTTTCCAAATTTGATTGCAGTGAAGGGGAGTCACCATCAGCCACAACAATGACCAAGGGAAATAATCTAACTTTTTCAATCTCTATGGCTGATTTTGTAGTGCCAAATTATATGGTGGAAGATACTCTTGTTGTTATCTCAAATATAGAAAGTACATTGATTCATTTTGGTTCTATTTGTTACTTTATTTCCTCCAAGCTTTCATATAATTTAGAATCAACCCCCAATTTTCTAAAAGTAGAGTTATCAGTCAAGACACCTGGTGGGATTATCCAATCATCATCAATATTTATAAACTATAGTATGTAATATAGGGAACACAATATTATTGAAAATTCTAATATTCATTCCCATGCGTAAATTCGACAATATACTAGGTATGGACTGGCTCTCAATGTATAATGCTAAGATCAAATGTTGATGCATGGATATCTCAATAGACTTGAATTGAAAACCTATAGTTATCTTCGAAGTAGAGAAATCTCACCCAGATCTTTGTCTAGAATAAACTCCTATATCCTTCATTATAGAGTATATTAGTGAAGAAGAAGAAGAAATGAGAGTTTGGGGATGGAAAATTTCCCCATCATCTAGGAATATGTTGACGTATTTCTTGAGGAGTTACCCAGACCTCCCCTATAAAGAGAGGTAGATGTATTCATTGAACTCATACTTGGATCCCATTGATATCAGAGACTCCGTATTGGATGGAAAATGTGGAGTTGGAGGAGTTATAGAAAAATCTCCAAGTTCTTTTGGAGAAGGGTTTTATCCTACCAAGGGGGTCTCCTAGGAGAGAACCTGTTATCTTTGTGAAAAAGAAGGATGGATCAATACAGCTATTCATCGATTATAGAGTACTGAATGGGATCATAGTGAAGAACAAATACCCTTTTCCAAGAATTGATGACTTATTTGAACAACTTCATGGGGAAGAATTCTTCTCTATGATTGATCTCCGATCTGGTTATCATCAATTGAGGGTGAAGAAATAAGATAATCAGAAAATAGCCTTCCAATCAAGATATCAAAATTATGAGTTTGTTGTTATTCCCTTCGAACTGACTAATGCACCTACTATTTTTATGTTTGTGATGAATAGAGTCTCTAAGTACTACCTTGATAACATTTTGGTAGTTTTTTATGATATTCAGATATATTTCATAAGTCGTGAGGATTACTAGGATCATCTAAGGGTTAATTTGCAAACACTATGAAAGGAGAGGCTTCTTGGAATGTTCAGAAATTGTGAATTCTGATTAGAGTCAGTTTCATTCTTGGGATACATTTTAACCAATGAAGGAATCACTTTTGACCCTACAAAGACAAAATATGTAGAGGAGTGGCATCATCCTACAATAATAACTAATATTTATAGTTTTCTTGGATTATCAAGATATTATAGGTTGTTTGTGAAAAAAATTTCCAGACTTTCTAATCCATTAACCAGGTTAACTCGAAAAGGATACTAGTTTATCTTGACAAAGGAGTGCGAGGAATGTTTCCAACAGCAGAAGAAGAGATTGGTTAATACAACCATGTTTAAATTTTCCATAAGGTGGATAAGGATTCATTATTTTTAGAAATTCATATTTGAATGGGATTGAGTGAATCCTCATGAAAATTGAAAAATTCATTTCTTATGCATCTCGATAGTTGAAGACTAATGAGAAGAACTATCATACACATGATCTGGAGCTGGCTTCAGTTGTTTTTTGATGTCAAGATATGTAGGCACTATCTTTATGGGGATTAATTTGATATATACACAGAACATCAATGTTTGAAGTCTCTTTACACCCAAAAGGAATTGAACACGAGACAAAGGGGATGGTCGGAAATTCTTAAACACTATGATTTTTCAATTCATTGTCATACCAGTATAGCATACAAAGTTGTTAATGCATTAAGAAGTAAAGACCCATATATTCTGTCCATGATGAGGATTAAAAGAGATCCTTTGATCAATTAACTAGTAAAGATGGACATGGGAATTATAAAGGAAGGGACATCATAAACCCTAACCCAATGGATTTCTCAACCGTCATTATTAGAGATGATCAAGAAAGCTCAAAAAGAAGATCATTTGTAACAGAAGAAGTTTAAGGATGTGAAGGATGAGAAGTTTCCTGAGTTAAATATTGATAAAGAAGGTGTAACAAAATTTCGTACAAGACTATGTGTTCCATATATTCTGGAAATAAAGAATGATTTGATGGATGAATCTCATAGCTCTACTTTCTCTATACATCCTGGAAGCACAAAAATATATAGGTACCTTTGTGATCTTTATTGGTGGGATAATATGAAAAGAGATATTTCTAACTACAGTTCAAGGTGCCTGGTATGTCAGCAAGTGAAGGTAAAGAGACAACTTTCTATAGGGTTATTGCAACCACTACTTATACCAGCATGGAAGTGGGACAATATCTCTATGTACATCGTCACTGGTCTCTCAGGAACTTTCCACAGAAATATTACGATAGGGTTATTGTGGACCATATAACCATGACTAACCATTTTATCTCTATTTAGGAAGATTTCTCTCTTGATCATCATGCCAGGATTTATGTGAAGGAAGTGGTAAGGCTTCTTGGATTTCCACTTTCTATCGTATCTTATCAAGATCCAAGGTTCACATCAATATTTTGGAGAAGTCTTCAACATGCTCTAAGCACTGAATTGAAATTTAGTACGACCTATCGCCCTCAACCTGATGTCCAATCTGAAAATACTATTCAAACACTTGAGGATATACTGAAAACATGATCAATAGAATATAAAGGTGGATGGTATTAATATCTCCCTTCAGTTGAGTTCTCTTAAAACAATAAATTCCACATGAGAATTCAAATGGAACCCTATGAATGTGTATATGGTAAGCGATGTAGAACTCTTACTTGTTGGCATGGAGTTGGTGAGAGAAATCTTCTTGGGCCTAATTTGGTGAAAAAGTTGAAAGTCAAGTTTCATGCCATACAACAACACATTAAGGTGGCTCAACGTTGGAAAAAGAGATATGCCAACAACCATCAAAGGGACTTGGAGTTTGATGTTGGGGGAAAGGTATTACCTAGATTTTCAACTTGGAATATAGTCATTAGTTTTGGGATGAAAGGGAAGCTCAGTCCTAGGTACATTGGCCCCTATGAAATCTTTGATCGCGTGGGAGAAATGGTCTATTTGCATGCACTTCCTCCAAATCTAACCCATGTTCATGATGTATTCCATGTATCCATCTTGAGGAAGAACATACCTGACCCTTCACATGTACTAAATACCAAGGTTGTACAACTAGAACATGACCTCTCCTATGAGAAGTAGATCGTGGAGATCGTGGCTTATAGAGACAAGGTTTTATGCAACAAGACTACCCATTATGGAGGAACCACAAATGAGAAGAAGCCACGTGGGAACCAGGGGAGTCTATGAGGTAGAAGTACCCACACCCTTTCTCTTCTTAGGGTATGGGTCAAAATTTTGAGGATGAAATTTCTTAAGTGTGGATGAATGTAATAACCCAAAATTTAAAATAATATTTATTTCCTAAATTGGTGTGTTATTTTATACTCAACAAAACTATATCCTTTAATTAATGAAGTGTGTAAAATTAAATGAGACCATTGGGTTTCGACTATTATATGATTGTTGGTCAATATGACCATTGGAAACTACACTCTAAATGTTACAATTACTATTTATAAATACAAGTGATCTTGGTTAATTGATACAGAAAGAAGAGTTGATGGCCTCATCCAGAAGACTCTGGCCATATGAAGCCCCTCGATCAGAACTTGGGAAGGAGGTAGCATCTCTGGGCTTTTCTGTGGACCATGCCAATGCTGAGCTTTAACATATGAACTTGAATGTAATATCCTAAGGGAGAAGTTCAATATGATTGAAATCACCACTAGGGAAATGTTGTCTGAGCATCCCAAAGATTTTATCACCATTACACACCTTACACTTAGTTCTTATGAAGATGTTATAAGGGTATATGTAACACGTCCTTAGTTATTTTTGTAATCCTTTTGTATAAGTAAAATTATTATTTTTTATTATGGAAAAGTTGGTGAATTTCAAATATACTGATAAATGTAGGATGAATTTATAGTTTTATATTATTAATGAATTTTGGAAAAAACGGTATTTTAAAATATTCATGTAAACTTTAAATAATTAATAATGTGAAATGATTTACAAAAAATAGACTTCAACAACGGTGATCAGTAAGAAAATTAATGTATAATAAGATCAACATGATTTTTAGTGAATAGTAATGTATGAATAATAACATACCCTTATGAATGGTGATGAAAAATATTGAATAGTAAACTGGTGAAAAAAGAGGAACTTCACCCATGAATGTATAAATACTATTTTGACATCTTAAATGTGAAAAAATGATCATAGTTTAAGTTCCTGTTATTTTTGTAGGGCTTAAATATTTTATTTAAAAATTTATATTTAATTTAATATATTAAAATGGAATTTATTTTAATAAAATTTAATTATCAATAGTTAATTTACTGTGTTATGGTTATACGATAATTTTATGGGACCATGATTACTTTTCCAAGGTGTTACAAAACAAGTTATAGTTTTAGAGTTTCATTATTAAATAAATATTTTATTTAAAAATTGAATTAAAAAATTGCGAAAATCATTTTCATAAAATGAATTTTATTTATAAATTCAGATCTTCAATATTAGTTTAGGGTGAATTTATGAGATTTTAATAAAATGTTTTTTTGGGGAATAGTGAAAGTAAATTTTGAGTTTTAGGTGTTTAATTACATAATTAATGATGTAATAATGGTATAACAATGATTTAATCATTCTGGCCATCTTTTTAAAAGTAAGATCTGCTATGAGGTGTCACAAGTGGCCAATACCATGTTAAAATACTATGGGAAAGACCATGGTTTTGCAAATACCACCGATGAGGTGTCCCTTGGAAATTAATAAAATATTCTGTCACTTTTTCTATAACTACCAGGAAATTACCTCATTAAATTCATTAAAAATTCCTCTTAACCAAAGAACTAGTCATTTTAACTCCAACGAAGTCCTCCTATGGTTCCCTCAATCCTCTAAAGGTCCCAACCATCATTATTTTGAAGTTACACTTCAAGGTAAGGAAACATTTCACCCTCCTCTTTTAAGTCACGACTTAATTTATGTTATGTATTATAGTTTCTATTTTATTATATTGGGGTATGTTCTTTTATATCATTCTTGTTTTCCATTTTATGTCCAATTGATGAAAGACCCTTTCCTGTCTCATAAATTTATTTTTGGATTTTTATGTGACGATGTCAGGGTGGCGGATTTTCGTAAAAGAAATCACATATTCTATTTTCATTCAAGTTTTTTTCCATGTCGTATGTCATTCAAATATCCATACCATGTTCTTATATATATTTTATTCTGTCCATATAATGTATTATGAGTTATTTATGAGTGGGTTTCCCTTTTCCCCTCTATTTTTTTGTTTTCTAATACCATGTTACATGGTCGTTATTCTCCAGATATTTCGTCTCAAAATTCCTCTCTCTTTCTCTCAATAAATTCTCTTATCTTATTTACGTGAATAAACAGAGATATTTAGTCTCTATGAGTGTTCATAAAGACATAAAAATTATATTCTGGATTCTGTAATTGACATACATTTAACCCTCATTCCCTTCCATGGGTTATAATTGACATAATGATCTTGATTTTAGACACTTGTTAAAATGTCACGATGCTCATGTGAAACACATTTATTTTACACTATTTAGGTTATTTATAAAATGTATGATTATGATCTATATGACTCACATGAAAATAAATACATATTAAGGGTGTGTTGGGGTATCACTCCAATTCATTGAGAAAAGAATTTAATCTCTATAGATGACAAGTTACACGATACCTTGATGAATAACTGTGGGAATTTTTATGACTCTTTGGGGATGAACCTAGGTAATCTGTTCATGAATGTCTAAATGAAATATTGTAGTGGAATATTCATGTTATCATTTAAGTAATTATCATTATGAATTGCCTCTAATTCCATTTCTCATTTCTTTATGTTTTTCATCAATATCTTATTGATATCACAAGAAAACGGATTCCCTTACAATCATTACTGGACTTTCTGATCACACTTTACTTTGATGTATGTCTCCAGGTTTTGAGATGTGGTAGTTCTACATAGGATTAAATTTTCAAGAGGCTTTTCAAGGGTATTTAAATTATTGTTTTATGTTTTCATGTATTTTGATCTCGATTTCCATGACACTAGACTTTAAAGATCATCTGTTTGATAAATGTAATGAAACATTATGTAATAAAAAGGAGGGATTCCATAATAATCACTATCATGTAATTTCTTATTAATAAGAACCTGAGGGATACAAGAATTTGAGGATCATGGGGGCCTAAAGTAGTGATGAACGAGGGCATCTCCATGAATCTAGTTGACCCTTTTGTGTTTCACGGACCTCACATTATGAAGGACATGGGGGTTGGAACCCATGACATCAAGGGATGAAAGGTGGTACACAACTTGATTTCACTCACACCATGAGTGTATCAATTTTGTATTCCTTTTGAGAATGCATCTGCACATTTTGATGATGTATTTAATAGACCAAGGGGATGGGGAAAATCTGATCAAGGCTTTTTGCAGCATCTTGGAGTTAGTTTCAACCTCCAAGAGTTGATGAACTTCTGATGGAAAAGGCTGATAACCCGGAGCATATGTTTGGCCTCTACATTATGGGAGGAGCAACAACCATGATGGGAGGAGATGCCAGGATCACTAAACCCTTATCATCATGAACCATGTGTCTGTTGTGAAGGACATGCACAAAGAAAGAGCTATCCGAATTCATTTTATACCGTATTGATGTGTACATTTATACACAACCAACTTGTTTTTTTACTCACATTAAAAATGAATTTATGATATATTCATTCTTATCTTTATAAATTATATTCATATGGTACATGAAAAATAATGTAATTTTATAGAGTCACCCACCTGAGTAATCTTGAAGTGACAGATATACAATGTTATTCACTTTCCTATACAGGGCATAAGCCCCTGGTTTGGCAGGTAGTCTAACCCCAACTCCCTCTTCTCATGGTTACATTACTCAATAAAGAATAAAAATCATCATAAATCTAATACCCAATATTAAATACTATTTTTAACAAACTAAATTCAAGCTAATACCATTAATTACAAATCGAGGTCAATGTATTTGAAACCTAAATTTTATGATTTCAAAACTAGCATGATATAAAATGCACTATTCTAGAATTATATTACCATTTTAAACTAAATCATACACAATTAATCATATAAACTATGTATAAATATGAATAAAATACATAATAACATTTGAATAAATGAACAATTAAAATATTTAAATTTTTTATAAACATTTATGAATAATTCATAAATCAGAGATAATTATAAACCCTTTTATAATATTTAGTTTTATCATTATGAACATTCCATTATTATCAATAAATACATTTATATTAATTCCAATATGAACTCTTACATATTTATTATTATATAAAATTTCAAATATATACTTTATTTTTTAAATTATAAACAATTTATAATCCAATTTCTATTATGTAATCATTTTATATAATCTAAATATCATATACTTATTTAATATTTAAATCATGATCATATCAATGATCAGAAACATTTTTGATATGGAATAAATTAGATTCAAATATGACATCTTTTAGTTTTGAACAATTCGAAATAATTAATTATGGAAAATACATAATTATTAATATAAATATTATATATTTTATTCTTATTTCATAATTTATATTTCCTTATAAATTATTCTTTTATGATTCATAAATAAATACAATTATTTTTAGATCGTATGAATTTCCATATAATTTTCTAAAATTTTATTTAAAATATTAACTTTTTATATTTGGGAGAAAATTATTATAAACACTTATTTAATTATTTACAAATAATATATTATAAAATAATTAATTTTTAAAACCCTTTTAAATTAAATATTGAAAAAATTCATATTAACATGATTTCTAAATAATTTTAAACAATAAATATTCTTCAATATGATTAATTTTTTTAACACTTTTATGTTTACCCTTATGTTGTACCCCTACTCTACGTAAGGGTTTTCCATTTTTATCCTTATATAGTCACTCTATGTATGGGTAAGTTGTATTTTTAATTGCATTTATAATAGTTAATTTAACCTTAACTCATCTTAATACCATGGAATAATGGTAATACATAGATTAAATTCACGCAGATCCCTTTTTAAAAGGTATTACCTTTATAAAACCCCATTGTGTTAGGGTATACTATATTTTTTAGATGCTTCATAAAGCTAAATATCATGGATCCTTATATATCTCTATTACCTTTATAAGTAAGGGTAAAAGTATTGATGTCCCTTACGTAAACCCCTTGTGTAATGGTTCTACCTTTATACAACACGGTTTTATAAATTCAATCAGTAAGTTTACAATTACATAAACAATCATTATAAGGGTATCACGTAATGGTAAAGACAAGTCAACCTTTATGCAACACGTGTCACTGCCTCATAAGGTTACTACCATTACACAACTCATTTTCGTAAATACAACACTGAGGATACATTTACAGAGACCATATGTGTAAGGGTATTACATTTACATATCCAACCAACGTAAGGGTAAATGAAATTTTACTTTATATAAGTCATGTAAGGGTCTTAAATTCGTTTCATATTTTATGAAAATTCAATTTTTATTTTGTAATTTAAAAACCTATAATCCAGAACATTGTATTCTTGACGAAACAAGCATCTAATACCACATATGGGTTTCTTATGAAAATTAGTTTATTATAAAAATCATAATAAAATACAAATACAAGTCGGAATATCTTCAAAAAAAATAACATTTGAGTAAAATCAATAAAAAAACTACCCCGAAAAACATGAGTGGTAGCATCTAAATTCTTCCCTTGATAGACTGTGCATTAGGGTGATCGCTAAAAACATTGAACGAAATCACCCCTCCTCCGAGGGGGGGGGGGTGACACCAGCCAAAGGATCCATGATCGTATCATATGGATACACTATATTAGAATATATTTTGTTAAATTCTCATAGAGATAAAAATATCTATGGGAGGAATATATGTTTTTAAAAATATTCACAAGTATCTCATGAACATACACCAAAGAGGAGGATTTCATCCTCTTATATAGGTGAAGCTTCAAGCTCCTCCAATGAATCTTATTTGTTTCATCCATTTGGGTCATAATTCATTGAATGGTTTCAATTAATAAATGAAAATCTTTTATTCTATTAATATATGGTTTTTATCTAATTAAAATATTCAAGAGAAATAATAATGTTATATATATATATTATTCTATGCATTACATGTATAATAAATATATCTATATTATATTTATATATTTATATATTTATTTATATTGATATTGATATTTCTTAAATAACATGCATGAAATAATACATGGATCATATTCACAAATTAAATTTACTCTCATAATATATATATATATATATCTCATGCATCATTTATGCATGTGTACATGCATGTCATTCATGTGTACACGCATCTCATTGATGTCAATTTTATTGAACATCCATCACATTGACATCCAATATCTCAAATTAACAAAAAATAAAACACTATTATTTAGAATCCATTTAGGCACTTCAATCTCTCCATTTGTATTTGTTTTCAATGCCACTTTAATTGTGAAGTTAATGTTTTTTAACTCACCCATATTGAAAATAAATGAAAATGTGGGAAAAGAATTTATCCTCCTAAATTTTTGGTCTTCAATACCATATATAAAATTCCATGTTACTTATCTCTAAATTTTAAGTAATGAGGAGTAGTATTATTATACTTCAATTTATTCTCCCCTTTTTTCTATTTTACATTGAAATTTACATAATAAATTCATGAGAGAAAGAATCCATCTTGAATCACTACTTACAAGTTTCAAGTGACATTCATAATCGATGATCAGTATAAGAACCAACTAAGTAATTTTGGAATGAAATGTTCATTATTTCCGTCTCATCAATGAAAAAACATAAATGCCACATGGGATAACTTGATGTGGAAAACGTGATTGATTAAATTAGAAAAACAATTCCCATAACTATGCACTATGTGATACCAACTGATCCATTTTTCTGAATAGGAGAAGATCATGTAGATTTTCAAGAATTTTCAAGATCCCACACTCACTTGAACACAAGAATCAAAAATTTCATGTACATATAAAAAACTAAAACATTAAGTTGTTTAATCACATCCCCAAAATAACATAGATTATATGATTCAACCTAAATATTGGAGAGCAAGAATCATACCATAAACTTAAAATTCTCCATTTCTTCACATACTTCTAGAATCCACATGAATGAATAATTTTGATATGGCTTGGTTGATAGTTACCCATCAAGTGATTCTTCCCATACAACATCACCTTCAATCCACAAACATTCAATCACCTTAATGTTAATTAGGGAATATGGATGGTTATTCAAAATATCATTATCTTGAGTATGATTGTTGATATGATTTTATAAAACCATGAATTTCATCATCAGTTTTATTCATTCTTTAACCATGCTATTTATAGTTTTGTTCACCTTTGGGTAGTATGGATTTCCAAAATATATTTTACTACTTCATGGTTGTAGAGTCCTTAAATTTTTATATATTTTTTTATCTGGACTCCATGGCATAAACTTAGAGGAATTGTCATCTGCATTTTTTCACCCTCAACAAACCATATATTTCTTAATGAAATTACATTTCTTGGGATGCCTATGAAAATTTATGTCATTGTTTTACACCAATATTCTAATCTTCTTATTCATGTCCTTGATTGAATTATGAATTTTTTTATAATTATCCCACTATCTTTTCATTCCATGTCTTGTTTACAATAATATATGGTGTTGTCACTCTTACCATAATAGAAGTATATTCTCTTTGTATGTTGAAAAATCAAATATATACTTCTTAAGAGTTTTATTTTCTTTCATGTTTGATTTTATCCTAGGGGATTGAACCTCCTTTTTATATTTTTGGCCATCTTAGGAGCTATATTCTTTCTAATGGTATACTTTTGATTCTTTCACATTTCCTTTTTTATCTACTATTGTGGACATATTCATTTTTATCATGTCAAATATGTATGATTGGACAATGAAAAAATTCATCATATTTGTGGACATATATGTCTCCAAATTCATAGAAATTATCATGAAACTCATATATGTTCTTTAAGTGAATATTTCTCTTGTTCGGTGAGTTTATCATCATCGTAGTAGGATTTCTATTGATTTCAAATTTACTCTACCTACTTCTTTTTCATATCTTAATTGCTTATATTTTCATCTTATACTATCAATCAATGAACATATTTATGAAACTCCATTTTAGAAAAGTGATGTTTGGTCGATCCCCCACACGAGGAATATAGCACTCTTGTGGAAGTTGTTTGTTGAATATTAAAACATGTGAAAATTTGAATAAAAAAATCCATTTACAACATATTTTCACAAAGAAAATAAATATAATGAGTATTTCAAAATTCATCCATCTTTATCTTAGTATTTACAAATTCTCACAACTCAAACCGATTTTTCAGCTTCAGTTACATTATGAAATACAGTCATTGAATCGAATATGACATGCCCATAGAAAATTTTAACTACTTAGAATAAACGAGGGAACATTTTCATTTTTATACACTGAAAATTGTATATTGATTAATTTTAGAATTTATTCCACTACCATTACATCGCTGGAAAAAAAGTTACAAGTCGTTGAGTGAAATATATAAATTTAAGTGTAATTATAAAGTTAACAAGTGGAACATCAATTTATGAATTTATACTCATTTTCATAAACTGGAGTTACAATTTCGAATTCATTGATATAACTAAAAAAATTGTTATAAGTCTATTTCCCCCTTCTTCATCTAGGTTCAATATTCCCTTCAACTGAATAAATTTATTTTGGAAAACCAGGTACAAAATGAATGTTTCTATTACATGTATCTGAATAACACTATACAAAGAACTTATTGAGTATAAATAAATTGAATTTATTCATTAACACAGTGCCAAATTTCTCAATGATTCATTTTTGGAATCCAAATTGACAATTATACTCTTGTATAAATGGGGTTATATCAATTTTTTGAGTTGGGTCCATGATTTTTTTTCAAAATGGCCATGTTACCATGAATTATTTTAAAATTTTCAATGTCCACTTTTTATAATCTCAATTACACAATGATATATTTACTGAAATTCTTTTTCCTAGTTCAAAGAAAATTTTCCATGAAATAATTGGAAAACTCACTAATAAATCATTTTTGGTTTTGAGGATCAATAGTAAGAAAAAATTCCTTACAATCAACATGGGGTTCAAAAAATCATATATTTTCCAATTCAGTTCAAGAATTTTTGAAATACTCAAAAACATATACAAAATATTTTGTACATGTTCAAAATAGATTAACTTTTTTAATGTTTTCAAAAATAGACTCACTAAATTATGAAACCAAAAAATAGGAAACAACAACCCACAATTACCACCCTCCCCCGCACATGGTTGCATTTATATCCTCAATGAACATCATTAGTGATATGAATATTTCTATATGATTTTAAATAGGATAGAAAAACTACTATAATTTAAGGTGTTCTCATGGGTGAAATTAAAAATTGAATGTGGATAGCCTTGGGGTGAGTCATTATCACATTAATTTTTAATTGTCTTAAAGAAGCATCAATAGCTACAATCCATTTCGACACCTGTATAGAAAATTAGGTAGAGTTAAATGGTGTATTATAATGTATAAGTTAGAAATGAAAATAATGGTAATGTGGAGAAAAAAGATAATTATATTGGGTAACCACCCAAGTGGTGATGTAGTTTTTCTTGTCTTTATCTGGATAGTATGTGAATTTTCCCCAATCTGTTGGCTGGTTAGTCTTGCAAAGAAATAACAAGCACATTTATTTTTTCCATAACACTTTCCAACTATCTTCTTATCTTAGAGATCTCCCTCAACATGCCTCTTCATGTCCACCCCCATAATAGTGGTATGTATTCTATGATTTTTGGTTGAAAGAATGATATTTGGGGCCTCTTAAACCATAATAGTTGTGCCTTCTTCCTCCAATGGTTGTTCTAAATATTCTGTTTGGATACATTCAATTAAGCAAGAATTGGAATGTAATTTATGTCGAATAATGTTAAAAATGGTTCTGTTAAAATACATATTTCCTCTTCATAGAGAGTATCTTCGGCTTCTAGTTCTTCATGAGAACACACCAAAAACTCTTCTAGATAAGACTTCAATATATTGTCAAAATAATCTTCAATGATATCCTCTTCAACTATTAACCACTTTTAATAGCCCATTGGTTCTTCCTTGTTTTCTTCTTCCAGCATGGTAACATAATCTTTAATTCTACGATTGAGTTTTTATTCTATTTTGGCTACCTTACATTCATCTTTTTCTGCCTCCATGGCCACTTCATCTTGAAAAAGGCTGAGAAAAAGTTGTACTAGTTTTTGAATCTTCAAACCAAGAAGGTAGAGTTATAAAAGATATTTTATAAAATGAAATTAGTATAAGGGTTGATTCAACTCCTCATATAATCAAATTTGAAACTCTTTTTTCTCATTAAACACCCTTAAATGGTCATCTGTAATGCATGTGTCTGGTGGTTTCTCAATCCTATCCTCAAAATGAAATCTCACTAGATTTCTTCTTCAACATCCAAGATGTAATTCAGTTGACCTGAATATATCAAATTAGATTTATCCAAGCACATTTAACTTAGTCGCTAATTTTCAGTTTAGACATTCCTCTTATAATGTGCAGTTAGATAAAAATGGTCATTTTAGAACATCACAAACATGAAAAACAAATATAAAATGGCATGATATAACTAGAAAAGTCCCACACCCACACCCAATCCATCCATGGCATACTTGGAGAGCATGATCACTAATGAGGTGACAGAGAAGGTCGAGGAATACTTGGGCTATGATAGATATTATGAAGGTCGTAGTGATAGTGATTTGTTTAGTTTTTGAGGGTCGTTTGATCTTTCCGAACCAGGTCACGCTCCTACGATGTTTTTCCAAATCTATAAAATTAAATATATGAATTTTAGTTCATTTTTTTCTCATATAAATTCGGAATAAAAAGAATCTAGGTTGCATGATACATTGTTTATTTTCAACACATAGTTCATTTTCCATTTTCAATATCAATTTGATGTTCCAAGTGTTGATGGGTAATTATATATTTACTTCAATCTCTAGCCCCATCAGTCCTTCATTCTCCCATCTTGCATGATTTGTGTTGATTCTAAACTCATATTGTATTGAGAAAAAGTATTTAAATGATATTCAATAAAATAAAAACATGATGAGTCAAAATAAAGAATATCTCCTTCCTTTTTATCAACATTCAATTTGTATTTGAAGAGTTGGACCACTAGGAAGATATGTATCATTTAGAATAGTGGAACTTCATCAAATTATTCACGCACATCATGTTCTTATTACTTCATCCAATTCATCAATATCTTCAAGTTCTACCTCTACCTTGTTTGTTTCAATAAGATGGAATGGTAATCCAGTTTTATCTTCCTCTTAATTCCTGATGGCCTTATTTTTATTGTTTCATTGGATACTAAAAAGAGGCTTTAAAATCATCACACCAGGCTTTGAGTTCCTCCATTTTATGTAATTTTTTTATTACAACACATGCATGATAATAAACCAGCTCACAGACTTGACCCTGTCACTGCTGCCCCAATCCCCCAACCCTCGTTCCACCACTCTAGTTAGGGATATTTCCTCTATTCAATCATATCTTCTCGTACTGGTGGGGGCATAATTTATTTTATTTCACCTTTTTAGATATTTTTTATTATATTTCTCCCTAACTAGAGTGGTTGAACATTGGTTATTGTGGGCATGTGAATCAAGCATATGAACAAAGTTATTTTTATTAGTTTTTTATATTGAATTTTAAAATAGTATATTTTTAACAAAGTGATAAAGACAGATTATTTTCTGACCTCACTCACTAGAATGAGTTCTAGGATGATGAGTGGCATGTCATGGTACCTCCAAGAAATAAAATTTTGAACATGAATTAAATGTATTGGTAGTATAATTAGGTTGTATCTCGTGAGGAGAGTGGTTTGGTGTGTTCTTATCTTGTTTAATGGGTTCATTATGTCAAAAATAATATGTTTGAATTAGATTTTTTTAGATTCAATTTTAAATGAAGAGGCCTAAATTTAGTTATCCACCACCTTGCCCATTAAATAATTATTCTATTTTATCTCGCTTTTTTTCCTCTCTAACCAAGTGAAACATCACTTTATTACTCTCACTTGGTTGTTCCAGATTAATAAGAAGGATGAAATAATCATTTAAACCTCTATTTGAAGCTAATCTAGTGACTAGAAATATCAAATCACCCTCAGATCATCACATTGTTTACAATCAAAAGTAGTGAAGATAAATTAAGTGGCATGTGTGTTAAATCCAGGGAAAGAGAAAAGATATATTAAAAAATTTCATAATAATACAGAAATATCATAATTGTTTAAACAATTTAAATAAATCCACAGATCAACATAAGTGAAGAAAAATTGAAATTTTGAATTCATTGATGATAGGGGTGAATAGTGCCTAATTAGAACATCCATTAATTAAAATTTACACCATTATTGAATATTTGTCGATAAAAAAATGAAGGAAAACAAGAAACAATAGTAGCTTCATTTGATCAAGTAATTCTAATGTAGACTCCCTTCTCAGCGAATAGATCTCTATTTATATAATAATGTCCATACTTCATGAAATCCTTCAAAAATTTCATCCATGTGAGAAGAGAAAACTTTTTATGTTCGCTAATGATTTTAATACATTCTAGAATATTACCTAATTTTAGCATCGATCTTTCGCTCCTTCGTTGCTTCCATATGTGATGTTCGAGTGTCCAAATACCTTTAGGTTGTTACATAAAATATCATTCTTCTTCCTGGAAATTCTATAATGATCAATCCTTTCTCACTTTCTAGAATAATCGCAAGGTGACATGATCTATTGCATCATAGTGGGGCGAAAATTGAGTGAGCTTGTGATAAATTTGAAAATGGTATTCACAATGTTGGGTCTAGTCAACCCTGCACTTGGGATTCAACATTGGTATGTCATGCCACTAATCTATGTTTGGACATCACTGTTGGTTACTAGGAATTGGGAAGATAATTCTATTGACAAGAATTTGATGCTATTATAGTGAATTGTTTATCAAGAGCATGGATTCACAAAAAATTGGAATGAATTAGTGATGCAGCTTCATGCATGAATCAAAGGTGCTGGATGTGAGGGATAATGAATTGGGGTTACTGGTATGGGCGTGGTTAATTTGGAACTTCATGTGAATCCAGGATTTCAGTACATGTTGAAGACTCCTTCATCGACAAGGATGTGAGTTTGATGATTCTAGTCAGAGTGGGATAATGTTTTTGGGATCAACTGCTCATGAGAAAGGATTGACCAGCTGATATTTTAGTGAGGAAATTCATTATGAACCTTGTCTACATAATCCTACATCATTACAACCAGTGAACTGGTAGATAATGCTTCCCACTCCATCTTTGATCTATATAAGGAACAATATTTGTCATGAAAATTATCATTTAAATTATCTTCTTCTTTAAGCTCATGTTACATCAGCTTTATATGAATGTTTGTATGTTGAGAATATTGAATCCTTCCATCCATGATGGAACATGATATTTTATAATTTGGTTGATGATGCTATGAATTTTGATTTATGATTGGAGATCTTGAATCTGGTGTAGATTAAATACTCTAGTTGAATGCGACCACATCTCTTTTGTCTCCTATGGTGGAAATCTAGGATAGCTTTGTGAAGATGTGGGGAATATTCGATCGAGAGAGCAATGGGATGGTATTATTTATGGGTGGAATGGTGTGATACATAGAGATATCATGTATACACTGGTTCAGTTAATGGAGAAGAGTCCACAATCACTTGGGTATGAATTTTTTTTATATGGTTGGTGCATTAGTCATTGGGTTGTAAGGGATGGAAACAGTAGCTTGGAGAAGCAGAAACTTGTAGGCGATCTTTATAGAAGCTTGATACTATTTTTCTGGTAAGTTGTGAATATTCGAACAATATTTTGTCTTTCATGTTATGTTAGAAAGAATACATGCAATCAGTTGGATTACATTGTCTAGTAGCTCAACTGGTGTTGTAACTCTTGGTATTCATGCCATAGCTTCAGCCTCAGTCAGTTGACTGGTCATTCTTTTATGATTCAACTAGTTGGGGACATCCTCAAATTTCCAACCCCGTGCATTACACCCATTATATTGTTTTTATCAAAAATCAAATTAGGAAACATTTAAATCTAATTAAAATTATATATGAAAATAAAATTCTATTTCAAAAAAAGAACATTTCTATTTTCAAATAAAATTCCACAAAAAAACATTATATTTCATTTTATGTTTAACAAAAATACCTAAACTTGTTATTTATTATTTAAAATCAAAGGTCATGTCATATATTTTAAAATTATTCTCAAAATGACATGAAGTAACAAAAACACAATAGTTTCTTGATGTTTAATAAAAACGTGAATAATATTAATGAATCCAAAATTGTTTTTTTTTGGAAAAATTGATTATTAATCAGTGGAGAATATCCAGATTTAGAAGCTCGTTGATTTTTGACATCGCTAATTTTGTGGGCTACAATTTAAGAACAACTCGTACAATTTCTCACATTCAACTTTGACTTATTGATGGGTTTTTTTGAAAATTTTCAACCCCCAATTTTGTTAAATTTCTCATTTTTTCCTACACATCCAACTGAAACAAATTTTGAATAAATAAATTTAACTGGGTTTTGAGATACCTTTTCTATTGTCAATTAATGGTTCTATACAAAATTTCATTCACTCTTTTCCACATAATAGAGTCCCCTATTGAGGGAAAATTATTCTCTGAATCCTAAGTGGTACTACTCTTCTTTTTATGATATTAGAGAAGGTCTAGCATGAATTGATTCTAGATTTTTTAGCTTAATATTTAACTCTAGAAACATTAGGTTGAGGGAGTTATTTTCACCCTCAATATATCTCAACTAGACATCCCAATCACTCTGCATCTTCTAAACATGTTAAATATACATATTTCTTGTCTCTTATAGTACACTATCAAGTTCATTCACCCGTTTTACATTTACAAATTGTTGTGCATCCTTGATAATCATAGTTTATTTTTATAGTTTTTCAACATCATGGAATACCAAAATTACAAAATCCTTATGAACATCCTTCCCAATAATTGTTCTTTAGAAAGTTTCATTAATCATTGGTATCATATCATTTCAATGTGTGGTTATATCACTCATGGATTTTTTTTCCAGTTTTGAAAGGGTATTTCATATTCTAAATAAATTAGATGATTATTCCTCCAGGACATCATATTTTTCTTTTATATGTGAATTTTTATCAAAGAAGTATTTAATAAAACCCAAAATATTAGTAAAAACCTATATAGTTATATATTTTTTTTGATACTTTCCAATAATATAATAATAAAGAATCATTTTTTAGTGTATTAATTTTCCCCTCATCATTCATAGATTGAACATGAATCATCGAAAGTATCTGTATAAACATATTCATTACATGAACACATAACATTTTTTTCAAACTCAGCTAATGGTATATTCTTTATATTTTTCATATATATTTTTTACTTTACCTTCCTCCATAATTAATTTTCCACTATCTTGGAGGAAACTCCCATTTCCTCTTTAGTAGTTATAGAGACCAATTCCATGATCTGAGAATATTTTTCAAACATCTGAAATCCTCAAATCAACTAGATCATATTGGAAGAAATGTTTGTCTACTTTAATATCAACTGAACTCCATGGGGACTAATCCACCACTAAGAGGGTAGGAGTGTATTAGTGGTGACTTTTAAAAATTAATATTTAATCAATTTAACATACTAGTATTTTCTATTCTGATTCACCACTTTCTTTTGTCTCATAGCATCACCTGTATAATGTAGTAAATAAAGGCACAAAAAAACAATAATTTACATTGTCCAGTAAGAAGACATACACCTAGATTTGTAGGTTATATACCACAACATGGATTCTCTAATATAATAAATGTATTTAATAATAAGTGGTCCATATTCAAGTCATAATTATCTTCTCTGTGCAAGAGTCACACCATCCACTTGCCTAATACTCATAGGTCTTCTCAATTAATCATCTCACTATACTTATACAATAGATTCTCACCACAATCACCAAGTAAAATGGTGATCTTCCTACACACCCTGATTCCTACAGGTTCTATGTATTATCAATGTATACAAGTGGTACATCGATGTAATTCATGGAAGTAGATCTCCAGATCATCACATGATTCCTCTACATGATTAAAATATATCTCCTTATTATCATAATAATATTCTTTGAATGGCAGTATGTTTTCAATAATACTTTGAAACTCAGTCGATGCCCAAAGTTTACTACACATAACTTATTTTGAATCTGAAAAATGATAAGTATTACTCAATGAGATCTTATAATCTCCAAACCAAATAATTCTTAATTTCATTATTTAACATGATTTAATAAAAATAAATAATAGGATACCTACAAGTCACCCCTTCTCATATTATCTTCTTTTCAAGATTTTACTACATTAAATTTAATGAGATATTCTTCTTCTCAATTCCTCTTCGATATAAAAATGTTCACAAATTATCATTACAGTATCATATCCTTCTTCTTCTTCTTCTTTGAGAGTTATTTTATGATCTTCCATGAATAAAAGCACTTAGTTCAATTACACACACTATTCACTCAGTATCGTTGTTCTTTTATATATTGTCCACTATCATTTATTTTATATATTTATAATATATAAAAACATCAATATATCAGTTCCCATGATATGTTTATTTAATTTATCCATCATGGATTTCTCCCATAAATCTCATCACATTTTTCATACAAGGGATTACCAATGATCTTGGTATTCTTTTTTATCTAACAATTTTATCCTATAGTTACCAGAGGAATAACATTTAATTTTCATTCCCATTTTCCACTCATCCAGATATATTATTCTAGATTATTATATATTTATTAAGTTATCCTCAAGACTTTATCATCATATTCTATTTACAAAAAAAAACATCAGATACGGGTGTACTTTTCTCAATTAAATCAATCAACTAACTACTAATTTACTTTTTCATTAAAACTCATTAAGGCACATATTTGTTCCTTATTTTATTTTCGCAAAAAATTATCTATAGAAATTTCCATATTCTTGGTAGCATTAATCCCATATGATTTTTGACATGGAACATTAAATTGCATATATCTTGACTGGAATTCCTCAAATATCATCTTGCATAAAAATTAACTCTCTGATAATCCAAACACTTGAAAATCAACTCACACATCATCTGATTTAAACTTATACTTTTATATGTAATTATTAATAATTCTATAATTTCACTTAATCTTTGATCATCTTCTCTGAAAACTCATAAATTATAAACATAATATTTCAACCATTAATCGGATAAATCTATTATTATTTTTGATGTTTAGAACCCTGAAGAACACCTTTGGAATAATCACAATCTAATTTATCATAAAAATATTTAATTCAATAATCTATTGATTTTTCATTCTAGTCAAAAGATAAATTACCATATGTGAATTTCAAATTCACACAAGTAGACTTAACTAAGTGATTCCCATAGATTAGTTCTGTGGACAAGTAGACTCCCATATTTCATCCGGGACCCTTATGTTGATCATAATGCTTTTTAACATTTACACACGATCTAAATTTAGATATGTGGAGTTACATATATCATTGAGATTTACATATGTGACTTTTGGCTACATGACCATCTGGATACGTGGATCACTGTGCCTACAAATTCTCTTACATATTTTATTCAAAATTCTAGATATCAAAACAAGGCTCCTCCAATTGAACCTAAAAAATTCTCAATCATTACTAAAATATTTAAAACATCTTTGTGAATTTATCAAACTTATTAAAAACATTAGTACTCTTGCAAATAACATTGATAGCATATGAACTCACCTTCAAGAATATATTAAGGAACATCACATCATTAATCTATCAACATTAGTTCAGCCTTTATCCATGTATGTTTCAGAACTAATTTTATATATACATTCATAATAACATAATGATAGAATCTTCATAGCTTCATCTCTTAAATCTCTCATTATCCTAGCTTTTAACATGAATAATTACATATCCTTGAATCTATTCACTTATCCATCAATCTAAACCTTCCTAAAAAAATTTAGACAATAATTATCCAGCTTTTTCATGTGTCAGGGACATGAGGGTCAGCTTAAAAATCATCACATTTAAAAGGGATACCCTTATAAATAGGCCATCCGGATGTTACAAGGTATCCTTGCTTCTAAACAAAGATTTTCCATGTGAATAGTATTTTCATTTCTATATTTAATGGAATAAAACTCTAATATATCACCCATATTCTCTAACAATACATCGATATCCAACATATTACATTGAAATAAAATGAAACACTAGTATCTCAAATCCATTTTAGAATTTCTATTTTCTCTATTTATAGCTTCTACACTATTATATCTATATTTATCAAGATATTTCTATAGAGGTTCTCCATTTCATAATAGTTAGTAGTTGTATGACCGAATCGAGGTGAGATTGGTGTGAGTTATCCAATGAATCATTTAGGGAACCCATGGTGTTATGTTCATGAACTAGGTTCCTGTGGAGAATTCAGTTATGGATCATGTTGTGAAGTGTATATATTTTCTATGATATATAACTTCATTGGATTAATACTAGATATCTATGGTTAAAATATTTGAGAATAGTTTATGGTATGATATCGAGGTGAAGATAAACATATTTAGGCCAAACATATTTTTAGAGGTACTGAAAAAGTTATTGATAGCAGAGCAAGACCATGTTGATGGGAGATTACTGATTCAGATAGTGGTTTCAGGTGAGTTCGGAAGTGGAGCTATGGGTAGCCATAAGTAGGAACAAAAAGAGACCTATTAGGGTAGTTAGAGTAGAATCTTGATTATTGAAATTTAGAGTTTGTCATAATAAAATTGTTTCTAGTGTGGGAATATAGATATTTTTTAATCCTAGTTTGATCTGCAACTGACAGAGTGCTGAGATTGCAACAAGATAAGACTTCTAGATAAATTATATTGGAATAATCCATATCCAATTGGAGGATGTTTATAATGTAAGAATAAGGTTAATGATTTTTTACTAGGAGTGGAAGTAGGATTCTATTTCCTTTGTATGAAATCATGTGTAAGTAAAGGTAGTGGATGAGATACCAAAAAGTAGAGGTAGTGGTTGATTATGAGTAAGACACCATTATGAGGACTATTATTGGGTATTCGGGATTCTAATCAAATACTTCTGATCAATTGGACTCTCCCAAAGTAAGAAAAAGAGTTTTTAATAGTCATATATATGCCATGTTCATGAAATATTTGGGTTATTTATGACGAATAAATACGCAGGATATATGCATATGATAAATTGAATGGCCAGGTAAATGTTTTGGTATTGGAATCAAAATTGATTCACGATAATTGTCGAATTTATAATAATTAGGTAATGTGAAATAATAAGGTATAACATGGGGTGAAAATGATCATTGGTATGATGTGACAGCACAAAGATTGATTATTGGTTGCTAGTGTGGAAAACCAGTGTGTACGAAATTTAGAATGATGTATGGGTATGCCATTATCATCATATCAAGTAGTTTGGTCAAGATGACATCGGGTAGGTGGTTCTTATGGTTGGGAGTGCTCATAAAAGGGGTCAGTATATCTAAATTTAGTATTCATATTCATTAAGAATGTGACATATGCATTTAACATAATTTGAATATTTTGGGAGTAGAGTGTGTGGGATACTCGTGTTTCGATACGAATTGGTTGATGTGTGTCCATATATAGCTCGAGAATGTGATATCATATAGTAAAAAGGTTATAAAGTCTTGGGTGTTTACGAATGGTAATTCAGATAATATCAATGATTGAAATTGTGATTTTATACCTTGTTGAGGTGTTGTGGGTGTCAGTATAGGTCAGGGAATAAGTCTATAAGTTGGATGAGGATAGTGGTCGAATTGCTTTGGAATTATGATCCAGGTGATTTTTTTAAAAGTTATTTATGTTAGAAGATAATTTTGGAGTTGTCTTCTAAAATTAAATGTTTGTTTTATTTTGGGATGATTCGAGACATTTTTTGAAATAGTAGCAGAATTTTGAAATTTTAGGGCTTTAATTCTATGAAATGATTATAGTGAGTCCTAGGGTGTGATTGATTTAGGGGTTGTGGATGATAAGTATTTCAAATATTGTAATTTTCAAACTAGTTAGTTGGGAGAATTCTATTTTCTCGTAGAGTGTGGGTAGTACCAAAGTGATGGAATCTGTAGGATTAAATTTCGATGTCAAAATGACGATGGTAGAGATCTACAACTAAAGTCCAAATTTTTGTAAGGTTATCATTCATATGGTAATCTATTAGATGCATTTACACTAAAATTATATCCATCAGAATCATATCCATGTGTATGATTCTGCCTCTTGTGTGTAAATTAACTATGTTTTTTGGAGTTCATAAGTACATAAGAGTAACTCTCTAATATGAAAGAGTCATTCTGTAGAGAGTATAAAAAATTGATATGTATCGATACAAGGGGATAGATATGTAAGAGAAACTCAGATGATATGTAAGATTCATTCTGGAGTTTCCCAATATACATAGGATTAACATTGTAGCAAAAGAAATATCTAAAGGTGACTTCATGATATTTAAGTGTCACCTTGAGTTAAAAAATATAGAAAATTGTTTATATACCTATGACATATAAGAGCAACCTTGTGGGATACATAAGTTTATGTTTTAATAATGTATGATGAGAAATTTGAATAACTATTTGTGTTCCCAATGATGCGTTAGGGTTATTTCCTAGACATATAAGGTTATTTTGTATGACAGAGTATGATACATAAAATTCATTTCTTTTATACATTAGGGTCCCTGAAATAGTGAATTTTTCTAGAGAATGATACATAAAGGTTAGTTTGGATCATAAAAAACTTATTGAAGAGTAATTCTAAATGCTCGGTGTAGGACCTTAAAACACCCTAAGAGGGGATGAGTGAATCAGAGTGTCAACTTTTTATTCCAATGAGATGGATCTTGTACCTATATTTTTAGGAACATGTTAAACATATCTAATGGAATCAATAAAATATTAAACACCCATATGTAGAAATATAAATATGACATAATAGTTTTACTTGGTTCACCCCTAAAGGAAAGTCCAAGGAGAATATTTTGATAGTGCGTCAGTTATACCTTAATCTACTAAGCAACACTTGGTTTTGAGGATTACAATTATTCAGACATGCTTACTTCTTTCCAAGCCCACTATCTTTACCGGAATCTTATGGATTGCGCACTCCCTCCCTCAGATCCCTTTTGTTGATTCCTCCTCGCATGCTACCTTGGGAGAATTCTTACTTAGTTTATGGACTTGATGGCCACATAAATGGATTGAGAATACAAGACTTTATAATTGATTAACAATACACTTTTCTTGCACTATATTCATAAATTACTAAACATGAATGCACTTTTCACTCAAACCTGATGTTCAAGACAAGTATTCATGAAGATCCTATCATTCATGAAACCATATTTTGTTTTGAAGATGTTTTATCTTTCACACACTATCATGGTTCTGAAAAGCTACCCTCCTTTATGATGATCGTATCCTTCACAAAACCCCAAACTACAACAAATATCTCACTCTTCTTGAAACTCATATTTCTGAAATGCCTTATGGTCAATTAGTTCTTAACCATTATTTTCGCGATGATTCAAATCGTGAAGAGTTTCTGATTCATATAGATTTATTCCTTCATGAAATCATATCTATTAAAACTTTCTGAAAATTCTCTCTAGAACTCCTATGATATATTTTCACCTATTTATATGAATCTACAATTTTGCAATGATCTTTGGCTCACCATGGATTTTTTACAAACCTTTTCATTTATGTTCATGATGATCCATGTAATCACAATGCATCAATGAAATTTCTCCATTTGTGAAGCTTCACTTAGTCGCATACTTTACCATATTTTCATCACACCTCACCCATTCTTCATGAAACATCATTTATGAACCTTCATACCTTTTGACACCAGATTCCCTCATGATGCTTCCCATATTCATGAATCTACAACCATCAAAAAATCCATTCATTTTCTATATTTACAATGATTTAGTCCTATAAATCCATATATCATGAAGCATGATCATTAATCTTAATTTTAATCTCTAAAAATTTTAAAACACTAGGAAATGAATCCATATGTATCCCTGAAGAACCAGAACTGTAAGATAACTTATTTTAAAAAATCATTGATCATATTAGTGTGGATTGACAATAAACACAAATTTTTTTTCTATATATTAGAAACCATGGTTATAATGATATCACCCTTTTTGATTTTTGGAAATGTATAGAAAATTTCAATAAAGAACCAGCCTCAATCAAAAACTTGATAAGATTGAAATAATTAATCCCTTCCCCTAAGTCTATGTTCTTAAGTCTGGGTGTAGAAAAAAATAGAGGAAAAAAGAGATATTTCTTGCCTGAAGATACCACAAACACTAACCAATCCACCTATCCTACAAATTTAAAAGTCATTGAATTTAATTATACCACTTTTTAAATACACCCAATGAACATATATTGGGACCTTAGTACAAAAAAACACTCCTAGATCATATCACCTCTATAGACATGCATAATATACACAAATAGATTAAAACTATTAACAATAATGGGGAGAGGGGGTCAATTGTAACCTCGTCATGCAATTGGAGGAGGATGAACACTGAGGTTCAACTGATGTTTGACAAAAATTTGTTCTGCCAAAGGCTTATTCCGTATTCCATCCACATGATCATTAGTTCAAGCATTATCAATTTTAATCAAAACTTGTTCATATTTTTCTTTAAAAAATTGATATATGATCTCAATATGTTTGGTACAAGAGTGTTGAACTATATCTTTTTATAAGATTGATCATTCTCTTATTGTCATAGTGAATCATCATTGACTATTTCAACTCATCACGAATATTAGAAAGTTATTACTTTATCCACAATAGATGAGTGCATGCCTTTTTCACATAGATATACACTACATCAGCCATAATAAGAGAAGTTATTTCCTGTTTCTTTCTCAAATATCACACACATTGTTCCCAATGAAGAATTCATCCCCACATGTGGAACTTTGATATGCCACATCTCCAACCCAGTGAACATCCGAAAATGATGATAATACATTACCTATTTCTATAGTAAGGAATAACACAATGTTGAGAGTACCTTGGATATATTTCATTTTTATTTTAATAGTATAAAAATGATTCTCCTTTAGATAAATTTTGAATCCATTCACTAAGAATGTTTCAAAGATGATATATGGTCAAGTTTTAATCATGTAAAATAAGTTTCCAATGACCCTCTTATACAAGGTCAAATCCATAGATTTCCTATCCTTGTGATTTATATGTTTTTTCCCAATCATAATCAGAATCGATGTTGGTTTGGATTAATTCATGTTGAATTTATTAAAAAAACTCTCTTTCATACTTTACATGAGGTATAAAGGTGTAGTCGTTATTTTGAATCACCTATAGCCCCAAATTATAATGTGAGTTCACCAATCATGGACATTTAAAATTCTAATTTTATATGATTAAAAAATTCTTCACTAATGCATGATTTTTTTCCAAATATAATATCATCCTCAAACATAATTACTGTAAATTTATATATTTGAGAATTATCCACATGGATATTATGATCAACATTGTAATGTCCTGGTTCTAAGTTCCACCTAGAGGGGCCACGTACCTGGTTGGTCACATGGCCTCAGGCCTATTTCCATAAAGGCTTGAGGCTACTGAGTAGATGTTATGTTATTGGGTGTGATGGTGAGAAATCTATGCCCTCATTGATAGTGTACATAGTGTGAATAAACAGATAAAAATTGTGGAAGCAGTAATTACATGAAATAAGTAAATAATGGAAGACTGGATGTAAATAAAAAACTAAAACATATATATATATATATATATATCAATAATGATGAAATTCACTTGTATATAGGAAAGAATCCAAACTATTCACAAAATTGGAATATAGTACTAAACCAATGTACAAATAAAACAAGTAAATAAATCCAGTAGCATCGTAATCCTCAGCTTGGTCACATGCTCTCTAGCTCCCCAGCAGTCATCTACTTGACATAGAAGGGAACCTTCCCTTATCTATATCAGCAGAAAAATAATTGATTTCTTCCCTAAAGGATGACCCAAATACTGTGTGAGACAAATCCTTATAGAATACCTCCAAAAGATATATGCCTAACAGTCATTGAATATATATGGCAGGGAACAATCAAAGTGAAACAGTAAACATGGATGTACTCAAAAGTAAACAATTCTACAATTTCAATTTCATTCATTTTCATATATCAAGTAAGAAGCTAATAATAAAATGTAACCCTATGGGAAGTACTGACAGCGTAACCTCTCTGGTTCAAACAATCAAACACAAGAAACCCTCTAGGAAGTACCCACAGTCTAACCCCCTTGGTTTAGCTTTAGCAAAGACTCTATGAGGAATCACTCACCGTTAAATCCCCTTGTGGTCTCGTATCGGTGACTATAGACACTTTGCGGAAGCACTCAATGTTTAGTTACCCCTATGATCTCGCAAAATGTAACTGTAGACACTCTAAGCCTTGACAAAGTCCATCCCACCTATGTTCTGGCAACGTTAAAGTTAACAGACACTTTGGATAATCCCTCAACATCCATTCCCCCTATGGTCTAGTATACCAGTTCCCACAGCCCTGTGTAAGTCAATATTGCACAATGATGTTCAAAAAACAATGTAATCATTAAGAACTACATTTCTAACAACTACAAGCATATAATAACATCATATAATATCACTCCATCCCATCAACACTAAGCATGGAAAACAAGAATCCTAACTGGAAAAGCTAGAACAAACGTTCAATATCAAAACAAACATGGGAAACACAACCATAGCTTGGAAATTAACCCTATTTTCAATCAAACAACCTATACTCAGGCACATAAGGCATAGCAGACATTAATAGGGCTAGAATCCCAAAACATGCAATACCCCATTCTAGGGTATTGAGAAATGTTTCACATAATATCGAAAGACTAACTATGGAAAGGTACTAACCACTTACGTCGACTTTGTACGATTGATATACTCTAGTGTCATTCCTTGAATCACCCTAGAACTATTTAGATATACCAAAACAACTAAAACATTCAACCAAGGATATTTCATGAAAGGAGAAAAATCAGGAAATGGATCTCTAGATGAAGGAACAAATCACCATGCCAATACCAACATAATTGATGGTTGTGGAATCAGAGAATGGATGATTGGTCAGGGGCTCTAGAATAAATTGTGCTCCTTGGTCACTCTTGGGAAAGACGTCGTCGAAAAAGAATGGGTTTCAGTGAACGAGACTTGTCCCCAGTCTAATATGACAATTAAAAAGAAATGTACACGAAAATTTCTTTAAAGTTACAAGACATGTAATTTCCTTAACCATCCCCCACATATGACGTCTCTAGGTCACCCCACATTGTCATGTACTCTTCCATTACCCGACCAGTACAAGGTATCCCACAAAAACCGGGTACATGGTGTGTACTATAAAGTACCTGACGTGTATTCCTTAAATTTCTAGATTCTCCTATTTCCTAAAAAAACCAGAAAGGAGAAAACCTTACATGAATAGCAGCTCTAGTTTATTAAAAGCATCCCCCATTAAAGAAATTCATCCTCGAATTTCCCTAGAAAGTTGGAATAGAAGAATAATCCTCGAACAACTCCATCCAATTTGATCGTATATCAGCCACCCTCTCCTACGTCTCTTCATGTACTCGACCATGCTTCCATAGAACTCATACATTATGAAGAGACTAGCCATAGAAAACCTTTTCATTGTGATCAACAATCTGGATATTATTCTCCTCGAACGATGCATCCACCTATAGCTTAAACTCCTCGGGTTGAAAAACCTCAGACATGTGTGAGAAGTAACGTCGTAGCGGATAAACATGGAAGACTTCATACATAGCCTGGTTCCTCAAAGGTAACTGCAACCTATAGGTAACTGGTCCTACACTTTCCAAAACTTCAAATGGACCGACGTCCCTTGGTGAAAGCATAACCTGTCTCTTAATCCTCTTGTGTCCCAACCTCGATGTGACACACCTAAAAACCTGATCTACGACCTTGAACTCCATAGGTCTTCTCTCCCGATATACATAAGACTTCTATCGTGAATGTGCAGTATCCATCCTCTTGCGAATCAACTATATATGCTTTGTGGTCTTCTAGACAAGATGAGGTCCCTACATAGATGCCTCTCCTACCTCCATCGAACATATGTTTGATTGGCATGACAAACTGTACAAAGCCTTATAAGGTGCCATATGAACTGTTTCTTGAAAACTATTATTGTAAGAAATCACCAAAAGACATATGTGCTTCTCCCAATAACCTCCAAAATCTAGGACGCATGCTCGAAACATGTCCTCCAACACATTTATGATATGCTCAGACTGACCATCTCTCAAGGGATGGTATGCTGTACTCAGAAGTACCTGTGTACCTAACGGCCCCTATAATCCCTTCCAGACCATAAACGTATAAGGAGCACCCTATTTGAAGCAATTTACTGTAGAAACCCATGTAGATGTACAATCTCTCGGATGTAAAACCTTCCTAGCTCATCAACACCAATGGTCTCCCTAATAGGCAAGAAGCGAAAAAACTTCCTGAGCCTGTCAATGAAAACCTAAATTGTATCATTCCCGCAAGGGGACCTCGGAAAACCTGTCTCGAAGTCCATTGTTACATAATTCCACTTCCACTCGGGAATGAGTAACTGCTGAGAAGCTCTACTAGTCCCTGATGTTCTGGCTTCACCGGCTGATAGGTGGACCACCTCATGAAAAACACAATGATATGTTTCTTCATACCTGACAACCAGTGCTGACAGGGAAGATCTCAGTATATCTTGGTGACACAAGGATTAACTGCCCAAAATATGGAGGAAAGTCCCACATCAGCTCCCCACGTCTACAAGCTGACACACATATGCATCCATGAGAGCATAATATTTCATCCCTTCTTATGGTCTATCCATGAAGTGGGTACTGACACACTCTCACATAGGACTAGGCCTTCAAAATCAGATACATGTCTCATTCACACTCGATCAAGTAGAGTGGAGGTAACTACTGCAGAATAAAGAAACATCATCCCTTGTATTTCATTCACCTCCAAATGCATCTCAGAGAACATATCAATAAGCTGCCACTCACCAATGGCCTCCTGAACTGCCTATATTAGAGTCTTCCAACTCAACGCATCAGCTACTACATGGCCTTTCCCTGGTGTGTAGGAAAGCTCAAAGTTGAAGCACTGAAGGTATTCAAACCACATTCACTGTCTCATATTTAGGTCAAGCTGGGTAAATATATACTTGAGAATTTTGTGGTCAGTGTACACTACAAAATGCTCTCACATAAGGTAATGTCTCCAAAAGCGTAAGGCATAAGAAACTGCAGCCAACTCGAGATCATGCATTGGGTAATTCCTCTCACGTGGAATCAACTACTGAGACCCATACACAACAACTCCCTTCACATACAAAAGAACTTATCCCATCCTGATACATGATACATCACAGTACATAGTATAACTCTTTCCCGACTATGAAAAAACTAGTATCATTGGTGAGGTCAACCTCACTTTCAACGATTGAAAGGCTGACTCACAAGAATCTGACCACAAGTACTTCTCGACCTTCTTAGTTTGGCCCACCAGTGGTGTTACTAAGTGTGAGAAGTCCTGTATGAAATGTTTTAGTAACCATCCTTCCCCAGTAAACTCCATAACTAAAAGATATTTTTTGGTTGCTCCCAGGAAACTACTACTCTCACTTTCTCTGGGTCTACTGATACAACTGTCTCTGAGATAACATGACCCAAGAAGTGAATTTGGTCCATTAAAAAGTGGCATTGTGATAGCATAGAATATAACTTATTCTCTCTCAGTGTACTCAAAACGATCTCAAGATGGTTATCATGGTCTAGTCAAGTGTCGGAGTACACCAAGATATCAACCATGAAAACTACCAAGACTGAATCCATGTATGGATAGAACACTCAGTTAATTAGTTCCATGAAAACCACAAGCATGTTAATGAGGACAAAAGGCATAACCACATACTCGTATAGACCATACCTTCTCCGAAAGGATGTAAGAGGTATATCAGATAGTCTAACAAGAAACTTATGGTAAACAGATCACAAGTCAATCCTCGAGAACACTAGTTCCCCTCGAAGCTAATCAAAGTGATCATCAATCATTGTCAAGGGATATCGGTTCTTGAACATTGTTTCTTCTGGAAATGGGGATGACCTTGTTTTTCTGGGGTTCAAACATTCTAATCGGTTTTTAATGGGTTTGTTTGTAGAACTGGAAACATACATTGATTCTATATCCATTTGTACCTACTTACCAAAGGTAGGTGCTCATTAGTTGTGGACCGATGAGGCATAATAATTTTCATTGGTCGAGTGGATGGGTGGTCGGACACATCACACCAAATTTGGGGGAATTATTGTCTACTCCGGGACTCTCTTATAGATGTGACTTATGTTTTTGAATCCTTATTAATTTACCAAGTATGAAAATGAGCTTTCCTTTAGATATAGCAATCACAGATTAATATGTACGAGATTTAGAGAATCTTTTATAGGTATTTGAGGTTCATCGTCGATAGATAATAATCTATATTTATTACAGATTCTTAGTCAATGGTATCCTTCAACACATTATATAGTAATCTCCTGGTCATTATGATAACCTTACTGGTTTTAAAGCCACATAGTGGGGCACTTGAAGTTTATTTTCATTCAGAAGGACATGGATTAATTCAGAGTTGGGATCGTACCCGAAGATGGGAAACCTATGTATCCTTGTTAAAGAGGAATCATAACACACATTGTTCGGGAATTAAGATATAGTTTAATGTCATATGCAACAGATGAGAATTAATGGGTGATGGACTTGAACCTTAGAAAGGCTTCCTACGTACTCTAATTTTATGGCAAGGATCACTATCCATGTAGTTAGAGAATTAAGTGTGTGGTTTATGCATGATTAATGGCTCAATGAAAGATATCATAATTAATTTTACACTCTAAGCTCACGTGAGTCATGCTCGTTGTCAGAAACAAGAGGTATAAGTAAATCCTGATGATTGTGCCACAAAATATGAAATCATAAGAAATAATATGGGGCTTACGCATGTATGACTGCCCAAGGTAGATGGGGATTGGGAATTACTTTAGGGAAGAAACCCAGGAACATGGTCTATAAAGGTATATGTTCTTTATGGAGATTTGGATACTTAACTTAGGGATTACTCCTGAAGAGGATGCCCTAGTTAAAGGGGACATATGATTGAGTTTTATTCCTGAGGTGGAAGCCCAAGTCAAAATAAATTATGACTGGAGCTTACTCCTGAAAAGGAGGCCCAGGTTAAGGGGAACTTGTGTCTGGGGATTACTCCTTAGGAAAGAGGCCCAGGTTAAGAGAAATTATTATTGGGGCTTTCTTCTAAGGAGGATGCCCAGATTAATGATCTTCCCATCTAAAAGGATGATGTTCAAATGAATGAAATCTCAAACGTTAGTGACATAAAGATATGTAAATTATGAGGTCTTGAGAGATATTCCACAGAATTCCTTTCAGATAGGAATCCAAGAAAGGAACCACGACATAAATGGATTTGAATATGGTTTTGAAGGATAAATCTAAAAGAGGAGAAGTGGATTTGAAGAAAAAGAGTTGAATAGGTAGGTGGGGCACCAAATAAAGGCAGGTGTGCAAGTCATGTTTGGGTGCGCATGTCCGAGTCACGCAAGTATACTTGCATTACATGGGTGTTCTTGGGTGATGGTTAACCAATAGAGTAATACATGGGAAGGACTTGGCTCAATCCCTTAGTATTATCCCTAAAGGCATCCAAAAGGTTGGAGCACAAGTTTTGTTGAAGGGATAAGGCGGTGCGAAAATGTGTCCATTTCCCTTAAGGGTTTGACACTTAGGAACACATGTGTTGATGAATTTTAACACTTAGGCCTTATTTCACATCTTTAGATCTTCCATTATAGGTAATAAATTACCTTTGAAGTGTTCAGAAGACTTCAAGAAAAGACTAGGGTGCTGAGAGCTTAAATCTGACTTTTATATTTTTCATCCTTTAAATGGGGGCTCACAAGGGGTATTTATAGGCCATTGAGGACCTTGGGAAAAAATAGAATTGTGCGTGCTAGTCACATGCGTGACCCATATTTGGTGCGCATGTGTACTTGCATGACCATAGTAAAACATGCGCAACCCATGCTTAAGGAAATACTTGTTCATGCCTTTATTAATTTTTGATGTTTTTCAAAGGATGGATATTTTTATGCTTAAGGTATTCCATTTTTTCATTTGTTAGACTCTGTGACAGAATGGAGCGTCAACAAAAGTCCACCCTTAGAGTTGGATCTGAAAAAGGAAGGAGGATTTGACTCTGAGGTAAAGGAGAAATTCCCTGAAATTTTCGGCGTGCTGGTGTTGAGCGTGCAGGTACCGGCTCGCAGGGTTCAGCGTGCAGAGGTACGGACTTGCCTATAAATATGGTTCCCACTCTCGTGCAAATCACCCGAATTTCAAAGCACTTTGATCTCATCGTGCAAGTGGTCTCTCGTTCGCGTAGGTTCTGCTATCTGCTATTCATTTCTTCTTGTGTCGCACTTCGATAGAGGTATTTGGACATGCGCGGTGATACCTGTGTGCCCAAACTTGCACGACACGATTAGACTTGCCCAACAACATGGGACTTGTGCACCATAAATCCTTAGTCATTTTTTTCGAATTTCTTCACAAATTTTATGAAACATCAACTTACTTAAGAGTTAATTATTCGACCATTGTGCAGATTCAATGGCTACCATAAGAAATGGAACGGCTAAGGTGCTGGCTAGCAAGTGGATTTATGATATGATGAGTATTGTTGGCCATGATTATTACAATATCTGTGACATCACTCTCCCATATTTGGCCAATTACATGAAGAATTATCATCTTAATTTACCACAAAGTATCTACATGCCTCTATATGACCATAGTCATTTGCAAGGAGTCAACGTTCCAGATGAAAAGAACTATATCCTCGAGATGCAGCCGCATTGCTACTCCTCTATTTCGGTTATGCCGTTCATTGAGAGCAGCAATAATGATGTGAACATTAAAATTTTTCCACCATGCTATTTCCTTACAGATATGAGAATTGAAAACCATGGTCTGATATGTTTTTTTGCTGCTAGTTGATGGAGAGAAGACTATCATGACATTAGAAACAATATCTGAAAAGTGTACTCTCTCCAAATGGAACTTACATCCAATTATCCATTCTCAAATCCATGTATCCATATTCCAAGTCTTTTCGAATGAACCAGAGTCACTGTTTGATCAACGGAAAATTTTCTCAAACCGCACTCAGGAACATTCTTTTCCAATTGTTCCCAGAAGAGCTGGTATCACTGCGTCTTTTATTGTATCCAGTTGAATGAATGAATTCCATGTGGTTGCTGATGAATCTCGGGATATCGTAAATCAAATTAAGAGTTATGTTCAAAGCCACTTGTAATTCTTGAAAAAGAGAAGAGAGTACAGTATGTGGATGTCCTTCTAAATCTTGTGCATCAATGAAAAACACTTTTGTCTTCAATCATTTGTGCCTGCATTCACTTTCTACCTGCTTAAAAAATTTTACCAAAGCCAACAGGCCTAGTAAGCATAACTTGATTTTTTCCAGGATTATAAAAATAACCCTACAAACATTGAAACTTTTTTATTGCTCAATATTACCTAAATCAAACAAAATGTACGTTTAGTGAGCCGGGACTTGACTTTTGTTCATAATTCCCTTGTCTTTTGTGGGCAGTTTAAATTCATGCATGTTGGACATAAAAAGGCTAATGTTTAAGGTCGAAATAGATTTGATCGAAAGGATTAAAAATTGACTCAATTCATTGACAATTTATCTAAAAACATATTACCATATTCATGTATGGGTGAAAATGTAAACTATGACATAAGAAATTTTGAAACTGTGGAATGATATGAAAAAAGGGCTAAAAGGCATGAGAATAAGTTTTTCCTAAGAGTAAAGTTACCATTATTTAACAAACCCATTAGGGGGTTGAATTATGAAGGTCCACTGAAGGGAATTGGCTACATAGTCAAATAAAATCATCTTTTGGCTAACAAGCCAGTTATGTAAACTACTTATGAAAGGCCACCTAAGGGCACATGCTGCATGGTCTGGCAAAAGAAATCTTAGAAATTTTACTTTTCTATTGCTAAAAATCTAGTGAATGTTTATAGAGATTCAAATTTTCCAAAGCATAGATTCTTATGTATGGATAATGGTACTTGAATATGGAGAGGATATTTCCAATTAGTATTTTCCAAGAATTGGATGAATTTCACTCCTCCAAAGGTCTGACCAAAATGTATGAAATGGAAATATAAACCATAATCTTGAATAGCTTCAGATCATGAAAAAGATTATGGGACAAATATGTTAAGGATAACTATTTTGATGATCCCTACATATTTTTATTAAGAAAAATAAATACAAAAGAGTTTTTCCTCCCAAGAATGAATTTACCACTATTTTACAAACCCATTAGGGGGTTTAATTATGAAGGGCCACCTAAGGGCATTGGATGCATAGTCAAATAATAGTATCTTTTGGCAGACAGGTCCGTTATGTAGACTATTTATGCAAGGCCGCCTAAGGGCACGTGCTGCATGGTGAGGAAATAGAACTCTTGGGTATCAAACATTTTGTGCCCAGAAGTCATGAAAAGGGTTATGGAGATCTAGAAAAATTTGGGGTTAGGATTATGACACATCAAAATGGGGATTCTCCAATGCATATAGAGATACAAAGACCAATGCTAAGAATAATCATGTTGTGGATGGGTCCTCAATTGAGGTGCTGGACTTCACTACGTATCCCATAAGAATGGGAATCAAGCCATACGTAGTTCTTGAAACACAGTTTAACTTCATGTGGGATGAGAGTGTAAGAGATCATAAGTTAGTGTCTTAGAGATCGGACCATATTGAGGAATACACATTGTGTTTTTGTTAAACCTCATGTGAATGAAGACTAGGGTTTTCATACCACATTCATGTTTTCACAGGGGGACATTTCATCCAAGGGACTGAAAGTGGAATTTGGGGTTAGTCCCAAAGACAGGGGGCTAGATTCGAGGGATGCTCGAAAATTCCTATGTATCCCATAAGTATGGGAATCAAGACACATGTAGTTCATGAAATACCCTCTATACAGATTTGGTTTGTACAAGTGAAGGGTGAAAAGGGTTCTTTAGTGCAATGATTATTTGACCCAAGATTAAGGTTTGGGCATTTCCATGTATGCACGTTCTCTTTGTAATATAACATGATTGGAGATCAATGTAAATAATGATTCCCTGTCAGGTGAGGGTGTCGATGAATGTTTTAGTTTATTGTCATAAAGGACAGAAGTGAGAATAGTTTAAGGCCATATGCATGGACCGGGGTGAACCAATGTAAAAATATTGGTTCTGGGGGCTGCTTCATGGATCAACATCATATGAGATAGAGATTAACCGACGTGAAGAGATTGGTTTTGGGCATGAACCTCGGGTGGTTGCCTACGTACCCAGCCTAGAAGGAGAGGATCAAAGTCTGCATAGTTTGATTGAGGAATGAATTGGTGATCATGTTATACTTGAGGACAACCTGAAGTTGGTGTTGGGACTTACGCATGGTTAGCGGCCCAAAGAGGGTGTTATGGTTGAATTTTACTCTAAGATCATGTGATTCATACTCGATATGAGAAACAAGAGGTAACAACAACCTTAATGATGCAGAGTTTAATGTCATGTAGGGCATAAGGGACGTGACACTGTTTAACATCATGTTGGATGAAAGAGGGACTATGTAGTTTTAAAGTCTTGCAGTAAGGACTTTGGGGACTGTGCAGTTTAATGTCAGGAAGTGAGGACAAAAGAGGGGATGTATAGTTGAATGTCATATAGCAAGGAGGAAAGAGGAGACTATGTAGTGCAATGTCATGCAGTAAGGACAATACAGTTTGACGTCATGTTGGACGAAAGGGTGTTGTACAGTTTAGCGTCATGTATCTAGGACATCAGTTATGTTGTTTAACATCTTTTTGGACGTATTAGGGTCTTTTTCATAGTTTAATGTCATGTAGGATGAATGCGTATAGTTTATTGTCATGTAGGACGAATGGAGGGACCGTGCAGTTCAAAGTCTTGCAGTGAGGACAAATGATGCACAATTTAGCGTCATGTAGCTAGGACAACACAGTTTAACGTCATTTTAGATGAATATTTATAGTTTAACGTCATATAGGATGAATGTGTATTTGTGTTACACAAAATAATTCTTCAATAATCTTTCATTGGTTAGAATTGTGATGAGTTCTCCATCCATTGAGATTTAAGAATAAGCTCAATTGGAGTAGACCTTATGTATTGGGTAAGGTCCTTCCCACATTGGCTGAAGCTTTGGAGGATTCATTCCTGGTATAATTGGAGTTCTGAGAACCAATACTAATTCACCTTGAATGAATGAACGAAGATGAACGTTTTTGTTGAAATATCATGAAATTAGATTCTGATAGACTTCAATGTGGTGTAGGGTGCACAATCCTTTTTCATCTAATTGTTCCAATTCATCCAATCGCTTTTTGAGATTGTTTATCTATAGATGAATGATCACAAATGGATACTCTGATCGAAGTTAATTGTACCTCAATGGGCAGGACTACTTCGGTTCCATAAACCAATGAATATGGAGTTGACTGCGCAGTAGTGTGGGTGGTGGTTCGATAAGCCCATAAAGCATGACATAGTTTATCAGGCAATGATTTCTTATCTCTATCCACAATCTTTTGCAGTATGTTTCAAAGATTCTTGTTGAATGATTCTAATTGGCCATTGTCTGATGCACGATACCGATATGAATGGTTGTATTTGATGTTGTATTCTTGATACAACTTCCTTACATCAGATGAACAGAAGTTGGTGCCATTATCCGTCAATATGGTATGAGGGACACAAAATATGGTAATGATGTTAGACTTGATAAATCTAATAGTTCTTTTAGAAATAATTTCTTTGAGAGGTATTTTCTCTTCCCATTTGGAAAATAAGTCAGTATTAGTAAGAATATACTTAAAATCCTTAGATGTAGCCGAAGGATAAGGTCCTACTACATCCATTCTGCATGTGGAAAATGGCCATGAGTATTTTTTTGTATGAAAAAAATATGGGGGTTGATGAATGAAGATGGAACATACATGGCAAGAATGACACTTCTTAGTTAAATCAACACAATCTTGATTCAGTTAAGGCCAAAAGTATCCAATCCTTCGAATTTGATCAGACAGACTATGTCCAGATTGGTGGGCACCATAGAATCCAGCATGAAGTTCTTTCATGATAGCTATTGTATCTTCACCATCAATGCATCTGAAGAGAATTCCATCAAAACCTATTTTGTATAGAATTTTCTCTAGGTGATCTGGGTTATCATAAAGTGTAAAATTGACCACATGTTTCCAGACTTGTTCTTTCCCGGGTCTATAAGGTGGGACTATTCCATCTTGACGTTATTCCCTGATAGGTGTCATCCATCCTGTAGTATGACCATATGGTTTAGAAATGGGACTAATTTCATTAATTTCTTCTATTCTGATTTGAACATATGGTGAAATTGTATGATGGTGGGAAATATTGATGATTGTCTCGTCTCGATTTGGATCTACCAGAGTTATGGCTACATTATCCAATGCATCATCTTGACCATTTTGTGATAACAGGACATAAGAAAAATGTCAGTTCCGATGGAAATTCCACCATTAACTCTTTGACATAATCATACAAAGGGATTACATCTTCTTTTATAATGGAATAATCCCCATTGACTTTTTTTATTACCAGTTTTGAATCACCTTTCAACTTTAAGTGATTCACTTATGCCTGAAGCGCCAACTCCTATCCTGCGATGAGAGCTTGATATTCTACTACATTGATTGTACCGCCATTCCACAATAAGAATGAATAGGGTAGCACTTCCTTTTCTTGGGAAATAAGTACAATTACCAACCCAACTTTTTTGAATTTAGGATCTTCCATTTTCTACCCTATTGGACTTCTGGAAGAAACATGAAAGTACATTTTCCATGTTTGAAGATTATCTTGAATAGAAAAGGCTTCCTCATCGGGAAGTTCAATATCTAAAGAAGTATATTCTACTAAAGGTCCTTCAGCAAGGAAATCAGCTAGAGATTGGCCCTTTATTGCCTTTGGAGACACATACTTGATATCAAACTGCTGAAAAATAACATCCCACCTTGCCAGAAGTCCTGTAAGTATTGGACGACTAAGTATAAATTTGAGCGGGTTATTGCGAGATACCAAGTGGACCTCATGATTTTGCAGATAGTGCCTCAATTTCTAAACTAAAAAGATTAATTTTAGGAAGAACTTTTCAATACTTGAATATTGGGTTTCTACATCATGCATAGTCCGACTGAGATATTAAAGTCTATTTTCATTCCCATCATCATTCTTTTGGGCATGTAAGGCACCCAAAGACCGCTCTAAAGCTGTCACATATAGAATAAGTGGTCTTTCTTCAACATGTGGAATTAATATCGGTGGACTCAAGAGATATTTATTGATAATATCGAATTCCTCTTGACATTCTTCAGTCCACTGGTAAGTGACTCCCTTCTCCATCAATTTGGCAAAGGGTAAACTTTTGCCTTTGAGATTGGCGATTAAATGTTGAATATTGGCCAGGTTTCCTTGATGACCTCTCAATTTTTTCAAATTATGAGGAGGTGACATAGCAAGGATGGATTTTTTATTCTTTGGATCAACTTCGATACACCGATGGTGTACAGGAAAGCTGAGAAATTTTCCTGAGGTTACCCCAAAAGAACATTTCAAGGGGTTCATCTTCAAATTGTGTTGTCTAAGTTTGTGGAATATGATTTCCAAATCAGCTAAGTGATCAAAAAGTCATCTGGATTTAACTACCAAATCATCCACATAACATTCAACAAATTTCCCTAAAAATGGTTTGAAGATACATTGCATGGCACGTTGATATGTCGTGCCTGCATTATTCCGTCCAAAGGGCATTACCCGATAGTAAAACATAGCCTGAGGGGCTCTGAAGGCTATATATTCTTTATCTTCTGGAGCCATTTAGATTTGATTATACCCAGAATATCTATCCATGAAGGAAAGTGCTTCATAGAAATCTGTTGCATCAATTAAGAGTTCTGTGATCGGAACTGGAAAATCATCCCTGGGGTAATGCCGATTAATATCTCTGAAATCAAAGAAAACTCTAATTTGTCAATTAATCTTTTTCACAGGGACAATATTAGCCAACCATTTGGGATATTGAACTTCTCTGAAAAATTTATCTTTGATAATCTTATCCACATCAGCTTCAATTTTGGAATCATAAGTTGTGTGTGTTCTTCTTACAGCTTGAATGAATCCTCGATGTTCTTCCGGAAAACCAAAATGATGAGTAGCAACATTGGGATCAAGCCCTGGCATTTATGTATAGTTCGAAAATAATATATCTCGATTTTTTTATATTAATGAAGTATACATTTCTTGCTCTTCAATAGTCATGGAAACACTAATTAATGTGGGACGTGGATCTTCTTTTGTACCCAAATTTATTTCTCTGAGTTCATCCACCATGGTAGAGATTCCCTCTTCAAATACTGGAGGAGGATCTCTGAGATCTTCCTCTTCTTATTCAACACGTTTTATTTATTATATTTCTACTTTCATAGTAGATGATGAAGTAGAATTTCCATGATTAGGATAGATTGTAAAATTTGAACATCTTGAAGAAGAGTCTAACATTTCTGATCCTATTGATGATGAATGGTCTTTCTTGGGTAATAAGGAGAAGATGATGTATTGGGAATCGACAACATCATTCATCTCTGATATTACTATAATTTCTTCTAGCCTGGTTTATGAAGTATAGAATTGCTGGATTTCAGTGGATGAAATGAATAAATCTCCATATGAGCTTTCATCAATACTTGGTGAATCTCCAATTTCTCCCATGCCATTTGGCTTGATTTCCATAATTGACATTATGGAAGTTTCCATAAGTGTATTTGTATTTGTGTCTATCCTCTCAATTTGACTGATAGGCAACACATAATCTGTGCTCACATGTATGAATGGGTTTACTGGAATCTTTTCCAAACCATATGGAGCATTAATTTGGGTAACATAATTTTCCATAGATACCTCCTTTCCCTCTATGTGATAGAATTCTGCATCAATGTATGGAGATTCACATATTTTGAATGGGACTTTGTCCCCATAAAATTTCCCAATTTGACCATTGAATTTTTTTTTGAGAAATTGATGGTATGATGAAGGGATAACCGCATGTTGATGTAGCCAAGGTCTTCCACGAAAAATGTTGAAGGATATGTCATGACGAAAACCCATGAAATTTTAATTGGATACAAGGTCTCCAAACTGAGTTATGAGTGTGATCTCGCCCAGTGGTTCTTGTTTATTTTTATCATATCCTTGAATCATCAAAGTAGAAGGAGATTAATTATATTCGGTGATGTCCAATTGATGAAGTGTAGAAATAAGGATGAGGTTGACTCGTGAACCATTATCAGTGAATGCTCTTTGGACGTCTATATCATTGACCCTTCCAGATAAATACAAAGGTCTAATATGTCCATGCACAACATCATCTTTATCTTCACTTGTAAAAGATATCACTACATGGAATTCTGCAGGATCATTCTCTACATGGTAGACTTCAACCACAAAAATGTCAGTTTCAAATTCCTGAGGACTTGACGAAGCCTCAATGAGTGCCACCCGAAGATCCTTTGAAATATTCAAGGAATCCATAGTTGATAACATGGGTGGTACATGGGCCAAATGTTTCAGGAAATCATAATTTTGGTCCAAAGGTCTACGTTTCCCATGAAGAACATGTTGTTTCACAGGTGCCTTAGAAGTTCACGATTTACAAGTAGATGCATCTTGTATCGGGGTAGGAGTTGGAAATACTGCTTGATTTGGAAGATTAGTTCGTATATGTCTTTTTATTTGCTGAGACGAAGAAGGTGTATCCTCCAATCAATCTTCCAAAATAACTATTCCAGGACTGAATCTTCCATCCGTGGAAGAACTTTCTTGTTCTTGTTGAGCCCGCTCATGAGCATTGCCGCATGTTTCTACTGCATATACAGTTCTAGCAGGGGTAGGATTGGAATAGTGTCTTCTGGAATATCCTCATCTTCCTCTGTATCCTAGACCTCTGGAACTCCATCTAATTCCACTGTTTGATACAGGGAATTCATGCTCATCAAGATCGAAACTGTGACTGGCATAAGTATCTTTTAAGTGAATCATGTTAACAGAACCAAAGATCAACTCTTCATTTGATGAAGACTCTTCTAGATTATCTAGTTTAGGCTATTCCGTTTGGTGGGGCGGTTCTCGTGGATTTGAAGTTGATGTCATAAAATCAGCCAGAGTCAAAGACAACATGGGCTTTGACACGATTTCATCTTCTTCTGACTACTCTTATTTCTATGAATTATTCCTTTTCTTTGACGATTTTACATCAAATGAAGGGGGTTATACTGTGGCATTCATAGTAGAAGACACAATTGGTTTCTTCAATTGCATTTGTAAAATGGCATGGGTTCGGTTGATCATTTTTCTGACCATCCAATCATCATATTTTTGTGCATTTTTTCTTTTGACTTCTTGCCACTCGACTTCTTCCTCTAGATCTGTAGCAGTAACACATGCTACCTGGGCTGAAGAACCATTCATTTTTACCTGTCCTGAGTCTACCATCTTTTATAGGAGGAATTTGAAGAAAAAACACTCCTGAATAGGATTCCCTAAAATCTAATGAAATGGAAAATAGTTCGGACGGTCTTCATCTCTTTCATTGTTCGTCCTTTTGGGCCTTGGAAATTGAACCAAATTATATTCCAGAACCAAAATAAAGTAACCAGGAACTTGTTCATTTTGGATAGAATTAACTTTTCTCTTTAACTCCTCAAATTGTTTCTGTCTTTGATCTCTTTGATCATCTTGATGAAATGGCCTCTATTTTTGACGCTCAAGAGGTGGAGCCCTTTGATAAGATGAAGGTTTTGAAGTAGAAGCAGGTACATGTGCTTGTTTAATCGTAACTGTAGCAATTTCTACTCTACCAATTCTCCTTCCTGGAACTGATGGGATTACATGAGTTTTATCCTTAGTCTTTATAAGAGAGTCTTCAATCTATTGAGCGATTGAAGTAAGGTCTCGAAACCCTCCTGTGTATTTCAATGGGATCAACAGTGTGCATAATTCATCTTGCAAATTTTCCACACAGATTGGCAACAATTCTTCTTGAGGGAGTTATAAGCTTACAAACTATGTTAATGCCTTCCAGCGAGAAATGAAATCTGAAACACATTCATTCTCCCTTTGCTTACAATTTTTGAGATAAAAAATTGTTGTCTTTGGCAACATTGAGCTGAGTTGAAGAAGGAATCATTGATGAAGATCTTCCCACCCGGTAATTGACTGGGATTGCAAGCTTGTATACCAGACAAAGGCAGGCCCTTGTAATGACTGTACAAAATATCTAAGATTAACTAATTATTTTTGATGAGGAGTTCCCATCATAGGATCACAACGTGAAACAAAATGTGTTAAGTGTTGCTTTGGGTCTCCCAATCCATTAAAAATCAGGAATGTGGTACATGTAAAATTTGATGGGGGAGGAATAACATCAACCCATTTAGGATAAGATCTCTTTTCTGGTTGAATTTTTGTACTTTTTCCCTCCATAGCTTCAAACCGAGATTTTATTGACTCAATGGTAGTTATTAACGTTTGGGGAACATCTGTTTGAGATTGGACCTGAGCAGGTCCAATTACTGGAGTTTGGATAGGTTTGGTGACTGAAACTACAACTGATGGAAGCACTACTGGTTATTGTTGCGCATGACCCATAGGATTAGACCTGTGAGGGTGTAATGGTAAAAGAGGATATTCTTGATCCATCTCCGTTGCTGCAACAAATTCCCTTGACTGACTGACTCCAGTACGCTTAGGAGGAAGACTATCTTGAAGTAGTTATGCATTAAAACTCTTTAATTCCTTCATTTCTTCCTCTTGTTGTGCAAACCTTTTTTCCAGTGAGAGTGATTGGCATTCTCCAAAGGTAGGGTGGAATGTAACCTAACTTTTTTCCATTCCCCATGTTGGAATCCTTTCGAAGAGGGGGGATTTGGTTATTTAAAGGAATACCTAGATTCTAGTAAGCCTTTGATTTTGTGTACGCACACCTTCTTCATTTGCCTCTGTGTGTACAAGCTCTTGAGCAAGAAGTTCTTTATTTGATCCCTCTGAGTGAGCCTCATGTTCGGGAGGATAAAAAAAATGGAATTGATGACATTTATTGATGCATAATGCATTTCATCCCTTCTATCGGCATTTCTTCAATGGTGTATTCTTCCATGTCCTTGATGAGACACTGCCTTTTTTTGAGTTGATCCCTCAGGAACTTCTTGATGAACCGTAATTTGAAGAGAATCTCTTGATAATTCGGCTCTCTGTTCTTATTGTGGGTTCTTCCCTAATCGAGAGAAGACTGACTTTCGTGGAGGAAGTGATTGAGGATTTGAAAAAGACCCCAGTCCGGTGGACTGGGGATGTTCTTACTATTCCTGCTCAACTCCTCGAATCCAATTTGTTGATTCCGAGGGTTGAGCTAATAGTGTCCCCAGTCTGGCCAGCAAGGGTGGTTCTTGAGCTACAACATCTGAGACTTTCTCAAAATCCCTCATGATTTTTCAGGCTTTAGTCCGGAAATTGGCTGGATGCATCAACCTACGTCCACTCAAATCACCTGGCACAAATGACCGTTGGATGTTTTCTGAAACATCTCTCACCTGATGATATGCACGCTCTAAAGTAGACGTCTATTCGATATTATCATTTTCTTGATGCAAGAGAAATTCGACAACTTTTTCTCTATATCCCTGACTTTGAGAAGAACTAGTTGAGGCTTGTTCCTGGGAAAGCCTTTGATTACATACAAAACCAATTGGTTGTGGCCGTCCATGGGCAATAACATTGCATGAGAACATTTTTGGTGGGCATTGTTGACTGGAGAGTACACTGAAATGCAGTGCTCCATGAACACCCCATCCCCTGATATAAATACCAGATGGGGAAATGGAAATTAACAGGCACAATATTTTTAGATTTCCAAGGAATGAACGCTGAAGGGATCTCTGCTACTTTTCAACCATTGGATATTGTGAAATTGAGAGAGATGCCAAATCAATTTGGCATTGTAACATTTCTATTATCTTGACATGATTTTCATATTCATCATAAGGTAATATTTTCTCTTTCAATTGACAAAGAGATTTCCACAAGTTGAGAATAATATTGTGAATACAATCTTCCATCAACATTTCTGAAATATCATATTGAGAGTCAGCCAAAGGCTAAAACATGTATGGTACTTCCCCTTTTGCCTGTTGTTTTCTCATATTCAACACTTCCTCCATATGATTTGATGAAGATTCTACAACCTAATTAGACCAGAGCTGGTGCTTCTTTGTTGTTTCATAAGATTCAACAAGATTGGAAGAGAATTCATTTATCACACTAGAAGATGAATGACCCAGGGGTGGTTCGGAGAATGACCTACATCCAGGGCTGTCTTCTGATTGAGAAAGTATATCACCTGCTAGCGGTAAAGCATCAAACATGACTGGCTTCACATTTGCAAGTGTCTCAAGATAAGAGGGATTTCTCATTACTATATTGTCCATTGAAAACTTTTCCAGGCAATGCGAATTACTACTACGGAGAGGAATTTTGTAGCTAAATTCATCATCAGGGGGAGGACCACCATGGTAGGTTACATCAAAAGATGAAACCTCTTGCTCCTTACGCTTCTAGCCACACAGAGGGTTATCGAGGATCTCATCTAAAGATGATACTTCGAGATCGACCGAACTGTCATGAACCAAGCCTTCATGAGGAAAGTGTCTGATGAAGTCCATTGGAATTATTATTCCCACTATTGGGAAATAAGAGAGTAGAATCATGAGTTGCAATAGATAATTTTCTGAGGGCTTCAATAACTCCAGCATCGTGCAAGTCCTTAATACAGATCATCTCTTGATTTCTTGACTGTGTTGAACTGGTCTTTTTCTTAGATGCCTTCTTACTCATTTTGGGAACCACTTGTTGACAAAATTGGTTATTATGGGCAGGTGTATGTGCCTGCTCAAGAGAAATAGTCAGGTTAGGCTGATTATCTCCATTAAAATCAGGTGTATGTTCATGACTTGATTGCCCATATGATATGGGGGAGTATTCCCCACAACCCTCTTGGATTGGAACAAAGGTGTGAATCTGTTCTGGAGTGATATGTTGATGAGTCACTCCACTGGTAGGGACGGATTTGTTTTTATTTCCCTATGATGCTGCTGATGTTATTATAATATTCTGACCGGCATCCAGAATATGGTAATAGATTTACTTTTGCTCTTTAACCATTGTCAAAATGTGCTTGGCGACTTCAGCTACTAGAACGGGAATATACGTCCATTCCGTTCTTGGAGTAGGTGTGTATTCCGGCTCATATCCTCATTTTCCTTTTAGTGGATTCTAACAGTACTCATGTGTGGGGGAAGAGAGTTGAGTCTGCTCCAAATTTGTTGTTAGAGCTTTCCGACTGACTTCTCTGAGTGCTACCAAATGAGACCGTTGACAGGTTGATGAACATTAGCAGGTGTATGTGCCTGATGAGTATTCTTCATCATGTATGGTTAAATAATTTCCTTCAATACTAGAATATGAGACTACTAACAGAGTTATTGATTGTAAACATGTGTATGTCCCAGTTTATCAGTTGCCACTATATTAGATTGGCGAGCTTCATTGGTTGTATTCAGACGAGCTTGCTGACTAGCTAATGAGTTATAAACTGGTGTATATGACTGCCTATAATACTCTGGTGGAATTTCCTGGCAGGATTGGCATGTTGCTACCAGACGAGTCTACTGGCCAATAAAATCAGGACATATGGGTGTATATTCCTGCTCGTTATTTTCCATCAAGTTTGCTTGATGGACTTCTCCAGAGGGGGAAGAAGTAAGAAAATGCTCTTTGTTAACCACATTTCTCCTTTGGCGGTTAGTCTTCCATGCTCGGGTTTGAGGAACCTGAGTCGAACCCCTAAAGGCGGTACCCTCATCAGGTTGAGGGCACACTGCCTTAGGAGCCTGGCGGTGATTGTTGATGGGAGCCCTCAGGAAGGACTCATATCTTCTTGAATTAAGGCCTTGAGTTACATTCTCAATCAACTCCCCATAATATGGGAGGGACTAGTGATTGTGTTCCAGGGACAATGACCCAAAACCGTTGGATACAGTGGTTGGCACCACTTGCTTCTTGATCACGGGTCGTGGCTATCTAAACAACAAAGGTGAATTATTGACTTGGAGGGCTTGTCGAGCGGCCTCCAGAGTCAGAATGGTACCGTGTTGATGGTATTTCTTAACTAGTTCAATTGAGACCCATCTTTGAAGTTTCTGAGTAGGTGATTTTGTCCACATAGGGGACGAGGATCTAGCAGGAGTAGCGACAGATGCATTCACAGGTGTGAACTTTAGAGAAGCCATTTCTGTAACGCAGAGAGATCTTGGAAATGAGTGCCTATTTGATATAACATACATAATCATGATAAGTTTGGCCACTACATCATTTAAATGATCACATATGTTATTGATTTCATTTTTGGCCGTCACATTGAGTTAAATAGGGGCCTATCAAATAAATAAAACATCATTTAACTTGGTTAAGGATTCACGTCGGGTTCAACATTTTTTGTTTCTTCCGGAAATTGAGATGACCTTGTTTGTTTAAGGTTCAATCATTCCAAATGGTTTCTAATGGGTTTGTTCGTAGAACTGGAAACATCCAATGATTCTATATCCATTTAGGCCTACTTTCCAATGGTAGGTGCTCATTAGTTGGGGACCGATGAGGATTAATAATTTTCATTGGTTGAGAGGATGGGAGGTCAGAATAATCCCACATTTTTTGGCAGAATTATTGTCTACTCTGGGGCTCTTATAGATTTGAGTTATGTTAGTGAATCCTTATTAATTTACCAAGTATGAAAATGAGATTTCCTTTAGATCTGACAATCATTGATTAATATGTATGAGATTTAGAGAATATTTTATATGTATTTGAGGTTCTTCATCGGTAGAGAATCATCCGTATTAATTAAAGATTCTATGTCAATGGTATCCTTCAACACATTATATATAAATATCATGGTCATTATGATAACCATACTGGTCGTAAATCCACTCAATAGGGCACTTGAAGTTTATTATCGTTCAGAAGGATATGGATTATTTCAGAGTTGGGATCGAACCCACAGTTGGGATACCTACGTATCCTTGTTAAAGAGAAATCAAACCCACATATTTTCGGATGTAAGATATAGTTTAATGTCATATGGTACGTATGAGAATTAATGGGTGATGGTATTGAACCTTAGAAAGGCTTCCTACGTACTCTACTTTTAAGGAAGAGATCAAATCCCATGTAGTTCGAGAATTAGGTTTGAGGTTTATGCATGATTAATGGCTCAAAGAAAGATGTCATAATTACTTTTACACTCTAAGATCACGTGAGTCATGCTCAGTGTGAGAAAAAAGAGGTATCAGTAAATCCTGATGATTGTGCCACGAAAGATGCAATCATAAGAAATAATGTGGGGATTACATATGTATGACTGCCCAAGGTAGATGATGATTGGGATTTACTTTAGATAGGAAACCTAGGAACAAGGTCTATAAAGGTATATGTGCTTTATGGAGATTTGGATACATAACATAGGGCTTACTCCGAAGGAGGATGCCCAGATTAATGATCTTGTCATTATAAAGGATGAGGTTGAAATGAATGAAATATCTAACCTTAGTGACATAAAGATATGTAAATCACATGTTTTTGAGAGATATTACACTGAATTCCTTTCAGAAAAGGAATTCAATAAAGGAACCATTCCATAAATGGATTCGAATAGGGGTTTTAAGGCTAAATCTTGAATAGGAGAGGTAGATTTTAAGAAAAAGAGTTGAATAGGCTGGAGGGGCACCCAAAAAGAGGCAGGCGTGCAAGTCCTGTTTGGGTGCACATGTCCTGGTCGTGCAACTATACTTGTGGAACATGGGTGTACATGGGTGACAGTTAACCAATAGGGTAATAATTGGGCGAGACTTGGCTCAAGCCCTTAGTATTATCCTTAAAGGCTTCCAAAAGGTTGGCGTATAAGTTTTGTTGAAGGGATAAGGCAGGGCACAAGTGTGGCCATTTCCCTAAAGGGTTAGAAACTTAGGAACACAATTGTTGAGGAATTTGAACAGTTAGGCACTATTACCCCTCTTTAGGTATTGCATTCTAGGTAAGAAATTGCCTTAGAAGTGTTCGGGAGACTTCAAGCAAAGACTAGGGCACCGAGAGGTTAAATATGACTTTTGGATTTTTCGTCGTCAAAATGGTGGGCCCACAAGGGGTATTTATAGGCCATTGAGGACCTTGGGCGAAAATAGAATAGGGAGCTCAAGTCACTTACGCTACCCATTTTTGGTGCACAAGTGTACTTGTGCGACCATAGTAAATCGTGCACGACCCATGCTCAAAGAAATCTGTGTTCAAGCCTTTATCAATTGTTGATGTTCTTCAAAGGATGAATCTCTTTGGAATTAAGGTATTATCCTTTTCTATTAGTTAGACTCTGTGACAGATAAGAGCATCAAAAACCTTTATCTAGTTCAGCTTCTAAGAATCCACACAATGTCTGGGGGTACCATCTGTCATCTTCACAAATAGGATTGGAAAACCACATGGAGGTGTAATGGTTTAGATTAAACCCTTTGTCTGCTACTCCTACAACAAATTCTTGAGAACCTGTAACTCCAGTTTTTTCATCCTATAAGGAGTAATGGACACCAGTTCTACTCTTGGAAGAAGCTCAATTGAAAAATCTACCTCTATCTCTAGAGGAAAACCTAATAAATTTTCTGGAAACACATCTCTGAAATGATCGACCACTAGAGGAAAGTCTAACGGTTTTGTCACCTAGTTAACCAAATATATACTTGAAATATAGGCTATAACTCCTGCCAAACCATGATACATGGGTCCTTCTCTGCTCACCTGAACATCCCATTTACCCTTATGAAAATGTTTCCACCCTCTAGTGATGTAAAACTCACCCTACGACGATAGCAATCAACCACATACTAGAATGGAACAAACCAATCCATTTAAATAATGTCATCCTATCCTATATTCTCTAGGACATTGAGGACTAATAAGAAGTGACACCGAACTACCTCAATAGGGAACTCCATTCCGTAATGTAAATTATCTGTTCTTGTCCCCAACGGAGTGTATAACATCAAGAAATTAGTAGAAGTAAATATACATGGCCCAAGGCTATCCACAACAGCAACATATATGAAAATATTGGAATCCACTATATATAAAAGTTTACAAGCTAAAAAAGAAGAAACTAAAGTCATACCTTGAACAATGGAGGGTTTGGGATCCTCCTCCTACTAGTTTTTCTCCACTCCAAATATCTGGCCGGAACCGTAGCCTTGTGACCCTATCTGACTACCCTGAGTTGATCCACCTTGTTACCAATGATAGCCTATCAATTGGCTACCATAGCTGCGACCTCGACCTCGACCTCAACCTTAATAGCCGGATGAACTCCAGTTACCAGACTAATGGGAAACTAGTGCTGGTACTCCTGAATAAGGATTCATTGGGGAACCCCTTTCACCAACTACCACTAATAAAAACTGATAGAAAAATTGAATATGACCCATCCGATCGCAGGATCGGCACTCCAATGGGTATCTTGGGAAATGTGTCCTCCTATGACTGCTCTTCTTGCACTGGTAGCACACCACCTGGATACCAGAAGAAAAATCATGCTTCCTCATATACACAATCTTAGACTCCCTATGGAACTTCATGTTGTCAGTAGGTGGGGTACCCACTCTGGATGCTAAGCCACCTTGTCTCACAGTTCTAGAATACTTCATATTTCACTCCATAATCAGTTCCTGGTTGATTATAGAAGTGGTGGAAGTCAACCTAAAGATGTTCACCTTGGATTTTATGTATTGCCTAAGACCATCCTAAAACATCCTTGCCAGAAATAACACATCAACCCCTGGAATGGGTGTGAAAAGGTTGTAGCTATGTGAAGTGAGAAGAGCACTCTGTGATGGAAATAGTTCCATGTTCTAGACTCATGAACTCTCAGGCTCGAGCATCCCTCAATGTCTCTGGATAGAAGTAATCATAGCAGGCACTATAGAACTCATCCCAAGCCATAACCTGCTGGTGTCCCGCCTGTGAGATCACATCCCACCACCTCTTGGCAGAATCTTGAATCATATATGTAGGGATCTTCACAATCTTATCTAGAGGCATCTCTAGATACATGAAGTTATATAGAATGGCTTCTAACCATGATTAAGCAACCTGAGGTCTTCTATCCCTTGTGAAGGTGGGAGGATGGTGCTGCTGAAAACCCTTCATCAAATCTGCCATATACAGGGAAAGAGGTGGTACTCCTCGGAAGGTATGCTTGAACATCATAAATCCATATCATAACTGTGTATCGAAACTTGTATCCAGGATAATGTATGGTGCCATGATGGGCATGACTAGAGGATCTACATATAGACCTTGATCTTCCAAGTATGGTGTTTGATCACTGCCCTAAATTTGGCGTACAACCAGAGCATGTCACGATGGCATGACTCTGCAATGTCAAACACACTCCTTAGTTCAAGATTATCATTAAATGAAACATAGAAGTGCAAGAAGGAAAAAATTGAACAATATAATTCAATTCCTTCATAACATAGATACATGGTGTGTGTAATACCTTACATAGTGTGTTCCCTTATGTTTTCACATGGGTGTGTACTCCTACCAACCCTGGTCATGTAACACCCCATACACACGGCGTGTTCTCCCACGACACAGCGTGTACTTGATTCATTATCCCCATCTCAAGTTATTCCACATAAAAAACCACATGGATATCCTAGAACAAGACTACACACACTGTCTGTGCCAGACACGATGTGTACACAAAAGAACTTGACCGACCTGTGCTTTTAGTTACACGACTGGTTACATGGATGACTCTACACGATGGGTATGTCCATACACGATGTATACTAGAAACCCATAATCCATACATGTTGTTAGTCACATGGCGAAACACATGGCTCCTATGACACGACATGCACATAGAGTACATGGCGTGTCCCACCCAAAAAAATTTCCCATCCTTGTGTCTCGGCCCGCACAACCATTGAAACTGTTAGAAACTACGTTATGGGTATATCAATTACACAATGTTTACTAAAGAAAAATAGTTCCTTACCGAACGTAAGGACACATGGCACTTATTCTAGGTTTTTACAAAAAAGAAACTTTAGAAACTACTCTAGAAGCCCATAATACACTAAAAAACATCAATGTGATATATTCTGATCTCTGGGGGCTCATACTCACCGAGAATGAAATCTTGGCATCATATTAATGTCATATAAAAGGAATAAAAAGAAATGATGCACAAAATTCTTATCCATGAGGTCCCATAACACCTCAAGAACCAAATGTTGGCTCCCATTCAAATGAATACAAACTTATTAGTAATACCCTATCAAATAGAAGTTATTCTATCAAGCCATATATCATAACTGCATGCATATTTAGCATAAGAACTATCACAACAACATAAAATTGTTAATGAACCCTACACGGAATGGAAATAATGCATGAAATGGGATTTGTAGAAGTTGCTTATATGATGCATGAGATGTCATAACCTCATCTCATCAGGTTTCAATAGAAATAGAACCACAATATTAACAATGTTAATAGCACAAAACATGTGAATCACCCAACGATTAAATCAAATCAACTGTAATAATTAAAAAACCATAAAAATTATAATATATGGGGTAAATTGGATTTTCTATATACATGGGTTAGCTACTCTTGAGAAAAACTTATTACAAAGTACATATTCCATTGTATCCCTAGCTATATGATCCAAACAGTAATTCATGAAGAAAATAATTCCTCTAATACCACTTTGTAATGTACCAGTTTCAGGTGCTTCCCAATGTTGACCCGTACCCAATTGGTAACATGGCTTCAAGCATATTTCACTAAATTCCAAAGGCTGTTGACTAGCATTGAGGTTCTTAAAAGTGATAGTGGGGACACAATTACCTAATTGTTAGAGTAATGCAGTTGAAATAAACATATAACAATAGAGGAATAAGTAATAACATGTAATAAGTAAACAATGGAAGACCAGAAGTAAATAAGAAACTGTAGTATATATATATATAATATAAATAATGATGCATGTAACAAGTATCTAATAAAGACTCCAAACAAGTCACAATACTGGAATACAGTACTGATCCAAATTACAAAGAAAAAAAGTAAATAACTTCAATAACATCGCAAGCCTTAGCTTGGTCATGTGCTCTCCAGCTCCACAGCAGTCAAGTACCTGACATCGAAGCGATACTTACCTTATATATACATGTATCAACATAATCAATTTGGGATCAAAATCAATACCCAAATAGGGTTTGTGATGAATCCCCGTAGGCAACCACCCAAAGATCCTTACCTAACAACTAGTGAATATAAATTGAAGGAAATAAGAAAAATGAAACAGTAAACTAGGAATAACATAAAAGTAATGATTCCTATAGTTTTAATTTAAATCATATTCATATATAATGTAAGTATCTAATCAACATAGTTAACCCTCTGGGAAGTACTCATATCATAACCCTCAGGTTCAACTAATCAGACACAAGAAACCCTCTAGGATGTACTCACTTTCTAAACCCTTTGGTTTAGATTTAGAAAATATTCTCTAAGGAAGAACCCACCATCAATTCACCCTTTGATCTCGTATCGGTAACTATAGAAACTCTGAGGAAGCAGTCAATGTTAAATTCTTACTGTGGTCCTGCAACGTGGAACTACATACACTCCGAGGGAGCACAATGTCCATCCCCCCTATGGTCTTCCAATGCAAATCTAAATAGACACTTTGGAGAATGCCTCAGCGTCCATTCCCCCTATGGTCTACTACACCAGGTTCAGACAGGCCTGTGTAAGTCAATCATATACAATGATGTTCAACAGAAATAGTAAACCTTAAGAACTACATGGATACCAACTACAAGCATAAAACAACATCAGATAATATCACTCCATCTTATCAACATTGGGCATGGAAAACAACCAGCATAACAGGAAAATATAGACGAAATGGTTAATATCAAAACAAACATGTGAAACACATTCATATCATGGAAATTAACTCTGTTCACAATCAAACTACCTCTACTTAGGCACACAAGGAATAGCAGGCATTAACAGGGTTAAAATCCATAAACACGCAATACCCCGTTCTAGGGTATTGGACAATTTTGAACATAATTTTCAAAGACATACTATGGAAAGGAACAAACCAACTACCTAGGAATTTTATGATCTATATACTCTATTTCCAACACTTGAATTGGCCTAGAACAAAATTGATCTACAAAAACATCTAAAATTTTCAAACAAGGATATTTCAGGAATGGAGAGAAATTCAGTAATTAGGATATTGAAGAAAGATGAGATCACTGTGTCGTTTACAACATAATTGATGGTCGTTAAATCATAGAATTGAAGATTGATCGGGATCATTCGGTAGAATCTCCCTCCTCAGTCTCTCCTGGATGATACATCGTTAAAAGAAGGGGCTTCTGTGAACGAGGCATGACACCAGTCCGATATAACAATTAACAAATAGTAGATAGTGTGTTCATTAATGGTATAGGGTGTGTGCTTTCTTTAACCATCCCCTGCATTAGGAGGTCTCCTTGTCACCCCACACGACCATGTACTCAGCCATTACATGGCTAGTACACATTCACCTGGAGCAACTGGGTATACAACGTGTACTCCAACGTACACGGTGTGTACTCCTCAAATTTCCAAATTCTCCTCCTTTTCTAAAAAACACCATAAAAGAAAAAAACATACCTGAAAAGAAGGCCAATTTTCTTACTCATCCTCATATGTTAAATTGTATATTTTCCAGATAAGAATCTGATCAAGAATACCCAGCTCGTAGTGACTTATTTGAACCATAAAGAGCCTTCTTTAATATGGAAGTCATTTTTTCATGATTTACAATTAGAAATACCACTAGTTGTTCAATTTAGACTTATTATTCAAGAAATCAATTTAAGAATCATATTTTGACATCCATATGATAAACATTGTTTCCCCTTTTAATTTACATGGCTTTAAAGATCCTTATAAATTGCAATCGAGCTACTGGAGAAAATGTTTCTTCCAAAACAATTCCTTTAATACATGAATCGATTTTACACACAAATAATTCCTTATTTCTAATCACATTTCCAAGCTCATCTATTTTTTTGAAGATCAACATTATTCTAATCAAATATAGATTATCTGGTATCCTGATAGGATCCCATGTTTATTTCATTATGATATTGTTCTTTATTTATGAACATAACCCATGAAACCTCCTTCATAGCTTCATCAAATGAAGTTGATTCCAAATTTTATAGGAGAGTATAATGTGATTCATTCCTTATTATCCTTATCTTTGTTGGTTCTATCCAATCCCCAATATTGTTGGATTGGTAATATTTTGATTTTTTATTTCTCCTATGAGTGATAGAGTTTCTTTTTCAATGGTTTTATCTTATGATTATACTGTTGAATCATCATTATTTTGAGAACCCTAAATGTTAGGAAATACTTCCACAATATCTGTATTTGAATATGTCACTCTTACACATTCTTATTCATCTACAATAATATCATTATATGAGCTCCTTGAGTTATTCATTGTTTTATCCTTAATGATCTGGACTAAATTTCATTCCAAAATATTTCTAATATTATTTTTGTAGAATTTTAATGCATCACTCTTTATTGATTATTCTAGAAATATTCCCTCATATATAAAATCACCGTACTTATATTGATTTCGTTCATGGTTTCAGATGAAAAATTTACTTCTAAAAATGGAAAAATAATTTAGTGAGTGATTTCTTCCATGACATTTCTCATATGGTGTCCCAAACACCTCTATAAATATCCCTGTTAGATTTTATTTGTAAACCACAACTTGAATAGCCCCTTTTTGGAAATGATGAGAAACACAAATCTCAATTAGTTTTGGATATATTATTCACCTATCAATTTTCATGTTTAATGTTCCCATTGTGTTGATGTCTTCTCACTGAATATACCTCATGATTGATCCCATGATTTTAGAGGTAATATTAAAATTCAATGGTTGTGAATTCTATTCTATTATAAAATCATAATATCTCAATTGTGCAGTAAATTTAATTCTCAAATCATTGAAGAAATTTATTCATGATGTCAATCACTTACTGGTTTGGCTGTATAAACACCATAGATGCCATTCTACCGTAATAATAAATTAATTTAATTTAATACCTCTCTCCAAATGTGCTATCCAAATTTATTGGACCACACACATCTATGTGGAAAAGATCATGTAGGTTCAATTCCCTTTTCTTCATTGGTCAACAAGTATTATGGACTATCATTCCTCCCATGAAATAAACACATATCTTTTCTCGATCATGCTTTAGATTCGGAATGTAAATAATGGCCTTTAGATTGGATATTTTTTCCATGCTCCATTTATTTATGTGACCTAACCTCCAGTTCCATAAGTTTGTTTCCTCTTCAATTTTTAATAAACAATTGTTTTCTTTACTTTCTACCAAGTATGAAATACCATTTTTATGCATCCTTTAATGAGTGAATAAACTATTTTCTCTTTGTTAGTGAACCCATTCTAATTTAATTTCACTACCAGTCTTAATTCACAGATTTGACTCACACTCAGGATATTGTGATGCAAACCTTCCACATAGAGTACTTCTATTTTCATTATCTCATCATTCCAGAATTTTTTACATTAAATTTTTTTGCTTTTCAAGGCACAATTATAGTCATATATCACTATTATATCAGCACATTTGTTAAAAAAATAAAAAATATATATTTACTACCATGTGGGATGAGAATATATTATTAAAAATCCAATTTATATTGTTCTTTATATCTCTGAGAGAAATTTATTTTGGTTGTATTTCTCAATCTTATTTTTTCCTTCCATGATATACCTAATTGAGTAGACAAAATTGATATTCTAACAAATCTATTTTGGACTTGCTTGGTTGAATCAAAATAATATTCTTCTTCCTGAAGAGAATACCTATTTTCAAGGGTAATATTTCTTAGTTGACCGGTATTGACTTGTCTCAAAGTTCAATAATTATTGTCCCCACCTATCATCTACCTACAATGTGTAGAACCATAGGACACCATGAGAGGGGAGGGGTGAATCAAGGAGTCAACTTTTTCTTTTAAGGTGATGGATCTTGTTCCCATATTGAAAGTAAGATGCAAAACCATTCTAATGGAATCATTTTGTTATTCAACATTAATATGTAAAGATACACCGCAACTGTTTTATGCGGTTCATCACTAAGGTATAGTCTTAGGAGAATATTCCAACAATTTGTTAGTCATACATAAATCCACTAATATTCAATATTTTTCTTGTAGTACATAAGATAAGTCATAGTCACTCTATGATAGGCACACTACCATTACAAGAATTTTAGGGATTGAAAACTGCCTCCCTAGGAACACTTCTTTCAACTCCCCCAAGCTCACAACATTGGGTGTTGTCTTATCCAATTTAACAACATGATATTTTCTTCAATAGATTGGGAATTCATGTATTTCATCTATTTAGAATGAGACATTATATTCACCATACTCCTATGTTGATGCACTTGAAATCATGATTCAGTTAAACTAGATATTCAACACTACAATTCCAAAATTTAGCATCCTTTGTGAAACCCCCTTTGTGTTTCAAAGAAATACCATTATTCATGAACCCATGCACTTTTGTGAAGATAAAAGACTTCTCTAATCTCCTGGCCTTCACATAACTCCTACACTTCATTTACATACATGTCATTGTGAAACTCCTAGTATTTTCCGAACTACCATTTCTAAAATGCATTAGCATCAGTTAATTCTTAACCAGTCATTTCACAATGCTTATGCTCGCTAAGAGTTCCAAATTTTTGATTCCCCTACACATCATGAGTTCAAGGTGATTGACAATTTCCTCATATTCTCTCAATAAAAAAATGATGGGAAAACACCTATTTATAGACTTATACCTTCAAAAAGATATCTGGATCCCTGCACCCTTTTCATGAAACTCTTTATCCATGATTCTGATGCTACATTATTCACAATGCACTAGTGAAATTATTCCATTCACAAGGGTTATCACAGTTTCATATATTACCTCATTCTCATCGAAACTCATCAATTTTCATGAAGTCTCTTTCATGAACCCTCAAACATTCATGTATTCAGATTACTTTACAATGCTCCATGTCTTTCATAAAATTACAATCTTCATGAAATCCATCCCTTTACCATATATATGAAGTGTACTTCCTGGAAAACCAGTTTTAAAAATGTTTTCTTCTTCCTCTTGATTTTGAAAACCAAAAAATTGGAAAACACTAGGAAATGACACTAACTTCAACAAGGAATCTATCTACACCATATGATCACTTACCTTTCAAACTCCATTTCTAACCCTTGTGTGTATTGAGAACAAAATTAAAAAAACACTCTCTTTCCAATTATGATATTCCTTGGTTCGAAAAATATCCCACTTTGGGTTTGTTGGAAATATACAAATAAATTCAATAAATTACCATCCTCGAACAGAAACCTAGAAGACATAAAATAACTCATCCATAACTCTACGTATATTTCAGAAAGTATTAGTGTATAAAATAAGTGTGGGAATCAATTATTCTATGCCTTGAGAAAAAACCGACGAATCCAACTATAATGTGAGCTTGATTTTAACTCTAATTATACATCATTGACAATAAAAACAAAAAAAACTATGTTGACATTAGATGTGAAAGAAAAACATCCCACTAGACCTTATATCACATATAGACCAATATCATATCCAAAAATGGAATAAAATAGTTAACCCCAAAGGGTAGAGGGGAGAAGCTTAAGCAACTCATGCAAAGAGAGGTGGTCGAACATTGAGGTTCAACCAATGTTTCTTAAACATTGTTGTTGCCATGTGCTTAGTCAGGATGTTAGAAACTTGGTCATCAGATCAAAAATTCTCCATTTCAATCACACCTTGTTAAAATCTTTCTTTGATGAAGTGTTATCTGATCATAATATGTTTGGTACAAGAGTGATGTATTGGATTCTTTATAAGATCTATCATGATATTTTTGTAAAATGAATTACCATTGGATATTTCACCACATCACTAATATAAGTATGTTGTGTCTTCACCCCCAATAGTTGAGTTCATGATTTGGTGGCAGATATATACTCTAATTTTGTTGTACAAAGAAAAATTCTTTCCTATTTTTTGATCAACCATCCCACACATTTTTTTACAATGAACAATGCTCCACCACTTGTTGAATTTCTATCCATCACATCTCTAGCCTAGTAATCATCAAAATTGGAGATAATTCATTATCTATTTATCATGCATATTATATGCCAAAATTGAGAGTATATTGAATATAACTAATAATTATTTTAATAGTTGAAATATGGTCTTCCTTTGGATTATTTTAGAAGTGATCAGGTTAGAATGTTGCAGAGATGATATTTGGACACTTTAAAGTCAGGTATGATAATATTCTAATGATCCCCCCTAAACCGGGTGGGATCTATAGATTTCACATCCTCATACTTTTCAAGTTTTGTCCAAATTATGATCATAGTTGGCATTGGTTTAGAGTCATTCGGGTTTAATTTCTTCACCAGCTCTCTTCCATATTTTTCATAAAATATAAATTTTTAATCCTTCTTTTTAACCACATATAGCCCAAAAAAGTGTGTTAGTTCACTAATAATAGGCACATATAAATCAAATTTCATGCAATTACAAAATTCTTCCACTAATAGCAACATCACTTATCCAAAAATAATATCATCTACATACATAAGAAATATAAATTGATCTTTCAATGAATTCTTCACATGGATATTATGGTCAAAAACCTCATCTTTTAATGTTTCCTTTTTTAGATAACTATTTAACCGAGAATACTATGTTTGTGGGGCCTGATTCAAGCCCTATATATCCTTATTTAATCTATAATCCTTTGTCTCATCCTTTCCAATCAAAAATACCACGAGTTGTTCAATGTAGACTTTTTATTCAAGAAATCCATTTAGGAATGTTGTTTTAACATCCATATAATAAAATTTTTATCTTATTTGAATTTCTATAGAAATGAGGTGCCTAATCATCTCCATTACAACTATTGGAGAAAATCTTTCTTTAACGTCAATTCCTTCAATCAGTGCATAGCAATTATACACCATGAATTCTTTGTTTCTAATCACATTCCCATGTTCATAATTTTTTTGAAGATTAAATTTGTTCCCATCACATTGTGATTTTATGGTCTCCTAACAAGATCACATGTCTAGTTCTTGTCAACTTGATCAATTTCTTATTTAATGTCCTTAAACCTTGATTTATCCTTTCCTACTTCTTCAAACGATGTTAGTTCAACAATTGATATCAATAAAGACTGTGCTTCAATACATATTCTCCATGTCAATGTAGGTGAGGTAAAATTCAAAATGATGTTGTTTTGATGAATTACTTCTCTTCTATTTCTCAAGAATTGTTTTGATAATGTTTCTTCAAAAAATGGATTCCTATTATGATTCTTTATATGAATCATCATCATTTTGTGATCCCTATTTGTTTTACAATACTTTAAATATTTCTACATTTGAATATGTCCCTTATCTACTTTTTTCCTTAGCTTAAATCATATCAACATATGATCTCCTAAAGGTATTTATAGTTTTATCCTCAATGATATTGAAATCATTTCATTCCATAATATTTATAATATGATAATTATAAAATTTGTAGGATTTACTCTACATTTAATATCTAAGGGATATTCCCCCATCTACAGCATCACCAAACATCCCATGATTGACTTTTTTATTTATAATAAATCATTTACTTCTGAAAATTGAAAATACTTCAAATAGGGATTCCTTCCATACCATATATCATATGGTGTCCAAGTATATCCTATTAATTCCCAATTTAAGTTTGAGTTTACATCACTAATAGAACATACTCTTTCTAGTAATGTCAAGAACCATAACTCTCAATTAGAATAGTTCGATAAAAATTTTCACCTATTGATTTTTGTGTTCAACGAACCCATTATTTTGATGGTTTAAATCTATAGACACCTCATGATTTATCCCAGGTTTTCATGGTAATATTCAAATTAAATGGATATGTATTATTCTCCATTTTTTGATCATTGAATATTGATTATGCGGCCAGTTTCATTCTAGTTTGATAATAAATCTTCATGTAATCAATAACTTGTTGTTTACTCAATATAAAATTCACAAAATCCATTATAATAAATAAATTAATAAAAATAACGAAGTTCCTCTCTCCACATTCTATAACCAAATTTATTAGACCACATAAGGTATATGCAGATGAGATCAATTAGATTAAAAGACTTTTATTCTTTAGTTGATAGGATATTTGGACCATCTTTCCTTTGATTCATGCGTCACATGTCTTTTCTTGACCCCAATTCAGATTGGGAATGTCAAAAACAATACTAATCTTAGATATGTATTCCATGCTCTGTTAATTAATGTGACCCAACCTACAAGAAACAAATTGTTTTCTTCTTCAATTTTTAAGAAACAAGTGTTATATTAATTTCCATCCTAGTATAATTTTCCATCTGTACTGTATACATTCATGATAAAATTGCATTTCTTTCCCTAGATAGTGTTCCCATTATTATTAAATGTCACTACCAATCCTAAGTCACTAGGTTGAAATATACTCATGATATTGTGACAGAAATAGTCTATGTAGAGAACTTTAGTTTTTATTATCTCTTCATTTGTTAGTTCATTATTTCATCTACCATTGATCTTTAATGCACCGTCATTATCAAATCTCACTATTCCATAAAAACATTTCTTAACATTATTCAACAAATCTGTACTACTTGTCATGTGAGATGATCATTATCTATCAAGAATCCAGCTGCTACAATTTTTTGTAGCATTGAGAGATATTTCTGCATGAATGGTTTTCTTGATCTTCTTCTTTTCCTTCCATGAGATACTTGATTGAGTGAAGGATATATATATCATTTCACATAAATTTTAAAAATGCATGAGTTCATCATACTCATATTATTTTTCCATAGTATAATACCTATTTTCTAGAGTAAATCTTCTTAGTATATAGGTATTTACTTATATCATTGTTATATAGGTATTTTTCCACCATTCCTCTACTTGTAATGAATTGATTTATGAACATAGTTAGAATAGTGAATAAAATATCAACAGAAACTATTTATTCTATATGATGAAGGATATGGTCTCATTATCCTTTGTTTACATCCAGGTGCATCCCCATTCAAATAGATTATTTCCTCTTCATGGTAAGACATGGTATGGACTATAAAGCCATAGAATTGAAATTTCATTATGGGAAATATCTTCTCACTTCCATTTCCTCACAAATCCTCTTCCTTTGAAAAATAATTTGATTGAATATCATCTTTTGATAATTGTGGATTATATTTGGATCACTTTTTTGATTATTTCTGAGCTTTATTTATTAAGACATCAGGCACCATTGTGGAATGTGAAACTTTATTCTTCCCTATATTTTTGATCACCCCATTTATAGCCTTTGATGTGTCTGCATCACAACTAATTCCACTCATTCCCATAACTTTGGATCTCTGATCATCTATTCCCTTATATTCTCCTTTAGAACAATATATGTCTTAATGTAACAACATTGTATATGAAAATCTCCCAAACTGTTATTTCTTCTTCATTTCCTTTGATTTAGATTCAATTTATAGTTTACACCTTAAAGTAATAACTTCATCTTCATGTCCTTAAACTATTTTAACCTTTTACAACTATATTGATTTATGGTCATTGATTAATTTTCTATTATCTTCAATAATATGTTTAAATTATACAATCTATTTAAATATTTAATGATTTGTTAAATTTTATTCTACCACTCCATCAAGTTGATAAATTTCTATTTCAGACTAATCAATATAAAATAATGAATCTTTTATCACAACTCACATCTTTACATTTTTCTTTCTTTGAATTTAAATATCATAAAGGGAACCTACATATTCCACCTTGAGATCAAAAACACAAATCAATGAATTATATTCATATTTTGTAGGATCTAAATTTATAAATTGTATCCATCATGGATGCATTGGGTTTAGATTTAAACTCTAGTCCTATATCCCCCAAAAGACCTTATCATCTTGCTCTTCTTTGTAGATGATGTTCATTATCTGTAATTTATTTCCTGTCCTAAATTCTTCCTTATTATAGAACCTCAATATAGGATTCTACATGATTTCTTCTTCACTTTCTACATCATTATGTTTTCTTGTTCATCGAGCAACAATGTGCCCTACATTACAACATCGAAAGAAATCCAACGAAATTTTTCATTGAAATTTCCATTTTCATGTCTTCTACTTTCTATAATAAAGTAAATGAAATCCATCATACACATTAAATCCATCATCAATAAATTTTACAATGTAAATATATTCCTTGGATTCAAATGAAATTGTATTTCCTTCTCGAATTGTTGTTTCTTCAAGTTTGAATATCATTTAAAAAAGCCACTAGACTGATTAGAATATCATCAAGAGAATGTTTTGATATATCCATTTCCTCAAGGACAACAAATTTGGATTTAACAAAGGTGTAATCCTTTTAAATATTTTGTTTACAATGTTTTTATCTTTAATTTCTTCACCATGTAATCAAATTTATCCAACATCTTCAATAATTCGTTTAAAAAATATATCTCTACATTCATGTGGATGCATTTTCAGATCATTTAACTTATTGTGAAAAAACATAGAGTTTAGCCTCCATAATTTTGTTATCACCTTCATATATATTTTATATTTTCTCACATATGGAAATGGATGAAGTGAAACTCATCACCTTCAAATAGATTTGATTAGATAGGTTGGTAGTAAAGTAATTTTGTTTATTGGCGTCTGCATCAATCATTTTCCATTTTTTTCAGTCAGAAACATACATGTTCCATCACTGACCTGAATCCATTGTGTTTTGGAAATGAGAACATCCATCCCAAGGGATAACATATGAGATCTCATCTTATAATTCTAAATATGAATATTTCTTCCATCAAATAAGGGAACTCCCTTAACATTTACTGAATTATCCATGAAAAAAATTATGTAAATATTTAACATCAACAAACTATATTCTCTAATAACGCTTATAGGACCCTAGAACATCCTATGATGGGAGGGATGAATCAGAGTTCCAAAATTTTCTTTTAAATTGATGGATCTTATTCCCACATTGGCAAGAAATTATAAAACCTATCTGATGGAATAGTGATGTAATTTAAACATTTATATATAGAGAGACACCACAACAATTTTACTTGGTTCGCCACTAAGGGATTGTCAAGGGAGAATACACTAAAATTGTTTTATTCATACCTAAATCAACTAAGATTCACTAGTTTTGTGGAGTATAAAAGACTAGTCATACTCACCCTATTCTAGGAACATTACCATTACAATAATTTTAGGGATTTCACACTACCTCTATTTGAATTTTTTTAGACGTCCCATATCTCATTACATTTGGTGATGTCTTACTCAGTTGAATGACTTGAAGGTCAGATTAATATATTGGGAATTAAAGTCCTTATCCCTGATTACCATGAGAATTTTCTTGCATCGTAGTCCTATGTTGATGAACTTGAATGCACTATTCACATAAACACGATTTTGTACACTTCCATTCAAAAAACTCCTAGTGTTCATGAATCCCACTTTATGATTCAATGAAATACCAGCATTCACAAACCTAAACACTTTCATGAAGCTACCAGCCATTGTGAAGCTTCCATCCCTCATGGAAGTCCTAGCCTTCACCGACTTCTATGTCTATATAAAACTCCCAGTCTTAAGAAAAATACCTTTTATAGAAATCCCTAGCATTAGTTAAGTCTTAACCTGACCGTTCATGATTATTATTCTTATGAATAGTTCCTAATTCAAAAATCTCATAGCCTTCTCTTATTCAGGTCAATCCACCCTTTCCCCAAAATTCGCGCTTAAAATCAAATGTGGGGTATTTTCCTATTTATATACATATCACTTTGAAAATATGTGAAGATCCTAGTGGCCTTTTTTCAAACCTATTAATCCATTCTCATTAATATCATTTATTCATGATGTTCTAGTGAAATTATTACATTCTCAAATCTTCTCATAGTCACATAGATAGGCATATTCTCATCACAACTCAACTATTTTCAAAAATCCTCCTTAACAAACTTCAAACCTTCATGACACTAGATTCCTCATGATGATTCACATATTTGTGAAACTAAAATATTTGTGAAATTCATCCATTCACCATATATATGAAGAGTAAGTTCTAGAAAGACACATTTTGTGATGATTTCTCCTTCCTCCTAATTTTGAGATCCAATAATTTGGAAAACACAAGGAAATGCCGCCACATTCATCAATGAAGAAATTTTAACAGTAATATCACATACTTTTCAAACTTCCTAATAAACCCTAGTGTGGATTTAAAACACATACACATAAAAAACCTATTTCCAACTGTGGAAATCCTCCATTCCAACATAATTAATAGATTTATGGACAACGTTAAAACAGTGAAAATATTATCGATAGAAATTATATGTAATATATAATCAAGGATATAGTCACATTATTCTTTTTTGAATTATATGTGATTCTCAATATATATGGCTCCTTTACTCTTCATTATAATACATGGTATACCCTATAAATCCACAAAATTTACATTTCATAAGATGATATATCTTCTAAATTATATTCCTCCACATGTCCCCTTATTTTGTATAGGTATTTGATAGTTGATACTCTCTAGATAATTGATGATTTTTTAAAAATATCATCGTTATATGGTTTAAGGCATTCTATGTTCGGACTTCAGGATCCTTTTTTATATGTCCAACTTTCTTACTAAATTTTATTTGGATCATCCGATTTCAATTCATTAATGTTTTTTTGTTATAGATAATTCCACTATTGCCCTAAAATTTAGGTCTTTGATCATTAAAGACTTTCTCGACTCCTTCAATACCATGACTAACTATTTATAACAGCTTTGTATATGAAAACATTCCAAACTGTAATTTCTCCTTTATCATCATGAGACCATTATTTATTCATTAGTCACCCCTTCACGTTTCCAGTGTGGCTCGTTTAGCTTCTCTGAAGCGTCTGTTCTTCTGGTATGCGGCTTGGTCGAGGACGAGGACGACGTGCTCGAAGTATCTGGTGGTTCCGCCCAGCGCGGCCAGGTGATGCCTTCAGCAAGCTTTCTATGCGGCTCGGTGTTGGATATGGAGTGTTTTGGAGGGGGTGGGCACTGGGTTTGGGTTTGTGGTGTTATTTTTGCAGTTTTTTTTCGGATTCGGTTCATCTACGATTTGGTTGATTAGGTGTGATATTGGTTGGATGTAAAATTGGTGAACTTGGAGTTTCTATGGTTGGTTGATGGTCATTGAAGATGCAAGGGATCTGACTGATGGGAACCCAGATAGTCTACAAATATCTGCTTCAAATGAGGATAGAGCTAGTTGTCTTCACTGTGTATGACTCTTTGGATTTGGAAGACTGAGAGGGTATGGCATCTCCATCGGTACCAGGCCCGTCCATTTTTTCACAGGATAGCTTGCTGAGTAGTCATGCTTTGGTAGAGGCGTTCCTTAATGATGTTGATGCTGGGAGGAGGCACTTCTAAGTAGTCTTGTTCTGGGTTGCAACCATCTTGATCTTCAAATTTTATTAATTTCTTATGTACTTGAAGTCTTGGTTTTCCCCCCTTTACCCTTAAAAGGGGTCTTATCCAAAATCAATAAAGTATTGGCCTTTGGGTCATTCAACCATCTTCATAGATGAATCTCTTTCTCTATAATTTTTTACTAATTCCAAGTCTCCCATTCCCAAGAACATATTCTAAGGACTCGACATGATTTTCGATTTAGTTTCAACATCTTAAAATATTCTTGACCACCGAGTGGAAATGTCCCATACTTTACAACACTAAAAAAGATCTAGAGGAAGTTTACCATCAAATACACTTTTTCTTCTTTTGATTTTTTTTCGGAAACAAGAGAAATAAGTTTGTCATACACATCATATCCATCAGTACTAACAATGGATATTTAATTATTTTCCATTGATTTAAATTCCATTTCCTTTCTTACTCATATTTTTATATCTTCTAGTTTGAATCACATTTCAAAATCCACAAGACTACTTAGTAGATCATTATGATAAATCAATATATAGACATCTTTCCTTAGTAGATGATACTTTTTGATTGTATAGAGGTGGTATCCTTACCATTATTTTATTCACAATGTCAGTATCTTTAATTTTTTCAATAAGTACATTAATATATCTAAAAACATCAGTAATACGATTAATGAAACTATATACATTTTCATCTGGATGCATCTTTAGATCATCTAATTTATTGTGAAAAACATAATGTTTAGAGCCTTTCACCTTGTTATCACCTTTTTATATATTTTCCTATTTATCCCAAATGGACTATATAAAAGTGAAATTATACACCTTTAAATATATTAGATAATATAGTGATACAGTAATCGAATTTTGAGATTGGAATTTGTTTGAAGAATTTTCCTATCTATTTTAGTCATAGAGAGACCTGCCGCATTAGTAACCTGAATCCCTTGAACTACCAAATAGAGAACATCCACAATAAGAGATAAAATATGAGATATCATTATATTCTTCCAAATCTAAAAGTTTCTTCCATTAAAAAGGGGAAATCCACTATCATTCAATAAATTATCCACAGAAAAAAGATTAAAGGTTTAACACCTATAACTTGTAGGCTCTTATACCACTTGTAGGACCTTGAAACACCCCGAGAGGGGAGTGGTGAATTAGAGTGTAAACTTTTTCATTCAATGAGACTAATATTTTCCCTATGTTGGTATGAAATTTTTAGACATGTCCGATGGAATCAAGAGTATATTGAACACCAATATACAGAAATTGAAACATGACATAGCAGTTTCAATTGGTTCACCACTGAGGTAGGTTTTATGTATTACAATTTTTCAAACAAGGTTACATTATCTGAGGCCCACTTCCTTTACAATAATTTTAGGAATAACACACTACCTCAATCAGATTAGTTCCATAAAATCTCCATTAATCTCTATCTTGGAATAAGCCTTACTTAATTTATCCATAAGAAGCTCACATCAATATATTTGGCATATAAAACATTGTTCCATGATTATCATGGGAATATTCTGGCACCATGGTCCTGATTTGATGAACATGAATATACTATTCAGTATGATAAGATGTTCACAATGATTTTATACTTCATGAAACCCCATTTTTAATTGAATTATTTTTTAGCTTTCCAAAACCAAAATAAATTCCTGATGCCCTTTGTGAATATCCTAGATATCCTGAACCACCAAACTATAGTGAATCTATTAGTCTTCATGAAACTATTATTTTTGAAAAACCTTAACTTTAATTAGTATATAACCATTAATTTCATAATGATTCATCTCATGAAGTGTTTTTGATTCATGAAGAATTTAACCTTCAAAAAATTAGATTTATTATCCCTCTTTTCAAATTCTCTATATGCTTAAAATGATGTGTGGTAACCTATTTATAAGAAACAACTCTTTCCTGAAGCTCTAAGTCTCACCATGACTTTTTTTGTGAACTCTTAATTTATTTTTTGATGCTCCTGGTCCTCATGAATCTTTTGTGATATTTTTAAATTATCAAATATTCCCATAGTTTCATACCTTCCCATTTTTTTATCACACCTACTCCACTATTCATAAAACCTCATTCATGAACATTCATAACTTATGAACATTGTATTACTTCATGATGCCCACATCTTCGAAAAACTCCAACTTTCATGAATTCCATTCCATTTCCATATTTTCAATGTTTTGGTAATAGAAATCTATATTTCACAAAGATTTATCCTTTATCTATATTTGAGCTACGAAAATTTGGATAAACTAGGAATGGTTTCCATATTCAACACTAAATACACATGAAGCATAAGATCACTTATCTTGATAACTCTTTGATGAACCTGGTGTAGATTAACAAAAAATATGTTTCCACCAGGGAAAAATCTTGGTTTCAACACTAGGAAGGGCTGTTCTAAAAGATGATTATTAGAAGGAAGAGGGATATCGATAGGATAGTTTCTTGAAATGGAAATCAGAACTTATGATATAAATTTATACTTACATAGTGATGAAGGATGATATGTAAAGGTTATTAGGTGGTGATGTCTAAGGGTAATGTAAATATGTATGGGTCCTATATTTTTTCAAAAAATTGAATTTGATGAAATTTTTTCCAATTTTATATAAAATGATGAATAAATTATTATTGATTATTAAATGGGTGTATTATGTATTTTCAACTAGAATATAAGGGATATGTACTAAATTGTTATATCATTCCTCTCTTCATCTCCAAGTGATTTCATCACTTTTTTTTCATGGTTCTTTGTTCCATGTTTTCTAAGGAGTAGCAGAGTGTAAGGCTATCAATCCATATGTGACCATTTTTTAAATTTCTCATTATTGCCTTTCCTTTTTCTAGAAACCCCTAATCCCATGCAAATTTTAATATTTTTTGGGATCATTTTCTTGGATTTGAATTATATTATGTTCTTTGATGAGTTAATACCCACTGACTCTATGTTTATAATGCCTAGATTTTTCCTATGTTATACATGTTACTTGTTTTGTGTGATGAATAGGTGAGGGTAGGGTTATGCATGTTTGATCCGGAACAAAGCCACTTTTTGTTTCTGTTATTCATTAAAGATAATTGAGGGTTGTCAAATATGATAAATTAGGGGTTTCACATTGTATGGTTATGTTTTATGGTTTTAGGGTTTGAAAGAATGCTTTTATAGGTTATAAATATGATACATATTTGAGGTGATAGGTGATATATTATGTTGGGAACATGATTGGTGAGATTCATGTGACAATGATTAATGTTGATCAGTAGGTCTATGGTAATAAGGGTTTTTTGGTATGATGTGGATGGTTTATACCATTTACATGGTGGCAGTAGAGGTTATATAAGGTATGACATATGGATTGGTGACATCCAATAACTATGGGAGTTAAAAATGTTGGGGTCATATACACATATGATAGGGCCCATGAGGATTTTTTTGTGGGAGTTGGTTCCCTAGAACAATCTTATACATACTTTATGATTACCATTATTAAAGGATATTGAATATTAATAAATTGTTATCACATCATGATTGTTCTTATATGATACATAGTATATGATAATTTCCAAACACTATATTCCTCACTAAAATGTTATATCACTTCACTATCGTGATCCGAAACTCGATATGTTATGACAATATTTTTAAGCTTATGTTATTTGACATGGAGATATCATTTAATGGGACACATATAATATAGGATATCAAGGGTAGGAAGCTTATAAGAAATTGATACTTATTGTCATTAAATTTATCCCTAGTAATCTCAAGAAAATTATTTTTTTGAGAATACGACCCACCAGTAGGAAATCCCCAAACATATGAATCAATGAATTTTCATATCCAAGAACTAGTGTTATAGTAATTATACTTTTAGGTCATTGTAAATGAATGACATGAGTCACATGATTTGAATTATTTTTAAAAAATGACAACATATGTTCCTGGTGATGTTGGGTATGATGGGTGTGTAAAAAATGATATGGAATTATTGAATAATGCAATAAAGTATTTATCCCTTCCAAATTTTGTTGTAGTTGAAATCTTTTTTCCATGAACAGAAATAGAACTCCCAAATTAATTCCATTTCTATAGAATTATATTGGTATGTTTATTTCTAGAAAGTCAAAGAGTCATCAAGTATATTGGTTAATGACACCCACATGAAACTTTTTAGATTAGTAATACTGAGATAAATGAATTATATTACACGGTGAACATTCATATGGGGTTGTACATTGTTGTGAAATTAAATTCATTTATATGGGTTTCTAGGAAATTTTTTATATGATAACATTATAATTTATGTAGTGTACCATAATGACACAGAAAAGGGGCCTAGAGGGTCATACGCTATGTGTTTCTGGAACCTCAATTAAATCATATATGAATTTAACATATTGGATAAATATAGTCTTGTACATGATTTAATAATTATTTTGGTTAGTTTGATTGTAAATATTTATAAAATAGTTATTAGATAGAATATATGTGTGTGTTAAATATTTAATTAATATTTATTCCCTAGGTATTTATTTATTTAATAATGTGAATTTATAATATTTATTTATTATCATTTATTCATAAGTTAACAAAATATATATTTATTTATGTGAATATTTAATAAATATTTATTCACTAATTATGTGTATATAATATTTATTTATCTATTGGTGAATAAATAAGTGAGATCTATTTAATTAAAAAATATTCATTATTGAAGGTCTGATAAATATTTAAGATGATTGATTGATAGAGTTTAATGGTGCAATTGGAAATGGATTATTAAATATTATTTGAGTGATTATTAAATTATTTACTATATTAATTAATATTTATTTTATCTAAGTGTTTATTGCATGTAATGTAGATAAAAATAATACTTTTATTATTTATAAACATGGTTGACTTGATATTTTCAAGAAAGCAGATCAATTCTCCACCTCTCCCATAATTATTCTTTCCCTCCATGAAGGATTCTAACACATTCAACATCGATTATTAAAATCATTGGAGCTATTTGTGATAGCCCCTTGATGATTCTACAATGTTGACCAAAGGTTTTTAGAATATACAATGATCATTAATAAAGGTAATCAACCCTTTTTTTCTCTAATACAATTAAGATTTGATAAGAAGTATTCATCGAATCATCGACATTGAATAATGAAATATAGAACATGGTATTTCTTTATTCAAATAAAATAATTATAAATTATATGTTTGAAGGTCCTATCGTCTTAGAGGATGTGTTCCTGTCAATTAATATTTGATTTAATTATATTGTTCATGATGTTCATGATCATGTACATATCTGATTATTAATTTATTATGATAAAATACTTGAGTTTTCTATTCCCAATAGGTGCCTCTACTACACCAAGAACCTTTAGTTTTAACCAACTATCATGGGTGGTATAATCTTTATTATGAGAAGCATGTGAATTATGGTGTTGACCATTTATAAAGATGTGGAATATACTATAGTTTTCTATAGAAGATGATGTACATCTCTAAATGATATAGAATCATTATCTGATATGTGACATTTATTTCAATGCTAAGTCATTGGTAGTTAAAGTGTTTAGATGCTCATAATGCTAGAGAGGTGTGTTATGGATGTTTCATTGGGGTGTCATGGTTGAATATTAATGGTAGTAAATTATAGGATGGTTTTTGATGAAAAGTGATAAAAAATTACTGGAAAGACCAAAGGAAATTTTAGTATGGTTGATTATGGATGTATCACTTCACTATAGCGTTAGATCGAGTAGGTAAAGGCCCACTCAATGATTATTGAGCATGAGTTGAGTGAGTTGGGTGGTTTTCATTGGTTTATATTTATTTTTCACCACATATACTAGTATACATATGGCTACTAGCTAGGTACACCATTGGTGGTGAGATATTATGTTCATTATCCCACATTTAACATATCTTCTGTAACACATACACAATTTATGACTCATGGTACAGGTAAGGGAATAACTTCATTATCTATATCCTAGTGTAGATGAGAGTGAAAACGTACCATAAGTTGTGTGATATGGTTTTTCAGATGCTTGTGTGGTTCCTTGGTGTTGGGTTGGTAGTTTACCATATGTGACTTTGGGCATTTACATATGAGATCTACCCATGGGTGATTTTGTACACTTTTTTATAAGTGACATGGGAATTATATATGTTTTTATGGATTATAGTATTTAAATTGTGGATTTTTATTTAACTTATTTTAAATTTATTCCACTATTAGACTGTTTTTATTATTATTATTATTATTTCAATAGAGGGTATAGGCTCCCCACTATAACCCCATAGACACTAACTTCTAGTTAACAACCTTTTACTTATGGGGAGGTGTACCTAAGGCCTATTGACAATCTAATCTAGTTATTGAAGAGTGATATGGATCAGGTTGTCACACATAGTTACCAAACGAAATGAGGGGATGGAAATAAACACCTTTCACTAACCAACCTTTTTTATTTGATAAAGTATGAATCATTCAACACTAATAATTGTTTTTTTAATTTATTAGATATTAGAAAACAAAATCCACAACAATTTGTTGACAATTGATATTCCCCCTACTTATTATATATTTCCAATTTTATCTTTTAACTTTTATTACATCAATATCTTTATTGATATCAAGAACTCAGACATATTCAACACTATCATTACCATTAAATATTGGTTCCTTATCCTTTATCATGGTTCCTATGTCAACTTGATCAAATGAATAAATTTAATGTGAATATTATTTTGATATTGTATAATAGAAATAGAAATTATTTTTATTCATCAGGATGAACGAATATCTATTCAATGCACAACAATCACATTAGCATTACCCACTTGCAATTCATTAACCTATTCAATCAGTTGTTTTGATGATGCATTGAAATGAAGTAGATCCACTCACAATAAAGTATATATTAATGATTTAGGTGTATATTTATCCCCTATTATATGAACATGATCCTTTATCTCCATGACAACACTAGTTTTTTCAAAGATAAACAATGTTTGAACCATAAAGTCAATATTCCATCACAATAATGAATTATAAGCAGTATCAGTTATAGATGGAATAAAATAAATAATTCAAGTGATATTCTGTAATAATAATGATAAAATAATGGTAATACATGCTATAATATGATTAATGGGGATGGTAGTTAATCCTGCTGAGGGACCCAAACAGGAGTGTCCCATATTCCTATAATAATTCAAAATAAGAGGGGTATCCTTATACTAAAAGGATTAAAATCACCTATTAATCCATTATAATTCCAAATTTTATATATTAGTTTCTTCGAAACATCATGTTTGGCACATATCAGAGTGATTGATGGGTGAGTGAGGATGATTTCTATAGAGACCCTATCCTTTTTCACATATTATTACTTGATTTCAAACATCATTAATTATAAAATAACAAGCCAAAGATCATAATGTCTAGTGTATTTGGAAGACTAGGTAAATAAAACATATAACATGGGACTAATAATAAAAAAATTCTTTATTTATAATCCAATTTGAGCTTTTAAATTACATTGACCCCTTACATCTTTATAGGATAACCTGGTGATAACATGAATAATGGAATGAGCTAAAAAGACCAATAGTGGAATAAACATAATAATAAATCATAGTATATGTGTTAGAAGGCATAATAAGATGTCATAAAAATGATAGATATACATAAATAAGAATAAAATATATAATCATGGTATCATAGGATATGCATCAACAACATGCAATATTATATAAGCATGATTCAAGGCTCATTTCATATTAAGGATCAAACGTAAAGGTTAACCACCATGATCATTGCACATGGAGCATGAGTCAAGAGCAACTATCAAGACCATTGCACATGACGTCTACTAAGACTAAAAATTACCCAATGCATTGGAAAATTATCTGAACACACCCATCCTAACATTTTCCTGAACATATGTGCCACATGGAGAATCATACATAAGGAATCAAACATAAATATAAGGGTTACCCATGTTAACAATTTTGTATCATAATCTTGTCCAAAATGCATAAAATAAGGGAATATCACAGTGGTGATCATGAAAGAAAATATTTAAATCATATATGGACATTCATAAGTAAATATAGGCACAAATCATGATAAGTTATGTCAAAACGAATTGAATACATTTAAAAATTCCATTTAAGAAACATTAGATATAGAACATTTTTGTGCGGATTAAGGAAATTATTAAAGATCATTTAAAGAAGAAAGGGGTATCATATTTTATATAAAACCAGAAAAGAAAAAGAATGTTTTCATAAATAATTATATTATTTTAGAAAAATAATGGTTTCTTAAAATATATTATGGAGCACACTTGAAGAGGGGTAATAATTTAGGAAGTTCCCTTAAATTGGGCTTACTTATGAAAAACAATTGAGTAGGGAACCTTTTAAAATCATGTATATCCACAAAAAATAATGATTAATGGATCTTGATAAATGATTTTGTAACATATAAATAAATTTATAATACTTAAATAAAAATAAAATATAATTTCATTTGGGTGAAAAGTGATAAAGAATAACCCAAAGGAATAATGGAGGTTCGGGTAGAATCCCATACCTTAATTTAGAAGGTGTTATTAACATGTTATTAATGTACTTGATAATCAAATTTGATTGATTAATTAATAATTCCAGAACCATTTATAAAATTATTTTATTTATTATAACTTTATTAAGTTCATTTAGGTTTTTTGTGGGTTATTATATTCATTTTCATTGATTGGGAGCACTAGTTTTCTTGGTTCACATGACCGATTTACTTGTATACATGTATGAAAGATCATGTAAATTGGGGGTAATTATCAAGAATTTAACTTCGATGTTATTAATGATCTTACATAGGTTAAAGTTTTCTCATATATCATTTGGTTTTAAGCAATGAAGATGAATCATGAGACAAATAGTTAATGATAATCATTTGGGATTATTTTGGATGTTTTTTATAACAACGAACTCATTTTGTTTAATAAATTTATATAATGTGTATAAAATGACTATAGAACGTTAAATATGATATAATACATATAATATGGTCACATGACCAGACATGAAATAGGTAATGGAAATTGAAAACTTCATCATCCTTGAATGTGATTAATTAACAAATCATAGGCGATGTTTTCATTTTTAATATAAAAGAGGGGGAAATAGAGATGATGATGAATCATTTAATTAGAATAATAAAATTACAGTATTATTAATGTACATTAGTTATCATACCATTTGTATGAGAGGAGGTGAGGAGAGAAAAAAAATCAACTTCAAAAGAAATTAAAAGAAAAGGAAGAGGGTTTTACCTCTGGATTCCTTCTTCTTGAGAACCTCATTAGAGAATTGGTTTTGGACTTTTTTAAGACCAAAAGAAAACTGATGTGAGGGATGGGATTGGGTGTATATTTTGTCATAATTAGTACAAGGTTCAAGGATAGGAAGGTGTGATAAGTATAGGTGGTGAAGTGTGATATTTATAATGGAGGGGAGGGGTGTTTTCTCATTATTTTAATCATTAGTTTATTATTTCGGCTCAATACTATGAACTGTTTGAGAATTATCCTAAAAAAATATTAAAATAATGAATGGGATTTCTATATTATGGTGCTTACATAATAATTGACTCATGTAATAGTGAATTTATCTTTTAATGTATAAATACCATAAATTACAGTATTTCCCTATTCACCAAAAAATCTTGTATTTTAGAAAAATCAAAAACATTAACCCTAACCATTTATGAATGTCCAAAATGAAAAAATGAACTCAATTTTATGAAAATTATATTATAAATTTTATAAATTGAATTTTTAATTAAAATCCAAATTTAATCCAAAATATATAGATTTTAAAATTCCAACTGATTTTTATAACACTTTGAAAAAATATCTATGGTCTAATAAAATTATATTATAATCATAAAACAAGAAAATATTAATTTTTGAATACATTTTATGATAAAAAATTTAACCTTTAATTATTAAATTAATCATAAAATTTTAATTAAATATTTATGACTTAAAAAATACCAACACTAAATTATTAATTTTTATAATATTTATTTACCTATACTATGTTATAATTATATCATATTTCCATCTATAAGATGGATAAATTTGATTTCTACTTTCATTGGTGATATTACTATTCAATTCATCTATTTACTATTCATAAGGGCCACATTAATATTCCAAAAGTCAAGTTACTATTTCATTGGTATATGTTCTCTAACATCTAGAAATACCTTTTTATTTCATTCATTAATAATTTATAATGTTCAAATTATGTTCAAAATGTGATTTTATGGTGTTTATACCAAAAAAATAATTATAATAAATGAATTTCCATTGAATGAATTCAGGGTCATTACAATCATTTTTCTATCAATCATTATGGTTAAAAAAATTTCACTACTAATTAATATTGGTTCAGAAAGTTTAAACTAAAGAATGGGTATTTCGAAAATAATAATAAGAACCACCATAATAAGAGAGTCAAATTCTCCCTAAGGGAATGAAGAAAATTTTAGAATAATTATTTAACATCTTGAAATATTCTTTGAATCTAATAACCATAATAGATAAAAACCTCCCTCATGATTTCATATAACGAGAACCCTATATTATCAAAATAAATTAGTAATTTTATTTATGATAAGATGATTAGTTAATGGGATGATCTCACTGTAACCATGCCTACATGGACCTTTGGAATATTTTTTACTATAGAGAAACATAATCTTGATGCTAAAACTGAAACCATGTTATCTAAGAAGGCCATAATCAGATAATTTTATGCTAATGAAAGGATGAATAAGGGTATAACAATTTGGAAGACATATAAAATCCATTAGAAACCTCACAGAACATGATAGGGTGTGGAATTAGTAGTGAAAAATGAGTTTTCCATGGTTAGGGTTACTCGGCTTTGGGCCAGTGGGGATATAATATTCATATGTGAAAATTTACTTTTTTTATTAATGTTTTATTAATCTTTTTATTTTTCATTTAGATAATTTTATGGAATTACCCAATCTAGAAGATAATAACATCGAATATTTTTCAAATTTTCATCTTAAATGATAAATTTATGTCTCAATGTGATAAATAATAAAAATCAGTATTATTGTTATGTATTTTTAAAAGGAATATTGTTATTGTTATTAATTTATATATTTATAAGTATTTTTTGGGGTTTTAACATGAAAAAATAGAATAAGGGGTTTGGTTTTTGTATATATTACAATATGGGTCTCATGAAACATAAACCTTGTCCACACTTCCACATCATCAAGGAAGTAAGAACGAGGTTCATATTTTATCTCTCTTATGAATGAGATAAGAACCACTATAGAGTCCCTATTGTTTCCATATATGACTTTGGAATATATCTATAAATATTTCAAGATCCAGGCATTGGGATGACATCCAATTTCGAGGCCCAGTGTGCCAGAGGTTTTTTTTATAGTAATATTATTATTTTTCATGTCAAACACACATGATTTATTATATAAAATGGGATATATCATAAATGGGGTGTTAAATAAAAAATCATAGACCACTGTTGAATATGGAAAAAAATGTTTACCCTAGGAGGAACATATAGTGGTTCAGTGTAGGGAATTCAGATATAGAGATCATTGGTGGGTGAATTTAGTTAAAATAAATAAATAATTTTATTTATTTAATTAAATGACCTATACCAATATTTCCTCTATAAATTCCCTATTATAGAGGATCTCCAAGGTTAGCTGCAAAACCCCGAGACCATTTAAAGGATTCTTCTTCCACCTATCATTGGTGAATCAAAACAAGACGATGATAAAACACTAGATCTAGGTAGATCGAGGCATAATGAACACAAAATGATCTATCATCCGTTGGTGAGCACAATCATTGTGGGAGAATGATCCAGTTTTTGGTAGGACTCATCAGTTTTTTGGCTCTTCCCCAATTGATTAAAATATTGAGTGTGATCATATTTTTTCCTTGATCATCATTCAATTTGAGCCTTTTTAAGATCTAGTGAACCAGAGTTAAATTGTTTAATAAGTTGTTTCCATGTTTTCTAACGCTAGAAATACCTGTATTTATACGTTGGAAAAGAATAATTCTAAAAAAAATCATTAATCCTTTGTTTCTTGGTGATTACCCCCACCCGTTCTTCACATTATTCTCCATCGGGCTATGAGGCCATGGTTTGACATTGATGGGAGGGATTGAGCCAGATCAAACCCCCAAAACATTAGGGAATTCATGTGTGGAGAATGTTTTGAAAAATAGAGGATGAATGGGGATGAATCATTGGTTTTGGGTGATCATTTCATGGATTTGGGATCCAAGAAAACAAAGGTGTTGCATGGGAGGTGTGCGTGGAATACAACGATCCTCCATGTGTTAATTGAATATGTTTTCTAGCCAACATCTGTCCTGAAACATAGATGAATGTATTCCCCATCAATCTCAAGTAGCATGGAGGTGATATCCCATGAAGATGAGCTAGATCTGGAATAACTGTGATGGATCTCAGTTTTTATAGAAAACCTAACTACACAATTTCCTCTTATACACACATGGCTTGTAGTTCCCCATTGGATGTGGTGCTATAGTTTTGTTAATGTTAATGAACACAAGATATGTGGCTAGGCCACATACCGTGTGACCCACCCTCGGTAGGTAGGTCTTGTGGCAGAGCACACAGGAAGGACCCTATGTGGGAGGACGTGATGTGTACCATGGTACATGGACAACATAATGTATACAGAGACACAATAATGAGCAAGAGAAGAACCTTGAGTTGTTTAGACACACCATGCAATCCCCTTATACACCATGTGTGGCTATATGCGATGTAATACGTGTAACAGTAGGGAAAAAACATGAATTAGAATGGGACCACATTCCATGTAGGTCCCCTTTCAAGTTGTGTAACCCTACTTCCTTTTTTAGGAAACTTCAACCTCTTGTATCTCCTCCATTATGAATTAGATTTTGGCCCAAGAGTATCCAATCATGAATGTTTTTTCATGTTGAACAGAATTGTAGATTTTGATATATGATATTAGATGTTTTGGTCATGAAACATATTTATTGGATGAATAATGGTAATATTGATCAGGAAGGATCATCAGATAGATCAGAGTGGAACCCTCAAACTAGGTAGGTCATGGGTCCATGGTTGACTATTAGAATGGAAATCTCTTGTTGGGATATGTAATTAGTCCTATACCTATCCATTTGAGTGACACCCTCATACTGGTTAGTGAATGAATCCCTTATATTCTATATGAGTGGAACCCTCCTGCAATATTAGGGTATGGTTCCTCGACTAATAGTGTGGAACCATTCTACTGTGTAGGGCATGGTTCCTCTCCCGACCACTATAGTAGCACCATCCAACCAGGCATGGGTCCTCTACGGATTACCATAGTTTTACCTTCCCATGGAATCAAGGAATGGGTCCTCTATTGATTATTGAGTGGAACCCTCCTATGGAGTCAGTTCTTGGGTCCTCATCCACTAGAGTTCCACCCTACAATAGATTCAAGACATGGGCCCTCTATCAACCATTGAGTAGAACCCTCCTATAAAGTCATGGAATGAGTCCTTATCCACTATATTTTCACCATTATGCCAGGGCAGGGTATGGTTCCTCTATCTACTATGTGGCACCCTCCTGTTGTAGTAGGGCACAGGTCGTTTACCAAGAGTTGTGGCCCCTGGATTTTTCAGCATAGTGGGGAGGTGTGTCTTGACATGGATGCCATTCAGATAAACACGTGAGATGCTTGGAACCCTTAATGGACTTATTGAAACTATTAGCACTCTTTCTTGGGTTGGGCTGTGAGATGTAGATCCCCTTTATCTCTCATTTGGGATAATTTTGTTTCAGTATATATATTTATATATATATATATATATATATATCTCTTTTTGTCTGTATCAATGTCATTGGATTTTGTTACTCTCTTGATTTGGGGTGAGGTGTCTATTCCTATCATCTCTCTTATAGCTCCCCCTTCATTTTTCATATAATCCTACAAGGTATGTATATACTCACCCCTATATGGATTGTACCCACAAATGTTATGTATTATAAAGATGGCATAAAAATTAATGATAATTATTGAGGACATTAGGGATACTTGGTGCATTTGACCACATACAGATTTTGAAGCTTAGAGATTTGGAGCTGGGCTCTCTCAGAATTTACATTTATATTTTTTTTTCAGGGTGGGACATCTTTTAGATTGGCCATGTATTTTTTCATCTTTAATTTTCAGTTTACACTATCGTACACTTTTAATCCCTAAAAGTATTACATGCATTGTTTATAATCTAGATGCTATATATTCTATTTTTACTCCTCTAAACTTTGGTATGGAGATAGTGAAGTGTGTTCATACAGGTACAATAGAAAAACCCCTCCCATATTAGTTATTCCTTTCAAAACATGTCTTTACCCTATGGCCTATAAAGGCGGGCAGGGGGTAGTTGTGACTTGAGCCCCACTGGGTCGGGTCAAGATATATTTTTTCCATTGAAATTAATTCATTGGGGTGGTTTTTGGAGTAATCCCCTTTTGAGGATTTTTTTTGGATTTAGAGAAATGGTGTCAATGTTTCTCAAGTGTGCCTCTCAAGCCAAAGAACCTAGTGTTGGAGCGTTGATCGATGAATCCATTCACCTAGAATCTAACTACATTCTTGTCGACTCATTATACCATGAAATTTGTTATAGATATCAATGGTTCATGTATAATATAGTATTGAGTCAATGAATGTCCTTATTGAGTTATATCCTGATGTGTATATATATATATATTCTCATCTGACCATGCTACATCTTCATTAAATTTTCAAGATTCCTCCACGATGATATCCATCCAGGTTACTGATTCCAGACCATGACAAAGTTTTGATGAGTGATGAGTCCTAGGTTCAGGGTTCTTCCCATTAGAAACTTCCTCTAGGTGGAATGATATCAGAACCCCCATTAATCAAGTAGCAGATCGTACCAGTGGACCAATATGAGGATGCGCACAAGCTAAACACACTATGACAGTTCCATTGCGAGAGGATGTTGAGGTTATGCGGTGATCTAGATACCCAGGAACAGTGGATTGGCTAGAGATGTTGATTAGTGTTTTTAGAATTATCTATAAACCAATTGATTAGTCGGTTTCAATGGAACCCAACCATTTCCATGGAGCAGCTTCGCACTGGTGGAGTCTAATTATGAAAATTCATGATGAGTCGACACTATCATGGTCGGCCTTCGAGTAGTTGTTCTATGAGTATTACTACCACTATTGCTTGCACTTGGTTTGGATTTAGAAGTTTCTGTAGCTGCATTAGGGAGGGGTAACATTGGTTGAGTATGCTATGAGGTTCACATACCTTAAGTGATACTCCCTCAAAATGATCAGAGATAGATACTTCAGAGCATGAATGTTTAAGAATGGTATCTGTAGAAATATTTATACCAATGTTGTACCCATCTTAATTCCAACATATGACGGGGTGTTAGAGAAGATACTGGTGACAAAGAGATTCATGTCTAAGGGACTCTAGGAAATTGGTGCTGCTAATGGTAGTTATAGGTTTGTCTCTTCTGTAGCATCTTGTCAGGACCACTCAATAAGATCGTGGCATTGGAGATATTTTCTAGATCACACTCAAGCACATTGTTAGAGGCAGTTTCGAAGGATAGTGAGGTCCAGAGAAGGGTGATGCTATGTATTAGATGGGAGGGGTCACATGGCATGTGATTTCCAGATCAGACAAGCCCTTGTGGGAAGGTAGATAGCAGATGGACCGTCATGGTAGAGGCTTCACCATGATTACGGGTCTCCCAGGTGACGATTAGGTGGCCTCCATGGAGATAGAGATAGAAGATGAGTAGGTGGTGTTCTAATAAGAGGAGATGTGGGTGGTGGATGACTCTATGATATCCTTCAACCAACACCACCAGGCGTCGCATGTTAGGATCCGGGAGTTGGAAGTTTTGGCTACAACTGCTGCACAATATAGATGTATATGATCTAGTGACACAAGAGACGATTAGAGGTATGATATCTGTTTATTATACTCATAATTCAATATCTGTAGACACAAGTGCGTGTCAACACTTCATTTCTATAATCCTTGTGTGAGAGTTAGAGATCCTAGTTGCTGATTTAACCCAATAGGTTTGTCTTGAGGATCTTATGGGGAACACTTATTCTATATCATTTATCTATCGGAAGTGTGAGATATCTCTTGGTGGATTGCCGTTCTCAATAGACTTTTTGGTAATCATGATGGAACCCTATGATGTTTTCTTGCATAAGGATTGGTTTTCCATGGTCTGAGCCCAAATTTAATATGACTTTAGATGATTAAGATGACTTCATGTTGATGGGATGATATTATCCATTATGGGAAAGGGAGATATTATGGAAAGGTGAGTGGATTTTTTGATCAAGAGAGTGCAGCCGATCACCCATCTGTTGGTGAGTGTATCCGTTGGTGAAGAAGTCACTTCAAGCATTTGGATTCCTTAAATCATGGATGATTTTGTGGATGTCTTCCTTGAGGAAGTTTTAGGAATACATCTGAGGTAGGATATGGAGTTTTTTATCGACTTTCATATTAGGAATACTTTTCTATCTTATATGGAAAATAAGATTTCTCCTATTAAGATATGTGGGTTGTGGTAGTAGTTGGAGGACATTCGAGATAAGGGTTTCATCAGACCTAGTTTGTCCCCCTGAGTAGCTCCAATATTATTCTTGATGAAGGAATTTGGGAGATTATGGATTTGGGCTTATTATCATCACTTGAATCGAGATACATTAAAGAATAAGTACCCCTTATTGAGGATTTACGACCTCTTTGATCAGTTGTGAGGTGTGAGATGGTTCTCAAAGATCGATCTTTCGTTCGGCTACCACCTGTTGAGAATTTGTTAGTCTGTTATTCCAAAGTTTTCATTCTAATCTTTCTACTAACACTAATAGCTCTTTGTGATTCCATTCAGTGTGATTAATTCCCCTTATTTATTTATCTCTTTGATTTAATGGATCTTCTAGCCGTACTTGAATCAATTTTTTGTTTTTTTCCACTAATGACATAATCATATACTCTATGTCATAGTAGTAGAATGCAGATCACTTGAGTATTGTCCTATATTTTCTTGAGGAGAACTAGCTTTATGGAATGTTCATAAAGTGTCTATTCTAGATCTTTTGGTTCACATTCCAGGTAACTTAATTTCTATGTATGGATTAGCTATGAACCTAGAAAAGATTAATGTAGTTCTTACTTGGGAGCCACCCATGAGCATGTTAGAGGTACATAATTCTCTTTCCTAGGTAGGTTACTATAAGTTGTTTTTGAAATTATTCTATAGAATTAATGCCACTTTGACCACCCTAATATGGAATGGAAATCTGTTTACCTAGACTGAGAAGTTCAAGAGGGCCTTCTAGGAGTTAATGTTGAGACTGAAGAGTGTTCCTATTTTGAGACTATCAGAGGAGGGTATGTAGTAAGTAGTGTATTTTGATTCCACATAAGCCGATATCACTTGTCTGTTGATTAAAATAAATGAAGTTATTGAATATGGGTTGAGGCAATTGAGACCCTAGGACTAGAACTACATGAATCATGACTTAATGTTGGAAAATTTAGTCTTTTCCCTGACGATGTGGAGGCATTATCTTATGGGATAGTGAGTTATTTTTTACTCAGACCATGAGAGTCATAGGTATGTCTTCCCAGAGAGAGACTTGAAAATGAGACAAAGGCACTAGTCGGTGTTCCTATAGGACTGTGAATTTGAGATTGTATGTTCTGTGGGGAAGGGAGATGTGGTAGTAGATTCCCTTAGTAGGAAGTTCGAGGTTCGTTAGGTGTATGAGGTGTCTGAGTAGTTTACTTCCTTTCATCTAACCATGGTTGAGCAAGAGGGTGCATATTTTTTTCAGTCAATGGAATTGAATCCTCTTCTGCTTCAGTGTGCGAGAGATCCCCAATTGGGATACATCAACTCTGAGGTCTTACTTTACCAGGTATCCTCAAAAGATATACCCAATTTATTTTTTTAATGGATAGAATCATGTCATCCATTTATATAGATAGATGGTGGTCCCAGTCATGATGCGAGAGGTGGTGATGAGAGATTTCATGCATTTCCTTTGTTTGTACATTGTAGTGTGGGTAATATGTGGAGAGACCTTTAATAGATGTTTTCGTGGTTGACCATGATATGGAGCATGTTTGAGTTTGTCTTTTTATGCCTCACCTGTCAGTAGGTGAAGGCTGTGCACTAGATTCCAGAAGGTTTGTTATAGCCTTTTAAGATCCCATAGTGAAAATGGCATGAAATATCAATGGACTTCATGATAGGAATTCCATGGACAATGAGAGTCCATGATGTTATTTGGGTGATAGTTTATCAAGTCATGAAGTTATCACAAATCCTTTCTATCATGGAGAATAGTTCAGTTGTGAGTTTTTGGAAGATGTACATATGGAATATTGTTCACCTTCATGAGGTTCCCTCAATAATTGTCTCCAAACATGATTTTTGGTTTATGACATGGTTGTGGAGAGGCCTGAAGGAGGCATTCATGACCCAGATGAGGATGAGTATAGCCTTTCACCCCCAGACATATGGGTAGACCGAGGGCACTATCTATGTTCTAGAGGATATTCTGATGGATTTAATTATATACTTTCTAAAAATCTAGGGGGAAAACTTTCCCTTGGTATAGATATACTATAAGAGTAGATACCACTCCACTATCATCATGGAACCTTTCAAGGCCCTGTATGGGACACCTTCTAGGTCACCCTTGTGATGGATAGATATCAATGAGGTATCTCTTTATAGGATAGACATGTTGTAGGTGGAGACAAAAAAGGTCCATGTCATCCACGAGTGGATGAGTAATGTTTATAGCTGGAAGGAACATTATGCAGAGAGACGTCGTAGGACCTTGGTGATTGATCAGAGAGACCGCATTTTCCTCAGAGTCTCCCCATGATGAGGATTGTAGAGATTTAGTTGGGGTGAAAATATATCTCTGAGGTTCATCGGGTTATTCTAGATCTTGTAGATGGTTGGTGAGGTTGTTTACCACCTCTACCTACACCCATAGTTGGAGTGGCTACATGACATATTTCATGTGTCGGAGCTGAGGAGATACATCCATGAAACCAAAAACATTATTGATTGGGGAGAGCTAAAAAATTAAGGATGGATCCTCTTTTCTAGAGAACCTAGTGGATATTGTGGATTTTCAAGAGATTACCTTGCATGGATGGATTGTCCCCTTGATTCGTATGTTGTGGCAACACCGTAGCATGCATGAGAGCTCCTAGGAGCATGAGAGGAAGATACAGTCTTAGAATTTCAAGATTTTTTTTAGTTTTTAATTTTTTAAGACAAAAAAAGGGAAGGATGGAATTATATAGAGACCGTGTTTTCGTCTTATAATACATTGGAATATATCTATAAATAATTTTGATTTCAAAAGCTGGGACGACCTGCGATTCTGAGTCTCGGTATGCCCAACAATAATTTTATAAAATAATAAATATATTTTATATCATGCACAAAGGATTTATTAAATAACATGGTATATCTATTAAAAAGAGTATCAGATCCAAAATATGAGGCCATCATTGAATCTGGGAGGCTAGGTTTACCTAAGGTGTGCCCTAAAGTGGTTCGGCGTAGGGTACTGGGATATAGAGACCATTAAAGGGTGTGTTTATTTAAAATAAATAATCTATTTCATTTATTTAATTAAATGGTCTGGACATATATTTACTATATAATTTACCTTATTATGGTTATCACTAGGGTTAGCTGCATAACCTTATGCCAATTTACAGGATTCTTCTTCTACCTCTCATTGTTGAATCAAAATTAGACGACGATAAAACTCTATATCCATGTATATCATGGTGTCTCAAACATAATGACTTCTCAAATTTGTAGGAGAGCGCAATATTCACTAATGATTGATCTAATTTGAGAAATTAGTCATCAATTTTTGGAATCTGAAACAATTGATTGAAATATTGAGCATGATAATATTGTTTTTTGATTTTCATTCAATTTGATCATTTTCATTAGATATTGAACCATATATAAATGGTTCAATATGGGTTTTTCAAGTTTTTTAACCCTTGAAATGCCAATATATATCCTTTGGATTTGAAATATTTTCAAAATAATTTTATACCTTTGTTTTGGTCCATTTCCTCCACTCGTTCATTGTGTTCTTCTCCATTGGGATACTTTTCCATGGCTCAACGTTGTCAGGCGGGATCGAGCCTGACCAGATTCCTAGAATAGTAGAGGACTCACGTACGACAAATGTAGATGAATCATGTGATGAAGGTGATCATTTCGCAGATCTATGATTTGAGACAAAGAAGGCACAACACATGAGGCATGTGAGGCATACGTCAAACCACCACATGTTAGAAAAATATATTTTCCAGCAAACAAACAACTCAAAACAATAGTTGAAGGATTTAACTTTGATTTTAGGATTCTTGGAGGCATGATCTATAGTGAAGGAGTTGATTATTGAATTCTAGATGTAGTTCAGAGTTCCTATAGGAAATCTAAATACACAATGTGTACTGTGATGAACACACCTCAGGTATGCCCCTTTGGATGTGGTGCTTGGGTTTTGGAAAGGTTAAGGATCACATGTCGTATGATCCTCCCTGGGTAAGAAATCCATGTGGTGGAGCACATTAGCAGGTCCCCATGTGGGAGGACACACCATATACTGAAGTACACAGATGCATGAAATTATACATGAACACTTACAGGAGCACAGGCATGACCCCGAGTGGCTCCGACAAACAATGTTGTCCCTTTACACATCATGTAGTTCTACTTGGGTAGTGATATATATTATAGTAGGGATGTGACCAGAAAATAGTGTGGGACCACAAACCATGTGGACACCCATACACATTGGGTACCCCTACTTCCATTTTGTTAAAGCTTCAACATCTCATATCTCTATCATTTTTACTTAGATTTTGGCCTACAAACAACCTATCACGAGTGTTTTTATTCATAGAACATGATGGATTCATCTATTATATAATTTTGGAGTTTTTCTTCTTATTTAGTTGGTGCTCGATGAAAATAGTGATTGGGCATTATCCTTAGAGATATCAGAGTGACACTCTCCTACCGGCCAGGGCATGTGTAGAGACCCGAAGCATGACGTACATAGACATTACATTACATTTTCAGAATACATAGTACATAACAAAAATACACACACAAGGAACGTAATAGTTTAGGGTATTCGAAACTCGGAATATAATCTTCTAATCGTGGTGAAAGATCTTCAATATCTCCCATATAGATCTTCTTCTTTTTTAAACCTAAATCCTTTCATTATGTCCTGGGGAAAAGAAAACATAAAAGGGTGAGCTCAAATGCTCAGTAAAGGTAAATAAAAGAAATATCAATCATGTCTTATTCATAAAAACATATCTTTTGAAAATCGTAACCTGCAAAAGATATCATAATTTCATAACATGGGATAAATCATAGTAGTGAAATGTAATCCCAATAATCATAACTTAAAACATGAAACCTTGTGGCATACACACATAATCATATATAATCATTTCATATTAGTCAAGACTCATTGCCAAGACTATCTTAGTGGACAAAGTCCCTTTCTGAGCCGAGTTCACTCCTCGTTTCAGTCCTGTTTCACTAAATCGGTATAACCTACCGTTCCAGCCATGTCTATCTCATGAGATATAAAATCTTTACCCAATGCATTGGAGGGAGATATAGGTCCCACCCATCTCATAATGATACCATTCTTATGTGTGCCACAAAATGATAAACCATACATCATAGCATAACCCATGTAATAAAAATGGGAATCTTAAACATCGTGACATCATAGAACAATTCATATAAGATAAATGAATTCATAAAAATAATTCCATCACAACATAATCAAATCAATTTAATAATAGGGATAGAAACATAACCCTTTATTATCATAGATGGAAAATAATTTTGATAAAACACTTGAACTCCATTTTTGAGGAAAATATCCTTTCTACTTCAAAAACATTTTCCTTTCATTACATGTCATACTATATTAAACTAAAAGAATTTGATTTAAAATAAACGTGAAAACTTGTAAAGGAAGCTTCTTGGAAATAATGTTTTAAAAATCCATTCAAACCGTATAAGTTAAAAAAATAGTCTTCTCGTACTTTTTTCGGAAAAGTCAGAAAATACCTCATACGAAAAACGACAAAAGATTCCATTCATATCATTTACTAAAAACTCACCGAAGGGTAAAATTGGATTTAAACAATTATAGGTGGATAGAAATAATATTACATTTTGAGGAAACATGGATGTTGATGATAAAATACACCCCAGTAAATACCAACGTATAAACAATCTCAGATAAAAATGAGATTGTGATATTTTCCTTACCTTAGGTCCGATTTTCTTCGTTAGTGTCCGAACCTCATGTATAATGATTTAAATAATGTTATTTACTTATTCCAGAATCATACATATTGTTATGATATCATATATGTTCATATTCTTATCTTCATGTTAGTAATATTTCATTACTACTTGTTATTCGGGTGTTTATTAATTTATGTTCTTATGCGTGTTTGTCGAATAAATTCTTAATCTTCTCTTTAAGTTATAGATACCTCATTTCCCGAATGGTATTAGTGTAATATATATCATATTAATTCATTCAATTCATTTATAAAATCATTATGAAATGAAGATCATGTAGAACTATTCGCATCACATCATGGAGACGGTATTCCGTACGTACGCACGAGTGATTATATCATTCCTATGATCGTGGAATTGTATCGGAGTGTATGTATACTATTTAAGAATAAATATCACTTTATAATAGTCATATATAGTAATTGTTTACACCATTATTCCCATCCATGTAAGGTGGTGGTGGAAAATAGATTACACCACGGCGTGGAGACGGTATTCTGTACGTACGCATGCGGGGTGATTTCTTTTTCTGTAGGATGGATAGATGGTGAAATAGGGGTGTTTCATAATTATAATAACATATCAGTATATGAGTTATACTGATGTTAATACTTCATAATGAAACAACAAAATAAGAAAAAGTGGAAGAAGAAATAAAGATTAAAGAATCGGTAACAGACCTTACCTCTTCTTTGAAGTGCTTCTTTGAGACCTCCTTTTAGGGCACTAAAATAGGTCGTTGAAGAAGACCCGAACCTCTAGTATGTTTCTATGGAATTGGAGAAGGGAATTTGTCAGGGGTTGTCCGAGCTTGAAGGCTCAAAGTGGTGTGAGGAAGAGGGAGGAGGATGTGCCTTTTTATAAGGGATGAGAGGGGTACCTTTGGAATAACTAAAACTATTATTATAATATAAAGTCAAATTCTGTTTTAAATAGCTCAAAATTGATTTATTTTGAAGATAATGTGGGGATGGGTAGAAATTCTCTCATACAATAGAATTTATACAAGTTTAGGTTCATATTTTTACCTTATCATTTAGATTTAACATTAAGTTAAATAATTTTACTTTTACCGTGTCTTCTTCTGTTCTTATAATATAAAGTTAATAAACCTACTATAAGAAGCCAAACGAACCCCAAGTTGTTTATTATTAATATATATAACCTTATCTATGTAATTTGGGCGAACCTTAGATTTTTAGGAATAAAATAACAATTAATAATATAATATTTGTTTTAAAAACTATTTTATGTCAATTTTGACACTATTTAGTAATTGATTTTTTTGAAAATCATAACAGAATGAGTAGTTCTAAAAAAGTTAATTAAATCAATAATAACATTTCATATTAACCTATAAAATTATTTTAATTCATAAAAAGTCTTAAATTACATTTATTTGGGTATTTACAATATCAATTATGTCAATATTTCATTAATAAGACAATTACTGCATCATCTTTGTGTCATAATAAATGATAATTATATAATCCATAAAAATTCTAAATAAATTTCTATGATGTAGATAATAGAATTATATTTCTGTATACTATTAATGTTCGAAGTTTCATGATGTGTATCACTAAATTAAAATTATTATACTTATAAGATTTAAGAAAGTGACATGTTTTCACATTCTTTGGTTTTAATAATAATTAAATTATTTTCATTGAAAAAAGTCCATTAAATGAATCTAATCCAACCCTTAGGTGATATGGGTCGTCTCTTAGTCATTCAATAGGATTTTTAAATGTGTTAGGGTAATTTTATAATATTATATTTACCCTTAATTACTCGATTTATCTTTAACTATGGTAAATAAAATTTACCGTAGTTACTATTCATAATTCCCAAAAATAAAAAGTAGCTTATTAACATAATTTGGATCCCCTGATTCCAAATATGGAATCAATTTTTCCTAATTCAATATACAAAAGTTTCAAAAATTAAATTAAAATTAATCCCGTTGTCGAAAGAAAATGGGTTTTTCTTTAAAACATTGCAAAAGATTGAATTGATTTATCCTAAGAATTCAAGGTAGATTCAATGCTAATGACATACATTTTGTTAAATGGTAAAAATATATTCTATTTATACCTTAAATCCATTCAATATTATAATTTAACTATATAAATTATTGTGATGAAAAATGTTGTTTTTAATTAAAATATAGCGTGTTTTTACTATTCATCAAAATATGAAAGTTACCTATATAATATGGAAAATTTATCCAAAGTAAATTTTTATTTTATGATTCCAAATAAGAATTTTATTTTTTCAAATTGAACTTATAAACATGTAAAAAACTAGATTTAATGTGGGTGCGTCATCAAAAGGCGACAAAACTGCATTTTTTTGAAAAATACTTAATTTACCCAAAAAAATTATTTTGTTCTAATACCATGTTTTAGAAAATGTGCAATACGAATAAAAATGTTATAAGATTCAAAATTTAGTTAATACTATTCATAACATCTAGTTCATAATAATATTATAATAATATATAGTTGTTTAGTAAAACCCGGTATTGCGTACAACACACGCTATCAAGGAAGGTCGCGATTGCGTGTAATGCAAGCCAAGTTAGGGTTGCGTGCTGTGCAAGAATCCTTCTTTGTTTTGTATAAAATAATCCAACCGTATTTCATTTATACATTGAATATATATATATATACTCAATGTTGCGTAGAAAAACCATTATCAAAATTGTGTGTAACACTATCCAAGAATAGTGTTGCGTATACTGAAAGCTAATACGGTGTTGTGTATAGTGCAAGGAAATCTTGTTATAGCATACAACACAAGACAGTAATGAAATTAAAAAAATATTTTTCATAAAATCCCGGGGTGTTATATTCTACCCCCCTTAAAATAAATTTTGCCCTCGAAATTCGTCAGGGTTATAAATGGTTTACTATTAGGAAGTTTCTTTAATAGAAACCCACATCGTAAAAAGGAATACCAAAACCAATCATTAAAAAAAAGTATGAAATGTAACGGTTACCCAAATAAACTAATCACTGGGTTTCCACATAGGTGAAAATATGGATATGGAAGAGAAATCTAACCATCATGTTCTGATGGAGGGTGGTAGAGAACATGGCTATAGAAAAGCCAGTAATCACAAAGCCATAAATTTGTGACGATCTAAGGTACCATTTGATTCATTAGATAGAAGAGCACTAGGACAAAATTTTTGGTTTTCAAGTTCATTTCCCTAAAGTTGATGAAATTGGAATTTGAAGAAATAATTTCATGATTTTGGTATAGTCTCACCGTTTGTCGTTCTTTGGACAATTTCCACTTCATCTCTTAAAGAAATGAAGTTGAATTTGTCATCCGTGATGTGTTAGCAGATCATGTGATAGAATGATGGGTCATTACATCTGTCTCAAACAAAAGGATAGAAAAGTTATCAAAAAATACATAAGTCCATCTATAGTGAGATTAATCATATATGGTTCTAAAAATGGACTTATACTTCATATATCATACTGCTTAATATAATAAAACTAGTTTCTACTAAATAGGGACTTCCTGTAGGCCAGTGGTAGGTGATAAAGGCCAGTCGCACTTCGGTTGTGAGTTCGATTCCCACAGCCTTGTCCGACGCGATGGGTTGTCGCCCGTCCTGCAGGTTGTCCTTTTTCTAAAGCTATATTACTATAACATCCCATCAACAATATCAAAAAAAGTTTTATCCTTAAACAATACTAACTTATGTCTAACATAATCCATTCCAATCTTTAGTCTTATCCATAATACTGCAGTCCACTCTTATAATATAGTGAAAACGATTACTAGAGATTTAATACCATCGTTGATCCCCATATATCATAAGATATGTCTTGTTGGTCACATTCCAAACATCCGAAGGCCTTAATAATGTATTCTCTTGAAAAATGAATACCCATTGAACCATATTGAAAACATGAATGCAGTTAAAAGTTAACACATTCCACATTCCAAAATCCTCAAAATTCTATATACTCAAACCATGATATCACTTAGTCCTTATATCAATAATGAGTTCATGAATACTATCAAACATATTAGATTCTATTTATCCCTTCATTATGTGCATATCATCTGCTTTCCAAAAATATTTCAATCACTTTTCATGGTTACCAATGCCATAAAATTATTGAAACCACAATAGACCAAAACATAAATATTCCAATATTCCACAATACTATATACAACATTATTCTGGAATCCCATGACATAAACACTTAATCATTCCACCACATCGTTGTCATATTCAACATCGCCAATGGTGATCGCATGTGACATCCCTTTGTCCTTTTCCTTAAGTGGTTGCTCATGTCGATCATCACTAACCCTTGGATTATGGCATTTATTAGCATAATGCCCCATTTACTTGCACTTGAAGCATTGAAGTGTTGGTGGTGCGTTCTCTGTAGTCTTTTCTTTATTCACATCATTAGAAAACCGTTTTCCATTACTTCGACACTCAGCTGCTCGATGACCTTCTTTTCCACACTTAAAACATTTTCTAGTCCCTTTAATACAATCTCCACCATACTTCATTCCTCACTTTATGAATAAGGAAACATTCATCTTCTTTTCACCATTATTCTGAGATTTCTCCTTGAACTCAATCTTTCGTTTCTTGTCAAAACTATGAGATGGATGAGTAACACCAACATCCATTTCTACCTTTATAGCACAATGTACAATTTCTTCATAGCTATTAAAGTCTCTTATAGATAATGCCCTTCGAAGACTTGGTTTTAAGCCACTGAAGAATCGATCAACTTTACATTCAGGTTGGATGATAAATCCTGATGCATACCTTGCAAGCCTGGTAAAATTCTCTTTGTATATACCAACAGATTCATCATCCTTTTGCTTTAGTTCAAGAAAATATTTCTCCATATTTTTTCAAAGAATATGAGGGAAGTACTTATTGAAAAATAAGTTCTTGAACTCGTCCCATTCCATGGACTCAATTTCATCTCTTTGCCTCGTATTCTTGATAAGATTCCACCATTTATCAGCTTCACCTTCCAAACGATATACTGCTAAGATGACTTTATCATGTTCAGAACATTGATGAACTGAAAATATCTTTTCAGTGGTACTGATCCATTGTTCATCAACAATTAGATCAGAAGACCCACTAAAAGAAGGGGGGCGTTGCCTCATGAAGGACTCAATTGAATGTTCTTCCCTTCTCTGCTCATTTGGCAGTCCAAAATGATTCATTGCTTGTGTATGTATAGCAATAATATTTTTCACTCCATCTCCCATAACATTTATTTGTTCAGGAGGACAATCATTTTATTGTCCATTACATTGATCAACACGGTTCCTTCGGGTTCCATCCATCGTCTAAAACCCAAAAAGAATAGTGTGAGAGGCAAAAATCAGGTTAGGGAAAACAACATATTAAAGGGGAAGTATCCTCAATATCTAACATCATAGGTTAAATTCTATGATCGTTACCGTAGTTCTAGGACTGTATCCTATACGTATATTTATCCTTAGGGACATCCCTAGACATACCTTAGAAATATCTCTAGGGATCTAACTAACGTTTTCACATCCTAGTTTCCAAAGGTTGACTAAACCTTTCCTCTGATACCAACTGTAGCGGTCTGGAATTACTTCTAGTGGACTATAATTGATACCTATCAGGGCACTCCATGGGAGGCTACACCCCTTGGATGGGACACACCACCATCCCCAGTGGAAGCCATTTACTCATGAAGCCCTTGGGCGGAGAGTCATGCTTCGTCCAACGCTCACATGTGAGAGTTCCCAAGGATCGGATATATTCCTACCTCCTTTGCCTCTAATACCAACTGTAGAGACCCGAAGCACAACGTACATGGACATTACATTACTTTTGCGGAATACTTACTACATAACAAAAACACACACACAAGGACCGTAATAGTTTAGTGTCTTTGGAAACTCGGAATATAATCTTCTAATCGTGGTAAAAGATCTTCAATATCTCCCATATAGATCTTCTTCTTTTTTAAACCTATATCCTTTCTTTATGTCCTGGGGAAAAGAAAACATAAAAGTGTGAGCTCAAATGCTCAGTAAGGGTAAACAAAAGAAATATCAATCACGTCATATTCATATGAACATATCTTTTAGAAATCTTAACCTGCAAATGAGATCATAATTTCATAACATGGGATAAATCATAGTAGTGAAAAGTAATCCCAATAATCATAACATAAAACATGAAACTTTGTGGCATACACAAATAATCATAAAGAATCATTTCTTAGTACTCATGACTCATTTCCAAGACTATCTAAGTGGACAAAGTCCCTTTCTGAGTCGAGTTCACTCCTCGTTTCAGTCCTGTTTCACTGAACCGGTATAACCTACCGTTCCAGCCATGTCTATCTCATGAGATATAAAATCTTTACCCAATGAATTGGAGGGAGATATAGGTCCCACCCATCTCATAATGATACCATTCTTATGTGTGCCACAAAATTATAAACCATACATCATAGCATAACCCATGTAATAAAAATGGGAATCTTAAACACCGTGACATCATAGAACAATTCATATAAGATAAAGGAATTCATAAAAATAATTCCAACACAACATAATAAAATCAATGTAATAATAGGGATAGAAATATAACCCTTTATTATCTTAGATGGAAAATAATTTTGATAAAACACTTGAACTCCATTCTTGAGGAAAATATCCTTTCTACTTCAAAAACATTTTCCTTTATTTACATGTCATACAATTTTAAACTAAAAGAATTTGATTAAAAATAAACTTGAATACTTTTAAATGAAGCTTCTTGGAAATAATGTTTTAAAAATCCATTCATGCCGTATATGTTAAAAAAACATTCTTCTCGTACTTTTTTGGAAAAGTCAAAATGTACCTCGTACGAAAAACGACAAAAGATTCCTTTCATATCTTTTAATAAAAACTCACCGAAGGGTAAAATTGGATTTAAAAAATTGTAGGTGGATGGAAATAATATTACATTTTGAGGAATCATGGATGTGGATGATAAAATACACCCCAGTAAATACCAAAGTATAAACAATCTCAGATAAAAATGAGATTTTGATATTTTCCTTACCTTAGGTCCGATTTGCTTTATAAGTGTTCGAACCTTCTGTATAATGATTTATATAATGTTATTGACTTATTCCAGAATCATAACTATTGTTATGAGATCATACATGGTCATATTCTTATCTTCATGTTAGTAATATTTCATTACTACTTGTTATTCGGGTGTTTATTACTTTATGTTCTTATGCGTGTTTGTCGAATAAATTCTTAATCTTCTCTTTAAGTTATAGATACCAAATTTCCCGAATGGTATTAGTGTAATATATATCATATTCATTCATTAAATTCATTTATATAATCATTATGAAATGAAGATCATGTAGAACGAGTCGCATCACATCGTAGAGACGGTATTCCGTACGTACGCACGAGTGATGATATCGTTCCTATGATCATGGAATTGTATCGGAGTGTATGTATACTATTTCACAATCAATATAACATTATAATAGTCATATATAGTCATTATTTACACCATTATACCCATCCAAGTAAGGTGGTGGTGGAAAATAGATTACACCACGGCGTGGAGACGGTATTCCGTACATACGCACGCGGGGTAATTTCTTTTTCTGTAGGATGGATAGATGATGAAATAGGGTTGTTTCATAATTATAATAACATATCAGTATATGAGTGATACTTATGTTAGTACTTCATAATGAAACAACTAAATAGGAAGAAGTGGAAGAAGAAATAAAGATGAAAGAATCGGTAACAGACATTACCTCTTCTTTGAAGTGCTTCTTTGAGACCTCCTTTTAGGTAACTAAAATAGGTCTTTGAAGAAGACCAGAACGTCTAGGATATTTCTAGGGAAGTGGATAAGGGAATTTTTCAGGGTTTGGACAAGCATGAAGGCTCAATGTGGTGTGAGTAAGAGGGAGGAGGATGTGCCCTTTTATAAGGGAGGAGAGGGGTACCTTTGGAATAACTAAAACTATTGTTTTATTATAAAGTCAAATTCGGTTTTAAATAGCTCCAAATTAATTTATTTTGAAGATAAGGTGGGTATGGGTCTAAATTATCTCATCCAATTTAATTTAGAAAAGTTTAGGTTCCTATTTTAACCAGATCATTTTGATTTAACATTAAGTTAAATAATTTTACTTTTACCGTGTCTTCTTGTGTTCATATACTATAAGGTTAATAAACATACTATATGAAGCCAAACGAACCCCAAGTTTTTTATTATTAATATATATAACCTTATCTAAGTCATTTGGAAAAACCTTATATTTTTAGGAATAAAATAACACTTAATAATATAATATTTGTTTTAAAAACTATTTTATGTCAATTTTGACACTATTTAGTAATTGATTTTTGTGAAAATCATAACAGAATGATGAGTTCTAAAAAGGTTAATTAAATCAATAATAACATGTAATAGTAACCTATAAAGTTAGTTTAATTCATAGAAAATCTTAAATTACATTTATTTGGGTATTTACAACATCAATTATGTCACTATTTCATTAATAAGACAATTACTGCATCATCTTTGTGTCATAATAAATGATAATTATTTAATACAAAAAAATTCTAAATAAAATCCTATGATGTAGATAATTGTATTAGATTTCTGGAGACTATTCATGTTCGAAGTTTCATGAAGTTTATAACTTAATTAAAATTATTATACTTATAAGATTTAAGAAAGTGACATGTTGTCACATTTTTTGGTTTTAATAATAATTAAATTATTTTCATGGACAAAAGTCCATTAAATGAATCTAATCCAACCCTTAGGTGATATGGGTCTACTTTTAGTCATCCAATAGGATTTTGACATGTGTTAGGGTAATTTTATAATATTATATTTACCCTTAATTACCCGACAAACCTTTAACTATGGTAAATAAAATATACCATAGTTACTATTCAGAATTCCCAAAAATAAAAAGTATCTTATTAACATAATTTGGATCCACTTATTCCAAATATGGAATCCATTTTTCCAAATTCAATACACAAAAGTTGCAGAAATTAAATTAAAATTAATCCCGTTGTCGAAAGAAAACAGGTTTTTCTTTAAAACATTGCAAAAGATTGAATTGATTTCTCCTACGAATTCAAGGAAGAATCAATGCTAATGACATAATTTATATTAAATGGTAAAAATATATTCTATTTATACTTTAAAACCATTCAATATTATAATTTAACTATATAAATTATTGCGATGAAAAAAGTTGTTTTTAATTAAAATATATCGTGTTTTTACTATTCATCAAAATATGAAAGTTACCAGAATAATATGAAACATTTATCCAAAGTAAATTTTTATTTCATGATTCCAAATAAGAATTTTATTTTGTCATATTGAACTTATAAACATTTCAAAACTATATTTAAAGTGGGTGCGCCATCAAAAGGCGAAAAAACTGTATTTTTTGAAAAATAATTATTTTACACGAAAAATTTATTTTGTTCTTATACCATGTTTTAGAAAATGTGAACGACGAAAAATAATGTTATAAGATTCAAAATTTAGATAATACTATTCATAACGGCTAGTTCATAATAATATTACAATAATATATCGTTGTTTAGTAAAACCCGGTATTGCGTACAACACACGTTATCAAGGAAGGTCGTGATTGCCTGTAATGCAAGCCAAGTCAGGGTTGCATGCTGTGTTAGAATCCTTCATTGTTTCGTATAACATAATCCAACCATATTTCATTTATACATTGAATATATATATATATATACTCAATGTTGCGTAGAAAAACCATTAACAAAATTGTGTGTAACACGATCCAAAAATAGGGTTGCGTATACTTCAAGCTAATACGGTGTTGCGTATAGTGAAAGGAAATCTTGGTGTAGCATACAACACAAGAAATTAATTAAATTAAAAGAATATTTTTTATAAAATCTCTGGGTGTTACATTCTACCCCCCTTAAAATGAATTTCGCCCTCGAAATTCGTCAGGGTTATAAATGGTTTACTATTCGAATGTTTCTTTAATAGAAATGCACATCAGAAAAAGGAATACCAAAACCAATCATTAAAAACAAAAGTATGAAACTTAATGGTTACCCAAATAAACTAATCACAAGGTTTCCACATAGGTGAAAATATGGATATGGAAGAGAAATCTAACCATCATGTTCTGATGGAGAGTGGTAGAGAACATGGCTATGGAAAATCCAGTAATCACAAAGCCATAAATTTGTGACGATCTAAGGTACCATCTGATTCATTAGATATAAGAGCACTAGGACAACATTTTTGGTTTTCAAGATCATTTCCCTAAAGTTGATGAAATTGGAATTAGAAGAAATACTTTCGTGATTTTGGTATAGTCTCACCATTTGTCGTTCTTTGGAAAATTTCCACTTCATATCTTAAAGAAATGATGTTGAATTTGTCATTCGTGATGTGTTAGCAGATCATGTGATAGAATGATGGGTCATTCCATCTGTCTCAAACAAAAGGATAGAAATGTTATCAAAAAAATACATATGTCCATCTATAGTGAGATTAATCATATATGGTTCCTAAAATGGACTTATACTTCATATATCATACTGATTAATATAATAAAACTAGTTTCTACTAAACAGGGACTTCCTATAGGCCAGTGGTAGGAGATAAAGGCCAGTCGCACTTCAGTTGTGGGTTCGATTCCCACAGCCATGTCCGACGCGATGGGTTGTCGCCCGTCCTGCAGGTTGTCCTTTTTCTAAAGCTATATTACTATAATATCCCATAAACAATATCAAAAAAAAGTTTTATCCTTAAAAAATACTAACTTATGTCCAACATAATCCATTCCAATCTTTAAGCTTATCCATAATACTGCAGTCCACTCTTATAATATAGTGAAAATGATGACTAGAGATTTAATACCATCGTTGATCCCCATATATCATAAGATATGTCTTATTGGTCACATTCCAAACATCCGAAGGCCTTAATCATGTATTCTCTTGAAAAATGAATACCCATTGAACCATAGTGAAAACATGAATGTAGTTAAAAGTTATCACTTTCCACATACCAAAATCCTCAAAATTCTATATACTCAAACCATGATAACACATAGTCCTTATATCAATCCTGATCTCATGAATACTATCAAACATATTATATTATCTTTATCCCTTCATTATGTGCATATCATCTGCTTTCCAAAAATATTTCAATCACTTTTCATGGTTACCAATTCCATAAAATTATTGAAACCACAATAGACCAAAACATAAATATTCCAATATTCCACGATACTATATACAACATTATTTTGGAATCCCATTACATAAACACGTAATCATTCCACCACATCATTGTCATATTCAACATTTCCAATGGTGATCGCATGTGACATCCCTTTGTCCTTTTCCTTAAGTGGTTGCTCATTTCGATCATCACTAACCCTTGGATTAGGGAATTTATTAGCATAATGCCCCATTTCCTTGCACTTGAAGCATTGAAGTGTTGGTGGTGCGTTCTCTGTAGTCTTTTCTTTATTCACATCATTAAGAACCCTTTTTCCATTACTTCGACAATCAGCTGCTCGATGACCTTCTTTTCCACACATAAAACATTTTCTAGTCCCTTTAAGACAATCTCCACCATGCTTCTTTCCACACTTTAAGAATAAGGAAACATTCATCTTCTTTTCACCATTATTCTGAGATTTATCCTTCAACTCCATCTTTCGTTTCTTGTCAAAACTATGAGATGGATAAGTAACACCAACTTCCATTTCTACCTCGATAGCACAACATACAATTTCTTCATAGCTACTGAAGTCTCTTATAGCTAATTCCCTTCGAAGATTTCGTTTTAAGCCACTGAATAATCGATCAACTTTACTTTCAGGTTGGATGATAAATCCTAATGCATACCTTCCAAGCCTTGTCAAATTCGCTTCGTATATACCAATAGATTCATCATCCTTTTGCTTTAGTTCCAGAAACTCTTTCTCCATATTTTTTCGAATAATACGAGGGATGTACTTAATGAAAAATTAGTTCTTGAACTCGTCCCATTACATGGACTCAATTTCATCTCTTTGCCTTGTATCCTTGATAAGATTCCACCATTTATCAGCTTCACCTTCCAAACGATATACTGATAAGATGACTTTATCATGTTCAGAACATTGAAGAACTGAAAATATCCTTTCAGTGGTACTGATCCATTGTTCAGCAACAAGTGGATCAGAAGACCCACTAAATGAAGGTGGATGTTGCCTCATGAAGGACTCAATAGAATATTGTTCCCTTCTCTGCTCATTTGGAAGTCCAGAATGATTCATAGCTTGTGTAAGTATAGCAATAAGATTTTTCACTCCATCTCCCATAACATTTGTTTGTTCCGGAGGACAATCATTGCATTGTCCATTACATTTATCAACACGGTTCCTTCAGGTTCCATCCATCGTCTAAAACCCAAAAAGAATAGTGTGAGAGGAAAAAGTCATGCTAGAGAAAACAACATAATAAAGGGGAAGTATCCTCAATATCTAACATCTTAGGTTAAATTCTATGATTATTACCATAGTTCTAGGACTGTATCCTATAAGTATACTTATCCTTAGTGACATCCCTAGACATACATTAGAAATATCTCTAGGGATCTGACTAACGTTTTCGCATCCTAGTTTCCAAAGGTTGACTAAACCTTTCATCTGATAACAACTATAGCGGTTTGTAATTACTTCCAGTGGAATATAATTGATATATATCAAGGCACTCCATGGGAGGCTACACCCCCTGGGCGGGACACACCACCATCCCCAGTGGCAGCCATTTCCTCATGAAGCCCTTGGGCGGAGAGCCATGCTTCGTCTAACACTCACATGTGAGAGTTCCCAAGGATCAGATACATTCCTACCTCCTTTTCCTATGATACCAACTGTAGATACCCGAAGCTTGATGTACATGGACGTTACATTACTTTTGTGGAATACGTTTTAAATAACAAAAACACACACACACAAGGACCGTAATAGTTTAGTGTCTTTGGAAACTCAGAATATAATCTTCTAATCGTGGTGAAAGATCTTCAATATCTCCCATATAGATCTTCTTCTTTTTTAAACCTAAATCCTTTCTTTTTGTCCTGGGGAAAATAAAACACAAAAGGGTGAGCTCAAATTCTAAGTAAGGGTAAACAAAATAAATATCAATCACGTCATATTCATAAGAACATATCTTTTGCAAATCTTAACCTGCAAAAGAGATCATAATTTCATAACATGGGATAAATCATAGTAGTGAAATGTAATCCCAATAATCATAACATAAAACATGAAACATTGTGGCATACGCACATAATCATATAAAATCATTTCTTATTAGTCAAGACTCATTTCCAAGACAATCTTAGTGGAAAAAGTCCCTTTTTGAGCTGAGTTCACTCCTCATTTCAGTCCTGTTTCACTGAACCGGTATAACCTACTATTCTAGCCATGTCTATCTCATGAGATATAAAATCTTTAACCAATGAATTGGAGGGAGATATAGGTCCCACCCATCTCATAATTATACCATTATTATGTGTGCCACAAAATCATAAACCATACATCATAGCATAACCCATGTAATAAAAATGGAAATCTTAAACATCATGACATCATAGAACAATTCATATAAGATAAAGGAATTCATAAAAATAATTCCATCACAACATAATCAAATCAATGTAATAATAGGGATAGAAACATAACCCTTTATTATCTTAGATGGAAAATAATTTTGATAAAACACTTGAACTCCATTCTTGAGGAAAATATCCTTTTTACTTCAAAAACATTTTCCTTTATTTATATGTCATACAATTTTAATCTAAAAGAATTTTATTAAAAATAAACTTGAAAACTTGTAAAGGAAGATTCTTGGAAATAATGTTTTAAAAATTCATTCATGTCGTATAAGTTAAAAAAACATTCTTCTCATACTTTTGTCGGAAAAGTCAAAAAGTACCTCGTACGAAAAATGACAAAAGATTCCTTTCATATATTTTACTAAAAACTCACCGAAGGGTAAAATTGGATTTAAAAAATTGTAGGTGGATGGAAATAATATTACATTTTGAGGAAACATGTATGTGGATGATAAAATACACCCCTGTAAATAGAAAAGTATAAACAATCTCGGATAAAAATGAGATTGTGATATTTTCCATACCTTAGGTCTGATTTGCTTCGTAAGTGTCCGAACCTCCAGTATAATGATTTAACTAATGTTATTGACTTATTCCAGAACCATACATATTGTTATGATATCATACATGGTCATATTATTATCTTCATGTTAGTAATTTTTAATCACTACTTGTTATTCAGGTGTTTATTACTTTATGTTCTTATGCGTGTTTGTCGAATAAATTCTTAATCTTCTCTTTAAGTTATAGATAACTCATTTCCAGAATGGTATTAGTGTAATATATATCATATTAATTCATTCAATTCATTTATATAATCAATATGAAATGAAGATCATTTAGAAAGAATCACATCACATCGTGGAGACGGTATTCCGTACGTACACACGAGTGATGATATCGTTCCTATGATCGTGGAATTGTATCGGAGTGTATGTATACTATTTCAGAATCAATATCACATTATAATAGTCCTATATAGTCCTTATATACACCATTATACCCATCCAATTATGGTGGTGGTGGAAAATAGATTACACCACGGTGTGGAGACGGTATTCCGTATGTACGCACGAGGGGTGATTTCTTTTTCTGTAGGATGGATAGATGGTGAAATAGGGTTGTTTCATAATTATAATAACATATCAGTATATGAGTGATAATGATTTTATTACTTCATAATGAAACAACTAAAGAAGAATAAGTGGAAGAATAAATAAAGATGAAAGAATCGGTAACAGACATTACCTCTTCTTTGAAGTGCTTCTTTGAGACCTCCTTTTAGGGCACTAAAATAGGTATTTGAAGAAGACCAGAACCTCTAGGATGTTTCTATGGAAGTGGATAATAGAATTTGGTAGGGTTTGGACGATCTTGAAGGCTCAAAGTTGTGTGAGGAAGAGGGAGGAGGAGGTTCCCTTTTATAAGGGTGGAGAGGGGTGCCTTTGGAATAACTAAAACTATTATTTTATTATAAAGTCAAATTCTGTTTTAAATAGCTCCAAATTGATTTATTTTGAAGCTAAGGTGGGGATGGGTCGCAATTCTCTCATCCAATAGAATTTAGTCATGTTTAGGTTCCTATTTTATCCTTATCATTTAGATTTACATTAAGTTAAATAATTTTAATTTTACCGTGTCTTATTGTGTTCTTATACTATAAAGTTAATAAACTTACTATAAGAAGCCAAATGAACCCCAAGTTGTCTATTATTAATATATATAACCTTATCTAAGTCACTTGGCCGAACCATATATTTTTAGGAATAAAATAACACTTAATAATATAATATTTGTTTTAAAAACCATTTTATGTCAATTTTGACACTATTTAGTAATTGATTTTTGTGAAAATCATAACAGAATGATTAGTTCGAAAAAACGTAAGTAAATCCATAATAACATGTAATATTAACCTATAAAATTATTTTAATTCATAATAAATATTAAATTACATTTATTTGGGTATTTAAAATATCAATTATGTCAATATTTCATTAATAAGACAATTACTGCATCATCATTGTGTCATAATAAATGATAATTATTTAATCCCGAAAAATTCTAAATAAATTCTTATGATGTAGATAATTGTATTATATTTCTGGAGAATATTTATGTTTGAAGTTTCATGAAGTTTATCACTAAATTAAAATTATTATAATTATAAGATTTAAGAAAGTGACATCTTATCACATTCTTTGGTTTTAATAATAATTAAATTATTTTCATTGAAAAAAGTCCATTAAATGAATCTAATCCGACCCTTAGGTGATATGGGTCGACTTTTAGTCATCCAATAGTATTTTGACATGTGTTAGGTTAATTTTATAATATTATATTTACCCTTAATTACCCGATTTACCTTTAACTATGGTAAATAAAATTTACCGTAGTTACTATTCATAATTCCCAAAAATAAAAAGTAGCTTATTAACATAATTTGGATCCACTGATTACAAATATGGAATCCATTTTTCCAAATTCAATACAAAAAAGTTTCAGAAATTAAATTAAAATTAATCCCGTTATCGAAAGAAAACAGGTTTTTCTTTAAAACATTGCAAAAGATTGAATTGATTTATGCTACGAATTCAAGGTAAAATAAATGATAATGACATAAATTATATTAAATGGTAAAAATATATTCTATTTATACTTTAAAACCATTCAATATTATAATTTAACTATATAAATTATTGTGATGAAAAAAGTTGTGTTTAATTAAAATATAGCGTGTTTTTACTATTCATCAAAATATGAAAGTTACCAGAATAATATGAAAAATTTATCCAAAGTAAATTTTTATTTCATGATTCCAAATAAGAATTTTATTTTGTCAAATTGAACTTATAAAAATGTCAAAAACTAGATTTAAAGTGGGTGCGCCATCAAAAGGTGACAAAACTGCATTTTTCGAAAAATACTTATTTTACCTGAAAAATATATTTTGTTCTTAAACCATGTTTTAAAAAATGTGAAAGACGAATAATAATTTTATAAGATTAAAAATTTAGTTAATACTATTCATATCGGCAAGTTCATAATAATATTATAATAATATATCGTTGTTCAGTAAAACCTGGTATTGCGTACAACACACGCTATCGAGGAAGGTCGCGATTGCATGTAATGCAAGCCAAGTCAGGGTTGCGTGCTGTGCAAGAATCCTTTGTTGTTTCGTATAACATAATCCAACCATATTTCATTTATACATTGAATATATATATATATATATACTCAATGTTGTGTAGAAAAACCATTATCAAAATTGTGTGTAACACGATCCAAGAATAGTGTTGCGTATACTGCAAGCTAATACGGTGTTGCGTATAGTGCAAGGAAATCTTGGTGTAGCATACAACAGAAGACATTAATGAAATTTAAAGAATATTTTTCACAAAATATCGGGGTGTTACATCATGAGTCCTCTATCGTCCATCCGAGTGGCACCCTCATATGGTATTAGATTATGGGCCATTGACTACTAGAGTGACACTCTCCTACTGGTCATGGAATGGGTCCTCTACCAACCATTAGAGTGTCACCCTAGGGCTATGTTGAGCATGAGACCTCTATAGATTACCAGTGTGGCACCCTTCTATGGAATCAGGGCATGGGTTCTATATTAAATAATTTGTGGCACCCTTTTTTGGAGTCATGGAATGGGTCCTCAACAACTAGAGTGGAACCCTCTTATGGAATTTGTGCAGGACTCCTCTAACGACTATTGCAGGGCATGCTCCCACGGAGTCAGGGAATGGATCTTTAGCCATTAGTGTGGCACCCTCCTGCCAAGGCTGGGTACGGATCCTCTATCTATTAAGTGGTACCAACTTGTTGTATGAGGGAATGGGTCCTCTACCGAGAGTTTTGGCATCATGATTGGGCGGCACAATGGCGAGGTGTGTCTTGAATTATATGTCCTTTGGATTGACGTGCGAGATGCTAGGTATCATTTATGGACCTCTTGGAATTGTTGGAGTCATTCCTGGGATGGTATGTGAGATATAGACCCCCTATTTATACCATTTGGGATTTTTTGAGAATATATGTATATATATATATCCATGTCATTGGATTTTGTTACAAACGTTCTCTGGGTTGATCTATCTATTTTTATTGTGTCTTTTACTGCTCCTCCTTCTTCTTTTGGAGCGTCCTATGGGGTATGTATATAATCACTCCTACATAGGCTTTTCCAGTAGAAGTCGTGTCTTATGATGATGAAAAATAGCTTGGCAGCGATTACAGAGGATATTAAGGATACCTGGTGCATTTGAGCATGTATGGTTGTCAGATTTTGGTGGTTCGGAGTAAGGCTCTCTCATCATTTACATTTCTAGTTTTTTAGGTTGGGACATATTTTATGTTGGGAGTATATGTTTACCTCTTTACTTTTCAGTTGCATTTTCATACGCTTGTACTCCCTATTGATTTTACATGCATGGTTTATTCACTAGATATTACATATTTTATTATTATTCATCTACACTTCTGCGTGGAGATGGTTGGGTGTGTGTGTACAAGCAATTTAAGCAAATTCCTCCCATATTAGTTATGTCTTTCGGGACTTGTCCCCATCCTTGGCCAATAGATATAGGCATGGGGTAGTTTCGGCTCGAGTCCCGTCGGGTCGTGTGAGGTTGTGACAACCTCATTTTAACTTCTTTCATGTGTTTATTATTTAAGAAACTTAATATATTTTTTGTGTATTTTTGTATATATATATTCACTAGTTAATAAAATATTTAATATAATTACTAATAATATAATTTTTTAATTAAAATAATTGATAAATTAAATAATTAAATTAAATAGCATGTGAAAATTGAAATTAATTAAGTAATTACATAATTTAAATAACATTCAATTTATTAAATAATTAATATATGATACTATAAATACAGAATTAATAAAATTATTAAGTAATAAAATTATTAATATAATTTGTAATTATTTATAATATAGTTAATACTATCACTTTATAATGTAATTAACTTAATTAACAAAAAATAATTACTAATATTAATAATTATTTAAATAATAATCATAATTAATAATGAAAGTAACAAATTGGAATATTTTTAATATTAACAATTATCACATTATTTATCGTACAATTTCACAATTTATTCCATGTTATTTATAATAATAAAAATTTGTATTAGTAATATAATAAAATTATATGATAAATGATAGTTAATTATAATTATTAAGTATTAAGTACTCATGATATTTTTTAATTATATCAATTATTTCATTATTATAACAATTTCATTGTTAATTATTAATAAAAATAACATATTCTTCGTTGATAATTATATTAATTGATTACCTAATCAATTATTAATTGTATTTTTAATTAATAATTTCATTAATTAATTAATAAGTATTATTATTGATATTTCTTCTTTTATTGGGATGGTGCTGAGGCCCCTATTAAATAGGAAAAAACTAGTAACTCTACTTAACCCGAAGGTCTAATTGACCTGAGGGTTCAAGAGGGAATTGAATGAAACATGAATGGGAAATATACTATAGAATTGAAACAGCAGACCATTAAAATAGTGATCAAAGGGGCCACACCATCAATGTTCAAGGATACTGGGAATTTCACATGCTAAGGTGATTTATGGCATGACCCCTTTAGTCCATCCATGACATGCAACTTGGGGGGGGGGAATTAGAATGGCACCCCGATTTTATGTCAATAAAGAGAGATCAATATGGGAGAATGGATAAACCCTCCCCTCTTCTTCTTCTTCCTTGATGAGGGAGGTTTTTTGTGGTAAAACCAAGTAAGATCCTCTATCAATTCGTGTTTCCATTTGATGTGCCCTAATTTGGTGGATTATGGTTTAGGATTCTTAGATATTGCTTCATAAACATAGTTGAAATTGTCTTGATCAATGAGGCTTCACTCGAATGGCATAGAAGAAAACCTAAGACCCTATATTCATAATGTCACAATCCTTTTTTGTAAAGTTCCATCAGCGCATTATTTTTCTAAGGGTTTTTTTAAATTATATGTAAGATCAGAAATTTAATTGGTGATATAAATAGGGTTTTTTGTTTCATAGTCCCAAGGGTTCATTAGGAGTGGGTCACACTTCATTTTTGATGGTTTCAGAGAGTTAATTTTTCCAAAGGAGATTTTATCAATTTATTTCTAATTAAATTGAAATTTAAAATTATTTAATTGATTAATTAGTTATAATTTTACTGTAATTAATTAATTTTTGTGCTTTGGTGTGAGTTAGGGCCTCGTGCGAAGGGATTATGGACGGTTGGACAAGGATATGATATGGATGAGCTTGGGCAGAGCTATAACACTTTGAGATATAAAGTAAGTGGATATATGTTTTATGTAGGTGATCATCATACATTCCTGATGGTATTATGCATTTTATTTATGTGAAGTTATATGAGGTCTGTCAAATAAAGGTAGTTGACCTTGTTATTTTAATTTTGTTTCAATTAAAAAGTAATTTTTTGTGGAACTAAATAAAGTGACAATGACCATAATGGCACATTAGACGCTGGATTGATTTCCACATCCACTGATGGATGGGGTATTGATTATATTGGTATGACTTCAGACACCAAACCCTAAGGTGTATAAAATTAATTTAAATGAATGTGATGTGGCGACCCTAGTTGAATGTTCCATTAGCGACCTCCAGTTAGTGGTGAGCGATGGATTCAAATAAATGGACAAATGAATGTCAATGTGGGAACCTTTTAATACCTTAGAGACTTTGGGAATTTTTATATGTTTATAATTAGGGTGTTCTTCACCCAGTAGTGTGTGACCACCAGGAGAATGAGTCTTGTGTGTTTTGATGATGGGTACGTTGTTCAGACGTACTTTGTGATGACCTTGGATGTGATATGGGCATTGTGCCATCTCTATTGAATAATTTTAGTATGATTTTCCTAGGAGGAAAATGTGGTCTATATGAGACTATAATGATTACAGGGCATACTATACCATTCAAGTAATGGGTGTTCACCTAAGTTATGTGAATTATATAAGAGGAACCATAATGGTATCCAGGTTATAATGTGACATGGGGGCCTAAGTGGATTCCCCCTTGATGTGTTGACCCTAGTGAGAGGGTGTATACGAGAAATGGGTAATAATGATTTTTCATGTCACCTTATATTCCAAATCGATGATTTTTAACTATCATTACTAGGATGAGAAAACATTGTGCACTAGTGTATCCAACATTAGGTTTTGGACAGGTTCAAACTAGAGGTTGACATCATCGAGATGCATTATATGATAGGATTTATGTGGGGTGCACTATCCACCATGAAATATTTGTTAGGACTATATAGGATATCCTCATAGGAGTTGGATGTGGCATATGGGCCTATTTGTGGCCTCCATGGATTTATCTATGGAGTTAAGATGACTAATAGTTTGGGTTACCCTGGATATTCTCAGAGGGGTCATATGAGGTCTACAAGTGTGTTTTGGGATTCCGTGTATGAGATTCAAGTGTACCACTATTTAGGATTCCTAAGATATGATCCTATGAGTTATATGAGGACAACATGAATGTTTTTAGGTTTCCTTCAATTTGATCCTCAATGTCGAGATGGTGTACCATGATTTATGATACCATGGATTTGGATTCAGGATACCATGATTTTAGGCTATGATGTATTCAATCCATAGAGTCAATAGGATAAACTTTTTCTTGGGTTGAATGTGTATTCCCCATATATTTGGTTCTATAAAGACTGGATTATTAGGATCATGATGATACATGGATAGGACAATTGTGTGATGTACTAAGAGGCACTGCCACACTGGCCAAAGTAGTTCAGGGTTGATTAGGGTTCCAGGGTGGAAATCGAGGATTGAAAATGTTGTTTATTTATGATTCCAGATTATTTTTATTTATATTATTAGAATATCAAATTTATACACTACATTTACTAGTTATTCATGGAAACACATTGGTGGTTCCCTACTGATTTATACTCACACCATTCTCAGGTAACCATGGAACTTGGGTTCCTAATAAAAGATCATTAATCACATGTTTATGATCGGAAGAGGATTGTGATTTGATCATTTAGTTAGATATTTTTGACAAGACTATATTTAAGGATGATTTGAGGGTGAGTGGGTGCAGTATATCTTTCTATATTTTATTTTCTTTAATTATTTTTTATATTTGGTTGGCTTGGTGGGTGGTCAGTGAGTCTTTATGATTTACCTTCAACATTTTCAAATGTTATTGAAGAATGTATTTTCTTGCTTCCACATACACTATTTATTTACTACTTTTGGGGATGTTTAGTTTTTTGTCTATTTTAATTTCTTACTTTTATTTGGGGGTAACGTCTCCACACTATACTATCCTAGAACCCCAATTCTTTTTTGTAGCCTCTAGCATATGTGGAGTCATGTCTAAGGCCCTATGGTGACCAAGTCTGTTTATTGTGCATAGTGAACTAGTGAAGGGTTTCTATTAATTGTTATCAAAGATTTTATATGGCCAATATTATAGATAGTATTAGAGTTTTTTGTCTATATATTTGGGGGAGATGGTAGAATGGTGATATTGGGATATGTAGGCTCTTGTGATATACTACCTATAAGTACATCAAAAAACCATTTTGATGGGAAGTCTAAGTAACCAGAGATATAGGATTTGGTTCTTCATTTTTGATGTTATGGATGTATAATTTACACCCAAAATTACACACATTATTTTGATATTTATAATTTATGAGTAATTATGATTTTGGATCTTGTCATAATGGCAATTTCCTAGGATACTCGCACCTTGTTCAACAAATAAAATTTATATAAAATACACGTCCTTTGTTCTTAATGATTTCACTAATGAAAAGGCTCAACTATTTAATGTGTTATTATCAAACTAAATAGATTTTTACCATATATATTATTTCTAGTATTCTAATCAATTTAACTATCATATAGTTTATTTTAGTAACATGTCATGTGGATCTATGATGACATGATCGATGATGATAGTTAAGAATCCCCCAGTGTACATGATAAATATTGACCCACAGTAGGTTGGTACAAGTAAAAAGTACCTTACTGATGAACCCCTAGAAGGTGAATTTAATTTTAATGTTTCTTTGGATATGAAAATGGTATCATTTATTTAAAATTCTAGTAACAAATTATATGGTATTTTTATTTATAAATTGGAATGAAATTATAAATAACTAACCAATGTGAAAATGGTTAGTCAACAGTAATCATGGAATAGTGATGTCGTTGTTTATATATTAATCGATGTGAATGTGACCTTCAAGGGGGTTACTCCCATATATAAATTCCTAGTGAGTATCAAACTATCATTTTATATTTTTGAGGGGGGTAGTTTTATAGGTTAATTCCCAGTAAGAATCATTTAACTAGTAGGATCTTATTTGGAAAGAAATTATTAATATGTATATTCATATGAAATACAATATAATGGGTAGTTTGATGATTTTTTTCTGAGTTATACAAGATATTGGAAAATAGAGGTGTTTCTCATGAGTTTTGACTCATATGAGATATGACCTATGATTCACATGGGAGAGCTTACTACTCGAGATGAAACTCATGATACATAAGGAAAGTTTTATGATCGAAATGAGTTGATATATATGGAGGGTAACCCAAAATATGGTTTTTCCCAAGCTTGATGGTGCCATAAGTATGTGATGTATGTATAGATTCACCAGGTTATGAATAATCCATGAAATATGCTACCAGTTATAGGATACATGCATTGGGAAGATTTAGTTTTTTTTAGAAAATAAAGGAATAGGCAGGTGCATTTACTTGAAATCTTTTCACAAGAGGAGATATTGGGGATATAGTGTAGGACTACTTATGATTTGGTTTATCATGATTAAATAATCATGTGTTCTGGTGGTATTGGTATTGAGGTTTTGTTTCGATGGAAGGATCGGTAGGATAACTCAACCTATATATTTTGGATTAATTACAGAATGTCTCAGTAGTATAGAATGGGTGTAAACTTGTATTTTTTGAATAAAATTTGTCTATTTTGTGATTTCATAATTTTTCCTTGACATGTGAGGTATATCGAGTTGTTGGAAAAGAGAACAAGGGTGATTCCATTTTGATCAGAATGGAATTCATGTGGGCATTGTCAATAGTTTTAGCATGTGTGCTTAGTTATGATGAAATAAGACTCATGGTATTATGAATCCTGTTGATGTGATCATGTGGTATGGGAGTGTACATAAGATTATTTTTGGATGAGTTCTAGATATCACACAATAGATATGCATGATTCTATTGAGTTTGAATTGATGATCATTATGTGTGGTTCTAGGATCAATGGTTTTGATGAAATGGTATCATGAAACATGAAATGTTCCTCTATTGTATAAGAGACTCCAGGAATGGATTTAGTGTGGTGGCCCAATCGACCCCTGAGTTGATTATAAGTAGGTAATTCATGTGACTAAAAGAGCATGGTTTGGGAGGAGTATCATACATGTGAGATTATAACATACTTTGGGGGATCTCATGGTGTGGTATAAAGTAATCCATATATAATGGATTGAAAAATTTTCTATTTGTGGGTGTGACCCTCATTATGATTTGAATTTTGGGTGTTTCTATGGAAGATGTTCTCATAGGTCTGGAATGAGTGCTATTTGATTTCTAATGTCGGTGCTCAAGTATGAGTGAGATGGTTCAAGTCCAGTCATTACATTCTGTATTGGATGGAGCATGAGTTGTGGAAGTGAGACCCTATGTCGGTAGGGTCATAAGACTATTAGGACTATTCATTGGATGATACAGGTGACATTGGATGCCAGTGATCAAGTGAATATTGTTTTATCTAGTCCTATTTCAAATACTGAGTTTGGATTTAGATGCAATTTTAGATGGAGGTGGTATGTTGGCATCAGGATCAGGATGCGTTTTATGTGATCGAATGGTGATTCATGAGGCGAAACATGATTCATCACATGGTTTAAGGGGTAAAACTGTGATTTGTGACATGATTCAGGGGGTTAACCCCAATTCATAACATGGTTCAAAGGGTGAACTAGTTTTATCGAATGGTTCTCGGGATGGACCAAATTTTTATGACATTATCCTTAGGGTGATCCCTAGTTTATGAAATTTTTCAAGGGTGAAAAAGTTTATTCACATGGTTTAGGGGGTGAACCGGTGATTTTTGTCATGATTTAGGGGGTGAACTCCATTTTGGTACATGCTTTAGGGGTGAACTTGTTTCATCACATGGTTCAGAAGGTTAACTAGTGATTCATGTCATGTAATGGGGTTTGAAAACATTTCATAACATGGTCCAAGGGTTATCATATTTTGTTAAATAATTTAGGGGGTGAATTGTGTTGAGAAACATAGTGAAGGTTTCTATTGAGAAAAAAAATTCTAATGAAAGGGAAACTGGCACTGTGGTTCATGTATGTCATATTTGGTATGATGGGGGGTATTCTGAGGTTTTTTTCGGAACTTTCAAGGAAATTTTATTGTATGTGGTCCCTATCCAATGGCGGTGGATACCCATTTGATTTGGTCTGAAATTAGGGATCAATGATATTACTGACTTATGATTGGTTTTTTCATACATGTATTGTGTAAAGTGAGATAGAAACCATACCGAGTAGGTCATTGGGCCACAGGAGGATGTCATAAAATAGGTGGTTATAATGGTGGGGAGAACCCTGGTTCATGATGTCCATTATGAGATGATGCTTATATTGGGGCACCCCAAAAGTCATGAGATGATTTCACTAATGTCACAACGATGTATTGAGATATATGAGAAGTGTGGAGTTTCATCAAGATGTATCATTGATGGTTGTAATCATTGGCTATGATTTTGATAAATTATTTGCCTCATGTTTGGGTTCGTGAAATGGAATCATGTTTGGTGTCTTGGTGTAGAGTTTGGTGAATTGATTGTAGTTTGGAAAACTAAGAAGTTTGTTCTATTGTATTAATGGATAATGAGAATTATTAGAGACAATAAGTGATTTGGGGGGGGGGATACCCTAATACCTTGTGTCTATAAGAGATATCAACTTAACTAAGAGTTTAAATGTTTTAGAAGGAGGATGGTTTTTTTTGTGAATCGAAACTCATAAAAGAGTTGGGAGAATTTTAATATCCTAAAATATTGTTTTTAGATGTGGTTAAAGGCTTGTTTTCTGACCTATGGGTTTGCAAGGGAGCCAGAGGAAGGATGGATGATAGAGATACTACAAAATCAAAGTTGTAGACCATTAATGTCCATAAAAATGGCACAAGCCATGAATTTGTGAGTATATGGGGATGTTACCATGTCAAGGTGATTCATAATGTTCCGCATTTTCTCATACATTAACATGATTTTTGGGTGGGGGAGTTAACGAGAAGGGGGTCATGACACCCTTTGTTTTGGGTCGATAGAGAGTGTGAGGGAGGGGAGAATAAATGACCCCTCCCCTTCTTTTCAACCCCCTTGAAGCAGGTGTTTTTTGAATGCGATTGGTGGTGAACCAGAGAGATGTCTTCCCTAAATTATTATTTTACTTCATTATACAATAATTTAAATTATCTCCGTTTAGGTTTCTAAGTGATTTCCATCATTGAACAGTGTAAATCATCTCTATCGATGAGGATTTCCCACATATTTCATAAAAAACAACCCAAGCTGGTATTTGCGCACTGACACATGCTCTTTCAGTGAAGGTACGTCGTTGTATGCTTTTTTTCAATGGTTTTAAGTTATCTCAAGAAAAAATAATTCATTTAAGTAGTGATATTAATTGGATATTTTGTGTTTCTTATACTTAGGAGTGTATTGTGAGTGGATCATGTTGGAGTAGGTGGCCTACAACCAACTACTTTTTACTTTTTCGGTAATAAATATCATACCACATCTTGATTGTTCTTCTGCATGGAAATTCATGTGATAATGTCCAATGGATAGATGTTGCATTAAACAGTCATAGCGGATCCCTGCTATGATGAGAACTCAGAAGTTCCACAACACTATTATGGAAAATATGTTCTATATCCTGATGATGTTATTTGAGGGACATATATAATACAATCCATTATGGGCGAGGACTCATAAAACATTGAGGCACCTTCTTGCGGTGTGCACGATTGGTAATATCCATGTGGATATTATAAGAACGAGACCCTCCAGTAAGAAATAAAAATTTCATAGTGTCATTGGATATTCATATCTATGGACATGTGTATTGGCCCTTAGACAATAATATTATTATTACGGGGTATTACAACTCATTCACTTAGATGTATTGAAGAAAACTATGTTGAAACATTGTTTGCAGTGATGTTGGAATCTTCGAGTGAGTCATGAGTGATACTATATTAATAGATAATGGGAGAATGGTTTTGTCCCCTCTGTTCCTTAATGGAAGTATATATCTTAGGCCCTTTGATAGAATTGATATAGCCTAAAGAAATCCAAGTCCATTATAAGGAATGGGAAAGTTCAATTCCGTAATGTCAAATAAAGAATAATCGATCACATGGGTTCATTGTACTAGGATGAAACCCACTTGATTTGAGATATCGAGACCATGTGATTACATTACCTGGTAAGAATTTGTAGGAGAAGACACATCATTGCAGTGTTAACATATATCTCTATGGGGGCTTTAGCGTGTTTCTAGACGCTAACCTTTGACATTAGGTAGGCTATGCCAAATGCCACTGAGAAATATTCCTAGTGGTTTACACACTATATGTGTCTAAGTATGTAATTTATATATTAAATTAAAAAGTTGAATACATATTATTCCTTGGTATGGTTTAATAATTATTCAAGAATTCCTGATCGAATTTATTTCGACACTATTTATTCGAGAGAATATACTATTGGAAAAATACTATATTTATTACCGAGTAATGGAATGATATTTATTTTAGAAATAAATATCCATTATTCATGGTCTCATAAATTTGGTGGAGGAAATAAAGAAAAATTGAAAAACAAAATTACACGCAGTGTATATAAAATATACATGATGTGTATATTTTCATGGAATTTATGAGAAATAATATTATTTATTCAGGTAAATAATAATAGGTGTAATTAGTTAGGCGCATGTTAAGTAATAATAATTTTCAATTTTTATTATTAGACATGGGGTATTACTAAAAATTAAATGAAATGAATTAATTATTTTGGATAATTAATTGATTTTATTATTATATGTAATTAAAAATCCGAATAATATATTTCTTATTATCCTGGGCATTTTTTCTGGTTGTGCACAATGGATTTAGAAAAACACTAAAGGCATGAGATAGTTGTTTTTTAAACAAGAACGCTCTCAAGCTACGAGATAGAGATCCATCTCCACTGGATCAGGGCGATTGAAGGAGGAAAATTCAAGAGAAGTCTCTTCCATGAATTCACCTGGAGATCCCTTTGGTGATGTCCAGATATATGTGGAGAACCTGTGGATCACTTCTAGAGGAATCGTACACTTGGATTCTATGATGCAACAACAGATCAAATCAGATCGGGACTGGAAACATCAATGAATAAATAATTCCATCAATGCAATTCATGTTAATTAATTAAATTAATTATAACCAACATATGATGATCCTATCTAGAGTTTTGGAACTCACCTCTTTTCTTTTTCGTTCTTCGTTCTATTCTAAAGGTCCGATATTTTTTTATCGTGATTGATCTTGGATTGATCATTGTTAATGGTAAAATTAATGTTGGGTACACCCACCAACGTGATTCCGCTGCGCCCATAACCTACAAGTGGTATCGGAGCAGTTATTTTTTCATTTCTTATTTACACATTTAATAATTTAGTTGTTTCAATTCAAGTTAGTCATTCTATAAAATCTGAATCTCGAGATCTATTCCTCCACTCTCAGTTCTTGTTCAACTTATAAAAATGAATTTTTCTTTTAATTTTGATTAAAATAAAATAGAGGATCTCATTCGGGGGTTCCAAACATTCCTAGTTGTACAACACCAGAATACAGAATGTGTATTCAGTAGTACACTCCATGTAGTTGGAACTACACGCTGTGTACTAATCTAAATTACACATATTTATTAAAATTTACTGTTATATTATACAAACCACTGAGATGTGTACCATAGTGCTTGCATAAATGTGATGCATGACACGTTATAGGTGTTTTATATATATGTGTTTAATTTAACATTTGTGTAATGTACATTCTTCCTCATTGGTAGTTATGAATGGGAATTCACCAGGTTTCCTCCATGGTACAAGTTACATACAAAGATAATTTTAAATGAATTTATTTGTTTTAAATTATGATTGATTCTAATATCAAGGAAATTCAGAAAACGGGTTTAAGATAAAAGGATAGATTAATTAAAGATAATTAATTGATTCGAGCGTGATTTATCGTAAACAAGAAGAATTAAAGAATTAATTGCTAGTTTTATTTAGGTGTAAATATCGTTGCATGCATGTATGATCATGATCTAGACCAAGACATTTGTATGTGAATGGTTTATTTTAATTTATTTAGTTCAATTAAATTTGATATCCTATGAGCCTTTTCCTCATTAATATATGTGGGCTATGTGCACAAGGTTTATTTTATGTAAAACCCCATTTTACACCTCACTTTTGTGTGAGATAAAATCATATGTAATAGATGGAGCTCCCATGCTAGTGGAAGAGGCTCAAGTTAAGAGCCAAGGTGAAACCAATCCAAGGAGATACAAAGGTGGAAAGGTGGAAAGCTATAAACACAACCCTAAAAGGTTCAAGTTAATTATCCACTATGTCTTGGGTTAGTTTATCAACCTATCGATAAACTAACAAATAGAACAAGATCATGATCATAACATTTATTTTATTTCTGTTAGTTGCATGGTTTATTTATTTTGGGTGTTCTGTCATGATCACACAATTAATGAATTAATCAAGTATGCAAGATACAATAGAAATAAGACTGTTTTATGGGTAAAATAATATATTAGACATGTTTAATCAATGAAGTATATCCCAATTAATATTAACATGCATGTTATCAATGATAATAAAATTTAAATTTACGTGCATGGATAAAATCGCTAAAAGAAAATATTATGTCCGTAGAGCCTTCCATAATCATGGTTCGAATCAAACTATTGTTCAATGTGCATGAACAACCCTATTTGGGGTGCTTTCAATTATTGGAGAATTCTAATTCAGGTTTTTGGGTTAACTTGATTTGGTTCGCATTAAAGGTTGTCTTCCACAGCTGGACTTGGTGTGACCAAGAGGCAAAGGTTGAGGAAATCCAAAATGAAAGGATTTAAGGATTGGGGAGTCCACTCAGTGGATCGAGGAGTTTTAAGTTAATATAGTTTAAAATTGGAATGCCTTTCTAAAAACCCTTCAAGTATCTTGGCCAACCCTAGTTGGGGTAATGTGAAGTGTAATATGTTTCCTTGACACTAGAATACTCATGAAATAGAATATTCCAATGTCAATGGTGAGGGCTATTGGATTTTGTTAAAATAGTTGGAGAATAATAAGAATTAATTAATTTATTTTTTTCATTTTCATCAGAATAAATTATTAAACCTTTGATCATCAAAATTTGTAGAAATGGCATGAAAAATGGCATCAAACATATCTTTGTGAACTATACATGACAAGGAAGACCTTCTCACCAGCACCAATTTCCAAGAGTGGTAGCGGCATTTACGCGTCATCCTTCACCATAAGAGGAAATTGTATGTGCAAAAAGAGCATGTCCTAGTTGCTCCTGGGAAAGAGGATAGTGATATGAATCTATCTATTTTTATGAAACATATCGATGATTCCCCAAATGTCCAATGTTTCATGCTATTTTCCATATCTAATGATATCTTGAAGCAACATGAAAACATATATGTGTATTGCATGATGTCTCACCTTAAGGATCTCTACCAAGAGAAGGAGAGATCAGAGGGATATGAGATCTCCAAAGATTTGTTTAAAACTATGCTTGGAGATTCTACACCAGTTGGGGCTCATGTAGTCAAGATTATTGGCTTCATTGAACGATTGGACATCTTAGGGATTATGTTCTCGGATGAGTTATGTACAGATCTCATCCTATCATTACTGCCCATAAACTTTTATAGCTTTATTTTCAACTTTAACATGAGATATAATTAGAATAGTCTGTCGAAACTTATAACCTTAATTCACCTGGTAGATAAGGACATGAGGCATGAAAAACCCAAAATATTTATGGTGAATAAGAAAATGAAGGACAAGGCAAAGGGGCCAAGGACATATAAATGGTCTGAAGCCCCCGAGCATCGTCCCTCCAAGAAGGGGTAGATCAAGAGGCAGGGAAAGTAACATGAGGCGGTATGTTTTTCATGTGGAAATTAAGGCCAATGGAAGAGGAATTCCACCCAAAACCATGGGGATGATAAAGGTGACTTCGTTATCTTATGTAATCTTTCCATTTCTACACATTGGATATTAGATACCACTTGCAGGGATCACATCTATATTCAAATTCCAGAACTAAGTAGATTTAGAATTATTTCTAGATGAGAGGTGGATCTTTGAGATTCCAATGGTGCGAAGCTAGTTGCGTTAGCCATTGGAGATTACCACCTCTCAATTCTGACTGGGATGATTTTGTTTTTACATAACTGTTATTATGTGCCTATTTTTACAAAAAAAATAATTTCTGTATATTGTTTGGATATGGATGGATTTATTTTCATGTTTGGAAATAAGGGTTTCTTCTTGTATAAGAACAATGTATGTTGTGGTATGGAAAATTTAAATAATGGTTTGTATGTATTAAATTATGAAAACCACGTTTTCGCAATCGATAATGAAACAAACTCACATGAATCATACATCACCCAATTGTTACATCACCATCTCAGTCATGTAAACGAGAAGCGCTTGAAAAAGCTCTGCCAAGATGGCGATTTAGACTCTACTGATCTAAAACTAGTTGATAGATGTCATTCTTGTTTTCAATGTAAAATGACCAGGACACCTTTTGGTGGATTGGGTGAAAAGGCCATAGAGATTCTAGGATTGGTGCACATAGGTGTGTGTGGACCATTTCTAGTAGAATCAAGTGGTGAATATTCTAAATTCATTACTTTTACTAATGATTTGAGTAGATATGTCTATATATATAATGAGGAATAAGTTAAAAGCCTTAGATAATTTTAGGGAATTCAAGAACGAAGTAAAAATCAGCTCAGTAAGAATATAAAGAAGATTTGATCAGATCGTAGTGGAGAATATTTGAACCAAGAGTTCATCGATCTTCTACGAGAGTCTGGGAATCTATCTCAGCTCAATCCTCCTTATACACCACAATGTAATGGTTTTAGTGAAAGGAGGAACCACAATTTGTTGGACATGGTCAGGTCGATGATGAGTCATGCAGATCCTCCATTATCCTTTTGTGGATATTCATTACAGACGGAAACATACATATTAAATTGAGTACCAACTAATGAGGAAAATGGAACTCCCTTCAGGTTATGGAATGGAAATAAACCCATTTTGTCTCACACACATGTATAGGGAATTGAGGCATTTGTTAAGGCCTTCTCAAGAAACAAACTAGATCCCTGGGGAACGATGTTTATCTTTATAGGATATCATAAGGAAATGAAATGATATTACCTATATAACCCTTTAGAAAAGGAATTTACTATCACCAGACTAGCCGTATTTCATGAGAGGGAGAACATACACAAAAAGGATAGAAATAGTAAGATTGACTTCGACAATGTTGATGCTCAAGATACACTGGAATTGGTATAGGAATAAGTTCCACAGGTCCCTAGGGAAGAGGTTATAGAAACACGTGTATGGTATAGGAACTCATGAGAGTTAAGGAAACCAGCGAGAATTGGTTACCTAGTCACTACGGATAGTGAATCATTATTGTTGGACAATGAAGAATCTCTAGCCTACATGGAAGAAGTAGAAAGCTCAGAAGCTGTGAGATTCCTAGAAGCTATGAATTATGAGATGGATTCCATGTATGTGATCCAATTCTGGGTTCTATTCTATGAGCTAGATGTTGTAAATCCAATTTTATGCAAATGGGTATTCAAGCGAAAACAAGAAATGGTAAGTCATGTAAGCAGCTATAAAGCAATGATACTGGCTAAAGGATTTAGATAGTGTCACGAAATTGATTATGATGAAACATTCTCACCTGTTTCCATATTTAAATCCATATGAATCATACTATCCATAGCAGCATACTATGACTAAGTGATTTGGAAAATGTAAGTCAAAAAAACATTCCTTAACAAGAACCTTCAGGAAGATGTTTATATGACACAACCAGAAGGGTTTGTGACACCAGGTGAAGCCAAATGGGTCTTCAAGTTCCATAAATCCATTTATGCATTAAAGAAAGCATCTATGTCATGTAACATTATATTTTATGAAGCCATAATGGAAATTGGTTTCATTAAGAATGAATGTGAGCCATGTGTTTAAAAGTTGATTAATGGTAATGTTGTCGTTATCCAAGTAGTATATGTTGATTACCTATTGCTTATTATAAATGTGGTACCAGTCTTACAAATAGTAAAGGACTGGATAAATATGTGTTTATCAATGAAGGACTTTGGTGGAGCATCGTACATTCAAGGGATCATGATCATTCATGACAGATCAGATATGCTTCTAGGAATTTGTTAGGGTACATATATTGACTAGATACTAAAGAGATTTAGTATGGAACAATCCAAGAGTAGATTAGTTCCAGTGTCACAAGGCCTACATATTTCTAATAAAATGTGTCCTCAGACACAACAAGAGAAAGATAGATTAAGTTAGATCCCATAGGCTTCGGCTATAAGATCCATCACGTATTCCAAATTATTTACCAGGCATGATGTTGCCTATGCACCGAGCATGGTAGGCAGATATCAAGCAGATCTAGGAGAAAATAATTGGAATAATTTAAAAACTATCCTTAAGTATCCAAGAAGAACAAATCATATGTTTTTATATTATGGAGGAGACAAGGATATTATCATTAGAGGGTATACTTATGCTGGTTTTCAGATAGATTTGAACAATCTGAATTCGCAATTTGGATATGTTTTCTGTCTCAATTGGAGGATCTGTGAGTTGGAAGAGTTCAAAGAAATTAGTTATCTCTGATTCTACTATTGAGTCTGAATATATAAAGGCTTCTGATGCATCCAAGGAAGCCACCTGAATTCAGAACATTTTCCAGTAGCAAGATGTGGTGTATGGAAGTAAAGATCATATACCATTATATTGTGATAATACAACAGTAGTTTATATTTCAAAAGAAAAAATATCACATCAAGGGAAAAAGCACATACTCCAGAATTATCACCTCTTGAGGGATTTCTATCAAAGGGGTGATGTTTCAAGGAGTAGAGTGTCCATGGAATAGAAGGTGGTGGACCCCATGACTAAAGGCATATCTCAACAGAAGCTTGAATATCATGTGAGAGCTAGCAGGTTAAAAGTTATTAGCAGCTAGATCTAGTCCAAGTCAAAGTCTATTGGAGTTGGTGACCTAGAACCAACTACATTGTACTTTATACAATAATAAATACATTATCACATCTAGATTGTTCTTCTTCATGACAATGCATGTGATAATGTTCTAAGGATAGCTATGGCATTAAAGGGTCATATAGGATCTCTAATATGATGAGTACTTGGAAGTACCATAACAGTGTTCTGGAATATATGTTCTATGGCTGGATGATGTTATTTGAGGGCCAGAAATAATACATGCCATTAGGGGTGAGGACTCATAAAACATTGATCTCCCTTCTCATGGTGTGTGCCTTTGGTAATATCTACGGGGGATATTATGAGAATGGGACACGACAATAGGAAATCGACATTTCATAGAGTCATTTGATGTTTCTATCTAAGGACGTGTGTATTGGTCCTTAGACTTTAGGATTATTATTAATGGGTATTACAACTCGTGCACTTAGATGTACTGATGAAAATTGTGACGACACACTTTTCATAGCGAGGTAAGAAACATTGGATGTTTCATGACTAATACTACATTAATAGATTATGCGAGAAAGGATTTGTCCCTTCTATACCATAATGGAATTAGATATCTTGGGCCCTTTTATGGAATTGATATAGGCTAAATATATCCATGGCCATGGTGAGGAATGAGAAAGTTCAATTTTGTAATGTCAAAGAAAAACTAATCGAACACATGGGTTGATGACACTAGAAGGAAACACTCTTGATTTTTGATATCATGAAAAATATATTACATTACATGGTAAGTGTTCATAGAAGGTGATATGTCATTGAAATGTTAGATTCCTTCTCTACGGGTGCTTTATTGTGTTGCTAGATGCTAACCTTAGACTTTAGGTAGGCTCCGCCTAATGCCGTTGAGATAGAGGCCTAGTAGGTCACACACTATGTGTGTCAAGGTATCTTGGTTAAATATTAATTTAACAAGTTGAATAAATATTATTCCCATCTATGGTTTAATAATTATTCAAGAATGCATGATCACATTTATTTCGACACTAGTTTTTCAAGAGAATATATTGTGAGAAAAATAATATATTCATTAGCGAGTAATGCAGTGATATTTCTTTTAGAATTAAATACCTATTATTCAAGGTATAATAAATGTGGTTGAGGAAATAATGAAAAATGGAAAAACAAAAGTACACGTTGTGTATATTAAATATACACGCTGTGTATTTTTTCTACGAAATTATGAAAAATAATTTTATTTATTTAATTAAATAATATTAGGTGTTACTCACTGGGCACATTCCAGGTAATAATAGTTGTCAACTATTATTATTAGTCAAGGGAAATTACTAAGAATTAAATGAAATTAATAAAAGATTTCATTTAATAAATTCATTTTACCATTCAATGTAATTAAAAATCTCAATTATGTATTTCTCATTAGCCTCGCCATTTTTTGTGGTTGTTCACTATGGATTTGGAAAAACTCTCAAGCCAAGAGAGAATTATTGTTTCCACCAAGAACACTATGAAGCTTTAAGAGAGAGATCCACCTTGACTGGATGAAGGTGGTCAAAGGTGGACATCGCAAGTGATGTCTCTTCCACACTAGCACCCAAAGATCCCTTAGGCGACGTCCCTTGATACGTGGATCATGTGTGGATCACTGCTAGATGAATCCTACACTTGTATTTTATGATGAAAAGACAGATCACATCATATCATGTCTAGAAACGTCAAGGATGAAATAATTCCTTCAATGGAATTCTTGTCAAACAATTAAATTAATTATAACCAACATATGATGATTATATCTATGGTTCCAGAACACCCCTATTTTCATTCTCATTCATTGTTCTATTTTGATCATTGAGAGATTTATTATCATGACGGATCCCGGATTGATCATTGTTTACGCTAAAATTAGTGTTGGGTACACCCACCAACGTGCTTCCATTGTGCCCAGAACCAAAATATCACACCTCATTACCATTAGTTTTGGTGAGAAAATGTCACCAGATTAGATTTTAGGCATTTATTCCACTTCAAATTAAATTTTAAAATTTACTAAAATAAATTTTTTGTGGATTAATTAATTATAATTTCAATATAATTAATTAATTTGTTTGTTTTGGAATGATTTAGTGCCTTTGGATAACTGATGATGACCAGTTGGCCCTAGTCGGGACATGTGTGGTCAGGGGTAAAGCTATTGGGCCATGGGCTATAAGGGAGGTGGATACATTTTTGAGGTTGGTGGTCCATCATACATGGCCTATGACATTTTGTATTTTACTTATGGAATGTGATATTAGTTCTCTCCATAGAGGATGGTTTTTTATTTTAAATACATTTTTTAATTAAAATTAAACTGTATAAGGAACTGGATAATGTACGACGGCCCATGATGGACCCTTATAAACTATCATAATTTCCTCAGATGTCCATGGCCAAGGCCTTGATTATATTTCTATTCCATAATACATAGGAACCCTGAGTGTGTTATAAAATTAAATGAATGATATGTAGTAGCCCTAGTAGTAGGTGACCATATAAATCTATAGGTAGAGGTGAGTGATGGATTGTGATAAATAGCTAGTGGATTGTTCATGAGAGATTCTTATAAAACATCAGATACTCTAGGCTAGTTGATACAGGTTTGGGATAAGTGTTCTCAACCCAGTAGAATGTGTCGACTATGTGAATGAACCTTGAGTAGATTCATGATAGGTCTTTTTTTTTGTTCGAACTTGGGAGTACCTTATATGTGAGATTAGAATTGTGTTGTCTCTTTTTATCGATGCGAGTATGGTTTTCGTAGGATGCTTGTGAGGCCATAGTGAGTCTTTGATAATTAAAATAGATGATATTCCCTTTGATTCCTTAGTGTTGATCTAAGATACATGGATGAGATAATAGGACCCATGAAGGGTGTGGTAGCTAAGATGAGATTTGGGGACCCCGATGAATTCCCCCATGATGTGTTAACCCTAGTGAGAGGGTGTATATGGTAAATGGTAAGTAATGACTGTGGGTGTCACCTTATTACCTAAGTCAATGATTTGATCCTATCATGGTTGTAAATACGATAGGTTGTGCACCAATTTGTCCAAACTCAGGTTTTGGATGTGTTCAAGAAGAATTATTTCCCCATCAAAATGTGTTATATGATATGATTTGGTGTGGATGGACCATCCACCAGGACATATTATTTGGGATTCCTTAGAATATGCACACATGAGTCGGATAAATCCTTTTAACATGTTTTGTGAATTCAATTATTGATCCATTTAGTCTATATTACTATTAGTTGGAGTTATCGAGGATATTCTCTTAGGATTCATATGAGGGTTATGGGAATGTTTTGGGATTCCATGTATTGGAGATGGGAGTACCATGGTTTGGGACTCATAGGATATTCTCCTAGGAGGAAGATGAGGCCTATCAGAATGTTTTAGGAAAACTTGGATGTTTTATCCTTGATTTATAGGTGATGTACCATGTTTTGGGATTCCATCGAATTGGTGTCAGGAAACCATGATTAGGTTACCTTGGATTTAATCCTTAGAGATTAGAGGATAAAATATTTATAGGGTTTAATTTTGATTCCTCCATAGTTTTATGTCACCATGGACTAGATCCTTCGGAAAAGGATGATACTTGGTTGGAAAAGTTGTGTGATTTTCATAGAGATACTTTGGAATTGGCTGAAGCAAGTTTGGGATGGTCAGTGTTCTATGTTGCAACCATAGGATCGATAATGTTAATTTATACATGTAACGCCCCGACCCCAGTTACCCAGAGTCGGTGCATTATTACATAACATTGGCATGATCACAAGAAAGATCAAATCTCGAAAGACCGATTGGTTTAGTAGCCTTGGAAACACTAGATATATTCATAAGTTTTACATTACATCATAAAATGAAAAACTACTACAACAACATAATGTTTCCACAATCCACACTACTAACCCCTCATAAAATCCCTGCAGGTCATTCATAACTTACTTCTTCACATCCTGGGAAAAATAAAACATAGAAAAGGGTGGTGAAATCATTACCTCTTCTTCGGGTTCTTCCTTTTGATTTGATCAAAAGGGATCCTTAGGTTGGCTTTCTGATCAAACTAAGGCCTCTAGGTTGTAGTGAGGGATGTTGGGAGAGTATTTGGGCAGAGTTTGGCCGAACCAAAAGGCTTTGAAGGTGTGAAGAAATGAGAAGGAGGAGTGCCCTTTTATAAGAGGGGTGAGGGTCACCTTTGGAAAAGCTTGATATATTAATTTATAATAAATTCATATTCGGTTTCTAATGGCTCCAAAGCTTATTATTCAAAGGTTAAGGTGGGGATAGGTCGAAAACCACTCAAACAATATAATTTAGACAGGTTTGGGTACTTATATTAACCTTATCTTTAAGTATTAACTCTAAGTTAATTAGTTTCACTTTTACAATGTCTCTTTGTATTTTTATATAATATGGTTAATGAACTTACTATATACATCCAAGAGACCCCCAAGTGGTACATTAATGATTAACCTATCATGATATAAGTCTCTTGGCCGAACCTTAGATTTTTAGGAATTTAATATCAATTAATAATATAATATTTGTTTTAAGAACTCTTTTATGTCAATATTGATACTATTCAATAGTTGATTTTTGTGAAACTCATAACAGATTGATTACTTCGAACAAAGTCAATTAAATCAATCCTAATATATCATATTATCCTAGAAAATTAGTTTAATTCATTAAAAGTTTCATATTATATTTATTTGGGTATTTATAATATCAATTATTTTAATTTTTCACTATTATAGTAATTACTGCATCATCATTGTGTCATAAATAAAATAAATTATTTAATGTCTAAAAATTATAAATAAAATATCATTATGTAGGAAATCTTTTTAGCTTTCTAATGAATATTTATAATCTAAAATAAAACATATATAACCATATGTAACAATTGTTTTTCTAAAAGATATATGCTTGTGTCATTTTTGTATTCATTTTAACTTAATTAAAATAAAGTGTCATTATCACTTACAAGTGGATCCATGGGGTCCCGAAATAGACCCAAAGATTCCCATGGTCGACCATTTATCATCCAATAGGGTTAAGACACGTTTTATGGTAATTTAGTATTATTATAATATTATTGTTTAACCCTTATTTACCGGATTTACCCTTAACCATGGTAAATAAAATATTTACCGCAGTAATTATTCAAAATGTCTAAAAATAAAAGTTACCTATTTACACAATTTGAACATCCTGATTCCAAATATGGAATCCATTTTCCTAAATTCAAAACACAGAAGTGGCAGAAATTAATTTAAAATTAATTCCCGCTGTCAAAACAAAAAGCGTGTTTTTAAGAGATAATAACTATCAAAAGATTGACACTCGTTTATGTTCGGTTTAATTGTAAAATTATGTCCAATGACAAACATTATATTAAATGGTAAAAATATATTCTAAATATACTTTAAAACCACTCAAATTCATAATTTATCACTATTAATTATTTTGATTAAAAAAGTTGTTTTTAATTAAAACTTAGTAATTTTCACTATTCATCAAAATATGAAAGTTATCCGAAATGTACCAAAATTTCACCTTAGGCTAAATTCGATATTCCGAATCCAAAAATGAAGTCAATTTTCAAATATAAAATATATATAATTTCAAAAATTAGGTATTACTATTCATAACGGCTAGTTTGATTGGTTACGGTGTGTGTTAAAACTCGAAGTTGCGTACAACACACGCTACTGTTTTATTCAAAGGAAAGCGTACCGTGGAAGCTTGGGAAGTTTCATTTTAAATTTTTTGATGTCTCCATTTAGTCAAAAAGTTTAAAATATTGTATTTAAAAAGGTTTCACTAAAAGTTGATAAAAGTGCAATACTGAAAATGAATCTGTTCTTGCATTATGACTAAGAAACTCATAATATGGATTCTAAAATTATAAAGTTTAAAATTTAGTTAATACTATTCATGACCTCTTTTAATGGCTTTTTTTTTGGTAAGTCATGGTGCAATTGAACTCGGTGTTGCGTGTAGTGCAAGTTATTGAATTATTTAGAAGAAATAACACACTATGAAATCTTGGGGTGTTACATTCTCCCCTCCTTCAATAAATTGCGTCCTCGCAATTTGAAATTGTTCTTCGAAAATAAAAGGTTGAAAATAGATAATATATTTGTGGGAAAACCCACATCGGAAACTGGGTTACTAAAATTTAGTCTTAATATGAGGAAAAGAGAAATGAAAGGGTCACCACCAAATTATGATCTTGATTAGGAGAACATTGGTGGCAATTAGAGACATATAATCGGAGGAAAAACGTAAATATTTATAGGTAGTGTTTGAGGTCATCAATCACAAACAAGTGTATAATTGAGGTCCTTAAACTCATCAATCTATGATGATTTGAAGTACCATCGGTTCAACAAAATATAGGGTATTGGGATAACACATTTTTGACGTTTCAAAATATCTTAGTTGAAATCCCACATCGAAAAATGAATTAACGAGGCCTCTATTTAGAATAAAGAGTCGAAAGTATGAAGATTACCAAAAATAACACATACTAGGGTTCCATGTAGGAAAATATGGATATGGAGGAGAAATCTAACCATCAATTATCTGATGGAGAGTGGTAGAGAACATGGCTATGAAAAGGCCAACAATCCCAAAGCCATAAATTAGTGATGATTTAAGGTACCATCTAGGGAAACATTTTTGTTCTAAGTTCCTTTTATTAATGTTGAGGAATTTATTTATGAGATTGGCTAAGATCATAAAGAGATATACTTACTTTATAATCATAGTTTTATCCATTAATAAGTTTCTACCACCAACTCATCTTTCACTCTAAAAGATAATAGAATGTAATTTTTTATTTATTTATACTATTCGTACAGGGTTCCAAAATAAATGAATTTATAATTCATCTACCAGATCTTTAAAAAAAACAACATTATTTAATCCAGGACATCTCATGGGCCAGTGGTAGGTGATACACCCTTGTCGCCCTTCAGTTGCGGGTTCATGTCTCGCAGCCTTGCCGGACGCGACGGGTTACCGCCCAACCTTCGGGTTTTCCTTTTATGGTAATCCAAAATAATCCAAACTAGAACTATCCAAAATACTTCTGTCCAAACTCACAGTCCAACATTTATAAGGAAGGTAAACATAATATAGATCCTTTTTACCCCGCAATAGCATATGAATACCTTCATCTTGTATTCTTTTAATAAACTGAAACATCTTGAATTACCATATTCCTCATTGATTACATTCATGCTCCCCTATTCCATATAGAATGCTGGATATACTTCATTAATCCAAAAATGTTTTAAACCCCAACAATGATGGAATATACAAATCATTAATCAGTTCCAAGGTAGTCAAGAATATCCAATATATTTTTTCCAAAATAATCATGTATTATTCGAAAATCACTACCTCGGTATCAGAACTATATTATGGTTTATCATTCTCTCAACCATAAATTTTCCAAAAATTTATCCTGCTATTGAGTCACTTTTCTTTGTTCCACACAATCTCAAGTCCTTAATGAAATAGTACTGCAGTACAATCCTTATATACTCCATAATTATTATAACAAGTACATTGTTGATACAACACTCAATTGACATAATCAACATAAGAACTCTAATCATTCCTCTTCATCTGTGGTAGTATCATAACTTGATTATTATCCAATAGCATCATTTGCGTCATAGTCTGATGACTGGGACATAGGTTCGCGTAGTGTCCAAACTCCTTGCAAATGAAGCATTGTACATTTGAAACCATTTTCTTACCCTTGCAGTCACGTACTTTGTGCCCTTTTCCTCCACACTTATAACAAACTCCCATTCCTTTCAGACAAGTTCCAGGGTGTTTCTTTCCACAGTTACCACATATGGGAAAATTCTTCTTTTCCCTCTTCCCTTTATCCATCTTTCTCTCTTCTATCCTTTTCTTCTCTTGCTTCCCTTCAAAGCCATAGGACTCAGTATCTCTTTACTTATCTTATCAATACATGATATTATTTCTTCATATGATGATAATACACGGGAGACTATTTCTCTTATAAATTCTAGCTTAAGACCATGAAAGATATGATCCTTCCTTCTCTTTAGATCATGTGCATTTCCGGAGTTCTCATTCCTTCTACTGGGCGCCATTTCTAAACAATGGAATAAACTAGATCAGTTTATGAATCAAAATACATAATCCCATACTTATAAAACACTTAACATAAATTGTACTATTTATGGATATAATCCATAATCATAAGAATGTTTTCTTTAAGGAAGTATATACTCATAAACCCTTCAAAATGATTTGTAAAGAAAATGAGAGTTATCCTAAGCATATCCCCCGGGAGTGTCGTAACCAAGAGTGCAGCAAGGCCCGTTGTCGTGCACCAGTTCCCGTTCGAGTCTAGCTCAAAGCGGTGTTTTCGGGTTTTACCCCTAGGTACATCTGTGCCAGAGCCGCCTCTACCTGCTCGTATCCAGACAGGGATGTATTGCTCGGAAAACTCACAAAATCTCTACAATACCAAAATTCTAGGAAGTTCTTCTATACTAATCCTCAAAGTTCATCTTAGGTCTACGTGCTCTAATCAGATTTTATCTAAATCTAGTTTCCAAGGTTTGTAATAAACTTCCTCTGATACCAACTGTAACGCCCCGACCCCAGTTACCCAGAGTCGGTGCATTATTACATAACATTGGCATGATCACAAGAAAGATCAAATCTCGAATGACCGATTGGTTTAGTAGCCTTGGAAACACTAGATATATTCATAAGTTTTACATTACATCATAAAATGAAAAACTACTACAACAACATAATGTTTCCACAATCCACACTATTAACCCCTCATAAAATCCATGCAGGTCATTCATAACTTACTTCTTCACATCCTGGGAAAAATAAAACATAGAAAAGGGTGGTGAAATCATTACCTCTTCTTCGGGTTCTTCCTTTTGATTTGATCAAAAGGGCTCCTTAGGTTGGCTTTCTGATCAAACTAAGGCCTCTAGGTTGTATTGAGGGATGTTGGGAGAGTATTTGGGCAGAGTTTGGCCGAACCAAAAGGGTTTGAAGGTGTGAAGAAATGAGAAGGAGGAGTGCCTTTTTATAAGAGGGGTGAGGGTCACCTTTGGAAAAGCTAGAAATATTAATTTATAATAAATTCATATTCGGTTTCTAATGGCTCCAAAACTTATTATTCAAAGGTTAAGGTGGGGATAGGTCGAAAACCACTCAACCAATATAATTTAGACAGGTTTGGGTACTTATATTAACCTTATCTTTAAGTATTAACTCTAAGTTAATTAGTTTCACTTTTACAATGTCTCTTTGTATTTTTATATAATATGGTTAATAAACATACTATATACATCCAAGCGACCCCCAAGTGGTACATTAATGATTAACCTATCATGATATAAGTCTCTTGGCCGAACCTTAGATTTTTAGGAATTTAATATCAATTAATAATATAATATTTGTTTTAAGAACTCTTTTATGTCAATTTTGATACTATTCAATAGTTGATTTTTGTGAAACTCATAACAGATTTATTACTTCGAAAAAAGTCAATTAAATCAATACTAATATGTCATATTATCCTAGAAAATTAGTTTAATTCATTAAAAGTTTCATATTATATTTATTTGGGTATTTATAATATCAATTATTTTAATTTTTCACTATTATAGTAATTACTGCATCATCATTGTGTCATAAATAAAATAAATTATTTAATGTATAAAAATTATAAATAAAATATCATTATGTAGGAAATCGTTTTAGCTTTCTAATGAATATTTATAATCTAAAATCAAACATATATAACCATATGTAACAATTGTTTTTCTAAAAGATATATGCTTGTGTCATTTTTGTATTCATTTTAACTTAATTAAAATAAAGTGTCATTATCACTTACAAGTGGATCCATGGGGTCCCAAAATAGACCCAAAGATTCCCATGGTCGACCATTTATCATCCAATAGGGTTAAGACACGTTTTAGGGTAATTTAGTATTATTATAATATTATTTTTTAACCCTTATTTACCGGATTTACCCTTAACCATGGTAAATAAAATATTTACCGCAGTAATTATTCAAAATGTCTAAAAATAAAAGTTACCTATTTACACAATTTGAACATCCTGATTCCAAATATGGAATCCATTTTCCAAAATTCAAAACACAGAAGTGGCAGAAATTAATTTAAAATTAATTCCCGCTGTCAAAACAAAAAGCGTGTTTTTAAGAGATAATAACTATCAAAAGATTGACACTCGTTTATGTTCGGTTTAATTGTAAAATTATGTCCAATGACAAACATTATATTAAATGGTAAAAATATATTCTAAATATACTTTAAAACCACTCAAATTCATAATTTATCACTATTAATTATTTTGATTAAAAAAGTTGTTTTTAATTAAAACTTAGTAATTTTCACTATTCATCAAAATATGAAAGTTATCCGAAATGTACCAAAATTTCACCTTAGGCTAAATTCGATATTCTGAATCCAAAAATGAAGCCCATTTTCAAATATAAAATATATATAATTTCAAAAATTAGGTATTACTATTCATAATGGCTAGTTTGATTGGTTACGGTGTGTGTTAAAACTCGAAGTTGCGTACAACACACGCTACTGTTTTATTCAATGGAAAGCGTACCGTGGAAGCTTGGGAAGTTTCATTTTAAATTTTTTGATGTCTCCATTTAGTCAAAAAGTTTAAAATATTGTATTTAAAAAGGTTTCACTAAAAGTTGATAAAAGTGCAATACTGAAAATGAATCTGTTCTTGCATTATGACTAAGAAACTCATAATATGGATTCTAAAATTATAAAGTTTAAAATTTAGTTAATACTATTCATGACCTCTTTTAATGGCTTTTTTTTGGTAAGTCATGGTGCAATTGAACTCGGTGTTGCGTGTAGTGCAAGTTATTGAATTATTTTGAAGAAATAACACACTATGAAATCTTGGGGTGTTACAATACATGCTTCCTCATTTTATTTTATTTATATTATATGCATATCACATGTATAATCCAAATTTACTAGTTATGTATGGGACTGAATTAGCTGTGCCCTATTTTGTTTTAATCTCACCTTTCTTAGGATATAATTATACTTAGGAATCCAAGAAGTCTTTACTAATTATAGGTTTAAGAAGGTAAGAGGCCTAAGATTTAATTATTCAGTAATATTTTGTATAAAAAACTGGAGATTAGAATGAGATGAGTTTTTGAGAGGGTTTTATACCCACATATATTTTATATCCATCTATCATTTTGTTTATTTTCTTGGCTTGATGGGAATCCAGTGAGTCTGTTTTCCTTTATGCCTATGTATTTACATGTGTTATTGATGGTTACATTTTATATATTCTACATGGAAAATTTATTTACTCTATTTGATGATGTTTGGTTTATTTTCCATATTTATTTAATACTAAAATACATGGGAATAGTCTCTGGAAGGTACATCCTAGACCCCTGCCGCTGGTCTACAACATATAGCATATAAAGAGGCGTTCCTGAGTTCTCCTGAAAACCTGGTCTGGTGACATTTCATAGTGATACAAGGTTTATATGTTACCACAACAGCCTTTACATAATCATATGTTTTATGTCTTGGTATTGAGACTCCAATACTCCACACTTCTAATAAAACCACAAAAATCCTCGCACAATAATCCACCATAAATATACATGTAATAGATAAGGGGAAAACTAAAACCTCAAAACTCTTCCTTCCCTAAATAACATATAACAGAATTAAAAAGACAATGTACATTGCCCACTAAACTATGATAAAATTTCACACACCATATAGGAAGATCACAAAATTTTTTGCCACTACTAACACATAATGTTGAAATGCATGCATCAAAAACACTAATATCTTGGAATAAAGGACATGAGTTTTACATGATTTAGATAATCTGTCTGAAATTCATGGTATAAATTCCATATAGCCTTTTCCATAAATCCATAAAAACAAAAAAAATTATTATTTAAAAATTAATAAGTACATTTAATTAGTCAAAATCTTCGTTATATAATTAAATTATTCCACAAGTCACACATTGAACTGGAGGCTATACTTTTTTATATACTATGATTAGTTGGTCAATATAGTTAAACTCCATCCGTTAAAGTTACATTCAATGAGATATGAACACTTTTTCTAGGATACCAAAGAGGTGACCCTTGAGTATTTCTAAACATCCATATCTTCAGTGTTTCACCACATAACCATTAGTATATGCAAATTTCAAATGTCCATCTTCTATTGGATAAGTTTCGACACTCCTATCTGCACCTCAAATAAATCCCATCATCTAGTAGGTGAAATTATGATGAATAAAATTACGATGGATGATTATCCCATGAACCGAAATAGACTTCATGCCCCCATAGGATGTTTATTTTAGGGAACTTTAACAACTCTATATTACTTAACAAGAAATATCATTATCCATTTTCCTTCCATTCACTCATGTCCTATAGTGGAATTATGCTGCATTTAGATTTGTTGAACTACTTTATTGGGGAATATATCTTCAAGTTTTTATATTACACTATCTTCCATGGATCTGTCTCCTTTTCCTCTAGAGAATTTCAAATAAAATGATAATTTAGGTCATTATGCTTCATCCAGGCATGGGACACTAAATTCCTAACTATGTGGATTTCACATTGTATGTCACAGAAGAGAACTACTCTTTCCGGACTCCATATGAGCTCTATAAGCAGCTACATTAGACATGTTATTTATTTCATAACATCCATTTTAGCTACATACTATGTATCCGATTTTACTTTTCCTTATATATGCATCCCCAATAAATTTGAGCCTACAAATTTGTGTAATAGATCATATGTTCTAAATCACTGGGATATATATTACATTTATTTAAAATACTAAAGGATATACTTGACAACCTCCTAGTTAAATTTCATTAGATTCCCCATCATTCGATTCAAAACTCCTACTGCATGGTCAATGTACAGGCGATTGAAAAACATTATATACATCAAAATTATGACCACTAATTCACATATTATCATCCCCAAAAACATGGCATCAACATCCATTACTGGCTCTTGTGACATAGATAATTTTAAATGAGTGTCAAGAGGGGTAGAGTCTTGCTTACATCCTGTAATCCCAGTCCTTTTTATGATATTCAAGATATAATCCCAATAAGATTGAACCAAACATCCGGATTTCATATCATGATCAATCTTTACCCAAAAAATCATTCTTAATCATCCAAGTTATTTCATCAAAAATATTATAGACAAGACACACCACATCATTCATATTTTCTTTGCATCTAGTCGAAGTATCAAGATACCATCGACAATAAAAATTATTATCATAAATGTTCTATTTTATCATTGATTGAGGTAACAATAATTATATTCATTTATACATTTGAAACCTTCTTTTAATATGAATTAATATAATTATTATATTATATTATCAAGGGCCTTAATTAATCACATAAAAGATTTTATTCATCTCAAAAACCATATTTGGGTTCCCTTCTATAATTAAACCTATTAGTTTTCTCATGTAGGTATCTTCCACTAAATCATCACGAAAGAATCATCTGTTTATATCCATATGTTCAATGTACAAATATTCGGATGAAACCCTGATTAAAAATATTTGGATAGCATAATGATTTATGGATTTTGATATTTCTTTGAAAAATCGACTCCTTCGTCCTATTGAAAACCTTTCACTACCAGTCATGCTATGTACCTTTTCTTTCCATCAGTCACTTACATAATAATGTATACCCATTTATTCTCAATAATTATTTTCCACTATATAAATTAATCCACATCATATGTTTTTTTGAAATATAAATAATTTATTTATTCATTCATAACTCACTCTGAATATTTCAAGTCACTGAGTGTTTCTTCTTCTCAAGGATTCCATGTTCACATGAATCCATTATATCATGAGAATTCAAATCATACCAAAACCTATGTACCTGTATATATGTTTTTCTAATATCCTCTATTGAATCTTCTTCTATAAACTACTTCTATAATCTCTTTCTTCTAATATTTTTTTTCTCGTACTCCCACTTGAGATTTATCCACACTTAAATTTTAAAGTTTGTTATCAACTATACATTTCCTAGAATTTTGATGCATTTAGGACTCGAATATGAGTTATATAGAATTTGATAGCATTATGAAACATTAGTCTGATTGAAATATATTACAATTTGTTTCAAAAATTATTTCGACATAAAGTTCCATTCATTCCAAAAAAATTATCATTAAAGAGAACCCCTATTATCTTGATTACCTATTTCATTTCACAATTACAAAGCCTATATCGAATTTTTTTTCACCATATCTGATAAAAAACACATTTTGGATTTTTAATCATGATTTTCTCTATAATAATCATATACTAGTATATATTATAAAAAACCAAATATTTTAAGATGATAAAAGTTTGGTAATTTTCTAAACCTTATTTTCTCCAAAATTTCCTATTCAACTACAGATGTCGGACTACTATTGGTGAGATAGACCATAATGTTGATTTAAATTTCTCAAATCACCTCTGACATTCTTGAGTGAAACCTCTTTATTTGAGGTTTCTTCATTAATGTTCTATCCATTCTCCCAACCACTCCATTTTTTATTGAGTTTCTGGAACTATCTTCTCACTCATTATTCCATTATTTTGGAAGAATTATTGATGGTAGGTTTGGTGTACTCACCTTCATTGTTCATCCAAATGCACTTTAACTTACAGTCACATTGCCTTTCCTCAATGGTTTCCACTAAATGAACACATTAATTACATTAGTTATATGATTCCAAAATCACAACCATACATTTTTAGTAACATCATAAATTACAGTAACAATGTAGAGGGAACCACTATACCACTGAATAAAGGTAGGTCCCCAAACATCTGAGTGGAAATGATTCAATTTTTGGTTCGTGGGATTCTATCCATCTAATTTGAAGGATAACCTTTTTTAATTTCCCAACAAAAAACATCCAAACATTCCAATTTCAATGTGATCAACAATTAATATTCCCTCAACCTTTAAAAATTTATTGTTTTTCTCATTAAGGTGACCAAAACTACACTTGTAAACTTCTTGATCCTTGGAAGTAATATTTATAGAAACTATAATAATGTCTAATTTTATGGTTAGGTAAGGTTTCCCATTATTAAATTATCTTGTAGCTATCATGGACCCCAGGTTAAATTTCCATTTCCCATTTCTAAAACTAGTCCCATAGACTTATTCATCACGATTCCCAATTTGAGTAGGATTTTTCTATAAACTAAGGATTCATAAAACTTACATTAGTTTCAGTAATCACCCATACGTCATTCTGATTTTGACCTATCTCTTTCCTAAAACATCCTTGGATTCATCAATTGGTAGATGTAATTTACCTAACATTAAAAATACATAATGGACTATGCATATTTGATCTCTAGTTGAATAGAAAGATTCTCCAAAGTCAATCACCAAAGAATTTACTAGTGTATTTAGACTGAATTAGTAATTGTTTCAATATTTCAATATACCAATGACATTTAAACATCAATAGGATTATTTTTTCCAGTATCCTAAATTTTTGGGAAATTCTTCTTGATATACCCTTTCTTCCTAGAACATCATCATTTAGGACCTAGTCTAACCTAATTTCTTCGAGTAATTTCTTGATACTTAGCTTCAAATGAATTATTCTAATAAGAATATTTATATTAGGGTGAATATCCACATCCATTATCATTAAGATCATATTTATAGTTCTTGTAATTCCCTCCCACATAGCCCCTCATTCGAGATTTGGTTATAGATGCCATTGAACACCATGTATATTGCTATAGAAGAGATACTCACTAAAGTAACTATAGAATCTAATTTTTTTGTAAGTTAGAATAGAAATAATAGTTCCTACACATTATAATATATTGTTAACTCAACTAATTTGAACCACCCATAGATTATATTGAAGTAATTTACATGATCTTTCACTAGTCTTTCTTCCAAAAACCGTAATCTGATCAACAAATACAACATGAAATCAGTATTAAGGGTAATTACCTTTTTATATATATCTTTTAAAGCCTTTATTACACATTTTTGTGTTTTATTCTCTTGAATTTTGAAAGAAACATTTCATTCAAGAGAAATGTTTACCTTTAAAAAAGTCTTTATATCCAACGTTTACCAATATATCTTATCCATTACATAATTATTAATAGCTTTCAATGGTACTTACATATATTTTTGTAAGATATTTTCTTCTTTATGCAACTTCTAGAAGAAAAAATACCTTCCATGAAATTTATCAATCCGGATCATCTCTTCATTTGATGCCCTATTTGTTCTATTAATGATGTGATAACCTTTATTGTTTGTAAATCCTACTATGATACATCTTAATGGGAATAATATTCTAATCCTATATCCTTTTTATAAAATCACTATAAAATCACACACTGATCCCGTATAATTTAACATGAAGTAGTGTAGAGGAAAACCAAACCTTTTATAGTTCAAATTTTATTAGTCTATCATAAGGAAGAAATAATTACTTACAATGTTTGAAAACACAAGTAGATGTTAAGTCAAGGGTCACATTTTGACATTTCCATTCATTTTTTTGAAAATCACTAACTCTTTATTAAATACTAAATTAACTAATTATTTTATTTCCAAAGGGTTTTAATCATTTTTGAAGAAAATATAAATGTTTTACCATACCTAGAAATAGTATCAATGTATTCATGAATATAAAAATACCTTATTCATTATAATTATCGTAATGAGTATGGATCCGATAAAGATCAAAATTACCTTTATCAAATCATATTTAAAGACATTGTTTTGTCTACATACTAAAAAAGTTTTATAATAGGACTTGACATCAGAACCAATTTCAACAAAGCAATACCTATAAAGAAAATCAAAATGAAATACTAATAATAAATCCATTAGATTTATCTAAGATTAGTTTATCAATATGGAAAAGCATGTTATACCCGAAAAGAATAAATGTTACCATTCAAATGGTGTATTCCAAAATGATGTCATGAATTCTGTTATAATATGACTATTGGAGTGCTAGGTCTCCAAGTAATTTTGAAAATATCAAAAAAATAGGAATGTTGGAGGATCAAGATGACCGTTGGAGGCTTGCATATAATTACTTAGTCATCTGAAGAGTTGTACACAATGATAAGTGTAGTGAGACACATGTAGAGAGACTGTGAAAAAACCTTGCTAATTTTTCTACTCTAGAGAGCTCTGAAGCATACAAGAGTGAACTACTAGTTCTTTATACTTGTATCCTTTTCGAGTTTATTTTTTAACAACTTTGTGGATTTAATTGTTAATAAGATAAAGGGATTCCATGTAAAGGAATACATAGATCCAATCTTCTTGATCAAGGGATTGTGAGGATTTGAAGAAAAAATATGATCACCATATTGAGGGTTGTTGAGGATCGACAGATAGAGAATTAGATCATGGTATCAAGGGATTGTGAGGATAGTTGAATATACTGATCATCATATCAAGGGCCTTCCCTGGAAAGGGAAATAAATATTTTCTTGTATTTATAAAAAAGCGACCATTATCCTAGGTTATTAGAAACTCATCTCTTTGGGTTAAAATAATTTTAATATTTTATATTACTTGTTTTGTAATAATTGTTTCATTTCTCATTCAATTTTAATAGAAATAAATACCTTTAAATTAACTTTTCTGTTTGTATATTTTTATCATAATAGATTTAATTATGATACATTTGATTTAATCTGATTATGATTCTATAAAATTTAAGATATTATCATTACTTTTATAATACAATGATTTATCACAACTGTTGTGATTATGATTCTTTTATTAACAATCTAATAAATTTTTTTTTCATATGTGACTACAATTACTTTATAAATATATTTCCACTTCTAACTTATAATGATTCTATACATTGTAAAGGCAGAATCTCATTATGACCTATAAAATTACATATTATAATCTACTTGATTAGGATATTTATTTTCTCAGACCTCAGGGCCATGTCTGATTAAAATTTAAATACGTAAGAGGTTTTGTGAATTTAATTTTTTTAACCTAATTAAAATATGATTATTTTATGTTTATAAATAATTTTTTTAAACATAAATTTCACCCTATTGTAGTTTTTCATCTTCATATAGATTTTGATACAACAATTGGTAGGAGATCCAAGTCTCTACAACATAGATACATACATTTTGTATTAGATGATATTTCAATTTCTTAATTCTTAATATGTTTTTTTAGCTTTTTTACTTCTCTATGTTTGATTAAATTTTCTAGTAATCTTTTTCATCATAAATTTTTTGTTACACTATTTAGTATTGTAGAAAAATATTTTTTGTATTGTTTCAAATATGGTAGGATTAAATATATGATCTATTGATAATCTCCATCCCAATAGACCACCAATATATTATGGTGTTGAATATGAATATTAGTGGGGTATAATGAAGATGTCTATAATCAATATTGGAGTTGTAAATTTTGTAATGCTCACTGAAAATTATAAAATTATTGGAAAGAAAATCAGAACTTTTACAAAAAACATAAAAGAAGTAATATGAGTTGAATTTCATGGTAAAGAATACTTTATTATAATATTTGACTAGAAATATATATATCAGTATTTCTTCTTGTGATGTAGTTAATGTAATTTTGAATGAACTAGTGATTAATCATTTTTGAACATAAAATATTTATGAAACTAGAAGTGAAATACATAGGGTTGACTATCAATTATTTTAATTCTCTTTTGGTGAACATATTGAAATTTTAAAAAAATGGTTTTTGAAAATATTCATAGGTCTATAATCTATGAGAGAGAATGTTTTAGAAGATGAAATCCTTATTTAAAATATTATTGATATCATGCCCAATGAGTGAGAATATAAGAGAAGAGCTATTGATAAATCATGGAAGATAATAACTCACACTCTTGATGATTTATTGGGAACTATGTTAAAATATGAGGGCTGATTGAAAAGAGATGCAGAGAATGAAAGAAAATTAATGTCAGAGTTTAATTTTCCACTATGTAAAATTTGATAAAATCATAGAATCATGATAAGGTTATCAAATATTCTATAAAGAAAAAGGTTTTTGTTCAATATAAATCAATTTATTCTAAACATTATGAAAAATAATTATACAATATTCCTAAAATAATGAATAATTATGAATGAAAAGAAATTCACTAATGTTACTAGTTATGAATTAAAAAGATATGGATATATTCAACCTAACTGTCCCAAGTTCAAAAGAAAATATAGGATGGATAGACATTCTGATAGAAATCAAAATATTTTTATAAGTCAAAAATCAAGAAAGTTATTAATGTTTCTAAAACATGGATTGCTAATAGAGGTGATTATTTAAATGATTCCCAGGATAATAAAGCTTAGATTAGAGGATTATTAGTCTTCTTTCTAGAGTACCTATTGAAAAGAAATATCTCATGGATAAGGTAAACCCATATGACTTTTTAATTAATAAGAATCTAAAAAAGTAATCCTCATGAGAAGGGATATATATCTTCTGGGGATGAAACCTCCTCATCTTAAAAAATAATAATTTAATTTATTATGAATATGTATCTTGATTTGAAAAAAAATTGAAAATAAAAATTTTAAAGTTTGTAAGAAAATTGAAAAGGAAAATACTAGAATAAATGTTTTTTAAAAAGACGTATCAGAAATTGAAAAATCCCTTGATAAGAAAACTTTTCAAATTAATACAATTTCTAAAAACCTTAGAAAATCTATTTCTGAAAATGATAAGATATCTAATGATTTTTAATAGGTAATTTCTAAGAAAAATGTTCTATAAAGAAAACTCACTTCTCAAACTAATAATTATGAGGATAAGAATTTAGTTACCAAACAAAATTTTAAAATTTTTTCTTTAAAGAAACCCTTATCTAAGTTCACGTATGGAGAAGAAAATTTTGATAACATCTACCAATAAATGCATCCTCATGGTACCAGTACTGGAAAGGGTTATTCGCATTCAAACCCTATTTTATCAATAATTAATTTGTTCCAAAATGTGCACCATTTTCCTGTAAATTTTAGAGGTGGTCACTAGACTAATTTTTTTTATTTAAATATAATTTAATTCATAGAATTCCACAAAGACCATTTTTAAAAAAATATATAGATTCCAAATATTTTTTCTTACATTTCAGGACCCAATGTGATTTTTCTGCTAAAAATATAATGTTTATATTTTTTTGGGAAATAATGTAAGTAAAAAAAACTTATAATACATGCTACATGGATAGTTGTTCTTCCTAAAATATAAATTTTTTAAAATATTTATTTAATAATATTGTCAAGATGAAAGGATACATTTTGGGATAATTCTCAACGATAAATTATCAGTATAGGTAATACTATTCTTCTTTGTAACGCTTTAATTTCAAATAGTTTATTTATTAAAGGTCTTAATGAGACACTTATAATAATAACTTAATTATGTGATGAAGGTTACCTTGTGAATTTTAGGAATGATAAATGTGTAATAGATAATTACAAGGAAAAATTCATTCTTTATGCCCATCTACTTGAGAATGTATACACACTAAAAATATAATACCTTAGCTGCTAAGAATTACCATAACTTAGTGTAATAGAAGATCAATCATGGTTATAGAATATAAGGTTATGAAATAATAAACAAAGAAATATATATAAATTTAATAAGAAAAATATTGTTAAGTATCTACCAAAACATAGATTCGATTCTGCAAAATTCATTGATCCTTGTCAATATAGTAAGAAATACAATTCATGATTTAAATATATTAGTGATGCCACAACTTTGGATGCTTTATAATTAGTAAACATGGATCTCTTTGTTCATACACGAATCCAATGTATTGGTGTAAAATACAATGATTTTTTTTAGTTGATGATTACACAATATATACTTGGGGGTATTGTCTAGAAAATTAATCCAGTGCATTTTTTATTTTAAAACATTTGTATCCAATGATAAAAATAAAAAAAACCTTCCCTTGATAACTATTCATAGTGATCAGGGTGGATAATTTGTAAATTCTAATTTTAAAACTTTTAGTTGTAAAAAATGCATTACATTTAACTTTTCAACTCCTAGAACTCCGTTGAAAAATGGTATTGTTGAAAGAAGAAATTATATTATTTAAGAAATAACAAGATCCATGTTGAGTGAATACCAAATTTTTATTTTTGGGATAAAGAGATTAGTAATAATTTTTATACTATAAATTGAGTTTTAATTAAATATTTTATTAATAAAAATCATTACGAGTTGTTGATAGGAAAAAAATCGAAATTTTCTTAGTTTAATGTATTTAGATACAAAGCATCGATCTTGTATAATAAAGCTATCATACACAAATTCACACCCAAATATAATGACGACATATTGTTATGTAATTCCACTACTTTTATATAATATATAGTTTTTAATAAAAATTATTATACTATTATTAAAAAATACATGTGAAATATTATGAATCTAACCCTTTTGTTTTTTAACAAACCCAACTATGATCCCCAGATGTGTTTTTCAAAACTGATTGTCAACATTGGTTGGAATATTCTTCTAATAAAGAAAATATTCAAGAAATAGTTTTTGATGTATTTAATCAGGAATATTTTCTTCCATATGTTTATGTATAGGATTTAAAAAATCAATGTTAGTTGTTTATTAGTAATCATTGTAATGATATTATCATTGGTGATGTAAATCAACCAGTAGGAACTAGATGTTCCTTATGAAATGAAGTAGAAAATCATGGTTTTCATTCCAAATATGAACCTAAAAAACCTGATAAATCTTTAGGTGATGAGGATTGGATTAAATAAATGCATTTTGAAAAAAATTAATTCAAAAAGAATAAATTCTGGACCATATTTGAAATACCAAATGAAACATCTATAATTTCAGTAAAATGGGTTTTCATAAACTAATGTGATGAAATTGGAATAATCATTACAAATAAATCAAAACTTGTTGATAATGGATATAATCAACAAGTGGGGAAAATATTAAAAAACCTATGCTGCAGTAGTTATACTTTTTTATATTCATATTCAATTAGCCTTTGCAATATTTGTTAATTTCAATATTTTTCAAATGGATGTAAAGTGTATATTCCTTAATAGTTATGTATAAGATAGTTTTTTGGTTGAACAATCTCATAGTTTTCAAGATACTAAACATAATAAGTACATTTATAAACGTACCAAAGATTCATAAGTTCTTAATGAATCCCCCAGAGCTTGATATAAGCAATTAACATGAATTTTGTTAAGAGAAAGTATTTTAAGGGAACTTCTGATCCAACTATTATTATAAATAAATTAAATAAAAAATATTTTGATTGATGAAATATATGTTTATGAAATTATATTTTGATAAAATCAATAATATTTAATATATTCATTTGGGAATCTTATGAAATCGTACCTTAAGAAGAGTGTGATGGGTGAGATAACATTTTTTCTTGGTTTAAAATTTTTCCAAAAATTAGAAGGTACCTATAGATATCTATATATGTATATAAAATATATTCTTAAAATTTTTTGTTGGACTCTTTATTTGTTAATAAGTTTTTAATGATCACAAATCTAATTCATCCTCGTTATGTCCTATAAAGTATATCCAATCATGTTTATTTGTGTTTCAAGTTATCTTATGATTTATAAGGGTTAAGATCAATCCATTTCATGTATATTACTTTTTAAGTCTGAATACAATTATTTCCCTAAGTATGAGACCCCATGAGGCTAGACCCCATGAAGCCAGACATTGTGAAGCCAAACACAGTAAGCTAGACACCGTAAAGCCAGACACCGTAAGCTAGAGACCATGAAGCCAGACACCGTAAGCTAGACACCGTGAATCCAGACACTGTAAGCAAGAAACCGTGAAGCAAGACACCATGAGCAGGAAACCATGACACTCAGACACCGTGACATTCAGACACAGTGACACTTAGACATCGTGACACTCAGACATCATGACACTAAGACACTATGAACAAGACACCATGATACTCAGACACCATGGCACTCAGGCACCGTGGAGAAGACACCATTTTCTTAACAAACTGTGACACCGTTTCTTAAACTATTTTTTCTATTTCAATTTAATTTTTAATGATCACATTTTATGTCTTTAATGCACTGACATAATTAATTTTTATTTGTAGACATAGTACGTGGTACAACATACAAAACACATGGATCATGTCGACTAAAACCCATAGATTCGAAGATAAAGAGTGAAGTGTTCCCAAGAACAAGATAGCATGATACTGAACAAAAATAAACCTATGAGCACGAACATGAAGAACATATTGAAAGATTGTCAAAAAAATCATTGTCTCATGAATGTAATCTGGATCTACTGAAGCACATACAATGTACTCTGGAATCCTGATAATATCTTCTCATTATAAAACTCTTGAAGAACACAAGCAGAATTGCAACAATCTGTTTTTTGAAGACAAAAACCAAAGAAGGACTCAGAATTTTTTTTGTTTAATAAAAGGAGTCCAGAGCTGCAATTCAAATCACTAGAGTATTCTGAACTCATATCTACTCTCTCTCGGTGATTCTTTACTTAATTTTTGAGAAGTGTGTGTACTATGTATATTCCACACACACTGACTCCTGTGCTAAAATGAAGGATTTATAAATCCTTAAACAAAACTCTTTATACTTTTTTTAACCATGAAAACTATGGAAGAGGTCCATGTGTGGCCTGGTTATTATTATTTTTTACCCACGAAAATTGTGTAAGTGGACCCTATGTGACCTAGACAGTCTGTACACTATTGTTAACCCTGATCCATGGTGTGGATCAAAGTTTAGTTATATAAATAGATTGGTGAAAGGTGATCACCATGTGGAGTTGATTAGGTCTCGGCTTGAGACGGAACCACTTGTTTCATATCCACTGCGCGGTTTCAATATAGTCTTCCTTGTTTTTCTACTTTGTTTCATAATCCAGTAAAAACTAATTTCACTTTGATAGTTAGTCTTGTAAAGAAGTTATAACTGATTTTTCTTAGTAGGATAACCTCAAAATTAATATTGATGTTACCAATTAACATTAATGAGAATTAACCAATCTTCGAAGAAGTAGTTTAAAAAGTCAAACCCTTATAATAGTATATCCTTGATTAACTGGGTTGTATATATTTTTGGGGAAACCATTTCACTTAAAATAATATTATTTTAATAGAATTTTTTGTAGTAACTCAATTCACCCCTCCCCTCTTGAGTAAAGAACTCCGACCAACATTTTGTATTAGAGGTTGCTTTATTTGGACTCTGTGTAATCTTACCCAACTATGATTGTAGTTGTACTTTAAAGATATGTAAATTATTGTTAATTCTAAATTTATAGCTCTTTTGAACTAATACATTAGTATGGATAATATATTGGAAGGTGTTGCATCCAATATACCACCATTCTTTAATGTAACCAACCTTTCTCAATGGAAAATTAAAATGAAAATGAATCTAGAGAGTATGAGATTTGAAATTTTGTCATCCAATATAGATGAATAAAAACTTCATGTGACTGATATAATTACATGGGATGAGCCTAAAAAACTTTCTTACAATATCAATTGTAAATCCATGAATGCATTGTATTGTTCCTTAAGAGATGAAGAATTTAATAAGATTTCTTCTTGTAAAACTGCCCATGAAATTTGGGATACCTTGTATGTCTCACAAGAAGACACATATAGTGTAAAGGAAATGAGAATTAATAATTACACTATAAAATATGATAATTTTAAAATGAAACCTGATGATCCTATTTTTGACATGTATCAAAGGTTCAATGAGATTGTCAACACAATGATTTCTCTCGGAAGAGAAGTCACTTCCAATGAAGAGATCATGAGAATACTTAGATGTATACCTGACAGATTGAGGAGAACCTCTCTCTCTATTAGATAATTGTGTGACATCAGAAAACTACCCATAAAATAACTCATTGGGAAATAGATGATGTATGAGGAAGAGCTGAAATTTAAAAAATAAGAGGATGATGAACCCAAGAGAAATTCTGTAGCATTCATGACCACCTTATTGAAGCACAAAGACAAAGGGAAACTGGAAGCTTATTTAGAAATCTCCACCACCGAACAATCATCACCTGATAGTGATGAGGAGATGGCTCAACTGGCCAGAAGATTCACATGATTTAAAAATAGAACTTTTTTCAGAAAGCCTAACTTCAAGTACAAGTATGATCTAAAAGGAAATATAAAGAAAAACTAGAAAGGAAGTGAAAACTGATGAAATTGTATACTATTAATGTAAAATCAAAGAATATATAAAGGATGACTGTCCAAATCTCATGTATAAGAAGAAATATGATGAAAATAATAAGAAGTACAAAAAGGCAATGAAGGTAACCTGGAGTTCCTCTAAGGATTGTTCAAGAAACTCATAGACATCACATGATGAACCAGATAACAAATCCAAAATGTGTTTTATGACAAACACATATGAGGTAACATTGAACTCTTCTGTATATAATTTATACTACAATGAAGAGTAAAGTGACTCTGAAAATATGACCAATGAAGAAATTTTTGAATATTGTAACATGCTTGAAGAGACATGAAATGAATTAAAATATAAATATAAACCATTAAAAAAACAACATGCTCTCACTGTAAAGGTTAAATCTAAACTTACTACTGAAAAGGAGAAATATGCTCAAATTCTCAAAGAAAACAATGAAATAAAAGTTTCTAATGAACAATTAAAATGTGACTTAGAAAAGGTTACGAATGGGAAAAATACCCTTACCCAAATCCGATGAAAACAATTTTCCCCCAAATACAATACTGGCATTGGTGATCAACCTGGAAAAATAAATATTGGTATGTTTATTTCCAAGTCTAGGACATATAATTTTGTTCCCAGTTTTGAAAATAACTCAACTAGCTAAATTCATGATACATATTCTACTTTTTCATGTTTTTGTGGACCAAATAAAGTTTATTTTTCAAATTCTTTACATAATGATTATAGGAAACCTATGAGACAAATATGGGTTCTTAAAGCGCTTATTACAATTGTTACTGGACCCAAACAAGTATGGGTACCAAAATCTATCTTTGCTTGATCATGTTATCAGAAATCTTCTTAAAAAGATCCTACAAAAATATATGGTACTTGGACAGTGAGTGATCAAGTCACATGATAAAAGACTACTCTTTCTTCAATAACTAGATAAAAGTAGATGGATGACATGTCAAATTTAGTGACAATTCCAAAGATAAGATCATTGGCTTAGGCCAGATTGGTAACACTGATTCGAATTTAATTTCTAAAGTTCTATTCGATAATGGATTAAAATATAATCTGCTTAGTATCTCACAATTATGTGATGACGGATATCATGATAAATTTGATAACGAAGCCTGTAATGTATTGAATTATAAAGATAAATTAGTATTTTATACATCAAAAAATGAGAACGTTTATTCTGTTAATTTAGATTACTTAGCCTCTCAAAAAGATTCATGATTAAGTGTATTCAATAAATAATCTTGGCTCTGGCATAGGAGACTTGAATAGTATATTCTTCACTCCAATAGAAAGCTAACTAGAAAAGTCCCAGTTAAAGACTTACACAAATTCGAGTTTCCACATAACAAAGTATGTAATCCTTGTAAAATGGGAAACCAACAAAAAATTTCTTTTAAAACAAATAAATAAGTTTCTACTTCTCAACCTCTCAAATTGGTTCACGCATATTTTTTTGGATGATATAGAGTTTCTAGTATAAATGGGAAGAATTATGTTTATGTTCTGGTAGATGATTTTCTAGATATACCTGGACCTTCTTCATGGCTCAAAAAAGTGAATCATGCTCTTATTTTACTAAGTATGCCAAGTTTGTAGAAAAACATATTGTCCTAAAAATTAATTCTTTAAGAAGTGATCATGGTCGTGAGTTTGAAAATCAGGAGTTTGAATTATTTTTCTCACAAAACGGTTATATTCACAATTTCTCTACCCCTAGAACACCTAAGTAGAGTGTTGTTGTTGAAAGAAGAAAAAGGACCCTACATGATGTTTCCAGAACAATTCTTAGTGAATATGACCAACCTATTTACCTTTGGGATAAAGCTGTTAATACAACATGCTACATAATCAATAGAGTCTTGATTAAACCAATTCTAAAAAAGACCCCTTATGAACTCTAGAACAATAGGAAGCCTAAGGTTAATTAAATTAGAGTTTTTGGTTGCAAAGTCTTAACTTTCCACACTAAAGATAATCTTGAAACATTTCCATCCAAAAGTGATGAATGAATTTTCCTAGGTTACTCAATATTAAGTAAACTTATAGAGTAATCAATAAGAGAACTAAATGTGTGGAAGAATTTGTTCATATCATGTTTGATGAAATAGATCCACATGATCCTAGAACTATCCTAGAAAATCTTGAGGATAATGTATCAAATCTGAACATCAACTCAAAATCCTCAAATTCCTCTGAGAAAGAATCTGTGAAAACATCCAATTATGGAAATTCCCTACCATCGATTCATAATGAACCTGGATCTATTGATCAACATAAAATAAGTAGTCCCTCTTTTTCTAGAAAGGTTAGAACCCTTAAAAACTACCCTTTAGATGTTGTTACAGGAGACTTAGAGAAAGGAACACAAACTAGAGCTTCTCTTAGAAATCGGGTTGAACCGCAAGCCTTCTTGTCACAACATGAACCTAAAAACATTGATGATGCCATCAACGATGAATTTTGGGTGATGTCTATGCAAGAAGAGCTTAATCAGTTTGAAAGAAACAATGTTTGAAAACTTTTTGAAAGACCCAAGGACACATTCATCATAGCCACTAAATGGGTGTTTAGAAATAAGGTAGTTGAAGTTGCAAATATAGTAAGGAACAAGGCTAGATTAGTTGCACAAGGATATAGTCAAGAAGTTGGAATTGACCATGAGGAGACCTTTTCTCTAGTAGCCAGACTTGAAGCCATCAGAATCCTACTTACTTATGCTGCACATATGGATCTCAAACTATATCAAATGGATCTTAAGAGTGCATTCTTATATGGGTATATAGTTGAGGATTTCATTGTTGAACAACCCTCAAGATTTACAAATCCTCATTTTCCCAATCATATTTTCAAACTATCAAAATCTATATATGGTCTAAAGCAAGATCCAAGAGCTTGGAATGATAGATTGATTACTATTCTCTTTTTTAAAGGTTTTACAAAAAAATTAGTTGATCCTAACCTCTTTATAAAAAAAATTTCTAATGATGTTTTAGTTGTTCAAATCTATGTAGATGATATTATTTTTGGATATTCTAAAAATTCATTATGTATTGATTTTTCTAAAATGATGCAAAATGAATTTGAAATGATTTTAATGGGGGAACAAAAATTATTTCGTGGATTTTAAATATTTAAAAATAATGGTGGAATTATTTTAAATCAATTTAAATACACTAGAGATCTTCTAAAATATTTTGGATTAGATAGAACAAAAAGTAGTGACAGTCCCATGAGTACTACCTGTATGTTCGATGTTGATGAAGATGGAAAATATGTTGATCAAACCACTTATAGAGGAATGATTGGATGTTTACTCTACATAACTGCTAGACGTTCAGACAATATGTTTAGTGTGTGTATGTGTGCTCGTTTTCATGAAATTCCTATAGAATATCATTTGAATTCTGTAAAGATAATTTTTCAATACCTCAAGAATACACCAAATCTAGGACAGTTCTATCCTAAAGGACAATAATTTGAACTAGTTAGTTATTTTGATGCTGACTTTGGTGGCTGTATGTTTGATAGAAAGAGCACTTCTGGAACATGTCACATTTTAGGAAATTCACTATTATCATGGTGTAGTAAGAAAAAAAATTTGGTTGCATTATCTACTGTAGAAGATGAATACATAGCTACTGGAAGTTGTTGTGCACAAATTTTGTGGATGAAACACACATTACTAGATTATGGATATCAATTCAGACATGTACCAACAAATTGTGACAACACAAGTGATATTAAAATCTCAAAAAATCGTATTTCACATTCTAGGACAAAACATATTGATCTAATACATTAAATTTTGAGAGATCTTTATCAAAAAGGTGATATCACCTTGGAATTTATTGGTACTGAATATCAACTTTCTGATTTATTCACTAAACCATTAAATTCTGGATGAATATACTACATCATACATGATCTTTCCTTGATAAATCTCAAATAGATATCTTAATTATCTTACTGTTCGACATTTTACTATGTTATACTTTACTATTTCATGATAATGGTTTCTCAATTATTTTCTCTCAGGATTATGGTCTCAACGTTTTCACTTTGTTCTCACGGACTGACATTTACTGTCTCACCGTAACGCTCATTGATGTTCACTCACTGTCTCACTGTGACGACCACCTACTGTCATGCTGTGATGACCACTCACTGTCTCACCATAACGACCATTCATGGTCTCACCATGAAATTCATTATGATTTTATTTAAACCCATATCACGGTAATTTTTATTTCACCTCTTTTACTTTCCCGCATTTTTATTTTTGTGACGTTTGGAAATCCTAAATGGTAAAATAAAAAGTTTCACTCGGTTCTTCACCCAGAATTTCTCCAATTCACTCGTCTCGAACCCTTTAAACCGTGAAACCCTCTCTCTCTCTCGAACCTTCTGTGGATTCCAAGTATGAAACGTCTGTCTTCATCCACACCTGAGAAGCACTAACCGAAGAAGAAGAAGATTACACCTAAGCTGACAACCGAAGGACCTTTGAATCCGAATCTGGTAAATCAAAGTGTTGTTCCTGAGAAAGAAATTTTCCCTAAATGTCTTCTATCTAGAAAATCAATAGTCTTGAAAGTGTTAAAAGAACAAGCCTAGATAGAATGGTTCTCAAGGGAGAAAAGACCCTTCTATCCCAAGTTTGTGGCTCAGTTCTACCAATACATGCAGTTCTTGTTTGATTCTGATAAATGTTATGTTGTGAAGAGCAGGGTTAATGGCCAAAGATTCTCCTTCTCGTCGAGGTTATGGGCTACATGCCTTAGAATACCACATCAATGAATATTTGATTATTATCAGAGAGAACCTCCACCTACAACTAATTTAATTGATCTCGATGATGTTCTGAAATCCTTAACCGAAAATGCCACCAAGAGAAGGGTCATCGCAGCTGAACATGATAGAGAAACAAGGCTACTGGTTATGTTTGTTCAAAATATGGTTAGTCCAAGAAAAGGTGATTTTTCTGTGTTAAAATATCAAGATGTATTTTTGATTCATCTTATGAATAATGGACACAAGACCAACCTGTGAAAATACATCATTCACCATATATGTGATTTGATCAAGGTTATATCCAAATCCACCTCTATGTTCAACTAACGGCTGTTATCATCCATGCTTGTTTCAAAACGCATAGTTGGACCTAATGAAGTAGTGCTTATGAAATATGAGTACTATCTCTCTAAATCCATCATCAGGAGAATGAAGATAAACTAGAATACCTGGAAAAAGGAATGGGTGGAAGACAACGATAAGGTTTATGAGAAGTTTAATCCTGTGGATTATCCATGAAGGCCGAAAGAAATTTCTTATCATGGTTTGGAACCAGATGAACTTGATGAGTATTCAGAAGAAGTGGAAGAAGAGGTTGAAGTACCTCATAGGGAAGAAGTTGTTATTGAGGAAGAAAGGTCTATTGTTCCTCCTGTTGATCATGAAGAATAAGTTCCTATCCCTAGTGAAGATGTCAATATAGAAATCCTACCAGATGCTAAAAAAGATTCAGTGGTGAAAGAATTCGAGCATCAAACCACGAAAGTGCCTATAGTAGAAGAACTCTCTGTTGTGAAAAAAACAAATCTTGAAGAACTCCCTGTTATGCAAGATGAAAATCTAGAAGAACTCCCTGTCATCTAATAAGCGAATCTAGAAGAAATCACTGTGGAACAATTTGTTCCTGAAATAATACCCTCTGCTGAAGTGAGGATGGTGATAGCCTTTCAACTATCTAGACATGAAATGATTGAAAAACATAGAGATGAAACATTGGATTTAGACCAAGCTCTAGAGTCTCTAAGTCTTGAGAAGGAGGCACCTGTTGAGGGGGAGAAAACCCCCAATCTTGAGTCTGGTAAAGCATCACATCCAATTGAGTCAATTCCTGTGGACACTTAGTACAAATTTTCTTGTATTTATAATGTTATTGAGTCTCAGCAGGTTACTGCAACCGGGCCTGATCTCTCTTCCCTGTTTTAGTTGAAATATTTCACAAGATTTTCCTCTAAGATGGATCCTGAACCTGAACCTATACCAATTCCTGCAGCTAAACCATTACCTAAACAGCTGTCCTTGGTCTGTAAAGATGTTTTTATGGAATTTGGAGACACTCTATTGTATGGAGTGGAGAAACGTATGAACTCCCATCCTCATCCGGTGACAAATTTGACTGAAAGAGATTCCTCAGAATTACTGGAATAGATCATTTGGCAGATACAACCTATTATGCTCCATGAGATTCAAGAAGTTCGTGTTGAAAATAAGTTGCTCAGTAATGAAGTCACAACCCTATGAAGCATGGTGGAAGACATGCAGAAAGAACTTCATTCGAGATCAGAGCATGCTACTGCTCCTCTAGCATCCACTGTTTCTCAAATATCTTGAGATGTTGTGTCTCAGATTCACTCTTATCTATTATCCTTCAATGAAAAGTTTGCAGAAACGCATAAATAGATATTGAAGGACATGAGAGAGCTTTTGGTGAACCTTAATAAACTCACGGATGAGTACAGTGGTTTTATTCAAAAGGTACAAAATCAGTTCAAATCTCTGACAAGAGCCATCAAAGCTTCTAATACCTCTGGTCAGTCCTCTACACCTTCCATGGACAATACATTGCTCATATCTATAGTCAAAGAAGAGCATCAGAATGATTTCAGTGGATTTAGTGTTGATTCATTCTCTAATGTTGTCAAGAACAGTGATTGAGTGCTTGACCATGTACAAATTCACTCCACGATTGCAAATGATGCCAAGTAGGAGATTGCTATGAATGTGGATTTTTATTTAATCCAAATTTTCTCCAAGAATGATATGACCAGCCATTTCCAATACCTTGTAGAGAATATGTGACTTCCTCTTGTGACTCAAGTCTTCAAAACCCAAGTCCAGAAGCTAACCGAGTTTACCCTATTATTGGAATAGTTTATGGAAAACAAAGATGACTTTGAAAAAGCCATGCATTATGGTGGGGAGATTATTGCAGACTTCATCAAACTCCCGAGACCTTATCTTCATGTCCAGAGTACAACATTTTTTGCTCCAGCGGCTGCAACTCTCAGACTTGGGCTGCCTACAACCTCTCTGCATTCTTCTACATCAACCATTTCCCCTATGGCTTCTACTTATGATACTGATAATGCCAAAGGGATGTTCAATCCCTGAAGAAGACCAGTGCTTATGATTTTTTTATGGGCATGCCATTATTTTTCTATTTCTCATTTATTTTGTACTGAAATGTTTCCTCTTAATTGAATGTTCACTGTTTACCCTCTCTTATTTCAACTTTTTGATAATCCCATAAAGGGGAGAAGTTTCTGCATAACGTTTCTATCTATTATTTTCTCTGTAGTTGCATCTAATTTACACTTTAACTGTACAAGACTTGTTATCATCAAAAAGGGGGATTGTTTTGGACACCACATGTATTAATCATGTTTTAATGATCACAAATCTCATTAATGATCACAAATCTCATTCAACCTAGTTGAATCTTATAAAGTATATCCAATCATGTGTATTTATGTTTCATGTTCTCTCATGCTTTATAATGGTTAATCTCAATCCATTTCATGCACATTACTGTTTATGTATGAATACTGTTATTTGCATAAGTAAAAGACACTGTGAGGCCAGACACCGTGAATCCAGACACTGTCAATCTAGAAACAGTAAGCCAGACACCATGAAGACAGACACCTTAAGCCAGAAACCGTGAATCCTGACACCGTAAGCCAAACACTGTGAATCCAAACACCGTAAGAAACACACCGTGAAGCAAGACACAGTGAGCAAGACATCATGAAACATAGACAACGTGACACTTAGACTCCGTGACACTCAGACACCATGACACCCAGACACTGTGAACAAGACACCGTGACACTCAGACACTGTGACACTAAGACACCATGAAGAAGACGCTGTTTTTTTAACTTACTGTGACACCATTTCTTAAACTATATTTTCATATTTAAATTTAATTTTTAACGGTCGCATTTGATGTGTTTAATGCACTAACATAATTAATTTTTCTTTGTAGACATAGTATGAGGTACAAGGTATGAAACACATAGAACCTGTCAGCCAAAACCCATGCATTCGAACATAAAGAGTGAAGTCTTTCCAAGATCAAGATAGGATGATACTGAACAAAAATATGTCTATGAGAACGACCACGAAGAACATATTGCAAGATTCTCAAAGAAATCATTGTCTCATGCATGCAATCCGACTCGATTGAAGAACATATGAAGTACACTGGAATCGAGAGAACTTATTCACATTATCAACACTCATTAAGAACACAAGATGAATTGCAACACTCTATTATTCAAGACAAAACCCATAGAAGGACTCAAAATCATTTCTATTTAATCAATGTAGTCCAGAGCTACACTTCAAATCAATAGATCATTCTAAACTCATATCTACTCTCTCTAAATGATTCTTTTACTTACTTTTTGAGAAGTGTGTGTACTCTGTATATTATACAGACACACTGAATCCTATGCTAGACTGAAGGATCTATAAATACTTACACTAAACTCTTTATACTTCTTTTACCCACGAAAACTATAGAACAGGTCCTTGTGTGGCCTGGTTATTATTTTTGTTTACCCATGAAAATTGTGCAAGAGGACCTTGCATGACCTGGACAGTCTGTGTAATATTGTTAAACCTGATAAAGGGTGTTGATCAATGTTTAGTTATACAAACATTATGGGGGAAAGTCATCACCAAGTGGAGTGGATTAGGTCTCATCTAGATACTGAACCACTTGTTTCATATCCACCATGCAGTTTCAATTTAGTATTCTCTACATTTCTACTTTGTTGCATAATCCAGGAAACAATTATTTCAATTTGATAGTTAGTCTTGGAAAGAGATTATAAATTATTTGTCTTAGTAGGATAACTTCAAAAGTAATATTAATGATACAAATTAATATTACTGAAAATTAATCAATCTTCTAAAATGTTTTTTAAAAAGTCGAACTCTTATAAAAGTATAGCCTTCATTAACTGGGCTGTATCTATTTTTGGGGAGACCATTCATTTTAAAATAATATTCTTTTAACAGAAATTTTTATAGTCACTCAATTAACCCCTCCTCTCTTGACTGAACCACCCCGACAAACAATTTTGGATTAAAAAATAAAAAATTTATTAGTACTCCAATCGGTACCTCAGTTACACTTGATCTTGATGAAATTGGGAAACTGGTTGATTAAATAATATTTAGAGTAATGATAAGAATTTTACTTTGCATAACTGATAGTTGAAAAAACATAATATTTTCTGTATTATTTTGATCAATATAATAAAAAAATACAATGGAATCCAATTTAATTGTCTTTAAAATAATGTTTCATTATATAAATGTAACTATGGATTTAGAATGTTTTTATTATTATAGAGACGATTTTGAATTAATGTTTTTTGGATGCTGACTTTGGTGGTTGTAGAATAAATAGGAAAAGTACATCCATTGCATTTAATTTATTAATATATTCATTTATTTATTGGTCTTGTAAGAAATAACACTCAGTAGAACATTCCAATACTAAATCTTAATATTTTGAAGATACAAGTTATTGTGCTCAAGACTTTTGGATGCAACACACACTAACTGATTGTAGAATGAGTTTTACAAAAAACTCAAAATAATTTTTGATAACACAAGTGACAGAGTTTTAAGTAAAACCCATTCACATCACTCTCATGAAAAATATCAACATATTAGGCATCACTTTCATATGGACCACACACTTAATGGAGATATCTTTTATAATTCATCAGAATGCAAGAAAAACATTCTGATATTTTTAAAAAACCATTACTTTATGATTGATTGGAATAAATTAAACAAAATATATGAATGATTAATGTAAAGTAATAATTCTTATATACTTGTTTCTTAAACCATCTCTTTACACTGTGTCACTCATTTTTACTGGGGGGTACATATGATTGTTTTCTTATAAATATTTTTGTTATTTAAAATGTTATGTTTTCACAAAAATTTTATCACAATTAGTATATTAGTCTCACATTACATTATAAAATTTTCAAAACCAATATCTTTGGACTCTGGTTTTAAAATTTTCTTAGACTATATGCTAATTCAAATTGAATTTGAAAATTTACTATATTTGGGTTTCTATTTTAAATTGTTTTCCTAGTCATATTCTTTAATTCTAAAACTATTTTATTTTTCTTTATTAGTTCATTTAAATGTTTTTCATTCAATGTTCATAATATATTATAAAACTGAGAATGAAAATTATCAAACCAATGTTTCCACTCTGTAAAATATTATTATTTCTTTTATACTTTAATACTATTGAATTCTAATTTATTTTATCCTTGTTTATTGTTATTTAAATTTCTCAGGGTTTTTTAATTACCCAATTGTGCTCACATAATATGATAATTTTCTATAAACCCTAAAGTGTTTAATTTCTTTAAAAAATCTTTCATTGAATATTATATCCACTGTCAGATCAGATGGATCAAATATCGGACATTTGATTCTGTTTAGAAGTTCATCATTTTCTTAAAATCACCAATATAAAGGGACCCCCACTCTTGTTCAACCTTATTTTTCATAGAATTCCTAAAATATAGTGATTCACTAGTATTATTTTCTTTTCATGTATGAATCCTTAGTTTATTATTTAAATACAATAGCTCATACGAAGGATTACAAGAGTTGGATTGTTTTTATTTGTGAAAGGTTAGTTGCAAGATCTTTTTATAATATATATGATTCATCTTTGATAAGGGTTATAGATTTACAAGGTTGGAAGTCATTATATGTGGAATAAAAAAAATCAAGATTGTGATTTTTTGTATTGATTTGGTTAAAAACTTTTACTATTCTGATTTTTTTTGAAGAAGATGAAAAAGTGGTTTTTAATTTAGAATATATGAGATGTGTTACAATATGAAACCTAGGGAAGCCATAGGAATCCTTGGTATTTAAGATGAAAAAGATGAATTTTCCCATATAATAATTCTCTAGATTCAAAGGGTAAAATAATTAGATATATAGGAAAAAATGCTTTATTTAAAATTGTATCATATGATGAACCAAGAAAAGTCACTCATCTAATTCCTGATCATAAAATTTTTCTATTTAGATGAAATGTTTTATTATTCTAGGAAAGGGTGATCAAGGCAATCTGAAATTTTTTAATATCTTATTATAGAAAATCTTATCAATATGATGAAAATCAATTTGTATGGTTTTATTATTTTGACTTTCAAGAATATCATATCCAATTTAATCAAGTCACAAATCATAATTTTTCCATCATTGATTAGTAAGATGATTTAATTGAGTATGATACATTTCAATATTCCAATAAAGTCTAATCCTATCAGATAAAATACGTCATTTATAAGTGATGATATAATAAAGTGTATAAAGTATGATTTTGATTAAAAGTCAAAGATATTTGTTATGAGTTCCCAGATATTTTATTAGAAAGAAATGTTTTCTTCTAAATCAAATAATGATGATAACATTGAGAAGAATACATAGGTCGATTATATTCAACCGAAACAAAAGAAATCAAAGTGAGTATTAGATGATGTGGCCATATAATGGAGAAGGAAACAAGCTAAAATAATAGAAGGAGATCATAATATCATACTGAACCCAGAAAAAACTATAGCTTTAATGATTCATGAAGTTAAAAATCTAGATAAAGAAACCAGTGAACATAGAGAGACAAAGATAATTCAAGGTGAAATATTAGTTAATAAATTGATGAAAGGAGAAGATATCTTTTATGCAAATCTTTTTTAAAAAAATTCTAGTTTTTGGATTATCTTTTCAAGAAACTTCTATTTTTTATGCAAAAGTTCCATCTATCAATGCCAATGAAAAAAATTAATTATAGATAATGAATTATTTCATATTGGGAAAGGTGATATGAGATAATACTCACAACTATGAAAAATGTTTCAAAAATAAATACAATACGGTGTTGCAGAATTTGATTTTTTAGCAAGGTCTAGAAATGTAATTCACGCAGATAACATGTTCAAATAAATAAAAATGTATAAAAAAGATGGATAAGAATAAATAGAAAATGATGAAAAGATTCATTATGATAATATTCATATCAGGAATTCAAAATCATCATCAAAAGAACTATCTTCTTTTAGAAATTGTAATGAGAAGTCATTCTGTCAATAAAAAATCATCCATCATTTAGAGAAGTTTTATCTTCATCCAAGGGGGTTGAAGAAGATCAGAATCAAAATTCTGAAAGAAGTTAAAGAGTTATTATTGGTGGAATTAATGTTTCCAATGGTAATCAAAAATTGATCTCAAACAAAGAAAAAAGAAATTCAACTCAAGAAGAGATTGAAACTAGTAGAAAAAGCAATCATCCAGAGTCAGATTCTTCCAATATGATCACATCATTATGTCTTGATTAAATTTTTCATAATTTATGTATATTATAGAAAAAAATTCCTTACATTAACATGTTATATAAAAATTTTAATTTAGTTTTTAAAAACTAATATAAAGAGTCAAATTCATTGAAAACCTTAATATAATGGTTGATACAGTTTGAGGCATATTTTAATATTTTAAAATAAAGTGACATGGCTCAAATGAAGAGTTGTAACAAGATGGGGAAATGGTCTGATGGTATTGATGATGATATCAAACTTCACGAATATAATTTTGGGATGTTTAGGAATTATTTGGATGAAACTAATGTTGCTTTTAGTAGTCTTACAAAGGATATGGACTCATGGGTAAAATTTCATAAGCCATTCAGAAGTACATCTAATAAACAAACTCAAGATCTCAATGAATTACAAGGAAAAATAAACTTTCTACATAATAAGATGTATAGATCAAAAGTCTACAAAGATTAATTTATTTCATTGAAGAATCAGAATGAAGTTTTCATAGAAAGGATTAAAGATCATGTAGATTGGAATAATCTATTTGAGGAAAATATTAAAGAACAAGATGAAAAGATTAAGATTCATGAGGTAAGGATACACGAGATGGAAAAGAAAAAAACATAGGAAGAGTTGATTGAAAATATTGAATAATATAAGTAAAAATTTAAAAATTTGAAGACAATTGTCAGATATTTGATGTCAAAGAAACATTAATTTCTTAAAACTCTAGTTCTAATTATTCAAATTGAAATTTCTATGAAATAATATTTCTTCTACAGAATTTTTTTGAATGTCTTCTAATTATTTTGGTTGAATGTCATTTAATTTATTTTTATATGATCAACCTCTTAAATATTGTGTTTCATATAATTGTTTCTTTAATCCTTTTTCAGGTATCTTCACACTTTTCCCTATTCCTTTTTGAAAATAACAATATGGAAAAATTATATAGAAGGAGGTAGATTATTTATGTAATGGGGAGAAATGTCTCTAAAAGAGGAGAATACGATCCTTAGGGGATGTTTTTATCAAAAGGGGGAGTTATTAGTATTCATAATTGTATCCAAATGTGTTATAAACATAGTGGTAGATAAGTATTACTATCTAAGTTCTCACTATGATGTACCTAAATGATAATGGATTTAAGTTTTTCAAATTTTTTATTTACGTCTTGTGGTTTTTGTTTTCCAAAAAGGGGGAGATTATTGAGTCAAATAATTCATTTGGTCTTATCCATTAATTTTTTATGTAAATCACAAACTCTTACATAAATACATTATTAACTAATTCTTTTATGTCCAAAGTGTTTTAATCATTTTTAAAGAAAAAATATACGGTTTACCATACCTAGAAATACTTTTAAAGTATTCATGAATAAAATACTAACTTATTCATTACAATTAACTTAATGGATATGTATCTGATAATTATCAGAATCATCCTTACCAAATCAGATTTTAATACTTTTTGTATTGTATTTATAGTGAAAAATGTATTATAATCAGACATGACATTGGAATCAATTGCATCAGATTCATACTCTTAATGAAAATTATAATTACATACTAATAGAAAATCCATCAAATTTTACTAAGAATAAATTCTAAATATAGAAAAACATATTTTATAATAATGGAATGCATTTTAAACTAAAAATGGTGTACCAAAATGATATTTTGAATTATATTATAATATGATCGTGGGAGTGCTAGGTTTCCATGTTTTTGCAAAAAACAATTTACAAAATAATGTCGTTGGAAGATCAAGATGACCATTGGAGGATTTTTTATTAATAACTAGTCATTTTAAGAGTTTAACACAATAATAGGTATAGTGAGATGCATGTAGAGACATAGTGTTAACACTCTGCTAATTTTTCTTCTATACGAGGGATATGAGGTTTACAAGAGTGAAAAACTTCATTTTTGTACTAGTAACCTTTTTGGTTTTTTTATAATTGATTTTTTTCATCTGATTTTGAATAAAAAAAAGGGATTCTGAGACTAGGAAGACAGAGATCCAGTCTTCTTGATTGACAGATTTCAGGGATAGTATAATAGAATCTGATCATCTTATCAAGGGATTCTGACGAAAGGCAGATATAGAATCGTGTCATCTTATCGAGGACTCACTGGGATAACGAGAAAAACTAATAATTATATCAAGATATTTCCCTGGTAAGGGAAATAAATAGTTTGTTATAAGTATAAAACAAGGGAACATTATCCTAGTTAATTATATACCCTAATCATTAGGTTAAAATAATTTTATTCATTTATATTACAAAAATTATTTAAAAGATTTTAATATCCATTGAAATTGTAATAGGGGAGTGATAATTTTATATTCACATTTCCTTTTTTATATTGTTTATCATAATATATTTAATTACAATACATTTAATTTACATTTATTATGATTCAATAATCTTTATGAAAGAATTGTTTCTTCTTTTATACTCTAATTTATCGCAACATTTTTTATTATGATTCTTTTGAGCATATTCTGATAAATAATTTTCATATGTGAAAATGATTAATTTATGAATATATTTCCACTACTTAATAATTATGATTATATATTCTATAAATTTATAATATCATTATGACCTATGGATTTACATACAAAAGTCTACATGATTATAATGTTTATTTTTTTAGACCTCAGGAAAAAGTCCAATTTCTATTTAAGCACTTAATTGGATTTCTGAATTAGATTTGTTTAACCTTTAAAATTAATTTCCTTTTATGGTTGAAAATTAATGTTTTTAAACATACAATTCACCCACCTCTATTAGTTTTTCATCTTCATATACATTTCAATCAATCAGTAGAGGCGTTGGTGATTAAATCTAGTGAATCATTACATTTAACTAGCAATCAAAGATTCATAGTAAGTTATGTGTTTGTGATGTTTGTAAAAGTTTATCAAGTGGATGATTAATCCTTATAAATTATTTACATTGCGATATTGGATTTTCCTCCATGACACAACGTAGTGTATAGATTGTGAATCCAAACTGTATCTATTGATTTCCATGCATTAAAATTTTATGCACCTTCATAGCATCCATTTTTTATACCACTACATTATCCCATTTGAGAGGTGGTGGATTTAACATCTCCTCTCTCATGCCCTATCATATATATATGGAATGTAAATACATGCTAGAACTCACTCCGCCTTGGGAGAAAAAAAATTATTGGATAAAAACATCTCCTACATGGGTAGAAGATCGCTATTGTGTAATGGGTATCTCATCACCGGGAGAAAGTATTTATTTATATAGGAAAAAAAACTTTATTTAAAATTATATCATATGATTAACCATGAGAAGTCACTCATCTAATTCTAGATCATAGAATTTTTCTATTTAGATGAAAGGATTTATTATTCAAGGAAAGGGTGATCAAGACAATCTGAAAATTTTTAATATCTTTATTTTGGAAAATCATATCAATATGAGGAAAATCAATTTTTATGGTTTTATTATTTTGACTATCAAGAATATCATATCCAAGACAATCAAGTCACAAATAATAATTTTTCCTACATTGATTAGTAAGATGATTGAATTGAGTATGAGACATTTCAATATTTCAATAAAGTCTTAGCCTATCAGGGAAAATACTTCATTTCTCTGTGATGATATAATAAATTTTATAAAGTATGATTTTGATTTAGAGTTAAGGATCTTTGTTACGAGTTCCCAGATTTTTTCTTAGAAATAATTGTTTTCATCTAAATCAAATAAATATGATAACATTGAGAAGAATACAAGGGTTTATTATATTCCACCGAAACAAAAGAAATCAATGTCATTATGAGATGATGTGGCCATAGAATGGAGAATGAAACAAGCTAAAAGAGAAGAAGGGGATCCCAATATAACACTCAACCCAGTATAAACTATAGCTTTAATGATTCATGAAGTTGAAAATATAGGGAAAGAAATAGTGGAAAAATAGACAAAGAAAATTCAAGGTTTAATATTAGTGGATAAATTGATGAAAGGAGAAGAGTCCTTTTCAACAAATATTTTTTTAAAAATTCTAGTTTTCTGATTATCTATTCAAGAAACTTCTATTTTTATAAAGATATTCCTTATATTAATGATAAATAAAAAAGTTGTGGTAGATAATGAATTATTTCATGTTGGGAAAAGTGATTTGAGATAAGACTCACAACAATGCGAAATGTTTCCAAAAGAAATATAATAATGTGTTGTAGAATTAAATGTTTTTGCAAGGTATATAAACGTAATTAAAGAGGATAACATGTTCAAATAAACATAAAATTATAAATAAGATGGATAATAATAAATAGAAAATTATGAAGAATTAATTATGATAATATTTATATGAGTAATTCATAATCATCATCAAAATAACTATCTTCTTTTAGAAATCGAAAGGAGAAGTCATTCTGTCAATAAAAAATTCATCCTTCATTTAGATAAGTTTTATCTTCATCCAATGGGGTTGAAGAAGATCAAAATCAAAATTTTGAAGAAGTAAAACAGTTTTTATTGTTGGAATTAATTTTTCCAATGGTAAATTGAAATTGATCTCGAACAAAGAAAAAAGAAAATCATCTCAAGAATAGATCAAAACAAGTTGCAAAAACAATCATCTAGAGTCAGATTCCTCCAATATGATAACATCATTGGGTCTTGATTATATTTTTCATAATTTATGTATATTATAGAAAAAAAATTCTTACATTCACAGGGTGTACAAAAAGTTTGATTTAGTTTTTAAAAACTACTATAAAGAAGCAGATTTAGTGAAAAACATAATATAAATGTTGATATAGTTGGAGGAATATTTTAAAATTTTAAAGGAAAGTGACATGGCTCAAATGAAGTGTTGTAACAAGATGGTGATATGGTCTCATGGCATTGATGACGATATCAAACATCATAAAAATAATTTTGGGAAGTTTAAGAATTATTTGGATGAAACTGATGTTGATTTTAGCAGTCTTACAATGGATATGTGCACAAGTGTAATATTTGTTAAGCAGTTCAGAAGTACATCTAATAAACAAACTCAAGATCTCAATGAATTACAGGGGAAAATAAACATTCTACACAATTATATGTATAGATACAAAGTCTATAAAGATGAAATTATTGATTTGAAGAATCAAAATGATGTTTTCTTAGAAAGGATTAAAGATCAGGTAGATTGGAATAATCTCTTTGAGGAAAAGATTAAATTACAAGATGAAAATATTCAGATTCATGAGGAAAGGATACACAAGATGGAAAAGAAAAACAAAACATATGAAGATTTGATAGAAAATATTTAAGAACATAAGTAAATTTTTAAAAAATTTAAGACAATTGTAAGATATTTGATGTCGAACAAACGTTAATTTATTAAAACTCTAGTTGTAATTATTCTAATTGGACTTTCAATGAAATAAATTTTCTTCTACATAATTTTTTGAATGTATTCTGATTATTTTGGTTGAATGTCATTTCATTTATTCTTATATGATCAAGTACTTCAATATTGTGTTTCATATAATTTTTTTAAACATTTTTCAGGTATTTCCACACTTTTCCCTATTCTTTTTTGAAAATAACAATGGGGGAAATTATATAGAAAGTGGTAGATTATTTAAGTAAGGGGAGAAATGTCTCTAAAAGATGAGAATACGATCCGTAGGGGATATTCTTATCCAAAGGGGGAGTAATTAGTATTCATAATTGTATCCAAATGAGTTATAAATATAGTGGGAGATAAGTATTAATATCTAAGTTCTCACTATGATGTACCAAAATGATAATGGATTTAAGTTTTTCAAGTTTTTTTATTTAAGTCATGTGGTTTTTGATTTTCAAGAAGGGGGAGATTATTGAGATAAATATTTCTTTTTGTCTTATCAATTAATTTTGATTTGGAAATCACAAATTCTTACTTAAATACATTATTAACTAATTTTTTATGTCTAAAGTGTTTTAATAATTTTTAATGAAAAAATATATGTTTTACCATACCTAGAAATACTTTTAAAGTATTCATTAATAAAATACTAAATTATTCATTATAATTAACTTAATGGATATAGATCTGATAATGATCAGAATCACCTTTACCAAATCGGATTTGAATACTTTGTGTATTATATTTATAGTGAAAAAAATATTATAGTCATACTTGACATTGGAATCAATTGCATCCGATTCATACACTTAATGAAAATCGTAATGACATACAAATAGAAAATCCATTGAATTTAACTAAGAATAAATTTTTAATATAGAAGAACATATTCTATCATAATGGAATTAGTTTTAAACTGAAAATGGTCTACCAAAATGGTATTTTTAATTCTATTATAATACGACCATGGGAGTGCCAGTTTCCTAGTTTTTGAAAAATAAATTGGAGAAAATAATGTCATTGGAAGATCGAGATGACCATTAGAGTATTTCCTATAAATACCTAGTCATTTTAAGAGTTTAACACAACCAAAGGTATAGTGAGACACATGTAGAGACCATGTGTGAACAATATGATCATGTTCTTACTATGCGATTACTCTGAGGTTTACAAGAGTGAACAACTTATTTTTTGTAATAGTAACTTTTTTGGTTTTTTTTTTGTAACTAGTTTTTTCATCTGATTTTGAATAAAATTTAGGGATTCTGAGACTAGGAAGACAGAGATCCTATCTTCTTGATTGAGGGATTTCAGTGATAGTATAATAGAATCTGATCATCGTATCGATGGATTCTGACGATAGGAAGATAGAGAATCAGGACATCGTATCGAGGACTCATGGGGATAACGAGACAAACTAATAATCATATCAAGATATTTCCCTGGTAAGGGAAAGACATAGTTTATTTTAAGTATCAAACAAGGGACCATTATACTAGGTAATTCGATACCCCTATCATTGGATTAAATGAATTGTATTCTTTTATAATACTTTTTTTAAAGGATTCTAATATCCATTGAAATTGTAATAGAAGAGTGATACTTTTATATTCACATTTCTATTTTTATATTTTTTATCATAATAGATTCAATTAAAACTAATTTAATTTACATTTATTGTGACTCAATACTCTTTATGAAATAATTGTTTCTTCTTTTATACTCTAATTTATTGCAACATCTGTGATTATGATTCTTTTGTGCATAATATGATAAATCATTTTCATATGTGAAAATAATTAATTTCTGAATAAATTTCCACTACTTAATAATTATGATTCTATATTCTATAAATGTATAATCTCATTATTACCTATGCATTTACATACCAAAATCTACTTGATTATGATGTTTATTTTCTTGGACCTCATGGGAAAGTCAGATTACCATTTAAGCGCTTAATTGGTTTTGTGAATTAGATTTGTTTAACCTTGTAAAATTAAGTTCCTTATTGTTGAAAATTAATGTTTTTAAACCTACAATTCACCCCCCTCTTATAGTTTTTCATCTTCGTATACATTTCAATCCAACAGTAGAGGCTTGGGTGATTAAATCTAGTGAATCATTACATTTATCTAGCGATCTAAGATTCGTAGTAAATTATGTATTTGTGATGTTCGTAAAATTTTATCAAGTGGATGATTAATCCTTATAAATTGTATACATTCCTATATTGGATCCTCCACCATGACATAACCTAGTTTATAGAATGTGAATCCAAACTATATCTATTTATTTCCATGCATTATAATTTTATGAACCTATATAGCATCCATTTTTGCTACCTCTACATTATACCATTTGAGAGGTAGTGGATTTAACATCTCCTATCTCATTCCTTATCATATATAGATGGGAATTAATGGAATTCTAGAACTCACTCTGCCTTGGGAGAAACAAATTATTGGATAAAAACATATCTTACACAGGAAGAAGATGACTGTTGTGTAATGGGTATCTCATCACTGGGAGAAAATATTTATTTATATACACCCTAGCCACAAGGTATCACTACGACATAATATGATAAATGAAGGTTTTATTTATGAAAAGTCACTAACAAAAATTTCATGTACCGTTATACGAATAGCTTGCGGTTTTGAGATATTTGTAATAGGATGTGGAGGAGAATATAAATGTTTATATTCAACATCCTCTTATTGTTCCACATCATATTGTGGAATTTCTAGATGAGGATCATCACCCTTTCTCACATTGACCACGGTATTATAACGACCCATACTTTATATACATTGTTATTACTTCAGAATTGAAGCACACTTATTACAACATATAACAAAACCAGGAAATGACTGTATAGGTATAGAGTCTTTAGAAACTGGGAAACATAAACAACTAGTTCATAAAGCATCTACTTTTCCACCCATTTATTACATCATATCTAGAGTCCCTTTTGGAATATCATACTTAATAACCTTCTTCCTGGCCTGGGAAAAAACATACAAAAGGGTGAGCTCAAATTCTCAGTAAGGGTAAACAAAATAAATATCAATCACATCATATTCATAAGAACATATCTTTTAGAAATCTTAACCTGTAAAAGAGATCATAATTTCATAACATGGGATAAATCATAGTAGTGAAATGTAATCCCAATAATAATAATATAAAACATGAAACTTTTTGTAATACACACATAATCATAGATAATCATTTCTTATTAGTCAAGACTCGTTTCCAAGACTATCTTAGTGGACAAAGTCAATTTCTGAACCGAGTTCATTCCTCGTTTCAGTCCTGTTTCACTGAACCGGTTTATCCTGCCATTCCAGCCATGTCTATATCATGAGATATAAAATCTTTACCCAATTCATTGGAGGGATATATAGGTCCCACCCATCTCATAATGATACCATTCATATGCGTGCCACAAAATCATAAATCATACATCATTGTATAACCCATGTAATAAAAATGGGATTCTTAAACAACATTACATCATAAAAAAATTCATATAATATAAATAAATATTAAAAATAATTCCATCACAACATAATCAAATCAATTTAATAATAGGGATAGAAATAGAACCCTATATTATCGTAGATGGAAAATAATTTTGATAAAACACTTGAACTCCATTCTTGAGGAAAATATCCTTTCTACTCCAAAAACATTTTCCTTTCTTAATATGTCATAAAATTTTAAACTAAATGAAGTTGATTTAAAATAAACATGAAAACTTGTAAAGGAAGATTCTTGTAAATAATGTTTTAAAAATCGATTCATGCCGTATAAGTTAAAAAACATTCTTCTCGTACTTTTGTCAGAAAAGTTAAAAAGTATCTCGTACAAAAAATGACAAAATATTCCTTTCATACATTGTACTATAAACTCACCAAAGGGTAAAAATGGATTTAAAAAATTTTAGGTGGATGGAATTAATATTACATATTTTGGAAACATGGATGCGGATGATAAAATACACCCCAGTAAATACCAAAGTATAAACAATCTCAGATAAAAATGAGATTGTGATATTTCCCTTACCTTAGGTCCGATTTGCTTCGTAAGTGTCCGAACCTCTTGTATAATGATTTAAATAACGTTACTGACTTAATCCAAAATCATACTTATTTTTATGATATCATATATGGTCATATTCTTAGCTTCTTATTTGTAATATTTCATTACTACTTGTTATTCGGGTGTTTATTACTTTTTGTTATTATGCGTGTTTTGTCGAATAAATTATTATTATTCTTTTTATGTTATAGATACCTCATTTCCAGATTGGTATTAATGTAATATATTCATTCATTCAATTAATTTATATAATCATTATGCAATGAAGATCATGCAGAACGAGTCGCATCACATCGTGGAGACGGTATTCTGTACGTACGCACGATCGATGATATCAATCTCATGATCGTAAAATTGTAATGGAGTGTATATATACAATTTCAGAATCAATATATCATTAAAATAATCATATATAGTTATTATTTACACCATTATAGCCATACAAGTAAGGTGGTTGTGGAAAATAGATTACGCCATGGCGTGGAGATGGTATTATGTACGTACGCACGCGTGGTGATTTCATTTTTTGTAGGATGGATATATGGTGAAATAGGGTTGTTTCATACTTATAATAACATATCAGTATATTATTGATACAGATGTTATTACTTCATAATGAAAGAATTAATAAAGAAGATGTTTAAGAAGAAATAAAGATGAATGAATCGGTAACAGACATTACCTCTTCTTTGAAGCGCTTCTTTGAGACCTCCTTTTAGGACACTAAAATTGGTCTTTGAAGAAGCCCAGGACCTCTAGGATGTCTCTAGGGAATTGGAGAGAAGCAATTTTCAGGGTTTGACAGAGCTTGATGGCTCAAAGTGGTGTGAGGAAGAGGGGGAGGAGGTGCCCTTTTATAAGGGAGGAGAGGGGCTCCTTTGGAAAAACTAAAAATATTATTTTATTATAAAGCCAAATTCGGTTTTAAATAGATCTAAATTGATTTATTTAGAAGCTATGGTGGGTATGGGTCGAAATAATCTCATCCAATATAATTTAGACAATTGTAGGTTCCTATTTTAACCTTATCATTTAGATTTAACATTAAGTTAGATAACTTTACTTTTACAGTGTCTTTTTGTGTTCTTACACTATAAGGTTAATAAACTTACTATAACAAGACAAACGAACCCCAGGTTGTTTAGTATTAATATATATAACCTTATATAAGTCATTTGACCGAACCTTATATTTTTGGAAATAAAATAACAATTAATAATATAATATTTGTTTTAAAAACTATTTTATGTCAATTTTGACACTATATAGTAATTGATTTTTTTGAAAATCATAATAGAATGATTAATTCGAAAAAAGTTAATTAAATCAATAATAACATGTAATAGTAACCTAAACAATTAGTGGAATTCATGAAAAGTCTAAAATTACATTTATTTGGGTATTTATAACATCAATTATGTCAATATTTCATTAATAAGATAATTACTGCATCATCTTTGTGTCATAAATAAATTAACTTATTTAAAGTCTAAAAATTACAAATAAAATATAATTATATAGGAAATATTTTTAGCTTTATAATGAATATTTATATTCGAATTTATCTTATGTATAACCCTATATTAAAAATTATTTAGTTATTAAACTTTGATTTTAACTATTTTAACCCTTCATTAAATAAATTGATAATAAATGTCCTAATCTAATGCAAGTGGGACTAAATGGTCATATTTTATTCCTAAGATTTTTTTGGGTCGAATTACACTTATCCAATATAATTAGGAATGTGTTAGGGTAATAATAATATCATTTTTACCCTTAACTACCCTATTTACTTTTAATCGTGGTAAAAAAAGTAAAACGTTACTATTCACCAAAAATTATTTTCATCTGATTGAACCACATTTTAGTCCTTGATATTAACCGAGTCTCTCGGATTTTCTAAATTCTACTCACAGAAGCAGTAAAATTATGTTTTATGAAAAAATCAGTTTTTTTTACTACCACTTAGTGGTTTCACTATTCATCAAAAAATGAAAGTTTCTAGAAAAATACCAAAAATTAGGCCTAAGATATATTTGATATTATGAATTCAAAAATGATGTTTATTTTACCAAATTCAAAATATATGAGTTACATTAACTAATTTAAAAATTAATTCCCGTCGTCAAAACAAATAGTGTGTTGTTAAAAGATAATAAATATCAAAAGATTGACACTTGTTTATGTCCGGTTTAAATGTGAATTTACATCCAATGAATAAAATTGTATTAAATTGTAAAAATATATTCTAAATATACTTTAAATCTACTCAAATTAATAATTTGTCACTATTAATTATTTCTATTAAAAAAGATGTTTTTAATTAAAATTTAGTAATTTTCACTATTCATCAGAATATGAAAGTTATCCGAAAAGTACCAAAATTTCACCCTAAGATAATTTAGATATTCCAAATCCAAAAATTATGTTCATTTTGAAAAATTAAATTTACAAAATTTCAAAAAGTGGTTATCACTATTCATAACGGCTAGTTTTAATAATATTTTAAAAGCATATCGTTGTTTAGTGAAACTCGGTATTGAGTACACCGCAAGCTATTGAGGAAGGCCACGGTTGCGTGTAAATCAAACCAATCTAGTGTTGTGTGTAGTGGAAGATTTATTTGATGATTTATATAACATAAAAACAAAATATTTCTCATAAAAGTCTCGGGTGTTACATTCTACCCCCCTTAAAATGAATTTCGCCCTCAAAATTTGTCACTTTGTAACAAAAAGATGAGGATACCTCTCCCTAATCATATCCTCAAGCTCCCATGTAGCTTCTTCGAATTGGTGGTTCCTCCATAAAACTTTCACCAGTCAAGCGGTCTTGTTTCATAGGACTTTTTCACTACGATCCAGAATCTCTATCGGTTGTTCTTCATAATAAAGATCTTGCTCCAGCGATACAACTTCTGAGCTGAGTACATGTGAAGGATCAAGTATATAATTTCTCAGGAGAGATGCATGGAACACATCGTGAACTTGAGAGAGATTCGGTGGAAGCACCAATCGGTAAGATACCTTTCCAACACGATCCATTATTTTGAAGGGATTGATATATCTAGGGCTCAACTTTCCCTTCTTTCCAAATCTCATGACCCTCTTCCAGGGAGATATTCGTAAGAACACTTTATCACCCACTTAAAACTCTAGGTCTTTTCTTCAGTTGTCGGCATAACTTTTCTGTCGACTCTGAGCTGCTCTTATGTGTTGTTGAATAGATTGGACCTTTTCTACCATCTCATCAACAAGATCAGGTCCTAATAGCTTTCTTTCCCCAAATTCATCCCAGCAAGTTGGAGTCCTGCATTTCTTTCCATAGAGAGCTTCATAAGGAGCCATTTGAATACTGGATTGAAAGCTATTATTATAATAAAATTCCACCAAAGGTAGGTGTTGATACCAACCACCTTTTAAATCCATAAAGAAAGCTCTCAACATATCTTCTAGAGTTTGAATTGTTCTCTCAGACTGGCTGTCTGTTTGAGGATGATAAGCAGTGCTGAAACACAACTCTGTATCCAGAGTATGCTGAAGACTTCGCCAGAATTTCGAGGTAAATCTCGGATCCCGATCAGATATAATAGAAAGTGGTACTACATGCAATCTTACCACTTCCTTTACATATATCCTGGAAAGCTGATCCAGAGAGAAATCCTCTCTAATAGCAATGAAGTGTGCAGACTTTGTAAGACGATCAACTATGACCCAGATAGCATTATTGCCTTTGGATGTTTTAGGAAGTCCTGTGAAAAAGTCCATAGTGATGTTTTCCCATTTCCATTCGGGTATGAGTAATGGTTGTGACATCCCCTTAGACTTCTGTCTCTCAGCTTTAACTTGCTGACAAACCAAGCATCGAGATACATATTCAGCAACATCACTTTTAATGTCATCCCACCAGAAGTACTCTTTCAGGTCCCTATACATCTTCGTGCTTCCAGGATGAATAGATAATGAAGAACTATGAGCCTCATCAAGCAGCTCATTCTTTAATTTGGGTATGGGAGGAACACAAACCTGATTCCTGAACATTATTATCCCATCACAATCAAGGTTGAATTTGGAAATATTTCTCACCTTCTTTTGTAACTCTACATCTTCTTTCTGCGCCTCTTTAATCTTCACATGTATAGATGTTTGAACATTCATTTGATAAAGATATGATTTTCTCCCTTCCATTATAATTCCAAGATCCATCCTTTTTAAATCCATAAATATTGGATCTTTTGTGATCCTCATCATGGATAAACTGTCATGGTCTTGTCGACTAAATGCATCTGCCACCTTGTTTGCTTTCCCATGGTGGTAATGAATTGAGCAGTCGTAATCCTTAATCAGCTCCAACCATCTTCTTTGGCGCATTTTCAGCTCCTTTTGTGTGAAAATATACTTTAAACTTTTATAATCAGTATAAATATCACACCTTTCTCCATAAAGATAATTCCTCTAAATCTTTAATGGAAATATTACCGCAGCTAACTCCAAATCATGTGTTGGGTAATTTTTCTCATGGATTTTCAACTTTCATGAGGCATAAGCTATCACCTTATCATTTTGTATAAGAACACACCCCAATCCCTTCTTGGATGCATCACTGTAGATCACAAACCTTTCTCCACTACAAGGCAGTGTGAGCACAGGTGCACTGGATAACCTTCTTTTCAACTCCCTGAAATTATCTTCACATTCCTCTGTCTAGACAAACTTAACTCCTTTCCAAGTCATCTTGGTGCGTGGATTAGATAATTGTGAAAAATCTTTCACAAAACGTCGATAATATCCAGCCAAACCAAGAAAAATTCAGATCTCAGTTACTATTGTTGGTCTCGACTATCTTTCGATAACCTCTATTTTTGCTGGATCCATAGATATCCCATCTTTTGAGATTATGTGACCAAAAAATGAAACTCTTTGAAGCCAAAATTCACACTTGGTAAATTTGGCATAAATCTCTTCCATTCTTAGGGTCTTCAATATAATTCTCAAGTGATCTTCATGTTCTTCCTTTCTCTTTGAATATACAAGAATATCGTCTATAAAGACTACCACAAACTGATCAAGATAGTCTCTAAAGACTCCATTCATAAGATCCATGAAGATAGTAGGGGCATTAGTAAGACCAAATGGAATCACTATAAATTCATAGTGTCCATAACTTGTACAGAAATCCGTCTTCATTATATCCTCCCTTCTGACCCTTAATTGATGATATCGTGAACGAAGATCAATCTAGGAAAATTATTGAGCTCCGTGTAGTTGGTCAAATAAGTCATCAATGCATGGGAGAGGATATTTGTTCTTGATAGTGATCTTGTTAAGTTCTTGATAATCAATGCAGAGTCTCATTGATCCATCTTTCTTCTTAACAAATAGAACAGGTGCTCCCCAAGGTGATGCACTAGGGCGTATGAATCCCTTATCAAGATTCTCTTGGAGTTGCTTCTTCAATTCCTGCAACTCAATTGGGGCCATTATATAAGGTGTCTTTGAAATAGGTAAAGCACCTGGTATGAGTTCTATTGAAAACTCAACTTCACGATTTGGTGGAAGACCCGGCAATTCATCCAGAAAGACATCATCAAACTCCCGTACAATGGGCATATTCTTAATTGTGAGTTTCTCACCAACCATTTGAGATAAATAACCTTATTTCAGTGGAATCAAGACCCATAAGATGGAATAAATTTCCACTGGATGGTTATGTTCATCCAGGTATCGATAGACGATCATAGATTGATTTGGAATATGAAATGTGACTTCCCTTCCTTGGCAATTGATATGATCTCCATATAAAGAAAGCCAATCCATGCCAAGAATCACATCAAATTCCACTATAGGAAGGATCACAAGATTTGCAGGAAGCACTTTCCCACAAATTTAAATCGGGGAAGAATTATAAACTTTTGATGTGACTGTTGTGCCATTAGGTGTTGTCACAGCTAACTCAACATCTAATTGTTGAGGTAATACTGTGATACCCTTATAAAAATATTCAGAAATAAAAGAGTGGGTGGATCAAGAATCAAATAAAACATTTTCTACTTTAGAGTGGATGGTAAGTGTACCTTTCACCACATCGTTATCGTACTCCACATCGCTGATAGAAATTGCATGTGACTTTCCTTTGTCTTTAGCCTTATGATTTTGTTGATGTTGATCATCACCAACAACCCTTGGATTTGGGAATTTATTGGCATAATGCCCCATCTCCTTGCACTTGAAACATTGAAGTGTAGAAGGTTCATTCTGTGTGTCCCTTCCACTGTTTGCATCATTAAACATCTTCTTCCCATCATTGTGGCATTCGAATGCCCGATGACCTTCCTTTCAACATTTGAAACATTTACTTGTACCTTTAAGACAAGTCCCTCCATGTTTCTTTCCACACTTTGAGCATAAGTGAAAGCTCATCTTCTTTTCAGTGTGCTCTTTAGATTTTTCATTGAATTCTATTTTCTTCTTCTTATCAAACCCATATGACTGATGGGTTACTCCAATATCCATCTCAACTTTGAGATCACATCGAACTATTTCCTCGCAGCTATTGAAGTCCCTTATGGATAAGGCCCTTTGAAGACTTGGTTTTAAGCCACTAATGAATCGATCGATCTTACTCTTAGGTTGGATAATACTACCAGAAGAGTACCTTGCAAGTCTTGTAAAATTTTCTTCATAGGTACCAACAGATTCATCATCCTTTTTCTTCAGTTCAAGAAACTCTTTCTCCATATTTGTTCGGAGAATACGAGTGAAGTACTTATTGAAAAATAAGTTCTTGAACTTGTCCCATTCCATGAACTCAATTTCATATCTTTGCCTCGTATTCTTGATAAGATTCCACCATTGATCAGCATCACCTTCCAAACGATGCACTGATAAGATGACTTTATCATGTTCAGAACATTGAAGAACTGAAAATATATTTTCATTAGTACTAATCAATTGTCCAGCAACTAATGGATCAGTAGACCCGCTGAATGAAGGTGGACACTGCCTCATGACGGATTCAACAGAATTTTGCTCCTTCCTTTTCTCGTTTGGAAGTCCTGCATGATTCATAGCTTGAGAAAGTTGTGTGATCATGGCTACAAGATTTTTCATTCCATCTCCCATAATGTTTGGTTGCTCAGGGGGACAATCATTGCATTGCCCATCGCATTCCGCGTTAACACGGTTCCATCGGGTTCAAGCCATTGACTAAAACGAAGAAGAATAGTGTGAGCAACACTAATTATAATAGGAAAACCACATAATCAAGAATAAAATTTCACACTTAAGGTCTTATCCTAGGTTATTCATGGACATTTCTAAAACACTAAGATTGTGTTCTATTCATAGACTTATCTTTAGGGTTCTTACTAAGTCTTTCACATCCTAGTTTCCAAAGGATGACTATACCTTTCCTCTGATACCAACTATAACGGTCTGGAATTACTTCCAGTGGAATATAATTGATACCTATCAGGGCACTCCATGGGCGGATACACCCCCTGGGCAGGACACACCACCATCCCTAGTGGCAGTCACATCCTTATGATGCCCTTGGTCGGAGAGCCATGATTCGTCCAATGCTCACATGTGAGAGTTCCCAAGGATCGGATACATTCCTACCTCCTTTTCATCTGATACCAACGATAATGACCCATACTTTACATACATTGTTATTACTTCAGAATTGAAGCACACTTATTATAACATATAACAAAACCAGGAAATGACCTTATAGGTATAGTGACTTTAGAAACTGGGAAACATAAACAAATGGTTCATAAAGCATCTACTTTTCCTCCCATTTATTTCATCATATCTATAGTCCCTTTTGAAATATCATACTTAATAACATTCTTCCTGAACTTGGGAAAAACATACAAAAGGGTGAGCTCAAATGCTCAGTAAGGGTAAAAAAAAAATATCAATCACATCATATTCATAAGAACATATCTTTTGGAAATCTTAACCAGGAAAAGAGATCATAATTTCATAACATGGGATAAATCATAGTAGTGAAATGTAATCCCAATAATCATAACATAAAAAATGAAACTATGTGGAATACACACATAATCATAGTTAATCATTTCTTATTAGTCAAGACTCATTACCAACACTATCTTAGTGGACAAAGTACATTTCTGAACCGAGTTCATTCCTCGTTTTAGTCCTGTTTCACTGAACCGGTTTAACCTGCCGTTCCAGCCATGTCTATCTCATGAGATATAAAATCTTTACCCAATGCATTGGAGGGAGATATAGGTCCCACCCATCTCATAATGATACCATTCATATGTGTGCCACAAAATCATAAATCATACATCATTGCATAACCCATGTATTAAAAATGGGATTCTTAAACAACATGACATCATAAAACAACTCATATAAGATAAAGGAATTCATAAAAATAATTCCATCACAACATAATCAAATCAATGTAATAATAGGGATAGAAATAGAACACTATATTATCTTAGATGGAAAATAATTTTGATAAAACACTTGAACTCCATTCTTGAGGAAAATATCCTTTCTACTTCAAAAACATTTTCCTTTCTTAACATGTCATACAATTTTAAACTAAAAGAAGTTGATTAAAAATAAACTTGAAAACTTGTAAAGTAATCTTCTTGGATATAATTTTTTAAAATCCATTCATTCCATATAAGTTAAAAAAACATTCTTCTCGTACTTTTGTCGGAAAATTCAAAAAGTACCTCATACGAAAAACGAAAAAAGATTCCTTTCATATATTTTACTATAAACTCAACAAAGGATAAAAATATATTTAAAAAATTGTAGGTGGATGGAAATAATATTACATATTGAGGAAACATGTATGTGGATGATAAAATACACCCCAGTAAATACCAAAGTATAAACAATCTCGGATAAAAATGAGATTGTCATATTTCCTTTAACCTAGGTATGATTTTCTTCGTAAGTGCCCGAACCTCCTGTATAATGATTTAAATAATGTTATTGACTTATTCCATAATCATACATATTTTTATGATATCATATATGGTCATATTATTAGCTTCTTATTAGTAATATTTCATTACTACTTGTTATTAGGGTGTTTATTACTTTTTGTTCTTATGCGTGTTTTGTCGAATAAATTCTTATTCTTATTTTTAGGTTATAGATACCTAATTTCCATATTGGTATTAGTGTAATATATTCATTCATTCAATTCATTTATATAATCATTATGCAATGAAGATCATGTAGAATGATTCGCATCACATCGTGGAGACGGTATTCCATACGTACGCACGAGCGATGATATCGTTCCCATGATCGTGAAATTGTAATGGAGTGTATGTAAACAATTTAAAAATAAATATAACATTACAATAATCATATATAGTTATTATTTACACCATTATACCCATCCAAGTATGGTGGTTGTAGGAAATAGATTACACCACGGCGTGGAGATGGTATTCCGTACGTACGCACGCGTGGTGATTTCATTTTCCGTAGGATGGATAGATGGTGAAATAGGGTTGTTTCATACTTATAATAACATATAATTATATGATAGATACTGATGTTATTACTTCATAATGAAACAACTAAATAATAATAAGTGGAAGAAGAAATAAAGATGAATGAATCGGTAACGGACATTACCTCTTCTTTGAAGCGCTTCTTTGAGACCTCCTTTTAGGACACTAAAATTGGTCTTTTAAGAAGACCAGGACCTCTAGGATGTCTCTCGATAAGTGGAGAGAATAAATTGTCTGGTTTTGTCCGAGCATTAAGGCACAAAGTGGTGTGAGGAAGAGGGGGAGGATGTTCCCCTTTATAAGGGAGGAGCGGGGCTCCTTTGGAAAAACTAAAAATATTATTTTATAATAAAGCCAAATTCGGTTTTAAATAGCTAAAAATTTATTTATTTCGAAGCTAAGATGGTTATGGGTATAAATCATCTCATATAATAGAATTTAGACAACTTTAGGTTCCTATTGTAACCTTATCATTTAGATTTAACATTAAGTTAGATAATTTTTCTTTTATCGTGTCTTTTTGTGTTCTTACACTATAAGGTTAATAAACATAAAATAACAAGCCAAACTAACCACAAGTTGTTTATTATTAATATATATAACCTTATATAAGTCATTTGGCTGAACCTTAGATTTTTAGAAATAAAATAAAAATTAATAATATAATAATTCTTTTAAAAAATATTTTATGTCAATTTTGACACTATTTAGTAATTGATTTTTGTGAAAATCATACCAGAATTATTAATTCGAAAAATGTTAATTAAATCAATAATAACATGTCTTATTAACCTATAAAATTAGTGGAATTCATAAAAAGTCTCAAATTACATTTATTCAGGTATTTATAACATCAATTATGTCAATATTTCATTAATAAGATAATTACTGCATCATCTTTGTGTCATAAATAAATTAACTTATTTAAAGTATAAAAATTACAAATAAAATATCATTATGTATGAAATAGTTTTATCTTTCTAATGAATATTTATAGTCGAATTTATATTATGTATAACCCTATATTAAAAATGCTTTAGTTATTTAACTTTGATTTTAACTATTTTAACCCTTCTTTAAATAAATTGATAATAAATGTCCTAATCTAATCCAAGTGGGCCTAAATGGTCATATTTAATTCCTAAGGTTTTTTTTGGTCGAATTAAACTTATCCAATAGAATTAGGACATGTGTTAGGGTAATAATAATATCATTTTTACCCTTAACTTCCTTATTTAATTTTAACCGTGGTAAAAAAAAGTAAAAAGTTACTATTCACAAAAAATTATTTTTACCTCGTTGAACCACATTTTAGTCCTTGATATTCACTGTGCCTCTCGTATTTTTGAAATTCTACTCACAGAAGCGGTCAAATTAAGTTTTATTAAAAATTTAGTTTTTTTAACTACCACTTAGTGGTTTCATTATTTATCAAAAAATGAAAGTTTCCAGAAAAATACAAAAAAATTGGCCAAAGCTATATTTGATATTATGAATTCAAAAATGATGTTTATTTTATCAAATTCAGAACATATCAGTTACATTAACTAATTTAAAAATTAATTCCCGTCGTCAAAACAAATCACGTGTTTTTAAAAGATAATAATTATCAAACGATTGACACTTGTTTATTTCTGGTTTAAAGGTGAAATTACATCCAATGAACAACATTGTATTAAATTGTAAAAATATATTCTAAATATACTTTAAAACCACTCAAATTAATAATTTATCACTATTAGTTATTTCGATTAAAAAAGTTGTTTTTAATTAAAATTTAGTAATTTTCAGTATTCATCAGAATATGAAAGTTATCCGAAAAGAACCAAAATTTCACCCTAAGCTAATTTCGATATTCCGAATCCAAAACTGAAGTTCATTTTTAAAAATAAAATTTACAAAATTTCAAAAAGTTGTCAGCATTATTCATAATAGCTAGTTTTAATAATATTTTAATAGCATATCGTTGTTTAGTGAAACTTGGTATTGCGTACGACACAAGCTATTGAGGAAGGCCGCGGTTATGTGTAAAGCAAGCCAAGATACTGTTGTGTGTAGTGAAATATTCCTTTGATGATTTATATAACATAAAAACAAAATATTTCTCATAAAAGTCTCGGGTGTTACTGGTATCCATAAAATTTTTCACATCAATGAAAATACAATGGCAAATATCTTCCACAAGAAAAACTAGAACCTCTATTGATCTATGAAAATAGCCCCAGTCAAAAGTGATTCACTCTATGAGATTAGAGATGCATAAGAGGTGTGTGATATAAGAATACTATATGATAAAGATATATCGTTAATTATATTTATTAATAGATCTATTGAAATAGAGGATCAACAATTACTAAGCTATGATAGCCTCAATCATGTCATGTTTGATATAACAATAAAATCATATGGTACTACGGATCATAATCCAGTTGTTGTGATAAATGTATGTATTCCATGTTTTTTCCACTATAATCCATATTCACGATTTTTATAATATATCCCTCTATATCACACATGATATAATCTATATTGAAAGTATTTATTAATTAACATCTTCAATTAATGTAGTAAATTAAACTTTTGAGTGGTTTGGGAATGCGTTGAAGGAACCTAAAATATGACATAATTCAATTTGTATGGTGCGACTGAACCATGAAAAAAAAATGAATAAATTGAACTATTCATGTGATAAAAGCAATCATCATTATGAATTCAGATAGGATACTTGGGACAGTAGTCCCAACATATGGAATCCATGAAACCTAAAATAATGTATAATTAAAATAAAATTAATAAAAGAAACCATATAAGAAAAATAATAATGATTTTAGTATATAATTAATAACAACATACATTATCTAGATGAAGAATATCCAATATAATTCTATGTTTGGAAATCATATTTGGTAGTATCTAAATGTCTATGAGACTAGATAAAATGGTAGATAAAATTATTGTAGTGATACATTCATAATCTAAATTTATATATTTAAATTTCACATAAGATAAATGTATAAATATACCATCATCCTTGTAGGTATACCTTGATAATATATACATTAAATGGTACATAGACATGTTGATAAAAGTAAGGGACGCAATATAATATCCACATCTAAATAAGAATAAGACATATTATAATATATATCATAGTTATGCGACATGTGTTTCATAAATATATGTATGTGTATACAAGAAAATTGACATATAACTATATTTACCTATCTAGTCATGGTCGTCAAGTAATAATAATTACATAAAATTGAATAATGTCAATGATTAATCAATAAATATATTTCATGCAATAATCCATGGAATATATGTTTGTGAAAAATATAAAAATATAAATTTCATGACTGTCATAAACTATATGAGTGAAGTGGTAATAAATATATGGCATGAATCGATAACAAGTGATGATAGGGAAACCAGTTTCTTTAACCCCTATGCCTAATAGTATTTGTACCAAAAGATACCAGTCCTAAAAGAATCAGCATATCATTTCTTCACCCTCGATTGGGAGTCCTAATAAAATGGGGAAATCATCAAGATTAATGGTTGTATCTCTCTCTATTAAATAGAAAATATAGATATTAGACCTTTGTCTCCCAATAAGTGTTATGATGATAAGGTTATTGATAAATGTAAATTCATACCTTTCTACCCCATATAACCGTACATATTACAGATGGGAGAAGAATTTAGTAGGCGGTGTGATGTGAGTTAAGTGGTGTATCCTCTGTATTCTCATAGGTGGAAGATGAGAAACCCCTAAGAAAATCGAGAAACATTATTATCATAAATGGAAAGGAAGGGAACTCCCAATATATCTATATATGATATAATGGTTTTAATTTATATATAATGTAATACATTTTTTAAAATTTTCTATAAAATAAAATTTATAAAAAAAAATTTGAATTCAATATTGAAAATCACATATGATACAAGTTAGAATAAAATAAAATATTCAGACAAGAATTATAAGATATGTAGAAATGGTCAACACTGATAAAAACCAACACTCTTTCCTACTATCATAACACATTTTTATGATTGTGACATTCTACTTGATATATGGTGCATCATAGTCCCACTTTTCATTCTCAAGGATATTCCAACTCATATCTAATATGAGTAGACTTTGGCATTCCCTAATTGAATGCCCTAGTATTATAATGGTCCACAGTTAGCTTAATAGCAGGCTAAGTAAAATTATGTTATTCACATAGAGGTTTCCAGGGAGTTCTATAATAGTCTACAATTATTCTCAATACATATACTAGTTCTACATAGGGTTTTGGGAATATTTAGTATTTTTATATGCTATAATGACATGTGAACATGGATACCTTAGGGCCTAGAAAAAAATAAAATCACAGTGCTAATTTTTCAATAAATCCACTTTCTTTTGATCAATATTTCATGTGAGTGGGTCATGGAACTCTATAATCAATAAGTATCTCCCATCCCTATAAATTTATTAATCTTTAAATAGTGATATATCTTGTAAAATATTATCAATGTCTATTTAGATGTTTTGACCAAAGTGGAACCCATGATAAATACCCTAATAGTGTAACATCCCATGTAAATGAAGAATAATACATATTTCATATTTATTAATATTTGTGAATTAAATAGTAATTTTACATTAAAAGGGTTGCTATGTTCGATAGCGTACCTGATAGGAAACATGTGGTTTCTTTGAAATCTTACGTTGCACACTAATAATATATTATTAGTTTAAATGGTAGTTAACTCCTAATCGTTGTATTAGCGGGAATGAATGAAACTAACTAAAATATTATTATACATGTTTGTTAAATGTATTTACATTTATCCAATAAAAGTTAGAGGCTTGAAATGTGAATGAATCTAATTTTAAGCATAATTTACATTAAAAGGTTGATTTATCGCCTTTTAATGGTGAACCATTTTTAAATCTAGATTCGGTCACTTTAATAAATTATATATAACCAAATAAAATCCTTCTTTAGAATGAGGGTATCAAAATTTACTTTGTGTAAACATTTCGAATTTTTCCGATAAAGTTCATTTTGAATGAATAGTGAAAAATATTGTATTTTAATTCAAAAGTGCCTTTTAATCTAATTTATTTATATGGATAGATTATATTTTAATTGGTTTTAAAGTGAAATTAAAATATATTTTTACCATTTAATCCAATTTTGGTCATTGAATTTATTTCACATTGAAATTGGACATAAACAATTGTCAGTCTTTTGATAGTTATTGTTTCTTAAAAACACACTATTTGTTTTGATAACAGTAATAAATTTAAAAAATAATTAATGCCACTTCTATGATTTTAATTTGGAAAAATAGACATCATTTTTTAATTTGGAATATCAAATATAGCCATGTCTGAATTTTCGGTATTTTTCTAAAAGACATCAATTTTTGATGAATAGTGAAACCACTTAGTGGTAGTTAAAAAAACTGACTTTTTTATTTAAATGAAATTTTACCACTTCTGTGAATTGAATTTAAAAAATCTGACATTAATGGTTGTTTTCAAGAAATAAAATGTTCTTTATTAAGATGAAAAGAATTTTTGGTGAATAGTAACTTTTGACTTTTTTTACCGCGGTTAATGATAAATAAAGTAATTCAAGGTGAAAAGAATATTATAATAATTCAAAACAACCTTAAGACATTTCCAAACCTTATTGGTTGAGTAATTTACGATCATGGAAATCTTTGGGTTGATTTTTTTATCCATTTGACCCACTTGGGAGTGATAATGACAATATAGATTAATTAATTTAATGAAAAGACAAAATTGACATTAACAAAACTCTTTTAGTAATTAATTTTTATATAGTTTTATATAAGTAAAATTTTCGACAATAAATATTCATTGGAAAGATAATAATATTTCCTACATCATGGTATTTTTTTTATAATTGTTAGACATCAAATAAATTAAATTATTTCTGACACAATAATGATGCATTATTTACCTCATTAATAAATGATTTAAATATATAAGTTTAAATTGATTATAATTTCATCCAAAACCTGTCCAATTGTTATTGGATGATGTTATTTCGACCTTGAGTCATCTTATCTTTGACTATAATGATTTTGTACCATTATAAACCGAATATCAATATATAATAAAATAGTGATTTCACACTTTCCTAAAGAGCCCCTCCTCCCCCTTATAAAAGGAGACCACTTATCACAAATTCCTCACACCTCTCAGGCCATTTGACTCATCCAAACTCTACCAAATTATTCTCCCTACATCCCTATTCTCTTTCTAGAAGCCTTACCTTAGGCAGACGGCACTTGAGGAAGTCCTTTGGTTCAAACCAAAGGGAGTTACGCAAATTAAAGGAATCAATTTCTCTTAAATTGTTTTCTTTAGTTTTACTTCTCCAACCCTAAACTCTTTTTATTCCATTCTTTTATAACAAAAACAATATCATAAATAAACTAGTATGTTGTTATGAAAAATATTTGAACTACACTTACACACACCTCCATCTAATGGATGAAGAACATAATGTTTTTGTGGATGGAAAACTAACGTCTCACGAAATTATGACTATTCAATTACATCTTACCTCCTCTAATGGAGGCCATTATGATGGAACTGTATTTATATATGATATATATTATGTTTATGATTTCCTTATGCTTCTGTAATTCCCTATTATATCAAGCATTTATCGTTTCCATAGTGGGTAAATATGATAATCTCATTTGAGGAAGTGAGGACTACCACCCCCTTAATGTGATGTGGCTCATTAATGACTTATGTGGGATGTATAAAGGATAGAGTTAATGATATTATATATGCTATAATACTGGAATTATAATATACCTCTGTATCATTATGTTTTAATTCCATTAAAAAAAGAAATAGAAATGAAAGTAGCGTTCATGCATACGTACGGCTTACCGTCTCCATGAATGGTGCATTTCATATCTTACCTCTAAATGTTATGTACTATTATAAATACATCTATATAATCAATATATATGATATATATGATATCTAAATCCTGAATATCATTCTGGATATAGTGAACCTTTGACCACATGAATAACATGTAATTATAAGAAGTTCATTTTTGACTCAAGTACCAAATATCGACAAAACGATCCTTATTAATTTTAATGATTAAATAATGTTTATTACATGTTAATAAGTGATATAAAAGGAATAATAAACTTGAAAAAGGTTCTTAAGAAAGTAAAAATTAACTTTAGTTTATTATTTGGGATATTGATGAACGTTCGAGTCAAGTCGGACACGAGGTAAGGGATCTGACCTCTCTCTTTCTTTTCAAGTAGTCTCTTTTATGTCATTTATTTTATGATCCATGTTCTTATGTTGGAGGATGTTCTTTTATATTCACCATACTGTAATTTTTATTTTAATATGAAGAGATACCCCCTCTTACTCTCATCAATTAATTTTATGAATTTTTAAGTTGCGCCGTTAGGCTGCCAAATTTTTGTAAGGGATTTTCTTATCTCATTTTTTATTACGTGGGATTTCCATTGTTCGCCACTATTTTTTTGTGTGGTGTATGTACTGCCCATGATTGTACCCTTTTTGTAATATAATTTCATTTTTGAGTATTTAAATCTTCATTGTATGATCCTTCATTCATGGGTTGAATGTTTCTTAAGTTACCATATATGTAAGGGAAACTTTTAACACAATTTCCATTCGTTGTGTTAATCTTCTAATTCTTGATTATGTCATGATATGATTATTTATGGAATCACTATTTATTATTTGTGTAGTAATTTCCACTCCCCTTTATTTGGATATACTTTTGATACACATAATTACTCCATTGATAAATTCTCAACTCATCGATATGAACTTGATAAGAGTACTTTTAACTCATTCTCTATTTATTGTGATAAACAACCTCTTCATTGGTGTTGATTTTACAAGAATATCTGTGAATGTCCTCTAACTGATTTACACTGAATATCCAATCATATTGAGTGTATTTATATTTGTCACACATAATTATGTAATTGATTTATCCTTAATCTAAGGATACCATCTTTATAAGGTATTTCATCTCAATTTACATTTCCATTGAGACTTCATTGTTGTTATGCACCAATTCACTTTTATATGGTGTATATACTATACTTTTACATATTATATCATGAATCCATTTATTCTAATGATATTATAAAGTTCTGATAAAATGTTATTCCTCAGTTATTTTTATTCAAGTGTCTCTCTTTTTGTTAAAAACTCTTTAACTAAAATATCGTTTTAAATGTTTTAAAGATTTATTTTCTAAATATTCCTCATTAATGTCCATGATTTCAAAATGGGGATTATGATTTATTTATATGTGAATTAATGTTTTCAAATGATAATTCATTTAAAATATTCAAAGTGGTATGGGACACTTTGATTCATAAGTCTCTTTTTAAATGGTTTTGAAAATGATTTGATAAAACAATGTTCATTTAAATATCTTGATTTGATATATTGGAATGTGGAAATGTTATATTTCCTTTATAAATGTGTTATGGTTATTTGGAATAGTTTACATATACGGGTGGTTCCGTGATAAACCTAGGGCATGGGAGCCCGAGATAGCTCTCCAATTCATTCGGTAACGTGGTGGAGGTGAATGTGATGTTTATCCTAAGATATTTAGGGAATATACCATGATGGGTATTCCAAGTGTAACTCCCTATGTAGCTGTGATAGCTACAATGTATGTTTGATATGGATTCCATAAGTAACCATTATTATTTATTATTTGTGTTTTTTATTCATAAATCTTATGATTTTATATGGTATGTTATGATTGAAAAGTACGGTTTCATTGATTTATATTTATTGATGGGCTAATGTTTTCCTTCCTTATTTTATAACCCTTACTGAGATTTTTATGCTCATCCCAAGTTTTTGAAATGTTCTCCACAGGACATAAAGATGAATAGGTTCAAGGATGGGATCAAGGAAAAGTCTTTCTATCTAATACATGGAACTATACATCTTTCGTTTTAAGAGTTTTTATTTTAGGAAAAAATGGATTCTGAGTAGTATTGTCTACTTGTAATATTCAAGTTGTAATGTAATAGTTAAGGCTTAATTCTCTAAAACTCTAACCCTAAAAAGATCCTCAATGTAAATTATTCATTTAATTTAATATTATGTAATTTTTAAGACCAGTTCCTTATAAATATTCCTATTGGTAATGATTGATAAAGTTCTCCACACATTGATGAAATGTATCACGTACTATAATAGTTATTGATAGTTTATGAACACCATAGAATTCATCTTTTATGTTCTCAATAGTATTATTGTTCATATATCCATATCTCTTACCACCATCATGTAATCATAAACATCATGATTGGCCATTCATATTCCCTCTAGCCACTCATCAGTTTTTCCTCATTATCGATTGTATATAGAAACATCTCAACATGAATGTATTTAAAAGGATAATATAAATTATGTGAATAGATATATGTATAAGAAAACATACCCAACTTTATGATCAATTTCTTTATTCACTCATATTTAAAATTATTATAGATATTACAAATAGTATGTTTGATGAAATATAGATGAAAAGCATTATGTTCACACCATAAAAGTACATCATTATTAAAAACCTCTATAATATCTCAATGATGATTATATACCATGCAAAATCCATGTATTTTCATAACATGGGTGTGTGTATAAGGAAATCACCTACTCAATGATTCAAATTTCCCCTTGTCAACAATGGAGAATAAATGTTGGACTAGTGCATGATTACCATTCTATAAGGCTATAATGAGAAGAAAACTTGTATAATTACCATAATCCAAAGTTTTATTCACATGACTAAACTGTTTCAATAAGAAAATGTGGTGATACATGAACTAACTACCTAGAATAGCCTAGGTAACATCACCATCATTTGATCAACTTTATGACCTTGGGAGACATACTTAATGGTGTCAAGATGAAAAATGCCATGTTTTTTGAGAGACCATAATAAAATTAGTTGTATAAGAATATTATATGATTCATCATTATCACCATACTGTTTTATATCTTAATTTTTTTTCTATCTAAGGATTGATATATGGTATCCTATATTTGAAATATTGTTGTATTCATTACTAGATCAGAGAATTAGTAATTTCTGAACATGTTCGTATCATCTAAATAATAGGTGCTGATAAAAATTCAATGCCTAGTACAACATTATTTTGTGATAGGCTTGGGTAGGAAAAATTATTTGGGACATTTAACTTAGATATCTTCCCACATGAAAAATGTTTATAAAATATTATAAACATTAAACCATATTTCTCACACCGAATAATGTATTTACTTTTTTTATACATCAACCATGAATGAAAAAATTCTTTAGATGTGGTATTACTTAAACAAATTTTCAATTCACTTTTAATTTGAAAATATATTCCAAAATATAATGTTTTATAAATTGATGATGTGTTACCCAAAATTACATGTAATTTTTTAATTGGTGTAATGAAATCATAATAAAACTGTTTTGTACATGAAATTACCTCTATTAATGAAGTAAATAACAAATTATGGTTAAAATTTTTTGGTTCATGACAACCCAAGAATGAAATATCTAAAGTCCTATTAACCACATTTTCATCACCAACCACATCTCCTATCACATCATCAAATTAATCCTCACTAGACGAAGTATCATTCATTAAATTTGGGGTATCAATTGGAAAGAATATTATAGTTTTATCAATATTTTGGCCACCTTAATTATTATTAACCACATTTGATATTTCAAACCTCCTATTACATGGATAAGAAATATATATTATTGGATTAATATGGCTGTACCAAAATTCATATTGTTTTGAAGGACTGATTTATTTGGATTTCCAAAAGAAGACTTTTTAGAAGATGGTTACACCTCATTTGTAATACAAATTTCTTCACAAAATTTCATTAAATAATAATTACATTATTTCTTGAACAAAAATGATGGTTCCACCCAATAAAAAACTAAAAATTAAATTTTGTTTCCAAACACTTTTGAGGAAAAAGTGGGAAACCAAAAAACACATTTAAGGAAAAGTGATAAACCAATCTTGACTTCAAAAAATACCACATTAAAACACCATAAACCCAAACCAAAACAAACCACAAGCATCAGATACATATCATAATAACCATATACTTCACAACATCCATCATAAGGATCCTCCTCTACAGTGGCTAATTCCCACTCAGTAGTTGGTTTGTACTACAACAAGATATTAATATACTTTGGTTTCTCCAATGAAAGCAGTGTCGAGTACAGATGATTGACTGCATGAAATTTTTTAAGAGTGAGGAGAACCCCTATTTCCTTATTATAAGAAGATCATGTCTTCATCAGCTTCAGTAGGTAAGAATAAAAAATCCTTATCCTTCTCCCTGAAGCATCATGCATAATTCCTTCACATTCTAGAATATTAATTTTTATTTCTAGAACAATATAACTATATGATGGTCTTGAAATACCACTGACATTTTCATTATATTTCCCAGATACATATCACCCTTTACCAATGGTTTTCATAGAGCTGTTACCCTTGAGTCCATCTTTACATACAATCAACTATGTGCTCATATTAATATATATCGGAACATGTCACTGCACCACATTTTCATTCCTTCCAAGGGACCGCTTTCCCTTAGAAACATCCTCAACCACTTCCAGCTGATTTTTGGACATATCCTGCATAAGGGCGTCTCCATGATTTTGATTTTTACCTGACCATGTGTCCTTTAGTTTTGGAAATTGGGAGTAGTCCTTCTGCCCCCTCCCTCTCTTCCTCTTCGGGATCTTCAACTCCTCATGAACCACTGCAACTCTGAAATCCTCCTCAGACTCCACACCTTCTGAAATTCCCGCATCATGATCCTAGGTCGGCTCCTGTGTAAAACCTCAGTGCCCAAACATACAAATGAGTAGTGAGTGTGTGTACCATCACAAACCTATCCCTGCCCAACTAATTATAGCTTAGTGACCCCCAAAGTAGAGATACTATGATTTATGGTGATCTTGGGTACATTCACCAATCCCTCCATCTAAAGAACAATTTTATTTCAATGAAAATTCCCACCTTCAGCATGAGTCTCCTCAACCTGTGATATTATTTCTTTACCCCCATCCCAGTTCCTCAAATCCTTTTTGATCTGAAAAAAGACCACTAACATGGAGGGTTCAAGACCCTACCTTGACAAAGTCTAGCACTGCATCGTGCTAGCTGCTTCCACCCAATTACCATCATCGAACAGAAGATACATAATGTACCATAGGCAAATAACTTAATATTTCTATATGATTTATTTTATTACTTGACAATATCTTAATTTTAGGAACTATGAATCCTCATATAAACTTTGTCTAATGACATATAATCATGATGATTAGAAACCCTCTTTAGTGTTAAACTACATCTAAGATACTGATCATTATAAATTACTTCTCAATTATAGAATTTGGGAGTTTACATGATTACCTAGAAGAAATTTTATTAATAGGTTATATATATTTTTATTGCATCATCAAATCCAAAACATTATTTTAGTTATGGTTAAACAAATATGTCCTGATCTTGATATTTTTTCTACGTATTGGTTTACCATTATATGATATACCCACCAAGTCCTAGGGTAAAACTCCTTAAGCCTTTATTATCTTGGATTTTAGAAATAATTATTCTATTCTCATTTATGATACACTAATCCATCATCAATCATTGTCATCTTCTATGGAACTTCCTTTTATTATAATATTACTAACATGAATGATAAGGGTTCAAGGGGTTTGATATATATATATAATTTTACCATGAATTTACAATATCCTTGGTAATTTGTGAAATAATTCAACAGGGGTGGATGCCTTTGGGGGTTGTGAAATCTTTTGTTAGTCACAAAATCCTTTGGTAGTTATGAAAAACATTGATTGTCATGAAAGAATTTGGTAGTGGAGAAATACATTTGTAGTTTTTAAATACTTTAGTGTTAGTGAAATCCACCAGTACTGATAAAATCCTTTGGAGGTAGTGGAATAATTTTGTTATGGTCAAATAATTTAGTAGTCATGAAAACAATTGGATATGGTAAATGCATATGGAACCAGGGAAATCCTTTTATAACAGAGAAATAATTTGAAAGTGGAAAAATCCTTTGGCACTAGTGAAATACTTTTATAGTGGAGAAAGCCTTTTGTAGCAGTGAGAGACATCGTTATTAGTGAAATCATTTTAAGCCCACAAAATATTTTGGCAATGTTAAGCCTTTAATATCAAGGAAATCTATTTGTAATTGTGGAAGACTTTGGTAGTTTCAAAATTCTTTGGAAATAGGGAAATCCATTGGTAGTAAGGAAAACCTTTGGTAGTAATGAAAGCCTTTAGTAGTCATGAAATCCTTTAGTAGTGGTCAAATCCTTTAGAATTTGTGAAATATTTGTGTATTTTTGAAAGAATTTAGCATATGCGACACCCTTTGGCATTGGTGAAAGCCTTTGGTAGATGAGAAATTCATTCAAGGTTGTAAAATATTATGGGAACGCAAAAAGTCTTTGGATGTTTTGAAAACCTTTTAAAATCTCTAATTCCATTAACAGTCATGAAAACCTTTGGAATCCTTAAATGACTTTGATCATTGTAAAAGCCTTTAATAGTCATAAAAGATATATTGATTGATTTTATTTTATAAAAAAATACAACATTGTATTTATATGAATTTTTAAAAACCAATTTTTCATTTTAAATATGTATATAAAAGAAACATTTATTTTCTATATTTTTTTAAATTACAATTAAATGACCCTTTTAATTATTGTGAAAATCAATATGCATTCATGAGATTTTTTCAATACATTATTTTATGATAATACATTTTCATTAATTTATAATAAATTAAAAATAATAAATGATGTTTAAATTTCATTTATTGTTATTATTATTAAATTTTCATCATACATCAACTTTAACAGTTAGTTGAACAATTTTATTTAAAATATTATAATTATAAGGAGGAATATGATATGGGTTAGTTTTATAATAAAATGATAAAACATTCACATCCTAAGGGTAAATATTTATAGGGTTGGATCAACTGAGCTAATAAAATAGTCATTCATTTTCAACTACCATGTAGAAATTCAACACTGAACATCATCATCTCATTTGACACATTTTTTTCAACTGTACTCATGCACAAGTTAAAGCTACCTGGAGGTTTTGATACATCACATGTCATAAAAAATTAAATTTAAACTAATTATTAATAATTATAAATGAAAATAAGAAACAAATATATATTGTTTATTCTAATTATTGATCATAATTCATGTATTTAAACTCTTGATAAATTAAATTTCTCAATTTAGTACATCATGTAAATAATTTAGTTTTATATACTATAAATGTTAAAAAATTAGTACATCATCTAATAATATTTAAATCATTCAAAAATCATATTTATATTTAGTAAATAACTTGACATAAATTAAATATTACTAATAAAATATTATTTAAATCATATAATCTATATATATTTTATGAAATCTTAAAAATAGATTAACAATATACATAAAAAACATGAAAATGATATTTAAATAAATAGATTTTAACATCCTGAAGATTGTAGATAATAATTTGATAAATTATTTTCAATCTCACAGAACCTCACTTCAAAATCAGAAGAAGGGAATGAGGAAATTAAGGGGTGACCCTTTTTATTAGTTTTTTTCTAGGAGACAATGACCACGTTCATGCCTACAATTTTTTACAAGCACATGTCGTATGAATGCTATTCACACTTTTTCTTGGGTGGTGGAGTAAGTGTGAACCTTGTTCATTCTTATCAAGATACAAATTTTATTTTAAAAAACTAACCCCATCTTCTATTTCTATTGACAAAAAAGTTTATTTATCACCCTATTTTTTATTTATAGTGACATGTGAGAAAACCTATAATTATTTATATGTTTTCATATAAATTATCTCCCTATTCATCTTCCAATTTTTATCATGTTATAAATTAATATAATAAACATTTTAAAAACATGACATGATAATATGAAATTTAATGGAACTTGGTTTGATTACCATGAAATAATATATTTTTACCCTTTGAATACTCAATATAAGATTTTATATCGTCCTTTTGTAACATCCCATCTTAGATCAACCTTTTCATTGTGGAAAATACCACATATACTTGATTGATCTCCTTGATCACCATAGCTGGACGGCTAGAACAAAGAGATTGAAAGCATCACATGGATAATAAATCATCATATAATGATCCATATTAACAAAACATACATTATTTGACTAAATTTGATACATTATAAATTAATACCATAAATCATAGATGATACTTTAAATATAATCCAACATATACCTGAAAGTTATAAAAAACACCACGAATAACCATATCCTAATATACAAATTATGAAATAATACAACTGAAGTAAATTAGAATAATAGTGTAAAAAACATTCCATAAACACCTCAAACTCTTCCAGTATCATCATATGACCTAAGAGTTCTACTCCATGTTACTCAGGGTCACTACCTATACATTCATGAAAATGTGTATAACTAAAGACCCATGGCATATGAATGTACGTGGTTTAAAAAATACATCATAATAAGACACTACTAAGATCACAAAAGTATCATGGTTCCCAACATAATCATCTATTCATTATGAAAATGAATACTATAATTTAATGTAAACAGTCATATTAGAATAAAAAATTTCAAATTATTATTTAACTAATTTGACATAAAGTATAACTACATTGAATATTTTTTGTACAAAATCAGTATGTTCATTTAAATATATTATTATTAAGCTCATAAATTAAAATGTTACGATACTAAACACATGGAATCAATCCCCTATCATCTAACTCATGACATAGCCAAATTCATGAAATAATCCTTACATTTTTAAAGTCATGAAAATATCATTCAAGCCTCCCATAATGATTAACCATCATCATAACCAAATTCATGGATGTATTATATCTCTTCTCATATATTTCCATTACAATTTCATAAAAAATATGCTTCCAAATATAATATTTACTCATCACATTATCAAATAATGACCAATTTAATTATAGAATTACACCAATAGAACAATTAAAAAATTTATCATTATATTATTCTAAAAAAATAATTTCAAAATCATATAATATACCATTAACTCTACGAAAATTCAAACAATTTAGTTGTTTATACATGCACATTTCCCACTCATTTACTTGAACATCCAAAATTAACATCATAATTAAATCCAATTTTAACTACCTCCAAACATACCGTAAGAATTACCTAATACATAAAAATTAGGATATCATCTCAAATGTAATTAATGATCATTTACACAAATTTTGTCACATTAACCCATGATAAACACCACATAAATTTTTCCCATTAACTTTTTTATCACTTATCATTTTCAACTCATAATAATAAAAAAAATTACCATATATTTGATATCAAATATGAAATTAAATAAATTAACATTACATTTATGTTTAATCAAATGATCACATTTTTCTTTCATTTAAAAAAATTATTATGCGACTCATTATTATTTGTTCATAAAATTTCCCAATTCAAAGACATAATTTTCATTATTCACAATACATAACATTTATATTGTTATACATTATTCCCCCTTTTAATCATCAAATTCCCAAAATATGTTTCCATCAATAAAATATAATCATAAAATAAAAAACCACCCCATTTAAATAAAACATCCATTTAAATGAATTAAATAACTCTCATAAAAAACTTATCAAAAATTTTGGATTTAAATGTAAATCATATATTTATGTTCAACCAAAAAATCATATTTTACATTCCAAAACCCAAACATATCAGAATTTAACCCGTTCCTATATTTTCATTACATAAACACAATCTTAGAAATTTTATATCACATATTAAACCCTTAATCATTATCAATTTCAACCAAATATCTTCCTATTTAAATCCTTAAACATCCACGTGATTTAGGAAAAATATTTTTTAATACATAACCAGACCAGAGGTTTTTGAATCAACCATGGAATATAAATTCCAAATTTCTGGCACCTATTATATTATAAATTCACATACTAAAAATCTCTATAAACCACGATTTATAAGAATTTAATATTCCACTTTCTTTCTTTTAACATCGATAAATACTCAATATGTTAAATATAACCTAATAAATATTTATAAATTAGGATACAATATAATAAAATCCTTTAGATTGGATAATCGTTATGTTAGTCCATGCTATAAAGGATAAGCCATGTTTTTGGATGGTATATTTTTTGTGACATATGTTTATCGGGATACCATATTTTTTACATGTTATCTCATAGATACCACATGATACATGTGTTTGTACATTACGTAAATTGATGTACACTCAAAGTGTTCACTGACATTGGATGAAGTAAGTATAAATGGAATCAATGTTTCTTGTTGTTACAACAGTTTCTTAAAATTTTTATGTACATAAATCAGGTGAATATATACATTATGTGTGTTGATTCATTGAAATAAAAGGGAAATTTGTAGATAAATTTTAATGTACGGTGATATCCTAGGGATGTTTTACACATGACAATGGAATCATATAGTGGTTGTATTTTTATTCTAATTTCCAGTTATTTCTCCTGTATAGTTTTATGAAACATATACTTGGGTTATGATATAATTTTGTTGAATACATATTATCATTGAGAATTATTAGGATAGAGTTTTGGAATTTATTTATGATGAAGAAAAATTATTCTATTGTTTATGTTTATAGGAATTTTTTATATCGATTTAATTTGCAATGATTTATTTTAAGGTAAATTGATTCCCTAATTGATTCTTCTAAACCCTCAATGCTAGTTTTCAATATAAGAACCTGACATTATAAAATTACTTAATATTTAATTAAATGAATAATTCACATTGAAGATATTTTCAGGTTTAGAGTTTTAGAGAATTAGGCCATAACTATTACATAACAACGTGAATATTACAAGTAGACACTACTACTTAGTATCCATTTTTTTATAAAATAAAAACTCTTAAAAAGAAACATGTCTAGTTCCATATTTTAGATAGTATGACTTTTCCTTGATCGCATTCATGACCCTATTCATCATTATGTCATGTGGAAAACATTTCAAAAACATGGGATGATCATAAAAATCTCAGTAGGAAATACACAAAGAAGGAACTATTAGTTTTTCAAAACAACAAGTAAACCATGAATACTTTAACATAAGTAATACTTTTCACCTTTATGAAGTAGTAAATAATCTTCAATGAAAAAAAGTTCACTACTTACTCTTTTTTAAACAAATGATTACCTATATAAAGAACACAGAACATATAAAAGTAACTTGAATCATAAACATAATTAAATGGAATAACCGTACGGTCGACTTCCACACATGTCACTAAATGAAATAGCCATACAGCTGACTTCCATACCCAGTGCATTGGTGTTTATAACATAACCACCCATCCTTGTATTCATGAAACCACCTGTCATTTGGTTTATCATGTAACCACCCATCAAATGTCCATGTACCATTATAAAATCATATGACAGGAAACAAATATAATGAAAAGAAATCATTTCCACATTTAAATCACAATATATCAATTAAATATATTGATATAACAAATCTATTATCAAAACCATTTTCAATACCAAAAAACATAATAGAGTGTATGGTATTCATTTTCTTTTAAAAACATTATGCCTTGTTGAGGAAGCCAGAGATCAAATAATACTCGCAACAGCAGAAAGGTTGTTGTCACCGCATACGTTAAAAGAAAAATTCCATTTTTTCATTTTGTAAAAAGATTCATAGAGAAATATTCCAATTTAATGGAATGAAAAGTGAAAGGTGTTTATACAGAGTATAGAAGAATGTATTGTATTAAAACAAAATATGCCTCAATGAAAGCAGATTGAGATGAAGTCCTTTACAAAGATGGTATCCTTTGATTAAGGATAAATCAATGACATAATTATGTGTGAAAAATATAAATACACCAAATATAAGTGGATATTATGTGTAATACAAACATAGGTACATCACACATATTCATATCACGACATAATCAAGAAGTAGAGGTTTATCCCAAATAATTGAAATTGTGTAAAGAAGTTCCCTTACAGAAATCTGACAGCCTAACGACGTCCCATTAAAATTCCGAAAATGAGTTTATGAGAGATTAAAAGGATATCTCACCACTTGGACATAAAATTTACATCAATAAGGATATATAAAAACATATCCCAACATAAGAAGATATAAATTAATAGACCTGACAAAATGAAGTCTTTTAAAAAGAGGAGGGTGAAAGGTTCTCTTAGCGATTTGTGTAACTTTTGAAACGTACACCCCATGACAGAAGGATCATACAATGAAGATGTAAATACCCATAAGTTAAATTATATTAAAAAAATAATACAATAATGTGTATTACACACACCACACAAAAGTAAATAGTGGAAAAATGTACCAGGAATCTCATGGGAATAAAAATGAGATGAAAACCCCTTACCTCGTTGTAATCAATCGAGTCGTTTGAACAACAGATAATAAACACAAAATGACTCACATAATACCATGAAGATAAATAAAATAATGATAATATAGATGAAATGTCAGTATACAATACACCACATGCAATAAATAAGTGGCGAACAATGGAAATATCACGGAATTAAAAGTGAGATAAGAAATCCCTTACCTCGTGTCCGACTTGACTCGATCATTCTTTAGTCTCCTGAATAATAAAATAAAGTTAATTTCTTCTTGATTAAGAACCTTTTTCAAGTTTATTATTCATTTTATATCACTTATTTCCATGTTATAAACATTATGTAATCATTTAAGTTAATAATATTTTTTTGTCGATATTTGGTACTTAAGTCAAAAATGGACTTCTTATAATTACATGTTGTTCATGTGTTCAAAGGTTCATTATATCCAGAATGATTTTAATGATTTGGATATCATATATATCATATATATCCAGAATATACATGTATTTATAACAGTATATAACAATTATAGGTAAGAAAGGAAATGCACCGTTAATGGAAACGGTTAGCTGTACGTACACATGAATGCTACTACCATTTCTATTTCATATTTAATGGAATTAAAATAGAATTATACAACGTAGTTTTATAATCCCAGTATTGTATCATATATAATATAATTAAACCTATCCTTTATATGTACCACATATGGTATGAATGAGTCATATCACATTGAGGGGGGGTAGTCCGCAGTTCCTCAAATGAAATTATCATGATTACACATAATGGAAACCATAAAGGTATTCTATATATATAAAAATACATAAGCATAACGAAAACATAAAAATAATACATATCATATATAAATACGGTGACATATTAATGTCCACCATAATATGTGTCAAAATAAGATTGAACAATCATCGTTTCGTGAGGTAGTAATTCGCCACCCATAGAAACAGTATGTTCCTTAACCATTAGACGAGGGTGTGTGTGAGAGTAGGTACAATCCTTATCCTAAAAAATACTAGTATATTGAGGATACTGGTGTTATTATGGGGTAAAATTATAAGAAGATAGTGGTGAGTGAAGAAGGAAAATAAAAGAAAGAAACAAGAGAGAATACATTACCTGTAAATTGGGTAACTCGTTTTGATTTGAGAAAAGGATTCCTTGGAAAGACTTCTAACCAAAGTGAGGATTCTAGGAGTACGATAGGGATGTGGAGAGATAAAATGAGCAGGGGTTGGACGATCCAAGTTCATTATAGGTGAGGTTAAGGGGGTAAAGGTGGGGGCCTTTTATAAGAGGGAGGAGGGTCACTTTTGGAACGTCTTGAAATGTTACATTATTATAAAATGATTTTTTCATATTTTAAAGGTCTCATAATGATATATTATGAGGTCAAAGTGATAAGGGTTCGAAATCCACCCATATAATATGTTTTCAACAAGTTTATGTCTTATATTTTACATTATATTTTCATTTTATTTATATCATTTATCAATGAGGTAATCACTCAGTCATCATGGTGTCATAAATAAATTTATTTATTTAATGTCTAAAAATTAAAAAATATTAACAAGATGTAGGAAATAATTTTTTATTACAATTGAATATTTGTAGTCTAAGAGATCATTTATTTAAATAAAATTAAAATTGTTTTACTTAGGATATACAAACCTTTGTTATATTTCTCTTCTTTTTAAAAAAAATGTCATAAATGTCACTCTCACACCCATGTGACTCAATGGGCCCTCATGTTTGGTATAAAGACTCTTATGGTTTACCAGGACACAAAAAAGTGTACTTGGACACATGTTGTGGTAATTTTATATTATTATGATATTATTTTATTACCCTTAACTACACGATTACCAATTAATCACTATAATTAATGATAATTGTTGTCGTTACTATTCAAAATTTTCAAAAACAAAAGAGTATTAATTAAATATTTTGTACCTTCTAATCCCAAATATAGATTCCATTTTACCAAATTCCTAACATAGAAATTTCAGTAATTAATTTAAAAATAATTCTCATTGTCAAAACCATAGATGGGTTTTTAAGATGTAAAATCTATCAAAAGATTGATTTGTTTTTATATCCAATTGAAAAGTGAAATTACTTCCAATGAAATACATTGTATTAAGTGATAAAATCATGATTTAATTACACATTAATATTTATTAAAAGGACCATCTAACTATATAATTATATTAGATGAAAAAATAGTTTTGAAGTAATATGCATTATTTTTCACTATTCATTAAAAATGAACATTTGTAAGATAAATACCAAAAATTTATCCAAAATAAATTTGTTCTTCCATATTCAAAAATGATTTCCATTTTATGAAATTCAAAACATAAGAGTTTCATTAATTAATTTTATAATTAATTTTCATTGTCAAAAGAAATAGCGTGTTTTTATGAAACAATATCTATCAAAAGATTGACACTTGTTTATGTCCAATTTCATAGTGAAATTAAATCCAATGACCACCATTGGATTAAATGGTAAAAATATATTTAAAATAAACTTTAAACCTATTTAAAAATATAATATATCCACATAAATAAATTAGATTAAAATAAGGGTTTGAATTAAAATACGACATTTTCACTATTCATTAAAAAAATGAACTTTATCAGAAAAATAACAAAAATTCACACAAAGTAAACTTTGATGTCCAGATTCAAAATAAGGACTATATGTTTTCTAATATAACATATAAAATTAAAAAAAATTAGTTTTAAAAATGGTTCGTCATCAAAATGTGGTTAATCCACATTTTAAATAAAATTAGAATATTTATACTTTAAATTGAAATATTTTTATATATTATTCCTCTAAATTTTATTGGATAAATGTAAAAATATTTAACAAACTTATATAATCATTTTTTAATTATCTCTCTTCATTCCCTCCAATACAATGGTTAGGCGTTAACTACCATTTAAAATAATATTATTATATTATTAGTGTGTAACCTTGGATTTCAAAGAAAATCGTTGCTTCGTACTAGGTACGCCATCGAACATAGAATTCCCTTTAAATTAATATCAACTTTTCATTAAAAAATATTAATAAATATTAAAAGGTCATATTCTTTATTTACCTGGGATGTTACATCATTCCCCCTTTTGGGAATTGCGTCTTCGAAATTTTAAAATTGGGCCCAAAATCTTCATTGAAATCCCCACATCGGAAAAGGAGTAAATTAAACTATCACTTTAAAAGAAAGAAAGAAAATTACAAAGGTAACCTGAGACAATAGATACTAGGATCCCATGAAAACATGGATATGGATGAGGAAACAAAGGGTCATGTTTTGATGGAGAGTTATAGAAAACATATTTAAGAGAATGTTAACCATCATAAAATCACAAACTTGTGATGGGTTAAACGGTATTTGATTCCCCAGTAGGAAATGTTAACAGACAACATTTTTGTTTTAAGATACATTTCATTGAGGAATTTATTTATGAGTTTAAGTGAATCATATGTAAACATACTTACTTTTCATGTAGAATTTCATCTCTTAGTAGATGTCTAACACAAACTCTGGTTTTCTCCAAAGGATGAGTATTAAGGATGACTTGTTCACATTAAGAGAGCTATAATCAAATTCTAGAGAATAACCTAATCCACAAATGAGAACTATATATTTCTAATGTCTTTATACCTTAACCAAAACCAAAATAGTTAGTACAAGATCAGATAATCCCCAAAAGGATAATCCTTTATAAAAAGGAAATCTACTCTTAATCTCCAAAAACATTCAAACAAAACCCAAAGTTCAACAAAGACCATTAAAAAAACAACCTTCCATAAAATTCTTCAAAAGTGATCCAAACTAAGATTGAAACCAAAATATCTGAATGATTTAATCACATTGTCTTCCAAGGTAAACCATAACATTTATCTCCAAATAACATCATTTACTCAAAAAGCCTCATATTGAAAATTAATTAACATAATCACATATTCTCATGATAGGTTAATCATTTTCATAAATAAACCAAATCATCATATGTCCACAATAAAAACATAGATTCTTCCAAACTAAAATTTCAACCATTATTCCATAATTGAAATCCATAGTATTTTATCTTCCTTATTCATATAGTGTTTCCTCAAAATAGAGAACGTCATCCACAACATACTATATCACTCAATCACTAAATAATATTTCTATACTAATTATATCTGTTCGATAAAACATTAGTTCCAAAAATAAACATATTCTTGTTCCATAAAATCATTTTATTAAAATAATAAGTCATACTAACCAGCGACATCAATTAGGTTAGTGGTAGTAGATGCACACTTGTTGCCCTTTGGTAGTGGGTTGAATTCCTGTGGCATTACCATATGTGACAGTTTGTAACCCATCCTATGGGTTGTCCTTTTTATAAAACCCAATAACAACCCTAACATGTTTTAACCTCAATGATTTCATGATACCTCTCATTTTCATCCCAATTCATTATGATCTCAAAATATTAATTATTGATGTCTTATTTCAGCAACAGATGATAAAATAAAATGATCCCAAAAATGAAGTACATCATACCTTGATCATGGTGTCCATTTGGTTTCATTGTCATCTTGTTCATGTAGGTAGAAGGTCCATGCATCCCAACAATTATTTAAAGATCCTACAAATTCATTTTCTTCCTCCATCCAAATACACCTTGTACAACATGGGTCATATGGGTGTTCACAGGAAAAAATTTTTGGAAAATAATCATGCATGACATATAATTTCAAGACATCTGATTAAACAAGATTTATATAAAATAGTCGGACCGAATATGAGTTGAAACTTTCAATTAATGTTCCATTTAAAATACCAAAGGTATGTTCTGAGAGACTATATTATAAAATAAAATATAAATAGGTCGTGTAAGGTTCTCCTACTTCAACACATTTTTTAAAATCTTAATATGCTTCAAAATCTTGTGATAAAGTAAAATTTATGAAAATGCCTTGATAATATTTACCTTTATTGAAAATATGAGAATATTGTGAAAATAGTATTTGTCTAAATAGAACCCCTGATACCCGATGATAATAAGGTATAGTGGAGGTGTTTCATATCTCAAACAAATGCGTGCAAGTGAGATGTATGCTAGAAAATTTTTCACAATCATCCGAACATGACTTTGCAATAATTATTGCAAACATGTCCTTAGGAAGAGATAGGAATTTCGTTTGATATCCTTCTCCTTCCATTTGTAACTGACATTACATGATCTGAAAAAGTTATAAAAAAAGGATTTAACTGAAATAATAGTCATAGGGACTAGCCATGTGTCTAAAAAAACTCATAATCCCTAAAGTTGTCTAAACCGACCATTGATACCAACTATAAGGACCCGAACTTATAAAATTATGTAATATTTAATTAAATGAATAATTCGCATTGAGGATCTTTTCTGGTTTACTGTTTTATAGAATTAGGCTATAACTATTACATAACAACCTATATATTACAAGTAGACACTACTACTCAATATCCATATTTTCATAAAATAAAAACTCATAAAAAGAAACATGTATAGTTCCATATTTTATATATCATGACTTTTACTTGATCCCATCCTTGACCCTATTCATCTTTATGTCCTGTGGAAAAAATTTCAAAAAATGGGATGATCATAAAAAGATCAATAAGGAATACACAATCAAGGAACTATTAGTTTTTCAAAACAACAAGTAAACCAAGAATACTTTGACATAAATAATAATTTTCACCTTAATGAAGTAATAAATACTCTTCACCGAATAAATTATCACTACATACCCTTTTGTAACAAAATGATTACCCATATAAAGAACACATAACATATAAAGGTTACATGTAACATAAACATACTTAAATGAAATAACCATACAGTCGAATTCCACACATGTTACTAAATGGAATAGCCATACAACCGACATTCATACCCAATGCATTAGAGGTTATAACAGAACCACCCATCCTGGTATTCATGAAACCACCCCTCATTTGGTTTACCACGTAACCACCCATCAAATTTCTATGTACCATTATAAAATCATAAGACATAAAATAAATATAAAGGATAGAAAACATTTCCACATTTCATTCACAATATAACTCTTAAATATATTGACAAAACGAATCCATTATCAAAACCAATTTCAATACCAAAACAAATAGAGTATATGGTATTTATTTTCTTTTAAAAACATTATGGCTTGTTGAGGAAGCCAAAGATCAAATAATACTAGCGACGGTGGAATGGTCGTTGTCACCATGTATGCTAAAAGAAACATTCCTTTTTCTTGTTTAGTAAAACAATTCATAGAAAAAGATCCCATTTGAATGAAATGAGAAGTCAAAGGTTTTTATACAGTGTATAAAATAATGTCTTGTATTAAAACAAAATATCCATCAATGAAAGGAGATTGAGATGAAGTCCCTTACAAAGACGGTATCCTTTGTTTAAGGATAAATCAATGACATAATTATGTGTGACAAATATAAATACACCCATTATAAGTGGATATTAACTGTAAAACAAACATATGTCCTTAACACATATTCATAGCACATCATAATCAAGAAATAGAGTTTTAACCCATAGAATTGTAATTGGGTAACGAAGTTCCCTTATAAAAATTTGACAGCCTAACAACGTCACTTTGAAATTCAGAAAATGAGCTGATGAGAGATAAAAATGGTATATCATCACTTGGACATTTAATTTACATCAATAAGGATATATAAGAACATATCCCAACATAATATTATATAAATTAAAAGGCCTAACAAAAAGAAGTCTTTAAAAAAGAGGAGGGAGAAAGGTTCCCTTACCGATTTGGGTAACTTTCGAAACGTACACCCCATGACAAAAGGATCATACAATGAAGATGTAAAGACCAATAAATTAAATTATATTTCACAAATAATACAATCATGGTCAGTACACACACCACACAAAAGGAAACATTTGCAAATGTATCATGAATCTCACAGGAATAAAAGTGAGATTATAAACCCCTTACCTCGTTGTAATCAATCGAGTCGTATGACCAAAAGATAATAAAAATCGAATTAATCCCATAATACCATGAATATAAATATAATAATGATTATATATAAAAAATTTAAGTACACAATATACCACATGAAATAAATAAGTGGCGAACAATGGAAATCTCACGGAATTAAAAGTGTGATAAGAAATCTCTTACCTCCTGTCCGACATGACTCGATCATTCTTTAATCTCCTAAATAATAAACTAATGTTAATATATACTTGATTAAGAAACTTTTTCAAGTTTATTATTCATTTTATATCACTTATTTCCATGTAAAAAACATTATGTATCATTTAATTTAACAATGTTCGTTTTGTCGATATTTGGTACTTAAGTCAAAAATGGACTTCTTATAATTACATGTTGTTCATGTGGTCAAAGGTTCATTATATTCAGAATGATGTTCATGATTTGGATATCATATATATCATATATATCAAATATATCATATAAATCAAGCATATAAATGTATCTATTATAGTACATAACATTTAGAGGTAAGAAATGAACTTCACCATTCATGGAGACGGTAAGCCGTCTGTACGCATGAACGCTACTACCATTTCTATTTTATATTTTATGGAATTTAAAAATAACGATACATAGTATTATTATAATTCTAGTATTTTTTCATATATAATATCATTAAACCTATCACTTATACGTACCACATATGGTATGAACGAGTCATATCACTTAGAGGGGGCGGTAGTCCGTATTTACTCAAATGAAATTATCGTGTTTACACATAATGGAAACCATAACTGTTTGATATATATATATATATAAATAGATGCATAAATAAAACATAAACATAATATATATCATATATTAATACAGTGACATATTATTGGCCACCATGATAGGTGTTAGAATAATATTGAACAATCATCGTTTCGTGAGGTAGTAATTCGCCACCCATAGAAACAATATGTTCTTTAACCATTAGATGGAGGTGTGTGAGAGTGTTTAAAGACCCGTAAATTTCAAGGAAAATTTTTTTCTTAATTTTCTTTGTAGTTTTACAAGAACTCAGTTTCTGACGGCACCTGATTCTGAGGCCCAGTGTGCCCGGAATCATTTTCCGATGTTTGGCTTGGGTACGTTCAGTGAATGGACGAGCGGGTTTTTCTAACTTTTGAACCGGTGCCCGGAATCGAATTCTGAGGGCACCAATAAAATCGTAGCGCTGATATTCACATAGAAACGCCTCTTCCATAGTTGCATTTGCTCCGGTGTGGTTTTTAATTTTTGGGCTTAAAGTTATGAAATAAAATAATTTTTCGACAACTTTATTTTATTTCACTTATGTCACTTGAAGCCACTTGAAAGCCACTTAAACTGAGTTAAAATTGATAGGATACTATCCAGAAATATCCTACCCCCTTGGTAGGATATTTGTGAGGTGGGGCCCGTAAAAACCCGTCATTATGAAAGTCAACTGACGCGTTTTCTTAAATTCTTAACAGACCATTTAATTGGGCGGTTTATTTCGTGAATTAAATGGGCAGTTTCTTTTGTTGAATTAATTCAACGAATTAATTCAATCATTTCTTGACCAGTTTTCAATTCGTTGGCGTAATAATAAAATAAGGCCAACGCACGACCTCTGGTTATTTGCACGATGAGAGGATTTGATAGAATCCTTGTATCTTCTTTCTCCTTCGTGAAGAACGCGAAGAACGCGAAGAATGCGAAGAACGCGAAGAATGCCGTCATCTGCGGAAATCGAAGAAGCCCAAATCCGAGACGTTCTTCCCCGCCCCGATCTCCGATCACCAACCATTTGAGGTGAGTGATTTCGGGTTTCTTCTACAAGTTCTTTTTGGTTTAAAACGAAACACAGATTTAATTATTTATAATTTAAATCTGTTGTTCTTGGTCCGTTGAGTTCGCCGACTCAATGCCGGATTCTGCGACGACACGACGCCTTTCCGCGACGACGCGACGATCCCCTCCTTCTGCGATGAACAATTCCACGGAGAATGTGCGTTCGACAACGACTACGAGGTATGGAATTATTTTGGAATTACCCCTTTTTATATTCCCGTAAATGTTACTTTAAAAAGTTAAAGAACCGGATTTGTGAACAATTTTAAACTTATTAAAATTGTTGTTTCCTGTGTGGAATAAAAAATTCTCCCGTTGTTTATATCTAACGCGGAGGGTGCGGGCCAAACGAACACGGCCCGCCAACCCTCCGTCGTTCTTCGTTCTTGTGCGGATTTGACGGGCGACGACAGAACGTGCCGCAACGGAAGATTGATGATCCCGCAGTGAAGAACGAGTCCCGGGAGGAGCAACGGCACAGACGTGAAGAAAAACGGGCCACCGGAGTGACTCCGGCGGCCCGTGGAAGCCGGCGGCGGCAGCGCCCAGCGCGCCGCCGGACGAGACCGCCGCGGCACCGGCCACGGCGGCGGCGCTCAAAGGACGCGGCTGAAGCCGCGTCCGGCGCTAGGGAGACACCCCGCGGGTGTCCCACGGGTGTCCCGCGGGTGTCATGCGGGGGCGGCGGCTCCCCCCCGCGTCACTCGGGACGCAGCTTCAGCCCCACCCGGTTGTCTGGCCGACACCCCGCGGGTGCCGCGGGGGTGTCACGCGGGGCGGCAGCTCCCCCCGCGTCGGCCACTCGGCCGCTCGGCCGAGCCGGGCCGGGCGGGCCGAGCCAGACCGGTCAGACCGGGTCAGACCGGGTTGGACCGGGACGGACCGGGTCGGACCGGGTTCGGCCGACCCAGGGTGGGGTCGGGCCGGGTCGGCCCGGGCCCGGACCCCCCGTCTTCGGACGATTTTTTTTCAAATGGTCGTATCCTGAGCTACGGGCCTCCAAACGACCCGCTGTCTGGGGAAACGCGATCCTTGGATCGAGACGATCGTTTCGGTATATCGCACTCAAGGTTTTGCAAAACCTTGTGTTCGGCCGGGTTGGTTCGTACACGAAACCAACCGGGCCTTCAGAGCGGAAACGCTCATATCTTGAGCCACGGACGTCTGATTGACATGCCGTCAGCTTGGTTGAATTCCTCTATGTGAGATGGATCTTTTGGCTCACTCCGCCCGAGGTTTGGACGTAGGTGGAGTACGGTATGGTTGGTTTTGCCTTAAAAACCAACCGGGTCCCTAGGACGAAAAAGCCAATAACTCTCAGACCGGGCGTCCGATTGACGCGCCGTCTGCGACGTTGAGTTCATGTTGATGATAAAGAACTTTTGGATACATCAACTTCGGACTTTGTGACAGCTGATGTATCAGCCTCTCGGCTCGTGGAGCGGACCCTCCCGAACGAGCTTGATGTGTGCGGAACCCTAGAGCTGGCTGCGACTGCTTCTTCAACAGCGACGACTGTGCAGAGATCCTTCGTGGACTCCGAAGACGACCGTGAAGAGATCCTCTGTGGACTCCGAAGACGACCGTGCAGAGATCCTCAGTGGACTGCGGCGACGACTGTGCAGAGATCCTCAGTGGACTGTGACGACTACTGCACTCAGCGATCCTACGTGGATCAGTGCTATAGGTCCTGTGTGGGCCTGGTCCTGTGTGGACCCGATCCTGTGTGGGTCCGATCCTGTGTGGGTCAGTGCTCAGCGGTTCTGTGTGATCCAGTGTCTACAGGTCCTGTGTGGGCCCGATCCTGTGTGGGTCATTGCGGGGGTTAGTTACCTATTGATCCTTCATGGGTCCGACGGCTTAGATGGATCAGTGATCATCTTTATCGTCATCCGAAAAAGTATACCAGTGTGAGCTGAATCTTGAGTTACTCTCCTTTCTGGATTATGTTGAGCTTTCCTACGAGGATTTACTGTTTACTCTCCTTTTTGGATTGTGTTGAGCTTCCCTATGTGGATTTACTGTTTACTCTCCTTTGTGGATTGTGTTGAGCTTTCCTGTGTGGATTTACTGTTTACTCTCCTTTGTGGATTGTGTTGAGCTTTCCTGTGTGGATTTACTGTTTACTCCCCTTTGTGGATTGTGAAGTGCTATCCTGTGTGGGTATACGTTTTGCTTTCCTGTGTGGACTGGGTTTTTCTTGGGCTCGGACGTTGGAGCCGAACGGGAATTGATGACTTAGGTATATGTATGGGCATATACCTGAGCTGTGTCAGATGTTACTTTGTGATTGTATTTTTCCTTTGTGGATTATCCTTTGTGGATTATCCTTTGTGGATTTCGGGATACCTTCGGGGGTCTCGGGGTCCCTACTGAGTAGCTTATACTCACCCCTACACGGGATTTTCCCGCACTACGATGTGTTTGTTGCAGACGACAGACAACGCTGATCGTGGTGGAGGCGTGCAGAGCAGGACGGTACCTGGAGGTGGACCACTGGGCGGGATGTACTCGGAGCGGTCAGGTGGACTCGAGGAGCAATAGAGGCTATTTGTACCCACCCTTCAGGTGGGACTTCCAGAGGACGGCTCGACGGTCTGGCTTTTACTTTTCAGTTGCTGTTTTTCTTTTCAGTTGTACTTTAAAGTTGGGATTGTATTTCTGTCCACCTTTTACTTTCAGCACAGCTTGTATAGTTTTTACTTAGTTCTTACATTTCCACTTGCTTACTCTGTGGTGGTTGTTTACCTTTCAAAGGCAATGCCTTCCCTTTTGTTGGGATTTATGCCTTGGTGCTAGTCGCCAGCCCCTGGCCTATGGAAGGCGGGCTTGGGGTAGTCACGGCACGGGCCCCGAGGACGGGTTGTGACAGAGTGTAGGTATAATCATTATTATGAAAAAATTATAGTATATTCAGGATACTGGTGTTATTATGGTGTCAAATAATAATAAGATAGTGGTGAGTGAATAAGGAAAATAAAAGAAAGAAACTCGAGAGAAGACATTACCTCTAAATCGGGTAACTCTTTTTGATTTGATCTAAAGGCTTCCTTTGAAAGACTTATTCGCAAAGTGAGGCTTCTAGGTGTAAGAGAGGGATGTGGAGAAATAATATGAATATAGTTTGGATGATCCTAGGGCTTGAGATTTTTGGGTAATGTTGTAGATGTTGGAGCCTTTTATAAGAGGGAGGAGGGTCACTTTTGGAAATTCTTTAAATGTTACTTTATAATAAAAGGTTTTTTCTCTTTTTAAAGTTCCCAAAATGACATATTTTTATGATAAGGTGATAAGGGTTTAAAATCAACCCATACAATAGGTTTTCAACAAGTTTATGTCTTATATTTTACCTTATCTTCACATTTTATATAAATCATTCATTATTGAGGTAATCATTGCATCATCATGGTGTCATAAATATATTTATATATTTAAAGTATAAAAATTATAAAAAAACTACCATGATTTAGGAAATACTTTTAGCTTTCCAATGAATATTTATAGTCTAAGATATTAATTAATTAAACAAAATTAAAATTGTTTTACATAGGATATACAAACCTTTGTTATATTTTTCTTCTTTTTTATAAATAATATCATAAATGTCACTATCACACACATGTGACTCCATGGGCCCTCATGTTTGTTATAAAGCATTCCATGGTCGTCCATGACTCAAAAGGCGGATTTGGACACATTTTGGGGTCATTTCATATTATTATGATATTATTTTATTACCCTTAAATACCCGATTACAAATTAATCACGATAATTAATGATAATTGTCGTCGTTACTATTCATAATGTCCAAAAACAAAAGAGTCTTAATTACATAATTTGGACCTTATGATTCCAAATATGGAATAAATTTTACTAAATTCCATTCACAGAAATTTCAGTAATTAATTTAAAAATAATTCCAGTCGTGAAAACCTCATACGAGTTTTTAAGATGTAAAATCTATCAAAAGATTTATTTGGTTTTATATCCAATTGAAAAGTGAAATTACATCCAATGAACAACATTTTGTTAAGTGATAAAAACATAATTCAATTACACTTTAAAACAAATTAAAATGACCATCTAACTATATAAATAAATTAGATGAAAAATCCTTTTTGAAGTAGAATGCAGAATTTTTCACTATTCATGAAAAATGAACATTTGTCAGAAAAACTACCAAAAATTTATCCTAATAAATTTTATATTCCAAATTAAAAAATTAATTCCATTTTAAAAAATTCAAAAAATATAAGTTTTATTAAATAATTTTATAATTAATTCCCACTGTCAAAACAAATAGCGTGTTTTTATGAAACAATATCTATCAAAAGATTGACACAAGTTTATGTCCAATTTTAAAGTGAAATTAATTCCAATGACCACCATTGGATTAAATGGTAAAAATATATTTCAAATATAATTTAAACTAAATTAAAAATATACTCTAACCATATAAATAAATTATATTAAAAAAGGTTTTGAATTAAAATAAAACATTTTCACTATTCATTAAAAAATGAACTTTATTTGAAAAATAACAAAAAATCACACAAAGTAAAAATTGATGTACCAATTATAAAGAATTATTTTATTTTGTAAAATATAATCTATAAAATTGATAAAAATTGGTTTTAAAAAGTGTTCGCCATCAAAAGGCGATTAATCGACCTATTAAAGAACATTAGAATATTTATGGTTTAAATCGAATTCTCTTTTTATTTTAAGCCTCTAAATTTTATTAGAAAAATGTAAAATTATTTTACAAACATATATAATCATTTTATAGTTAGTTCTGTTCATTCCTGCCATTTTAATGGCTAGGCATTAACTGGCAATTAAAATAATATTATTATATTATTAGTGTGCAACAGAAGATTTCAAAGAATCTAGTTGCTTTGTAATGGGTACGCCATCAAACATAGAATTTTCTTTAAAGAAATATTAACATTTTATTCACAAATATTAATAAATGTGAAAATTTCATATTCTTTATTTACCCAGGATGTTACATCCAACCCCTTTTGATCATTGATTACACTTAAAACCATATGTCATTTTTTAATGGTGGAATGATTTTTCTCGTGTGTGGAGTTTTGGAAAAAATTTATCAAATATATATATTTCATCTTGATGATGATTATATAAAGGTATAATATTTAAAGAAATATTTATATGGATTTAACAACGTATCATAATATTGATATGATTAGATTGACACATTCTTAAAGAAGATATAATTATATAGTTGTAGTGTTATCCTATGTTTTTTTTATAAATATCCTAATAGAATAGAAATTTATATTTCATAACAATGTTGATGATTTCATATTTGATGAATTATATTTGATTATTTTTATTGTTTTCAATTTTTTATATGATCATTGTTTGATATTGAAATGATTAGTGAAGTTACTTAATTTATTATATTTCAAGTAAATCTATGATTTGAGTATAAATTTATCTCTCAGGTAATATATTGTAATGATAATTTTATTAAATTTGGAATCAATGATATCAAAATAATTTCATATCCAAATATATTTTGTATAAAACCCATAAATTAAAAGGTAAAAAATTTACAATATCTCATATTGTTTTTAAGAATTATTGAATATTTTATTTTATTAAGGATAATATGAATAAATATAATAAATTCAATAAGATTTATATATTAATTTTAAAGTGATTTTAGGGAATAAAACATCATCTATTTGAATAAAATAAAGAGATATGTTAAAGTGAATCATGATTATGGATTATTATATAATATAATATAGGAAAATTTGTTTATGGATTATAGAGATATAGATTTTATGGGAGAATTATTGCAATTAATATGAATATGTGGTGGATCTTTCGATATTGGAAACACATTTTTTGGTTTTTTAAGAAATAAATAAAAGAACACTTCACTTTTTATAATTTAATTGGTGTATATTTAAGCTAAAAAAGTGTGTTTCAAACATATTGAGAATATAAATAGTGGTATGAATATAGAAAACAATAAAATATTCATTTTTTGATTTTATGTTACAATAAAAGTATAATTAATCATATGAAATAAATTTTAACACAAATTCATGAAGAATATTGAGATTTTTCATAATTTAATTATATATTAATTGGATCCCAAAAGCTTATATTAGTGGAAAAATGACCTATGGGGTGTTAGGGTGGTCTCGGGTTTGATTCTCCCCATCTTACTACATGTGTGTGTTTGTGTGATTCTTTGTATCTTTGTAAATCTCATTTCATAAAAAAATATAATTATAAAGAAATAGGAGAATGAGGTTGTCAAGGTGGAGTTCATTGGTATAAATTAGAAAGTGGAAGATCTTTTAAAAAAAATAATTTCCATATAATAATTCAAGAATAATTGTTTTATAATTGAAGTACACCCCGAAAAATCGATTAACGGAAATTTGATGTTATCTCATCTCACGATTGGATTTAAATTTTAATAAATTATTTTTAACGTTTTTATGATTTTTGAAATAACACAATAGGTTTATTATCAAATTGGAAGAAATGAATAATGAATAACTTATCTAAATAAGTTGAAAATAAATAGGGAGAGACACAAACCAGAGAGTTTTGACTTCTAGGGGGTGTATAGAGAATTTTCTTTATATAAACAGTGTTATCGAATAACTAAAATGTGGTAAGACGGTTGGAAAAAATGAGTGATATATTTTAGAATATATATAAAAAATATAGTTTCATATATCAGGAATTTATAATGTAATATGAGAATTCAAAGAAAAGATATCCTTGGAAATCATGAGTTGAATAATGATGTTATTATTAATATAAAAACAAAAAATTTAGAATTTTAAAAAAACTAAGGAGAGTAATGGTGGATGTATGTGTATATGTAAAGATAGATAATTTAATTTCTGTGTTAATTATAAATTCATAAATTTATTTAGATATTTTATATAATTATTAAAAATATAAAATTTAATGAAATTAATTTGGATATAATATCATGTTTAGGGAGTTAAAAATATAAAGGATGGTCAACAAATTCCACACACAATAAATTATTAAGGACTATATTTTTCTCATAAGAGTCATAACATGAAGAATAACGAGTGTTGTTATAGTATCTATATTAAATGGATTTAAATGGTATATTCATTTAATAATTTATGGTAAGATATCTTGGTTGATGGAATCACACCATGGTCCAAAGTGTTTTCATAAGAGGTTGTCACAAAATCCATTTATATAATGGCAATATAGGAATATTCATATCATGATAAAACTAAGAGTCAAATAGGGATGATGAGTAATAGTATCACAATAAGAAATTAATTAATATATTTTTTCTATTAAATTGAATTTCATTGATACTGTACCAGATACACAACACCAAACCTAAATGAATTATAAACTATTATTATTTAAATTTTCCAGTTATAACCTGGAAATTAAATTGGTGGGTATGAATATGATTAAATAAATTATTAAATAAATTTAAAGTTCATACTAAGTAAAAAAAATTATTGTTTAATTCTTAAGAAATAATCACACAATTTTTTTTATAGGATATCATATTTTTCAAACATACCACTTCTTGAAAAAATGATTTTTTTATGAGAACATAATTATAATTACATTTCATGAATTTTTAGAAATTTTATTTGATAAAAATGAATTTTTTTAAATAATAATATCCTAATTATATTTTAGTGAAATTTTGTTATTTTATATGACATTGATTTTTAGTGGACAGTGAAAATACTGATTTTTGTATAATTGTAATTTTCTTTTCATTAAAAAGAATCATTATCATCTGAATTTGATCTTAAAGAAACAGAATTTTTTTTAATTTCAAATAATATAAATAAATTTACTTGAATCATAATAATACCAAATTTTGGTATACGTTCACTTTTGGGCTTGAAAACACATTTTTTCTAAAAATTGATTTTTATTATGTTCTAGGTATTTTTATTAAAGGAAATTTATGACACTTTAATAAATTTAATTTTATAAAATCCATTTCATATTTTGAATCATGAGGTTGAAATTTGTTAAATATACCCCTTTTATTTTGGTCAATATGAATAGTAACTATAGTAATTTTTAATACCATGGTAAATATTGAATCAAGTGATTAATGGTTTAAAATAATTTGGTATGAAATATAAAATGACCATAATACATGACACATTTTTATTGGATTATTCCATTTCTCCCATAATCTCCCAATAATTGGTTATATGGATTCTTTGTTCCATTTGGATGTGATTATTACCTTCATAATATATTATTTGATAAAAACTAAAAAAGGTCACACTTCTATTTTAATTTGTATACTATTTATAACACTGGAAAAGAAAGATGATATTTTTTGTTTTAATATTCAATTTAAAATATAATTATTTATATTCATCATGAAAATTTTAATTTTATTTTTAGTGCAAAATAATTACCTTAATTGATTACAAAACATTGATGCAGTAATTATTAAATCAATGGAATAATCAAATAAATGATATTCAAAATACTAAAAGTAAAATAATTTAAAAAGATTAATATTACCCACAAAATTTTATCGATTAACATAATATTTAATGGATCTATTAATATATATATTTTTAATTTAATCTTTTTTCTTGATTTTATTAATGTCAATGTAATGAATAGTTCTAAAATTAACATTAAACATATTTTATAATAAATAATATTTTATTAAATTATTTAAAATTCAGAAAAATATTATATTTATAAATAATTATTGGATATGATTTTAAACATAATAAATGGACCATTTATGTGTCTTTTTTCATTTTATAATAACATTACAAACCATTAAATTTTAGCAGACATTAATATTATAGTAATTGTTTAAAGGGATAATGAAGGGTCAAAACAAAAATATAAGGGTACAAATTTGAACTAAAATTGTCCAAAATTTATTTGATGAGATTATTTTGACTCATACTCATATTCTATTCAAATTTTATTGATTTGGATTCATTTTTTAGATCAATATTTTTTTATATTAATTTAATATTTTATAAAATTCCAAGAGTACCCCAAATTATAAAAGGGTGCCCCTTCTTGCACATCTTCACACCATGTAGAGACTTCTATATCAACAAAAATCTGAAAATCAAAATTATAAAATTCCATATAAACATTATGGAGGTGATTTTCTTCCCAATATACCAACCCTAGAGCCCTTAGTAAGGTATTTAAAAATTCATTTAAAAGAAGAGGTAATCACCTTAACTGTTCACTTTCATTTAAAATATTCATTTTCCTCTTTTCAATCAGTTATATTAGACATGAAATAATTAAAAAATTATTCTATATGTACTAAAATTTTATTATGATTATTAAACCACATTTATTCACCCTCCTTCCATCAAATGGGAAGAGAAAGTATCACTTGTGCATACGTACGACTTACTGTCTCTACGTAGCAATACAATTAATTTCTCATCCCCATATTTTATAGATTATTATTATGATAGATTTAATGTTTATAAATTATAAATGTGAAATAATTAAAAAAATTATTATAATATTACATCTAACTTATTACATTAAAATCTAATGGAAAATGACAATGTAGCTCATGCGTATGTGTAAACTACCACCTCCACATAGAGTTGTTATTTGTTTCTAATTCCCATTATTCTTTGATGGTGATAAGGATAAATTTAATTAAAATAAATTATATATATGATATAATAATAATTATTTAATGGTGAATTATTAGATACATTCATTTTGTTCCATCTGTAGAGAAATGAAAATGACATTCATATGTGTATATGACTTACCATCTACATGAATGGTGTAATTCATTTTTCCATATCTTATATTAAAATTACAATAAATGAGTATATAATTGATATATATGAAATATATATATTTATTTACATTATATAGTGTATGTAACCATGAACAAAGTACAAGGACCCAAAAAACTAAATTAAAACATACACGAAAAATGCAGCAGATATCACCCAGAATAGTTGTTATAATAAAGAATTGTTAACAACTGGTAAAAGATTATAATTAAATAATACACTATGCAATATATATGATTATGGTTCCTTAATATATTTATAATAAATATATATTTATTATACAAGATATTACAATGTGAATAAAGGATATTAGACCTAAGGTAAGATATTTGTAATCTCACAGTTATTTTTGGGAGACTTATATCAATTCAACACTTGTTTATTTTGTGTGGTTTATATAAATAAAATATCAATTTTCTTCATTAATATCCTTATACTAATTATTTTAATGTTTTAATTTATTTTATCTTTTGATGGGGATTATGATTTAAAAGTTACCAAAGTGGTAATATGTTTTTATCCCACTATTATTTATGTGAGTTACATGACATATACAATAGTTATTTTAAAATTTATGTTTTTTTTCCATTTATGCACTTTTTTTACTCAAGATACGAAAAATAGTTTTTTAACGAATATCGACTTCATTTCTCTCTTTGATCAAAGAAACTTTTTATTCTGTATCCCTGTTTTCTAAAAATGTTTTATGGATAGTTATTCTATTACTCTATATTTTTTATATTCATTTTTACACATGTAATAATTTTTTATTAAACCGATAAAATGGAATCATCTTGTCATTTTCCAAATGAGTTTCTTCATGACTTTTCTAACAAAAGTATGAATGATATAATTGTTTTACATATAAGACATGAATAATATTTCCTACTATCATGGAACTAAATGTTTTGAAGCATCATTGAAAGGTGTCCATGAATATTTTAAATTTAAATTTTTTCCATAATATTTTGGATTTTTTTATATTTGGAATAAGATATTTCAAAATATAATGGTTATTTTTCTCTATAATGTTGTAATTATCTTTTGATTGATCAACCAAAAAACCATCAATTCTGCATATGATTTACTTGTAATTTAGTCCAAATTAATCATCATTATTATTTATCTAAATTTTTTATGATGTAATGTTTTTTATGTTACCCATTCTATTTATATGGGTTTTACTATGATAAAATTTTAATAAAACTTATTTTATTTCTTGGGATTCTATATGATTAATGGTCTATGATCCAGTGGAAAACATATATGTGATTTGAATTATGTGATGGGTGGGAACAATTTCTCTATCTATTTCTTTGGGTAAAGATTGATACCTCATGAGATAAATGAGTCTGGAATGGGGAGTGAAAGTAGGTTAGTAAAAGTCATTGTCCACTTTGATACTCACGGTAGTGAACATTGACTTCTATAATGGTTTTGTGAGTGAACCCATTCCTCAATGATAGTCTTTGAAAATATCCTTTATTATTAAATAAATGATTTTGTTGGATTATTTGTATTCCACGATCCCATTTCTTATTTCTAAATTATGAGATCATGGATCATGTTCATTGAATCCTTTATGATTCATCTATTATAAATAACCAATATTTATATCATGAATCAACATTATAATCTATGATATGTAGGATATGGGTTTAAAATGTTATGATCATTTTATTATATCTTTTTCCTCATGTTATCCTTATATTTACATTGATATCTACCTTGTTTACCTATGCTGGTCTTTAAATCTCACACTTTCTTATGTTTTCTTTACCAACTTATGAAGTAAGGTTTTATGAATGATATTTCTATGAAGGGTGGCATTATTAATAACCATGTGGGAGACGATGTAGATATATTATTAACTAGTTGTTTATGATTCCATGTTTCCAAATATACTAGCGCTATAAAATTCCATAAGGGATTGTTATGTTATATAAATAATAATCACCTAATAATATGTAATATCTACATATGAAATGTTTGGGTCACTATAGTTGGTATCGGGGAAAGGTTTAATCATTTGAAAATAGGTTTATAAACCGTTAGTGAGAAACATGGGGATAAGTTTATGTATAGGATAAAACCCTAACATTTTGGTAATGAACATGAATTAAATTAGTTAAAACGAGGGTGTAATGGAAGGAGGTGTCTTTAATTAGACATCAAATATATCATTTTTCATGATTATATGATTTTAAATTATCATTATTTTTTATCACACTATGATTTTGGGTTTTAGTAATTAGATGTAACTCTAAGATATCCTCATAACATCAGATGTGATGGACGATGAAATTATTATCCACTAGATCCATAAAATGAAATGCGAGATGGAAAACAAAACCTTGTTATTTTCCCTAACCATCTATCCAGTTTTATAATTAACATCCTCTACAAAAGTGATATTATCGATGCACCGAATTAGAGGAAGATGGAGTTTCATGAATACCATAGAATAAATAAGATTCAACGTCCTACAAGTTTAGAAAGTTGAAAGAAGTAATAAATGGAATGTATAAAATGGATAAGAATGTGTTTTCTATGTAGATATTAAGGGAAAATAGAAAGTTATTTGTAAGAAAAAAAATTAAATCCTTGGTCAAATAAATAGATGAGAATAATGGTATCCAAAAGGTAAAATGGATGGTTAAATGTTTTAATTATGGGAATTATGGGAAATTTAAATAAATTTTTTCTGGGGAATTCTCAATAAGGGAATTATAAAGGATGTATGAGTAATGGTTTTACATATAGTGGTAAATAAACTATGAAAGTTTTTTTGAAAGGTATGGGATATTTTAATAGTATTAATTATATTAAAATTATGAAGTATGATTATTTTGACGTTGATGAATCTTATCACATGATTAATATTTAATATTTTAGGAAATAATTATTAGGGAATAAGATCATGAATCATGGTTAGTGGTTTAATAAGGAATTGGAGTGATTAATGTGTTCATATATTATGATAACATTATTTTTGAAAAAGTTTTAAACAAATGATATTATGTTTATTAAAATCATCAGTCATTTAAGGAGTTGTCTACAATATATTCTCTTTAAGGATTTGGAAGCATATTTTTAATGATACTAATAACTCGGAAAAGTGATTTAATTATAAGATTACATTTTTGGAGAACACATGATTTATTGAAAAATAAACCATAATTTGAGTCTAATTTTGAGTTAAAAATGTTTATTTGGGATAAAAATATGATCAATATTGATAGTATTGTTAACATTGAAATTACTTATTTATTTGGTGAAAAGTGGTTTATGTCATACTTTATGAAATTCATTTCATTTTTGGATTATTGGAATAAATTCAATAGTATGTGAACTTATCTATTGAATATGGATTGTGTGTATTTATAGAATCATATCTATTTTCATGTAAGGTCAATATAAATGTTATGGATACCATTATGGGTTTATAATTTTAAGTTTGATAATAATTTCAAATCTATAAACACCCCATATCAATGTATTCTATGATGGGATTCTAATTTTTCACAATTATATGGTTTTGAAAGAATAGACTATTGTTGATTAAACAACCTTTGAGGTTGGTATATGTTTTTATTTTATGTTAATTACAGAATAATGGATAGTGGGATATAGATAATCTTGGTTGTTTAAAAGAGATTCATTGACAAGGTGATATTCTTAGAGTTATTTATGGTCACGTTATGTTTTACCTTTAAGGTTATTATCTAATTGTGATTCATGATATTTTAGTAAAGTTAATTATATTTCAAGATTGTATTGTTATTTTTCATTGTAATTAATAATATTTGGGAGATGCTTCATCTGGTTGAGGTAAATATAACCCTTAGGTTCTACATGTTATTTGAAATAAAATATTATTTTATAAGAATTAAATTAATTTTATAAGGATTTAAGCTAAAGGGTGTATCCTATGAGATTAAAACATTCTTTAATGTTTATATTATTATGGAAATTAAGTATTTTGTTATTAATTTTGTATTCATTCAAATAAAAATATATTTTTAAGAATTATCTTATGATAACTATTTTTGGATCAATTAATAACTAAATATAAGAGGAATGTCATGATAAACTATTTCAATACATTATTAATTGAAATTAGTTCCTCAAGAATGAATAATTTATATCGAATTATGAATTTTTCATGAAACAGATTAGATTATGGTAGAAATTGATTAATAAGAGAAATTATACTTGTTATGTAAGTATATTTCCTTATGTTCTTATTAAATATAGTAACAAAATTACTCCAGTATAGGAAAATCTATTTCAGACAAACAAAAAATCATATTGCATTCAATTCGAATCAATGGATGGTCTTTTAACTCCTTATGGATTTATGGATTTATGGACATTAAGATTTTCTAAACCATGTTCTATATCACTATCTGTCAATCCTTTGGAGTTTTTTTATCTTCCATTTCCATATTGTATCATCTCTTATCTGAGAACCCAATTTTATATAATTTTACATAACCTTTATTCTTTCCGCTTTCCCTTTATAAGGATGTTTTATTATTTGTTTGTACGATGTCTGTTTTGAAAAAATAATTTTAAAATATAAAAAAATTCCTTAATGAGAAAAATTATGAGAAGAAATTTTATTAAATGATTTATAATAAAACACCATTATATTTTTTGAAATATTTTTTCCAATTATATTTTGTTTCTTCAATAGCATACAAGATACATAACACCAAGCCTAAACGAATAATGAAATAGTGTTATTTAAAATAGATCATTAAAATATAGCTATTAAATTATTGGGAATGATTAAGATTAAATAATTTTTGAAATAAATATAACGGTCCTACTAAATAAAAATTTATTTTTTAATTCTTATAAAAGAAGCACTCAATTTTTCTTCAAGATATTTTATTCTTCAAAAAAGGTTTTCTTAAAAAAATGTTTTTATTATTGATTTTTGTGAGGATGTTATTATAATTAAAGAAAATAAAACATTAGATATTTTATTTGAAAAAAATATATTATTTTTGAAATAATTATAACACAATTATATTTGGTTGAGGTTTTGGTATTTTTTTTGAAAATATTTATTTTTCAGAAAATAATTAAAAATACTGATTTTTAAAAAATGACATTTTATTTTCAAAAAAGGATTCATTATTCTATAAATTTTATCTCAAATTATATTATTTATTATTTAATTATATATAATATAAATATCTTTATTTTAACCATAATTTTACTTTATTTTTTAATAAGTACATCTTTGGGTTTCTGAACACATTTTTTCCAAAAACATTTTTGTTTTGTTTTATGTATTTATATTAAAAGTAATTTATTACATATTTAAAAATTTAGTTTTATGAAATTTATTCCATATTTTGAATTATAACGTTCAAATTTGGTAAATATTCCCCTTTTTTTTGGTAAATTTTAATATGAACATTTCTAATTTTTATTACCACAAAAAATGGTAAATCAGGTAATTAATAGTTAAAATTATTATTATAAAGACAATAAAATGAACCTAAAACTTGTGGTAATTTTATTGGTTGATTGAATTTCATCCATTACTTCCAATATTTTGTTATATGGACTTTTATTTACATTTGGATGTTATTATTACATTTATAATATTTTATGTAATGAAAATTCAAAAATGTCACATTCTTATTTATAATAATTAGAATATTTTTAATATAAATGAAATAGAACTTTTTCTATTATAAATATTATTTGAAATATAAATTATTTTCCTTCATCATGATAATTTAATTTAATTTTTCATTGGATAAATAATTACGATAAATTATTATGCAACTATGTCGTAATAATTATTTAATTAATGTAATAATCAAATAAATGATATAAAAATATCTAAAGTTATATAATTTTAATGGATTAGTGTTATAAAATAATTTTAATGATTATTATATCAAGTTAGGGATGTATTATAATATTTGATTCTAATTTCATTTGTCATCTTAATGTTATTAATGTAAATGTAATGTTTAGTTATAAAATTGGAATTAATGATATCATAAAGTAAAAAGTACTTATTTTCATTATATAAAAATAATAAATATATTTTATTAATATAAATGAATTTAATATGGTTTAAAATATTTTCCAGGATCCATTTATGGATATTTTGGAATTTTATAATGATATTTTTAACCCTTAAAGGGTAGAAAATATAAATATTACAGTAATTTTCAAAAGGGTTAATGAGGGGTTAAACAAATATAAAGGAAAAAATGTATCATAATATGCACCAAATTTGTTGGATGAGTGGATTTTCACTCATCCCCGTCTTATATTAATATCATATCAATCGTGATCCATTTTTTAAATCAAAATTAATGTATATGAATTTATTATTTTAATAAATTATAAGGGTGACCCTCCCCTCATTTATTAAAGGGAACCCACGTTTCTATTTTTCACACTATATTGAGACTTATATATTGAAAATAATATAAAAAATTTTATTTTAAACATATATATCAACATTATAGAGGTTATGTTTTACCCCGAAGACCATCCTCAGAGCCCGTAAGAGGAGATCTGATGGAGTCGTTTCAAAGAAGTGGTAATCTCTATAACTGATCACTTTCTTTTTAATTATTCTTTTACCCTTATAAATATTTAATATTATTAATAAATTAATAAAATATAAATCCTCAATATACGTATGTGTTATTATTATTATGAAATAATCATTATTAATCATATTTCCATCCAATGGGAAGTGAATGTATCACTTGTCTATATGTATGACTTGTCATATCCACGTAGCGATACAATTCATTTCTCTTCACCAGATTTTATAGATAAGTATTACTATTGGTTTAATGTTTATATTTTATAATTATAAAATAATTTTTCTTTATTCATTATAATATATCTTCAAACTTCTAACCTTACAATCTGAAGGAAAATGATAATGTTGCTTGTGAGTATGTGTTGACTAACACCACCATGAACCGATATGATTTGTTTTTAATTTACAATTTACATTTATTTTAATAAGGATAGAATAAATTAAAACATATTATATACATTATTTAATAATAATTAATCATAATTGAATTACTAATTTAGTTTCTTTCATTTTATCCATCAAAAAATGAAAAGAGCCTTCATGTATACATACGACTTTCTGCCTACTTGAATGGTGCAACTCCTTTTTCTATATCTACTATTTTGTATTTAAATAATATTTTATACTATTAAAATATATGATTTTTATATAATTATTAAAATTCTATATATTATGTAACCTATTCAAAGTACATGTACCATAACTACTTAACTAAAACACCCATGAAAAATGAAGTAGATATCTCATAGAAGAGTAATTATATTAATGAAATGTTAAGAAATGGGTGATAAAAGGTTATAAGTAAATAATATATGGTATGTTATGTATGAAAAAGGTTATGTAATATATTTATAATAAATATTTATTTATTATATTAGATGTTCAAAAGAGTGCCAACGTAGTCAGACCTATGGTAATAGATTTATAGCCTCCCTTATATTTCTGGGAGACTTATGCCAAATTCTCAAATAATTTATTTTATGGGGGGTATATACTTAAAATTTCACATGTTATATATTAACTATAATTAATTTAATGATAATAAAAGTTTCAATTGATGTTTCCTTTCATTAGTCTTATGTATCAAAACTTACCAAAGTCATAAGGAGTTTTCATCTAACTTTTATTTTTATGAAATACATGAAATATTAACCACTTATTCATTTTATATGGTGTATATAATTCCCATGGATTTAATTTATGATACATATTATAACTTTTATGTGGATTTAAATATTCACATATGGTATTTTATATCATGGTGGAAACAATTCAAAAAATTTCAAATAGGTAAGGTGTTTAATATTACAATCTCATTATCTATTGGTATTTTTTATGATTATGTCGTGAGGATGAATTATTATGATATACCTATAAATATTATTCTAAAAATTTTATCATCTGATTATTTATTTTAAATACATGTTTTACTCCCATTTTACTCACCTTTTTTACTCAGGAGACCAAAAATATGTTTTTAGGAAAGTCGACTTCATTTATCCCTTTGGTTGAAAAATATTTATCTTCCATATCAATGTTCTATAAAATAGTATTAAAAATGGTTTTTAATATTATAATATTATTATATAAATTCTTTTTAATCCATTTTACATTTTTTTACAAAAAAATTGAATGGAATATTCTTTTTTTCTAAAGGCGGTACTTTGTTACTTTTTCAAAAAAAAGTATGGAAGGAATGTTTTTTAAACATATAAAACATGAAAATAATTTCCCATAATCATGGATGATTATTGATATTTAGATTCCTTTAAAATTTCTCATAGTTATTTTCAATGAAATTGTTGTACAGAATATTTTGGAAATTTTATCATTTTTTATAAGATATTTCAAATAGAAAGTTTATTTTTCTTAATAACCTTTTGATTCATCAAGGGAAAAATCCTTCATTGTCACTTATTATTTTATAGGAATATGATCCAAGGATACCATCATTATTATTTACCTATATGGTTTATGTTTATGATGGAATTATGTTTAAGAAACCAAATCCTTTTCAATGGGTTATTCTATAATGAAATGTTTTTGAAACTCATTTCTTTTAATGGGCTCTAATATGATGAATAGTTTATGATATTATGGAACAAATATATATGATTTTAATTATGTGATTGGTGGGACCTATATCTCCCTCTAATTCATTGGGAAAATATAGATATCTAATGAGATAAATAGAAATAGTCTGGGAAGTAATCATATTTCAGTGATGAACTTTGTCCGCTATAATAGTTTTGTGGGTGAATGTTTACTACTAAAATGGTTTGGGGAGTGAACTAATTACACTGTGATAGTATTGGAAAATATCCTTGAATACTATGTAAATTATTTTCTATACTTATTTGTGTGCAAAAACTCTATGACTTATGCCTATATTATGTTCTCATGGATCATGTTCTTCGATTCCTTTAAATTTCATAGATTATATATTTACATGATTTATAAATGGAATCAATATTATAATATTTTATATTAAAGGTATGGATTTCAAATGCTAATCTCATGTTCATATACCTTTTTTCTAATATTATTCTTAGATGATCAATCATGTATCCCTTGTTTACCCTAACCGAGCATCTAATCACAACTTTTCTTATGTTTATTTTCCTAGGTTATGAAGAAAGGTTTTATTTATGATGTTTCTATGATGAGAGATAGTTATTAAGATCAAATTGAGAGATTACGTATATTAATTATTATCCAATTGTTTATGTTTTCATGTTTCCAAAGATACTAGAACTATATGATTATAGCATACATCATTTTTTTATATATAGAAAATTAATCAACATATATATAATATCTATGTATATACTGTCCAGGTCACTGTAGGATCTATTGGTAAAAAATGATCATTATAAATCTCATGAAATAGTCATAAAGTCATTTCAAACGGGATATTTCCATTTTCATTTACTACCATGGGAATATTAGAGAAAATACACTCATATATATTTGATGTTTTAAATATAGGAATAACTAGTTGTATATTTTACTAGTTATTTATAGAGGGAAAGGATTCAAGATATATAAATGGAAGCCCATGTCATTATCAGTATACAACAAATCATGGTAAGTCTATATTTATGAAATTAAAAAAAAAAGAAAAGGGAAAATCAAGAGGAATCATATTTGGATGACATAATTTTTATAGTTAATATTTTACCAAAAAAAAACCAAGTCATGATGGAGTATGGTCACATCAGGGTTTAGTGGATAATATTGAAATTTGAAAAATTTTATATCATTTAATTTTGGAAATTTGAGAGAGATGTGCAATGTCCTGACCCCGCTCACCACTAAGATGATGGCTGGACCCATCACCACAATACCTCAAGCATCACTGCCCATATGTCAGAGGCTATCGACAAGTAGTGAGGAAGTAAGTATAGTCAGCGGGGAGTTTATACCCTTTTATTAGAGTTACACAATAGTATAATACAGTAAATAACAGTCAATAGTGAAAGTAGAAATACATAATTGAAAAAGCTGTGAATGATAGACTTCATACAAATGAACAAAAGTGGACAATGTCAGTCAATACACTAGATGAATTCATTACATGATTCGTATACATGTTCTAAAGTGTAAAACTATACAACATGATTTTCAATAAAATACAATGTACGACTTATGTAATTAAAATAACTAGTAGCCCAAAGATTTTATCTATGGGCATCCTGAGCATCTGGTCAATTCTTTTCTCTTAACTTACTGGTACAAGAAAACAATAACATAAAAGGTCGAAGGCCTTGCGAACATTAAAGGTATAATAAGGTACCTCAGTGCAATTTCGGCCCAAGTAGTGTGTCAGATATAAATATCTATATGCTGGAACCACTGGTATCTAGCTTACTCCCAACAGTGCATTGTAAATTTAATAGTCTTTAGGCATGCATAAATAAATCATGTAGTGCAATGTAACCAAATAATCAATTACCCGCTTCATCCCTCACCTAGTGTCTAAACATGTAACAAGTTCATTAATTATGTAATTACCATTTTATGTAAATAGGTCAAGCGAGGCATATCCAGCACCAACATCACCTCATGATAGTATAAAATAGTGATGTTTTCAAGATGTAATAAGTCAACCTAAAAATGATACACGATGAGGGAGTTCTAGGCTAATAACCAAGGTAACGTAGATCTCACAGAATGATAACTCGGTAGTATCTAAGTATAGAAAAGTGGTAAGAGTGTAATCCATGGAGAGTAATCCAAGGCATTCCACAATAAGGCACCTATCGAGTCTAAGGTGATCCAACAAGGTAAAATGGGGAAATGAAATGATAGGGCCCAATGGGATTTAACTATGAACCCTACTTGTCAAAGATGGAACCAAGGAGTATATCCAAGGCATCCTATAATAATGTAAGAATAGATGAGGACAAGAGTATATTTTGGTATCAACCTAAGATAACCACATCCTTAAATTGGAATGGGGTTCCTGAGTAGCCAAGGTATTCCCCACTAATAATCTAATGAGAACCCAAGTCAAACCATTCCTTTTGATATGGAAATTGTAACGACCAAATGTTTTTAATTGGATATTCCCTTCTCATAAGTATGTCATAAAATCACATGAAAAGACAACATAATGAACTAATATGTGCTAAGTGACTTTTAAACATAAGTTTCACACCTCTGTGATTGGAATTTCGAAAATCCGGCATACACGGTTGTAATCAGAAATTTATTTGGAGTCCGATAAGAAAAACTTAATTTTAGGTGATTAGTAACCTACCCTAATTAATATTAACATACCCTTATGAAGAGTGATATTTAATAATTAATAGTAACCTCACATATGATATTATAAAAATAATATTCATGTTTGAAGTACGATATTCCTATATTTTAGAATATGTTAAATAATGTTTCAAAACTAGTTTGGATAATCAATTATTATTTTAATTAAATATTAAAATAATCATTTTTAGATAATTATATAAAAAATGGACTTCATTTTTTGATTCTACATGTTGAAAAATGTTCAGGGTGTATTTTTGTGATTTTTTGAAAATATTTGATTTTTTTATGAATAGTAAAATACGATATTTTACAATAAATGATAAATACCGGATTTATTGAGTCATTGATGATTTTGTACTGATGTAAGCCCACTTGGTTCGGGATCACATAATAATTTATTATTCCTGGTCATGGTATACTTACTTTTCCTTGTCTTGTGAAGAAATAATAAATTAATGATTATAATATTATGAAATCCCTCCTCTCCTCCACTATAACCCCCCCCCCCCCCTCACTCCCTATTCTATTCACTCATCTCAAGCCTTGTTCCTCTCCATTATTCATCCCAAATCTCTTCCCAAGATCCTCCACCACATCCAAAATCTCCTAGACTCTTCAAAATACCAAAACCTCTCCCCATAAGAGGTTCTAAAAGGAGGTAGTCTCAAGAGGTAAATTCCTCTTTCCAATTCCTTCATTTCTTTTATGTTCTATTTCTTTTTGTTTCCTTCCTCACCTATATTCACCTTAATAGTATGATAAATCTAGTAACATACATGTACTATAATGTTTTCATTCTAATGGTATATTGCATTATCTTATCTCCTTTCCCCACCCTTTTATTTGAATGAAATGAAAGCACTGTTTGAGAGGTGCTAATTTGGCACATTCAAGGACAATAGTTTATCAACATCTATTATAATCATTAATTCTCACCATGAAACCATTTGTGTTATGGATAAACCAGATCATTATATATATTATATTTCCTATTTTTAGTTCTGTAATCCTTTTTGTACAAATGGTATTAAGTTATAATGAAAAAAATGTTTTTTGTAATCAAACCCACTAATTAACAAAAATGGTTGTTAGTATGGTTTAATATAATAGTTAGACACAAATCTAAGTTACAAAATTAATTTCAAGGCCAAGTAATCTCTTTGATGTTCAAAAATATCATATAACAACATTTCTGTACAACCACTTCCATATTTCATGTCTATCCGAACATGAATATTAGTGAACCGATGTTTTAAAACCATGTAAACAAACGAGCCAGAACAATAAAATTTAAACTTATAACTAATATATAAGGAAATTAATGATCTAAAAATGGTTATAACAAATCAATCACATATAGAATAGTTTATTTAATTATTAATTAATAATACAAATTTTTTTTATTCACATATTTAATAACAAGTGGAGAACACCAATAGATTTAATGTAAGTGATCCTCTCCATTTTCACTCTTAATCAAGATTGTGTCTCTATGATATGAATTTTTGTGTAATACCAAGTGAAAGGTTGTATTTTCTCACCTTCCCAATACTACCCTAATGTTCAATAAGTTATGAGAAACCCTTTATCTCACTCATCAAGCTCTCTTAGTTACACGTGATACCATACCGATAAACTGTAATGGATTCTACCTGAAACTTCCTTTATTCATTCAGGTTTCTATATCTTTCTTTTCTACCAAAACTTCGTTGGCATTTATTTTTATGTAAAAATTATAAATTATATTTATATTCTCTATAATAATTCTCCATGATCCATCTCTAATTGTCTTTTAGTGATATACATGATTTAAGTGAATCCCTCCTCGCTACTTACCAATAAGCACACTCATTTTAGAGGAAATATCTGGATATTTACCCAAAATCATGTTCACTCTATATTCTATTTTAAGACACAATTTTCTTTATAAAATATTTATTTTAATTATGAAAATATTCTTGGTTCAATTATGGTATTATATAAAATAATTTCCTCTTTACTATTTCAAATGCTCTAAAGTATTTTCCCTAAAACCGCAAACAAATGTTTTAATGCTGATGTTTCTAAAATAAAATTATTATATTATGTCACTTTTATTTGTTACCACATACCATATTATATGCATAAATTTCCTTATGAACATCAATATCTTTTCTAATCCCTTTATTTCATGGACACTTTCATGATACAATCATTGGTTATTCTTTATGTCATGATTGTGGTACCCAAATCTCTCCATGGGAAACCTTAAGTTTATGTATGGTTGATTATGTATAATTATTTATGTGGAAAGAATATTTATGTGGAAAGATTAATTATTTGTCATGAATATTCATGAAAATCATGATATGGGTGTGCCCAGATAGCGCTCTAAGGCATTGGGTAAAGTTAAGTGTCATGAGATGCGATGTGGAACAGGATTGACGGTTAGCCATGACCCTTACTGAAATGGGAAATGAGATTGGCGATTAACCATGACCCATAAAAAAGAAATGTTTTATGATTATACCACATTTATATGATTCCATGTTTATATGATCCCATCATTATATGATAATATTTCATTTATTCCATGTTTTGGATATCAATATTTCATGCCTCCTAACTGAAGTGCTTATGATGTATCTTTAGGTTCATTCCTTTACTGGCCATTTCAGCAAATCCATTTGTTCATGTGTTCCCCAAGGTACCCTATGCAGATTCACGGGCTCAAAGGAAGTTATAATTTGTTTATGGAGATTAAATAATGACGTGATTTTTAAGCCCCGTGTATTATGTTATATGTACCTAGTCTTCCAAGACACTAGACATAATGATCCTTGGATTGTACTCTGATGATTAATTATTCTTGAAATCATGTAATTATATATATATAAGTCTTGTGTTGCTATAGTTGGAATGATAGGATGGTCTAGTTATTTTTGGAAAATAGTAATGGAGCACCTTAGTGAAAACCATAAGGATGAGACAAAGTATAAGGAAACATTCCAGAATTTTGGTGAGTATTGAGTAAGTGGTTTATCAAGAAAATAATTCTCTATCTGGATATGAGTTGATAGACGTGGCTCTGGCATAGATGTATCTAGGGGTAAAACCAAAAAACACGGCTTTGAGCTAGAATCAAACAGGAACTGGTGCATGACAACGGGCATTGCTGCACTCTTGGTTACGACACTCCCTGGGGATATGCTTTGGTAGATTCATGAGAAAAGTACAAACTATTTTAAAGGGAAAAAAGGATCCCATAAGAATATAAGATAAGAAATTGATCGAGGATAACCTGGATATAAAACTAAGGAATCACAAGTTAGGATATACATCTTCTTTATATTTTTATACTTTTATGGTCAAATATTTATTTTTTTGTTCAATAGCTAAGTATTCAAGAACTCTAATTATACGTTATTTTTCATAGTTAATTTCGAGAAATAGAAGAAAATGTTCCAATAACCAATGTTATTGGAAATGTGATTATTTATCTATTGATATGCATAATGTGACGGAAGCGGGTGATCAAAACTTCATGGGAGTACTTGCTCAGTTGTCTCGAGATATGAATAATAATATGAATCAGGTGGAATATCCTCCTCATCCAAGGAAAGAGAATGTTGTCGTAGAATCCTTCATGTGGAAAAGGCCTCCCATGTTTAGCGGGTCTTCTGATCCCCTCCCCACAGAACAATGGATTAGCTCTATTGAAAAGATTTTTTTCTTCCTCCAGTGCTCGGAAGAAGAAAATGTTGTATCGGTGGTCTAACATTTTGATTGGGAAGCTGATTAGTGGTAGACACTAATCAAGAATAGAATTTCCCAAGAGGAATGTGATTCCATAGATTGGGAGGAATTAATGAGGATGTTTTTCAACAAATATTTTCCTCGAACCCTCCTTTTCATGATGGAAGGAGAGTTCCTTGGACTCAATCAGAAGGATGATCAGTCTATCGGGGTGTATGAATCGAATATTAGAAGGCTTTTAAGGTACACATCTGGCTTTGTCATGAACACTAAAAGAAAGGTGGATCGATTCCTTAGTGTACTAAAGCCAATTCTAAGAAAATTTTTGGTGATTTGAGACTTTGATAGTTATGAGGAGATTTTCTGTTGTTCCCTCAAGGTTGAAATGGAGATTGGAGACTCATACTGGTATCGTGGGCCTAGTGACAAGAAGCGTAAAATGGAGAACCTCGTGGGTGGTTCATTAAACAAATCCCATGATGGAAAGAAACCTCACTTTCCCCTTTGCAAAAATAGTGGCAGAAGCATCTTGGTGACTCTCTCAAGGGAACCAAGAATTTCTTCAAATGAGGAAATTTTGGTCATATAGACAAGAACTACCGAAGGGATATGAAAAATCCTGCAAATGTTGAAGATGAAAGGAAGGTTTTGATCAACACTCAGCCTGTAGTGATGTGTTACAACTGCAAGGATCATGGGCATTATGTGAACAATTTCCCTAAGCTGAGGGTTGTTGGAGGCAATCAATAACAACCTCAAAGACATCAAGGGAGGGATTATTCTATTACTACTTCTGAGGTGGAGCTAAAAAATGACTTGGTGACATGTACGCTTGTTATTTATTTATGAATAATTAACGTACTATTTGATTCTGGTTTTAAGCATTCCTTCATATATTTTAAGATTAGTAGAACTATTCAAACACAACCTCAAAATTTGGAGGAAAATTTATCTGTGAGAACATCAATTGAGGAAATTATTTTTTCCATGGTTTATAACTCCTCCCCAATTAACGTTTTTGGATTGAACCTCCCATCAAATGACGTCATACCTCATTTAGTGGAGTTTGACGCTATATTGGGCAGTAATTAGCTATCTTTGTACAAGGCCAACATCAATTTTTGGGAAAGGAAGATCATTTTTCACATCCTGAAGCATCCTCCAATTCTTTACAAGTGTAAGGAGGAAGATAAGTATCCTTTAGAATATCCGTCTCATGTTTGGATACTACTTCCTTGTGAGAAATCATATCTTTCTCAAATTATTGGGATAAAGGATAGAATCATGCTTGAAGACATGCCCATGGTGAGGGATTACACTGATGTATTCCTTAAAGTGTTTCCTGGTATTCCTCCTTACTGAGAAGTTTATTTATAAATTGAACTTATCCCTGGATCTCTGCTAATCTCAATGACACCTTACAGAATGGCCACCATAGATCTGGAAGATCTAGAGAAGTAGTTTCTGGAGAATATAGAGAAGGGTTTCATACACTTGACTGCTTTACCGTGGAGTGTGCTGGCCCTCTTCATCAACAAGAAGGATGGATCAGTGTCACTCTTCATTGATTACCATGAGGTCAATAAAATCAATATAAAGAACCAGTGTCCCCTTACATGGATAGATGACTAGTTTGATTAGCATACTGGGGCCATTTATTTCTCTAAGGTGGACCTTTGGTCAGGATATCACCAACTAAAGGTGAGGAAGGAAGATATTTCAAAGACTGCCTTTTGAACAAGGTATCGACACTATGAGTTCATAGTGAGGCCATTTGGACTCACTAATGCTCTAGAAATTTTCATGGATTTAATGAATAGAGTCTTTAGTGATTACCTCAAAATATTTGTGGTGGTCTTTAAGGATGATGTTCTGATATACTCCAAGAGCAAGGAGGAACATGAGGAAAATTTGGGAACTATGTTAAAGACTTTTACAAAGGGAAACATTTTATGAAAAGTATAGTAAATGTGAGATATGTATGGGGGAAATATCATTCATGGGGCATGTTATAACCAGGAAAGGGATATCTGTAGACCCTTCCATGATGAAGGCGGTTGAAGAGTGGTCGAGGCCAACTTCTATAATGGAGATCCACAAATTTTTGGGTCTAGCTGGGTATTATAGAAGACATTTGAAGAACATTTCACGACTGTCAAACCCAATGACTAAGCTGACATGGAAGAGAGTAAAGTTTTTTTTGGAAATAGGAATGTGAAGATTTTTTTCATGGAGTTGAAAAAGAGGCTTATCACTACACCAGTACTAAAACTACCATCAAGTGGAGAACTATTTGTTGTGTTTAGTGTTGCTTCTAATAATTTCTTTGGCTGTGTGGTAATGAAAAATTATAAATTAATACCTTATAACTCAAGGAAGCTGAAAATCCATCAGACAAACTATCCTACGCATGATCTGGAGTTAGAGGATGTGATCTTTGTGATGAAAATCTGGTAGCAATATCTCTATGGGATAAATGGTGAGAAATATACTGACCAAAAGAGTCTCAAATATATATTCACACAGAAAGAGATTTATATGCACCAGTCAATATTGATAGATCTCATCAAGGATTATGTCTTCTAAATCCACTACCATCCCAGTAAGGCAAACAAGGTGGCAGACGATCTAAGAAGAAAGGATCCTGCATCTTTATCAATGATGAGAATTGAAAAGGATACAATCTTCTTAGATTTATAAAGGATGGATATGTGAATCATTAAGGGAGAAACATTATAAATCCTTTCTCAAATTATTACTCAACCAGCCCTCTGGGAAAAAATAAATGACACTTAATGAAAGGATGTGGAAATTCAGAAAAGGGAGGAAGCTATTAAAAATGGGAAATCCTCTGATTTCAAAATTTATGAGGAAGGAGTTGTAAGATTTTGGACATGATTATGTGTACCATCTGATCCAAAGATAAAGGATTTATTGAATGATGCACATATATCGACCTTCTCTATCCACCCATAGAGCACAAAGATGTATCGAGATCTCTGATAAAACTTTTGGTGGGACAATATGAATAGTGAGATTACCGAATATTCATCAAAGTGCCTCATATGTCAGCAAGTGAAGGCTGCGAGGAAAAAGTATAATGTGATGATGCAACCACTACCCATACCAGCATGGAAGTGGGAGAAAATTACCATGGACTCTGTCCTAGGACATCCAAAGAAATCAAGAGCTAACAATGCTATATGGGTCATTATGGATCATCATACAAAGACAACTCACTTTTTCATGGTTTGAGAGGACATATCATTGGATCAACATGCATGGATTTACATCAATGTGGTAAGTATGAATGGAGTACAACTTTCTATTATATCTGATCGTGATCTGAGGTTAACCTCAGTGTTCTGGAAAAGTCTCCAACATGATCTATGCACTGAACTGAACATTAGTATGACCTATCATCCTCAAACTGAGATCCAATCTGAGCGAAATATTTAGAAATTGGAAGACATGTTGAGAGCGTGTTCAATGGAATTCAAAGTAGGATGGTAATAACATCTTACACTAGTTTAATTATCCTAAAACAATATTTTCCACTCGATCATATGAATGGCACCATATAAAGACCTTTATGGTAAATGGAGCATAACATTGGTGTGTTGGGAATAAGACTGTGAGCGTATGCTTCTAGGACTTGAAATTGTCAAAGAGATGGTGCATAATGTGTAAACCATTTAGCAGCATATCAAGGCATCCCAAAGTCGACATAAGAGTTATACATATAACCGTTAATAAGACCTTGATTTCATAGTTGGAGACATCGTATTTCTACGCATATCCCCAAGGAATAAGGTCATGAGGTTTGGGAAGAAATGGAAATTAAGTCCCAGGTACATCGCCACCTTCGAGATCCTTGATCGAGTCAGAGTGGTGGGCTATCGACTGAAACTTCCACCTACCACATCGAAAGTAAATGATTTCTTTCATGTATCCCTTTTAAGGAAGTACATACCATACCCTTTACATGTACTCTCTTCAATTGTGGTACAGTTGGAGGATGATATCTCTTATGAGGAGCAGCCAGTGATGATTTTTGATCATAGAGACAATGTTCTACGCAACTAGACTACTCATATAGTCAAGGTATTGTAGAGAAACCATTAGTGCGAAGAGGTAGCATGGGAACTAGAGGAAGCAATGAACGAAAAGTACCCACATCTATTTATGGATTAGAATATAAAACAAAATTTTGAGGGGGAAATTTCATAAGGGGGGAAGAATGTAATGACCCAATGTTTTTCAATGGAAATTCCCTTTTCATAAGTATGTCATAAAATCACTTGAAAACACAACATAATGAACTAATATGTTATAAGGTACTTTTAAACATATGTTGGACACTTCTGTGTTTGGAATTTCAAAAATACGGCATACACGGTTGTAATCCGTATATTATTTGGATTCCGATAAGAAAAACACAATTTTTGGTGAATAATAGCCTACCTTAATGAATAGTAACATATCCATATGAATAGTGAAATAACCTAATGAATATTATCCTTACCTATGATAGTATAAAAATAATATTCAAGTTGGAAGTACGATATACCTATATTTTAGAATAAGTTAATAAATGCTTTTAAACTTGTTTCGATAATAAACTATTATTTTAATTATATATTAAAATAATCATATTTTGATAATTAATATTGAAAAATGAAATTCCTTTTTGGAATCTAAACGTAGAAAAATGGTTAGGGTAAATTTTTTGGATTTTTCTAAAATAACAAAATTCTTAATGAATAGTAAAATACGATAATATACAATAAATGTTAAATAAGGGATTTATTGAGTCATTTTTTATGTTATGATGATGCATGACCACTTGGTTCGGGATGAAATGATAAAATTATTATTCTTGGTAATAGAATACTTACTATTCCTTGTCTAGTGGAAAAATAATAAATTAATGATTATAATATTATGAAATCCCTCCTCTCCTCCACTATAAACCCCCCCACTTCACTCCCTCTTCTCTTCACTCCTATAATTCCTTGTTCCTAGCCATTATTCTTCCCAAATCACTTCCCAAGATCCTCCCCATGTCAAAAATATCCTAGTCTCTTCAAAATACCAAAAACTCTCCCCATAAGAGGTTCCCAAAGGAGGAACTCTCAAGTGGTAAATTCCTCTTTCCAATTCCTCCATTTCTTTTAAGTTATCTTTCTTTTTGTTTCTTTATTCGCCTCATTTAACCATTATAGTAGGATAAGTATAGTAACAGACATGTACTGGAAGGTTTTCATGCTAATGGTATGTTTCATTATCTTCCCTCCTTTCCCCACCATTTTATTTTAATGAAATGAAAGCATCGTTTCAGATGTGCTAATTTAGCACATTCAAGGACAACAGTTTATCAATTTCTATTATAATCACTAATTCTAGTCAGGAAACAAGTTGTGTTATGGTTGAACCAGATTATTATAAATTTAATATATCAGATTTTTAGTTATGTAATACTTTTTGTACAAATGGTATTATGTTATAAGGAAAAACATGTTCTTTGTAATCAAACCCACCGATTAACAGAATTAGTTGTCACTATGGTTTTATATAATAGTTTGACTTCAATATAAGTATAAAAATTAATATCAAAACCATGTAATCTCATGGATGTTCACTAATATCATATAACTCCATTTTTAGACAGCCACTTCCATCTTTCATGTTTATCTGACCATGAACATAAGCGAACCGACCTTTTAAAACCAATTAAACAAATGAGCCCGAAAAACGAAATGGAACCATATAACTAATAAACATGGACATTAATGAACTATAAAGGGTTATAATAAATCAATTAAATATATAATAGGTTCTTTAATTATTAATTAATAAGCCTAAATTTTTTTATTTATTCCTTTAATTACAAGTGGAGAACACCAACTGATTTAAGGTATGGGATTCTCTCCTTGTTCACTATTAGTCCAGATTGTTCTCTATGCTATGCCTATTTGTGTAATACCAAGTGATGGGGTATATTTTATCACCTCCTCCATACTGACCTAATGTTTTATAATTGATTAGTAACCCCTTATATCACTCATCAATACCTCTTAGTTACACCCTATACCATGCCGATAAACCGTAATGGACTATACCCGAAATTCCTTTATTCCTTTGAGTTTCTATATCTTTATTTTTTACCAAAATGTAGTTGTATTCTATTTTTATTTTAAACATATAAATTAAATTTATATGCTCCGTAATCATGTTCCAATATCCATCACTCATTCTCTTTCAGGGATATACAATCTTTTAAGTGAATCCCTCCTCAATACATCCCAATAAGCACTCTCATTTTAAAGGAAACTTCCGAACCTTTACCCAATATCTTGTGCGCTATATCCTCTTTTTTAAGACACCATTGTCTTTATAAAATAATTTTTTAATTATAAAAAAATTCATGGTTCAATTATGGTTTTCTATAAAATATTTTCCACTTTACTATTTTAAAATCTCTATAGTATTTTCCTTATAAGAGCACAAAAAAGTTTTAATGCTAAGGTTTCTCAAATACATTTCTTATATGATGTCACTTATATTTCTTTCTACCTACCATGTAATTTTCTTATATTACCATATGAACTTCCATATATGTTCTAATCCCTTTCTTTCATAGACACTTTCATGATACACACATTGGTTATGCTTTATGTCATGATTGTGGTACCCCATTCCATCCATGGGTAACATTTTGTTTATGCATGGTTGATTATGTATAATTATTTATGTAGAAAAAATATTTATGAGGCAAGATTATTTATGTGGAAATAATATTCAGGAAAATGTTGAGCCGGGTGCTCCCAGATAGCACTCCAATTCATTGGGTAAGGTTAGGTCTCATGAGATGATATGTGAAATGGGATTGGCGGTTAGCCTTGACCCGTATTGAAATGGGATTCTGGATAGGTGGTTAGCCTGGACCCGTACTAAATAAAATTTTCACGATTCTTCAATATTTATATGATTCCATGTTTATAAGATCACATGATTATATGATATTATTTCATATGTTCCATGTTTTGGATATCAATATGTTATGCGTCCTAACTCATGTTCTTAAGATATATCCTAATGTTTATTCCCAAACTCAGATTTTAAGCCCATCCCTTGGTTCCTGTGTTCCCAAGGGTACCCTATGAATACTTAAGGGCTAAAATGAAGTTATAAGATCTTTATGTAGATTAAATAAAGAAGTTTTTTTAGCCCCATGTTTTATGTTATATGCACCTAGTCTTCCAAGACACTAGACTTAATGATCCTTGTCTCGTGCTCTGATGATTAATTATGCTTAAAACAATGTAATTTTATACATATATAAAAGGCTTGGGTTGCTATATAAATCTTGTAGTAATTCATTTGGTCCATTTCTTGCTTTCCATTAGTGAGTATAGGTCATGTAGATTTGAAACCATATATTTATTGGTCCAAGCTTTGTCATCCATTAGTATGAATAGACCATGTGGCATTTCAACCATTTATTTATTAGTATAATAATTGTCATCTATTATTGTGGATTGACTAAGTAGCATTGAAACCATGTAATAAAGTGATTGTTAATGATTATGTTCATTTAGTCCATGGATTTCCTTCCATTAGTTTGGATAGGTCATGTAGCATGAAACCATTTAGTAAAATCCATTATGGAATTTTCAAATGGTAAGGTCAACACACCAACCATCCCTTAATATGGTAAGGGTTTTAAAAGATGTGGAACCACATATTCTCTAATCAACTCAGGTCCGTATATGTAATTCCTGCATGAGAATCCATGTATCTCCCAAGTAATTAGAATGGAAACCCATTGAGTCCTTCCATGGAATTCTTACTTGGGATCCCACATGTCACCCAATGTGTTATTAACATTCAAACAATTTGAAAAAAATTTGGTAATTTGTTTTGAGGGTAAATCATTAAGAATTAAACAATCATTTAACTAAATTGATTCCATTTAACAAATCATGTTAATCACATTTATAAGGATCCATGTAAAAATGGAGAAGGGAAACTACCTACATGAGTATTTTCAATATAAAAACAAGACCAAACACTTAGACGGTGAATTAGTCCTTTAATCATTTTAAAAAGGGAAAATCGGTGTTTCTAATTCCACTAGGTTCATGTCCTTAACATGCCATATTTCAACATAACATCAAGGCATAAGAATTATAAACTAAAAAAGTCAAGAAAGTAATGTCTAACCACTAATTTTTAGATTGATGGAAGCACACGTCGATTGAGGGTTTTTATTATAAAATCATGATATTACTTATCACTCAAATCATTTATCACCTTTATCATTTTAATTATGAAACATTCTAAATCTCAATTTAAAGCATTGAATATAGATACATCACTAAATGAATTTAAATTCTAACTAAATTGTGGTAAGTAATATATTAATGCATTTATAAAATTGAGGACTTGGAAAGGGACCCTTCCTCAGGGTGGAACCATGCCATCCACTTCATCTTTCGGGGATTTCTAACTAAAATTATCTTCTCCCCAACAAATTATATGCACTTTAACTCACATGTAAGGACACCTATCATCTATGCACACAACTGAATGTCCATGGTCATGATCAATAAGATCCTTACACATCTGCTTATAATCATATACCAATCTCCACTCACCTATGAATGCATTTTTATATATATACATGGGCACACCTATCCCCATACGTGTTTAATCATTGCCATGGATATTAACAGATGTAACAGAGAAACCCACACACATATATTTACTTACCTCTTCATACACAGGTGATTCTTCCATTACATGGTGAATCAAAACCACATGTAAGAGCCGCAAACAGTATGAAACAATTAAAAGGAATGTTATTCCACATCAAAGAGACCAAAAAATGGTGAGAAACACAAAAATCGGACTAAACCCTTACCTCAAGTGTCAGAAACAAACCAAATTGATGCAAAACCGCAAGGAACAACTCAATGACCTACTGATTTACTAAAAGGGAGTCAAAGACACATAAAGATATCAATTCAAGAGGTGTGAACGAAAAAATATGCTATAAAACATACCTCGAAACACATTCAATGGAACGAGACCACCGTAACCACCTTTACATGCGTGGCGGTTTCCGGAACACACACCTATGGATCCCAGGAGACCATTCACATGACCCTAGAAGAAAATTAAACCGAAAATGGATCAACCCAAAAGACCAAGGGTAAGGATGATTCTCAACGAGAAACAAAGAGGCTAATGAGAATCTAGAAACCGAGAGGAGAAGGTATAGATGATCATTCTGTAATAATTTGATGATGAAATAATATGGAATCAGGCTCAAAAAATGATGATTGACAGAGATCTAGGGAGGGGGGTCATGTGCATAGGGAGGGGGAATGTTAAACGGGCCGGTGTGCATCGAAATGATATGGGAGTGGGAGTGATTCAGTTTTTAGGAATTAATTTCATTTTATTTCATGTAAAATTTAAAATGACTAAAATTTTAAAATAGGGTGTCTCACATGGTTATGCCAGCGTGGTTTTACAAACTGCGTGCAAACCATGTGGTGCCTACTAACTCTAAGAAAAACCTCACATGGTCTAGGAACACGGTATAAAAAAACCATGCACAACATATGTGCAAACCCACTACCTATTTCTAAATAGGTATGCACAATTACCTACATTGGGACACATAGTTTAGTGGGACGCGTGAAAACTGTGTGCCCTATTCAATCTATAAAACATGATGTTTTTCAGGTCCAACAATCCAAAAACATCTCAAGAAACTCGGGAGACTTCACAGGACTTTAACGTAGTCCAAAAACAATACGTATAAGTGTTCCTACATTCACAATTTTGTATTGAAGAAAGGCATAAAAAATGAACCATCCCATATTTTTAAAATTTCAAAAACCAACATATTTTATTCAGGTTCAAAACCATGTGATTTTATAATCTACCAACTTTAAAAACATATCACCCCTGAGAATCCTTGAAGAAAAAAATAAACATCACCCTACCTAACTGGGTCCTGAATTTTCATTTAAATGGAAAAATTGTGTTACAAATTACCAATGCACCTTTCATAATTTCTTAAACATTACATACTTGATCCTTTATAAACCAAGCATTCTCTCTAAGATTAACTTAAACATAGAAACAGAGCTTACAAAAGCCCATTTAGATAGATACAATATCACATAAAAGTCTCGATAACCCTTGACTGATGGTGATTACCACCATAGATTCTAATGTAAATAAGGGTACTCCAAGAAATGGTACCTCAACCATCATAAATTCTAATCAAGGAACAAATTTTGGTGTTATTACGACACCCCTAAAATAATTTCATTTAAAAGAAATCGTCGAATCACAATTCTCCTAATAGAACTGGTCACACAAGATTTCTCAGAAGACACCACCGACCTTAAAACCCTACGTGCCTTCACCTGGGAATGTGATTTAAAACAATTTCATCACCAACTGTAAACATTAAAATGAAGAAAGAGATAATGATTCATGCCCCTTGGATGAAGTATCTAGAAGAAGTCTGGCATAGGTGGCCGGTGCAAAATAAATGGAACCGCTGGAGTCTGTGTGTCCAACCTATGATTTCATACATGGGAACCCAAAAATCACTCATGGCTTACCAGCCTCAATATGAACCACACCTTAGACTATAACAATGATAAATATCATCCATCAATCTAAACAACTTTTAATGTTTTAGTGTGACATAAAACCGATTCACTATTAGTGCAATGAAGATGATGTCAAGATATGGGAAAATCTGGTCTCTTAAAAATAGTACACAAAGTGGATTTAAGAGAGGGTTTCCAGTCAAACACACACAATAACTAGATGATAAAATAGTTGAGCCTGGTCAAAGTCGTGCTGCCGAGCAAGAACTGACAATATTTAATACTTACAAGCCTCAAGTGCATTCAAGTAATAACCAACCATATACCAATGGTCCCCTTAGGTTGTTCTCCATCTATATGAAAGGACACATTTTAAGGACTCAACAGGACACTACCCAATTTAATAGTGGCCTAGACAAAAGGGAAAAACATTCCACTCATAAGCGCGCTAGAATAACAAAATGGGGCTGGCATGTCCAAACACTTGAGTCATTCAGAAACCATCTTGTGTGTGGGGATGAAAAAGATTATTTAACTCTCAAGAAAATCTACTTAAAGAAGACCTAAGACCATACTCAATAGTACAAGAAGATTTATTTTGGAGATATATTTACTCATACGACCATTTTCCTAGACGACACAATACAATATCATCCATCGCTAAGAATAAGAGAGGTTCAAATGACCTAAGAAGTGACTGAATATGCCTGAGGCACGTCTAATCAGATGAAAACAAGCATTGCTCGATGCTCAAACTCATAACAAAGACAAGAATAAAATGACCACCCATTTAAAAATGGGTTTCACATTGAAATTGAACGTCCTACGTTGGAAAACGGCACCCAAACCATCCAAATGTTAGAAAAGTCATAGTACAAAAAAGGAAAAAAGAGTTCAAAGGGAACTACCAACCATGGGTTAGCCACTTATAAAGGACAAACATCGACCCTAACTCAAGGTCACACTAACATAAACTACTAGGATTAAAATCTGTTCATAAGGATTTTAATAATGAAACAAAACCCTAATGGAATGTACTCACGCTTCCATTCCAGGGCAACTCAAAGAGAATTCCAAACCACCCATACATGAGGGTTTTTATACAGTGGACACCACTACATGTTCCATTTCCAATCCTTTTGTATTTAATAAAATTTAATATTTAAGTATAAATTATTTAATCCAAACATAAAAGTACAATTTTCAAAACAAAACACAAGCACATAATTTTTAACCAACACCCCATGGAAAAGACCAGAATGATTTATGAAACTCCCATTTAAAAAAATTTTACAATAGTTGGAATCCCATAATTTTTAGGATACTTATAAAAATAAATTTCTTTTTAAGTAGATAAGGAGACCTACGAGGGTCCCATTTTTACCAACTGGGTTCTCAAGATAACATCCCAACAAAAAAACACAAATATTTATAAAATTTAAACACCCAAAAGGGTCTTCTAAAATAAACAATCTTCAACAATCCTACATGGTTTTAGTTGCATTTTTAAAAGCTAACCATTTGATTTTAGATAAAATTTTAACCTATTTAATATTTGTATGCATTCTTATAAGCCATTATGCCATCACATTTTATATGGTTTGTCATTTCCCAACTCATGAAGCACTCGTACAATCCATGGATTGAAAATTGGATCCCATTAATCGATACCAATGCCAATTCAGAATGTAGTACGATTAAACAATAGAGTTTAATTTATATTAGTGGCAATATACCAACCTATAATGCGCCCATACAAATTATAGTTTTTCATTTGGATCCCTTCAGTCAAAACCAACTTACATTAGAAAATGAATTTAGTATACTTTTTATAATTGTTCAATTACATGGGTTACCTTTTCCCAGCTATAAATACCCATATACCTTAAAACTGAAAATGGGCTCCCTTCATAACTGCAACCAATAAACTAGCCAATGTATCCTTTTACGTATATCAAAGTAAGCTATAATTTCACTACAAGTAGCTAACAAAGGGAAAAAGTTGAAATCATAAGAAGCATAGCATTTTAATCATAGTAATATGCTATAATAAGAAGTAATCAAAAAAGTCATGATAAAGTATTAACCAAATAGGTATAAATATATTCATGGTATATCTATAAGGAATAGAATCATACATATAAGGAAACATACTAATGCAACTCCATGGCATGGAACATATGCATGGAATGAGAATTTTTAAGTGCCCAATATGTTTCATGAATGTTTTATCCTTTCCCTCACATGCCACGTGTAATTTTCATAATTCCATAAATAATAAGTAGTAAAAATTACATCAATCACTCTAGGTAAAATAATATCAATTGTAAAATCAAACAACATAAACAACAATCCCATCCCTGACCACTTGGTCATTCCCCCTACGTGGGGGGATCCGTCCCAAGTATGACTATTAGCCAAGTGCTGACGCATTCCTAGTCTCTTATCTACCAACCCAAAAGAGTATAAAAAAAGGAAAAACCACCTCTGATACAACTCTGTAACATCTTGACCCAGCTTACAACTAATATGGTGGCTAGACCGGTCACCACATGACCTCAAGCATTCCTCCCCATATAAAAGAGAATGCTAACTACGAACAAGGGTGTAAGGATATTTATTGGGGAGACTGTACGCTCATATTAGATATGTAATGTGGTATAATAGAGTAAATAACAATCTATAGAGGAAGTAGTAATACCTAATTGACAATTAAATAGAAGACATATTTCATTAAAATGAACAAAAGATACTAATGACAGTCTATAAAATTGATGAATTCCTGAAATGATGTTGATACATGTTTGAAATCAGTAAATAGTACAAAATGGTTTTCAGTAAAATACAATGTAAGAATCAAGGAAAGAAAACAACTAGTATCCCAAAGGCGATCTCCATAGGCATCCTGAGCTCCCACTTAGTCTTTTGCTCCCAAATTAGAGGTACAAGCAAACAACAACTTGCAAGGTCCAAGGCCCTACAAACAAGAAAGATATACTCAGGTACTCCAGTGAAATGGAAGACAAAGTAGGATGTGAGATATAAATATCAGTATGCCGGCTCCACCAGTGTCTAGACCAATCCCAAAGAAGTAATATATATTTAATATTGTGCAGGTAAGCAGAAATAAAGTAAGCATTGCAGTGTAACTAAATAATCAAGTACCTTCTTTAGTAATCATCATGTGTCTAAACAAGTAACCAATTCATTAATTAATTAATTAAAATTTTATGTCAATAGGTCAAGTGAGGCATATACAACACTAACATCACCTCTTGATTGTAAAAAATAAAGAAGGATCCAAGATGAAATAAGGAAACCTAAAAATAATATTCGGTGAGGGAGTTCTAGAGTAATAAACAAGTTAATTTATATCTCATGGAATGTTAACTAAGTAGTTTCTGAGTCTAGATAAGGGGTAGTAGTGTAATTCAAGGAGCGTAATCCATGGTATTCCACAATAAGGCACCTATAGAGTCCAAGGTGATTGAACAAGGTAAAATGGGGCTAAGAAATGACTGGGCCCTATAGGATTTAACCGTGGCACCTACTAATCAATGTTAAAACAAAGGAGTGTATCTAAGGAATCTAGTAAGAATGTATTAACAGACAAGGACTAGAGTCTATGTGGTTACCAACCTAAGAAACCCGCTTCTTTGAATCAGAATGTGGTTCTCGAGTACCCAAGGTATTCTCCTCTCATAATTCAAGGAGAACCTAGGTTAACCCATTCTGTTTGATATGAAAATAATTTTGTATTTCATTTGTTCCAAGTCTTTCCTTCCATTAGTGTGGATATGTCAAGTAGATTTGGAACCATTTATTTATTGGTCTAGGATTTTCCTTTCATTAGTGTGGATTGGCCAAGTATCAATGAAACAATTTATTTATTGGTCCACAACCAATCTTTCATTAGTGTAGATAGTCTAAGTAGCATTGCAGCCATGTAATCAAGTCTTGGTTAATCGTTAGTTTCATTTGGTCCAAGCCTTGACTTCCATTAGTTTGGATATGTCAAATATCATGCAACCATTAATTAAAATCCATTAAGGTATTTTCCAAGGTCATGGTCCACACATCTACCTTCCCCTAACATTGTAAGGGTTACCACTGACTTGGAACCTATTTTTCTCTCATGAACCATAGTCCATCCATGGAATTCCAACATGGGAATCCATGTATCTCCAAAGGTATAACTATAAAAACCCATTGAGTCCAACCATGGAATTCCTACTTCAGAACCCACTTGTCAACCAAGGTGTTATTAGAATTCAAAAAAATTGAAAACAATTTGGTAATTTGTTTTGAGGGTTAATATTTAAGAATTATCCATTCATTTAACTCAATTTATTCCATTTAACAAAACATTTAAATTTAATTTATAAGTCTCAATGTTTCCATAGAGATGGAAAATTAACTACAAGGGTAATTCCAATATAAAAAATGGACCAAAAAATTAGACGGTGCCTTGGTCCATTAATAATTTTACAAAGGGAAACTCATTGTTTCAAATACCACTAGTGATATATCCTAAACATTCTATATTTCAACATAAAATAAAGGAATTAGAATTATCACCACAACAAGTTAATCAAGAAAGGTAAAACCACTACTCTTTAGCTTGAAGGCAGCGCACCTCGATTGAGGGGTTTTATTATAAAATCATGATATTAGTTATCACAAAAATCATTTATCACCTTTATCATTTTAATTATGAAACATGATAAATTTCATTTAAGATCATTAAATATAGATACTTCACCACATGAATTTAAATTATATCTAATGTGTAGTAAGTAATTTATTAATGCATTTATAAAATTGAGGACTTGGAATGGGACCCTACGTCAAGGTGGAACCAACCCGTACATATTTCTCTTGGAGATTTATAACTAAAAGAAACTACTCCCCCACTGAGTATATTCACATTCACACACATGCAAAGACACCTAGCCTTTATCCACACACTAGGATGGACTTGGGAATGAGAAAGTTGATCCTTACACATATTCTTATATGTATGTACCAGTCGCAACTCACCAACACATGCATATATATATATATATGTGTGTGTGTGTGTGTGTGTGTGTGTGTGTGTGGTCACACCTATCCCCATACATGTGTAATAACTACCTTGGATATTTACACACATAACGAGGGAATCTACATACATATATTTACATAATTATGCATATACAGGTGAGTCTCCCTTGACATGGGGACTCAAAACTGCTTGTAACATCCCCATGCACTATGCAATAATTAAAAGTAAGCTAATTACATATAAATAGACCAAAATAGATGGTGTGAAATCCAATAATGGCCTAAACCCTTACCTCGTGTGTCAGTGATGAACCAAATATAAGCGAAACCACCCAGAATAACTCAACGCTCTGCTGATTTATTAAAAGAGAGTCAAAGCCACATTAATATCTTAATTAATGAGGTGCGAAACAATAAAGAAGGTATAAACCTTACCCCAAAACATTATAAGTGGACTGAAACCACCTAAACTGCCTCTCCTTCTGTGGCAGTTGCAGTAAAACATAACTATGGATTCTGAGAGACATTTAACATGACCCTAGAAGAAAAGATAACTGAAAATGAACCATCCCTAAAGACCTAGGTTTTGATTGATTCTCACTGGGAGATGAAGCGGCTGATGAAAATCCAGAAACTGAGAGGATAAGGGAGATAGGATCATTCCATGATGATTAAAAGAAGACGTTACAAGGAATCTATGCAAAAACAATAGTGGTCGGTGAAGCTCAATGGAGGGGGGTTATGTGCATCAGTAGGTGTAAATCACTTCATGATGGTGTGTGTCAAAATTATAGGGGAGCAGGAATGATTTGGTTTTGAGGTATTTATTTAATTTAATTTTATTTTATTTTTAGCATAATTAAAATTAGAAAATAGGGTGTCACACATGGTTATGTCTGTACAGCTTTGTAAACCATGCACAAACTGTCTGGTGCCTACTGCATCCAAGACACCCCCCACGGGCTAGGCACACTGTTTAAGAAACAATGTGAACCCCTGAGAAAAGCCACTTCCCCATTTTAAACAATGCTGCATAATTACGGGGAAGTGTTCTGTATGGTTTAGCTGGCCATGTGCAAACTTTTTACCCTCTACTGTTATTAAAACATGATGTTTTTTGGGTCTTGCAATCCCAAAACTTCTCGAGCCACCCATAAGACTTCTAGGGACTCCACACAAGTCCCAAATGAACACGTATAAGTGTTACAACACACCAAATTTTTTTCCAAATCTATTTTTTAGAATCATCCCATCCCATAAATGAAAATGATCATAAACATTTGTATTTTAGTCTGGTTAAAAACGACGAGATTCTATAAGCTGTTTGGTAGATCTAGTTAGTATTTCATAGATACATTTGACTACCCATTAATGGGAATGACACATTGAAAAATATAGATAAAATAATAGAAATTGATTACTATTTATGATATATTTTATGACTAATGGGTATCTAGATTATTTATCTCATTTAAATAATAATAAAACGTATGGTACGAAGAAATATAAGACCTTTTGAAAAAGTTTTTCTATTTATGGAAAAGGTTTTCATTACTAGATGATTTTTAATTAATGTTCATGAATTATATATAATGATAATTGTGTTATTTATGATTACATTGAGATTAATTGAAACACTATATCTACTTTTATTATTTTTTACATTGATTATTACATAGTATTAAATGCATGTTATTCATTTTTAATCCCTTTTATCTATGTAGTTATTAAATAGAAAAAAATAGAGGGAGATATTCTTAGTATTTATAATCATAATGTGAAAAAGTTGGATTAAAAATTATGTATTAATGATCTATAGTATACCAACACATTTCCATGTGTATTCTTATTATATGTGTCCCATTGGATAAATCTAGTAAATTCCTTATTCCCCTATAATTTATCTGTAGTTATTGTTATTATTCTGATGTTTGGCTTAAATGATTCCCTTTTCATTTAATTCTCATGAAAGCATTATTTCAAAACACAAAAGATGAAAAAACATATATTTTTCATTAAACACATTAAATATTATAAATAATGATTTATCAAATATTCATGTAGTTGTTTAATTTCAGTTTGAATAATAGGATATTGAATATCTATTTAATAATTTAAATGTATTGTTTTTTACTGTAACATGTGTAAATTAATTAAATCATAGATATCATCTAAATTGATCCCCATTGATAAAATCTATCACAATTTTTTATATTTATATCAAGTGGTTTTTTTCTTAGGTGTGTTATATTTTTTCTAGGTTTTGGGCTCATGATCATGACCATTAAGGGTTGTTGAAATAAAAAAGATCAACCAATTTTTTTGAGTTTATAAATAGTTCTCTAACTGATAAAATTAAGAGATTATACATCATTGGAATTCTTGGAAACCCTAGGTTACGCCTATGGAAATTAATATTTTATAGGGATATGAAAATCAAATTTGTGAATCAAGGATAAAATTTGAGTGTTGAGAGATCATTGATTGAGGTAAGGCATTAATTTTGATTTGTGATTTTTATATATAAAGTAGATGATTTATTTTAAAATTTTTATTACTTTCACCATCTGTAATACTTATACAATGCAATGTAATTATTTGTTAATCCCATTTTTGAATTATGAAGCATAAATACTTGGGATCAAAAATTAATTATATTTATAAATTTATCGATTTTCATTTTGTGCATGATGAACATGAGAGGAATGAAGATGTTGAAGAAGACGAATAAGTGGAAGATATTATCTAGCCACTAACCCATTTTTATCATTCGTTGGTTGTGGAACACACCAGGGACACGTGTATGATTGTTCCACCCTCAAGTCACCAACATTTTCCCCATCTATTTGATCTCTCTCTATCTAGCATATTTCTATTATCATATTAAATGATCACTACCAATGTCATAGACTAACATAGAATACACAATTAACCATAACCTAAGGAGACCCAGAAAAATCCCTAAGTGTATTCTTGATCCCCATGGGCTAGAAAAAAGCAACTGGGCTTCAAGAAACAACATTTAGGAACAATTATTCAACAAGGTAAAATAAACGAATCCAGAAACATAAAGATATTTCTGGTATTAAAAAATGACAATATAAGATACATACAGTCATCAGGTGAAATATGTTCCATGATACATCAAAATAGCCAAAGTTAACAAAAATTGTAAACCCAGACACCATGAGACATGATGTCACCTCTATAATCCCACACCCTACTAACGAACTGACTCACCACCTCCCTACATCAGATTTCCCAAACCAACATCATATTTAACAACACCTTCACACATCCTAATGTATATACAGGGCATGAGAAAATTATCCCAATATAACCCCATAATGTTTTCTATAATTATAGTTTATGAAATAAATCAACCATTATAAAATAATTTAAAGGAATAAATGATATAAAATCTAACACAAAGTATGTATAAAACACCCCTTTCATAATTCAATAAATAATTCCAATTAATACATTATCAAATCATTCTTACTCACACACACAAAAATAAATCATTTTAATGATAACCAATAGATAAAAAAATACATTATGTGCAAACAATTACAAGTCCATAAGGATCCTTATTCCATTATTATTACTATTAGGCCACATGGTGTGCACATTATAATAGATGAAAATACCTAGATGATAATACTATTCCCCCAAGAGAATTTCCTTACCCTAAATTTAAAAACATCATCTAAACATTCCTCTATAAAAGTAGGTATATGGGGGAAACATTTCATTTATGTGGATGAATCCCTACCACATCATTGATGATGTTTATATTTACCACAACATTACCATTAAAGGAAATTTCATTATTGAAACAATTCATATAATAGTTTTAAAACTATTTCTATTAAAATATCAAGGGGATATTCCATTTTCCAAACTACATTAAAAAATATATTTTTTCAATAATACCATTTTCATGAATTTAATCATCTTTAGAAATAAATATATAAAAACATGTAAGTAAGATTTATTGCATGATGTTCCATCCTGAAACTACCTACCTTGAAACACTATAAATATCAACACCCATGGGTAAAAGATGGTGTTAGATATAATGAGGGACTTAATATCCATGGAGGGATCATAGATCATGAATTAAAAATTATAAATATTAAAATGGATTTATTCTAGAATGAATAAAACCCCAAAGAATCACAAACCACCACAATTACATATCAACACATTGCAGGGATTGATGATCCAATGAAGACCCCTAAATTATGTAGTGGATATATAAAGAATATGGTTAGAATAACGAACCAATAATTCACATCATTTTTAATCTAATCCATAGAGAGTAATAAGAGTAATTATAAGAATTAAAATATCCCTATTTAAAATGGAGACCACATTACCAAGAGAGGCCTACGACTTCGATCCACACTTTGATCTTCCAATAAATCGAGTTAAGGCATACAAGAACAAACCAACAGGGTATCCATGATGAATTAACAAAATTAGGGTTAAAGGGGATATATTTAGAATTGAAAAAGTTGTTTTGTATTGTAGAAATACAAAAGTACCCCTTACATTGTTTTCCCACAACACCACCACCAGTTAGCCAATGAAATATATAGATGTGTAGAAGTAATTTCCTAGAATATTGATGGGATGGTATTTCTAGATAGAAAGGTTGTAAAAATATTCACCCCACTATGTTTATTATTGGTTTCCTATAGAAAACCCCTACTTCCAACCTTCCACTAGTTGGAAAGTGCCCCCCTAGCATGCCGGTGGGGTATTGTTATCTCATCCAGCTAGAACTTTGAGTATACACTAAAGCAATCCTCAAAAATACACCCACAACCCATTTTAGAACAAAAACCCACTACATACACAAGTAAAAAGGTGGAAACATCCAATGAAGGAAGAAAAATTGTACAAAAGTTGTTTAGAACTAAAAAAATTTGTTTGATTTTATAGTTGTACCCACAATATTTCATTCTGCCCCAAAAAAGATAAGTCAAAAAAATATAGACTTCAAAGTTTTGATTCCACTACCACTTCATCAATTACCCCGACTCCAAAGTCTCATGATAGATAGTACTTTGATGATAAAAACCCATAACCATATGTATAGACATCCCATGTAGAACTATCACAAGATCATCAATAACATGAAGTGATTATCTAATCACTGTCTTCAAAGGTTCAATGTAATGGACTTCTCAATTACAAACATGAGAATTAATTAGAATATTACTTTTGGTTTGAGACACATGGAAAACCTTATGGATCAATGAAAAACGAGGTGGTAAATCCAAGAGATAATCCATATTTATAAGACAATACATTATTTAAAATGGTCCCACATACCTAGCAGTGAAATTCCCTTGATTTATAAGCTACATGTGACCTAATTAGAGAGAGATATTCAAAAACTATATATAACAAACACAACGCATCAAATAATGATGAAATAATTCAGTAAAATACTTATAATAGTTGTGAATTGTCACCAAACACTAATGAAAAAATTGGTTATCCACCACTATCTTCTGAACCAAACTTGATCTAACCAAGAAACATTCTCCAACCTCAAACGAAAAAAGAGGAGAGGTGAAAGTATGACCATAAAATTACTCAAAATTTTCCATTTTGATGGATAATGAATAATGATTATTATAATAAAATTAATCCATACCCATTGGCTGTCCCAAGATCCATTTAAGTCTTTGTCATAAGAATAAATCATATCCTCTTGAATACAATTAACCCTTTCCATTTTTCATATTTTTATGAGGATGATATAATATGTTCATCATTACTTATGTTCCTATTGCCTAATGGAGGCCCTTCCAAAACCATTAGGTAAATTGAGGGTCCCAATTTGGGACAATACCCATAGGAATCCAATGTGGAAGTACAAAATCCTCTACACACAACATTATAATGCCCTCTGCTATAGTGGAGTCAGGGATCAGTATTATATGAGTTAAATTTTTTAACTCAATGATCACCACCTAGATTGAATTATTACCTTGAGGTGTTGATGGTTTCCCAACAATGAAATCAATCAAAATTTCATTCCACTTATAAGTTGGCCTGAAAATAGGCTTAATAGGCCGTAAAGGACTCTCTTTTTGTAACATACCACCACCCTAGACCACTGAACAGTCCCCGGGCCATTTATTACCACTATAACATAGGCATGCTTCCCTGTAATATAGAGGCTACCGAATAGAATCATGGTTCTAAGGTGGTATTTTGGAGAGAAAATACCCCCTATATCACAGTACTCAATAAAAATATAATATAACCAAACATCATTCACAATAATAAATAATCACAGTGAATGTGTACTAAATACTACAAAATTGAATAATAAATGAAATTTTATAAAGGCCCAAATAGTCATGAAAAATATACAACATACCTACCAATGGTCAAGATGCATAAAAAGACTAAAATAATGTAAAATAAAAATTCAAGCCCCCATGATATTCTCAAGACATACCTCATCCCAGGTACTTTGTACACGTCTGATCCGTCCTTCTTGATCGCATTTGGTCATTGACCCAACCAATGTGTGAAACCAAGTGAACATTTACTCATATAACCAGTTATAGTGGCGACCTGAGCTGGGTGTGAGAAAAAAACATAGTAGGTCCCCACTAACGTGGTCCAATAATACCGAACATATATCATGATATCTTCATGTGACATGCTTAGCTGAAAAAAATAAATAAATGAACCATGGAAACAAATAATTGCCACACTACCTACATTGAACTGATGCTTGTGTGTCTCCATGAACATCATGAAATTTCACCAACCACAATCTCTTTAACCACCCATAGGATGTGTTCTATACTAGTATTACAAACCTCCCATATTGGAGTTTTATATAGTCATCATATACCACCCCTATGGGAGTTTTATCATCTACTAATAAGACTAATAGTGTCAAAAGAATGGATCCAAAATCACCTCATTATAACATAACAAACATATCATAGTAGATAGTAGGCCCACAATAGACTGAATTCAATGATCCCCCACCGAAATACCCCTTTTGAGATAAAATGCGCCGATCCATCTTATCATCTTTACTCTAAATCTAAGGAATCCCAACATTTTTTGAGATCTAAGTATGTGGAATCTTTATCAAGTATCACATAACTCCCCTATGGGTGTTTTATAATCTAGGGAATAAGTATAGAAACCCATGTCCTTTTACAAAAATCACTCAATAATATTTATCATAAATATCCTGTAATCCCAACCCAAATATTGATAAGTCTAGTGTCTTTGGAAGAATATATTCATCATACATAAAAATGAAAATAAAATAAAGTGTCATTATTTTATTCTGAAAAATGATATACCTAATCCATTTTAGGTCCTAAAATTATATAGGATAACCTATGGAATACATAAAAATATAGGGGATCTAAAAACATTAATAATTGAATAAACATGACAACAAAGTGTACTATATGAGTCAAAAGGCATTACATAATATACTAAAAGACAATCCCATGAAAAATCATATGGTATCATGCAATAAATAATATTTAATTATAAGATCATGAAAAAAATATTAATTTGAAAACAACATGAAACATGACATAAGCATAAGTCAAGGCTAGCCATAAAGACAACAATACATGGTGTATAGAGTCCCATCATAGATTTGGTTTACTCACTAATACCATACATAAAATATAATCTAAAATAAACGTTACCAAATTCATTGGAATGATATTTGGCTACACCCATCATAAAATGTACATTATTATGAGTACCATAAATGGAAATACCAAATAATGTATAAGAATAATAATTACCTATGGAAAGAAATGGGTTTCATAATAAAGTCTCATAGCATAACCAGGTGGTGAATCATAAATATTTCCTTGAAATATTTAATTAAATAATTATTCAAAATTAACAGGTAAAATTAATCATATATCTGGAAAAATTATGTTCAACTAAAGCAAATATGGGAAAATGGTTTATAGGTTACTTTGGAAATGTACCACTTAGGTAGGGTTTATTGAAAAGGATAAAGAATAATTAAGGAGGGGAGAACAAAATTATTTTTTATAAGTCCAAAAATTAAATAAAAAATGGTTTACATAATATAATGAGATTTTTTTGAAACCTGGATGGTTGAATAAATATTAAGGAATGTTACTAGAAGTGGGGTAATAAATAGAGAAGTTCTCTTTAATCGGGTTTTCTTATTTAATGATATTGATAAGGGTGAATTTAAAAAATGAATATCCCCATCAATGAAACATAAATTTAACTATGTATATATGATTATGACATATATATATATTGATTAATTAATTAATAATAATAGATAGATATAGAATGTGGGGAAAATAAAGAGAAATAATATCCTAAATAAAAAAGGGTGGTTTAAATAAATCCATTTCCATGGGTTCTATAATCATTAAGAACATGAACGTAATATAATGTATAATAATCTTATATTAATTAATCAATAATTTAGTATAATTTTTAATATATTTTTTGTTTATTGTAATTATTTTATCTTTATTTAAAACTATTATAGTGAGAAATAATGTTTGATTTCATTGGTTTGAGGGCTTCGTTTCATTGTAACCGGGTCCAATCACTTGTGGATAATTATTGAAGTTATTTTCAAATGGTGATACAACTATATAAGTAAAATAAAATAGTGTTAGTTTCCTATCAGAAATATAATGGTTCCCAAATATACATTTTTTCTGACATAAGAATTATTCATTCAGTAAAAATGGTAACATTATATGATTATTTTATTTTGGATGCCTTCCGGCCATCGTGAACTAGCTTCACTTTATTTAATAATATGGAAACATATTAGTTCTAGGAAGTGAAAAAGTTACAAAATATACATATTTATAACATTTTACAAAATTAAAAGTAAAATGAAATTTTCCACGGAGACAGTAATGAAAAACAAATTTCATCATCCATGGAGGTGGTGAATCGACAAAAAAGGGATGTTGTTTTCTTTTTTAGAAAATGAGGAGAAGAGATGAGTATAAATGATAGATATTTAATTAAAAAATTAAAATTTTAATATATATATTATATTGGAGTCATTATTTAATGTTGGATGAAATGTTTTTCGTTGGATGGGGAGGGATAAAAAACTAAAAGTCTAGATTGAGGGAATTAACATCGCTTTTGGATGTATCCTCTTGGGATTCCACATAAGGAAACATGGATTGGAGTATTGAAAATAAAAAGGATTTTATGGATGTGGTAGAGAGATATGGGAGAGTTTGGTAGAGTTTTGGTATGCTTCAAGGCTTTGAATTTTTATATGAAGGGGTGGAATTTATAAAGGTAGAAGATGAGTGCTTTTGAATATTATAATGATTTGAATATTATTTTTCCTAAGGACTACCATAATTGAAGAATGTTATGACCAATTATAGTAAATGGTTCATTGTATTTCAAAATAATGGATGAATACATCATCCATGACTCATAAATTCAAGTCATTAGTATATAATGTTAAAAATTGTATTTTTTCTTATTTCACTATTAAAAAAAATTCAACTATTTTAGAAAAATACCAAAAATTAACACTATCAATTTTTTGGTGTTTAGATTCTAATTTTTTTAATTAATTTTTTTTAATATGAGAAATTTAATTTTTAATAAAAATCTGTATTTATTTTAAAAATACCAATTTTAATATCATGATCAATTTTCCAACCCATTGAAAATTTATTTATGGTCTCATAAAATTATATTATCCTTATAATGTAACATAATTTTGTTTTATAAAAAAATTGATTTTTTTTAAATCATTATATTTTTTATAAAAATGAAAATGAAAATTATATGTTTTATAAAAATATAAACATATATTTTTTTAAAACATTTCCTTACTTATATCATGATATAATGAATTAATATTTTCATTTTATAAGATTATAAAATATTAATTTACATTCTTGTAGTTTAGTATAATATTATAATGGTGACATTACTATTCTGAATGGTTATATTACTATTCCGAATATTAGATTTGTACGGGTTATATGGGTTCGAAGCCTTATATAGATACCCCATATTTCATCCATTCATCATTCACTTATATTTTATTTCAACGTTATATATATTTTCATCATTAAGATGAACATTTTTTACTAATATTTTTATTCATTTCAACTGAATTGTTTATGAGTGAGATTATTCAGGGGGATTGAGCTGATCTAATTTTTTATATTTTTTGTGTCTAATTTTATATTTTTACCCCATTTTAATATTATTAATTATTATGACTATATTTGTTCTCTAAATGCATCGTTAAAAACCATATAACAAATTCCAGAAGGTTCATTGAGTTCCATCAATTTCCTTAACTCTCTAGTTAAATATTCTTGTTCCAATGTTTTCTTTCTCTTCTTAACTCATGTTGTCATACAAACATGTGGCTGAAATATCCTTCTACAATCTCTGAATGATTTCCAAATTTTAAGAAAATCACTGTAATAAGAATTATTATTTTCAAAAATATACTCTTGAATGAATCCATAGTTTCCATTTTGAAATCATTTTCAATTTAGAAGGGTTTTGGAGACATCAATTTCAGTGAATACTGTATAAACTGAAGTTCTAAAGAGTTTTCTTGTGGAAAATTCCAATTTTAATGGGTAACCAATAAGACTATAAATTAAAAATAAGAAAATTTTCAAAAAATGATGATGAATTAATATACGGAAACTTATCCAAATAGGGAAAATAGGTGATTCAATGTTAAGATAAAAATTAGTGGTCCATTTCAAAAATTTCCTCATGCGACCACAAAAAACCATTGATCTCCTCACATAGAATCTATAAGACTCATTTTTAAATGAGAACCAAAGAGAAAAATTGTAAGAGTTTAGAAAACCAATTTGAAATGAATCTAACCCAATAACATTAATATATTTCCCTTGAAATATCATATATGGTCTAAACCTAATTAATTTTCCAACAAGCACAACATGAATGTCTTAAGAGAGAAGACTTACCTCATTTATAGAAAATGTTATATCCAAGTGACATTTGTGATGATAGATCTTTGGATCAATGAAAAAATTATCATTCATGAATCCTCCCTATCTAGAAGGCAAAATTGCCTTTATGGATATACATGATAGTTTACATCAATACAGAGAAGAGAACTTCCAGTCATGTGCTACCATAGGCAAGTAAGTAGTGGTGGATTAAGATGGGTTTATTCCCCACATAGTATTAAAATAATGAAGCGTAATAATTATTCTAGGTCTGATCTTACCATTGTTACTATATCCATGGGATTATATACCGACGTGAACCTGTTCCCTACATAATCTAAAGATGTTAAGAAACCCGTCCCATTTATTGGTAATATGATTTTTGATGAGATATCTGATCACAAAAATCAAGTTCATGTTATTATAGAGGGTCTCGATGAAGAAATTTATTCTTAGATTGAATAAAATGACTTGTTGATAGTACATATATATCAAAAAGGGGAGATTACATTTCATGAATATTCAAAAAATAAGGAATGCATGATATCTAAAATTGGAATGTCCTTTGAATGGAATCTGAAATTTGATAATGTGACATAAAGATATTTTTTGGATTCCATGCACTGGGAATGAAGATGACTAATGAGATTTTTTGGTGTCTCTATAGTGATGTGCCTTCATTGGAGTTTCATGGATTCGTTGATAAAGAATCATTACCATTGTATCTAAGGCTTCTGAAGTAATGATCAATATTTTTTAATACTAGTATGACCAAGAAGATTTCAAAAAATGGATTAGTGATACAGGTGGCTTGTGAGGTTCTCAAGGATATAATTGGATTCCTTCCAAATGAATTTTTAGATAATTTTATCCCATATTGATAGCTAGTGCTTCAATTGCACAAGTTCATGTTTTCCATACACATGATGAGAAAAACGAATTTGTGAAGGTGTAACATTCTCACAGGCCAAATACTTCAACTATTGTTCATTCCACTATTCATTTGATTGTGAACACTTTAAATAAGTTCTATAACTTCTTTAATCTAATGAGGATGTTTTCAGGTTCAAATAATGTTCTTTTGATTAATGCTATAGACGTGGGTGTTAAAAAAAGATGATAATTGTGATGGATGAACATAGATGTTTCTAATAAGATACCTGGGACATTCTTTCTAGTTGGTCTGGAGTATAGTAGTATTTCATGATCTAAAATGCGGTGATGATATTCATTTAGAAATAGTCTAGCCTGATTATTTCGCACCTAGATATTTATTTTAGTCCTCAGATATGGTTGAAATTTTGGTTCTTGTTTTTCCCCTTGAGTTTCGGGCATTCCTTTTTCTATTTTTTATGTATTTATTATTTATTTTTCCTCAAAATTTTCGAATAAAAATAGTTAATTTGGGCTTGATAGTAGGTGGTATACAATTGGATTATAGTTGGGGGAAATCATGAACCCTTTCCTAGGAAAAAGTGTAGAAAATTTCCTTTTTTGGACCATGATGACCGTATGGTTTGGAAAACTGTGTGGGTAGTCCATGATACTTTTTACTCTTGGGTAGTGAGGGATGCACAATTTCCAAAAGATTTGGAAACCCGTGTGGGCTAACTATGTGACCTGTCCAGATCATTAAATGTATGATTTTACCTTTATACCCTCTTATATTTTAACACCAAAACGTCTTCTATCCTCCTATCCTAGTTCTCTGTCCTAGGGAGAGTTTCTCTTATCCAATCCAAGCCTCATAATTTCTACTAAGGCTTGTATATAGGGATTTCATCATGTTTTTGGGGTGATTTCTTAATGTATTCTCCACTTTTATTGTTCATCTTCCTCTTCTATTCATTAGTGATCTTTGAGACTTGGTTTTGGCTTGGTAAAGCTACTTTGATTCTAAAATGATGGTATAGATTTCTAAAAATAAATTTTCCTAAATGGTTTAGCTTTTAAAAGTGGATTATGTTTGCTGGTTTGGAAAATGGTTTGGCATGTGATGATGATGTGTAGACCATTTGGAATTATAATGAAAGGGGATTTGGTTTTAAAATGTTGTGTGGGTTCTCAAATGGAATTTTATAAATAACTATAAAATGTAAAATGATGTGTTTTTACCTCTTTGTAAATGTGTATTTTGTTCATTGGAAATGAGTGATTTCTTGAAGGGTGTTTGAGTCTCGTTTCTCACTTTTTTAAAATGTTTGGTCTTGAAAAACCTACATAAATAATTATTTTACCTTATATATTTTTATTACTATGGGAGGCCTATTCTGAGAGTCTATCATGTTATTGAATGGTTAAAAGGAAAGAGATTGTTACTTCAGGTGACTTGGGGGTGAATTCCTGTGTGAATTGATAGTGTGTGATATATATGTGCATGTGATATGATGCTTGTTAGGAATGTCTGGATCACACCCACCTTAGTCTTGAAATGGGTACCTGACATAACTAGTTTATTTTTGGTAAATGGTAGATGTGAAATATGGTTTTAGCTCTGGTTAGTGGACCATAATAGGGATTTTCATCTTTTTTGTTTCTATGTGATAGTTCCCCTCAATCAAGCTAGGTAGGGTGTGATTGAGTGTGTGGGTGAGAATTCATGTCATCGGGTGAGGCATGACTTGATGAAGAGTCAATATGTATAGTATGTTAACTACTTTTCCACTAAGATCCTAGGATCTCTTATGTTTTGTTTCTCTTAGATTTCTGTGGTGGATGATTGAGATGCTTGTTGGTTGGTTTTTCTTTCTTGATTGTTTCAATAGCCCATGTTATGTGATAACTATAGTTTCTCTCTTTCATTTTACACTTCTCATGAAATGTGATGTGTTGGTTTTAAATGGTTTATGGAAGATGTTCTAAAAATGTTTTCCCACACCCTTTCCCCATTTTTAGAAGATAAAATTATCATGCTACTCTAAAATGATAATGTATGCATCTTGGAAAAAATATGGATTTTAATAGAAAAAAGAGAAATATACAGAGTTTTGTTTTAAAGTGGAAATTTGGGAAAAACCATATTTTTTACATTGTATTTAAAACATAGAGTTAATTTTTATTTTATTTAAATGATCTAAATTGGAAATATATTTTTTACGGAAAGAAAACTGATTTTTAATACTGACACCTATATTTAATTTTTATTTTTAGAGTTCAGTGCAATTTTCGGAAAGGATTCGATCAATATGGGAGATGGTCGGTTTTGGAAATGGAGAGTGACCCTATGTGTGACATGGGGATGTTGTGGTAATTATGTTCAGATATTTTTTCCATACAGTTTTTTTATTTTCAATTTTTTTTATAAATGATGTTCATTTTGGAAAAAATTTCATTTATTTTCTTTAAGGTACTCTATTTGTTTCAAATATTTTAATTATTTATATAGGGTGAAATCATTCCCTTGGTTACTATTTTGATTAACAACACTTGTTTATATACCTAGAGGATTTGTAACACCTCTCATGACTTTTTACGGAGCAGCTCAGGTGATCGGTTCTGGGTCAACCCAGGTTAGTTTGTGACCAAATGTTATCAGAGGTTGGGTTCTTTAGAGGACCATACTTTCAGAGTGCCATTTGTTATTTGATATGTCAAGGTAGATGGAGAAGAACTGTCAAAACATGGGTTGTAGGTATGAGTGATTGTCTAGCCAATAATTTCTATACCAAACATTGGGTTTCATTAGGATTTCACGTTTATTTGGTTTATCATGTTATTATTGGTTGTTTCGTGTTTAGGATACGAAATGGGAGTTGGTATGGTTGTATTTGTGAAATTGACTCGCATAGAAAACTATGTGGAGCCAGGTAAATGGATACAAAATTCTCTCCAAGTTGGTGGAGTAATTAGCATATGTACGCCAACTATATGGACATGTCACCCATCAACACTAGTTTCACCCAGTGAGTTGTTTTGGGTCTTCCATGATTCTCCAAATTGATTTGAAAAACCTTGTTTTTGAATTTTGAAAAATATTATTTTAACTGGTAATGGTTATTATTTGGGAAGATGTAAAATGAGTTTTCAGATTTATTTTTAAGAGAGCCATAGAAAATTGATTTTTGATAAAATGATTTTTGGGTCAAACGGGGATGGGTTTACAGATAATGAGTTTCTGTAATCAAAACAAGGGGTTTATTGAAATCATTTGTTTGGAAGAATAAATTGTTTTGGAAATTTTTTTACGTATTTATAATTTTTTTGATAAAATTTATTTTTATCAATTTTTTTAGAGAATGATATTTCTTATGTTGATGGAATTATATTTAACATGATGAGTTGGGTTTTTAAATGGAATGAATTAGAGTTTACCTTTTAGTAGAGAAAATGGAGTGGTGTGTGGTGTTTGAAAATGGTTTTTGTCCTGGTGGTTAGTGATTTTTTGAAATTTTTTATGAGTTTAGAATGGTGAATAAAATTGATAATATTAAATTTATGTTGAACATTTGTTGAAGAATGGGAATGTTTTTCCCTTTTTTTATTCCCATACATGATCATAGGCATGGATAAGTTTGGGAAAGTGGATAGATAATAGAATGGTAGGATGAGTTCCAATATTGACATGAGTTGATGGGTCCCTGGTTTCATATAAGAATAGTCATGTGTGAGGCTTCATGGAATAACACCGGTGACTGTGAAGCCCCCCAGGTTTGTTTTCTTTCAAAATAATTTTCAAGAGTAAAATTGTGATGTTTTCTTAATTATTGGTTGGGTATCTTGTTTTATTGTGATTTGTTAATGTGGTTTTAGTGGTGTTTCATGTTTTGGATATTGTTGGTCAATTAGCATTGATTGGGTTCCTGGATTACTTATTGTATAGTGTGTTCCCTAACCAAGGATTTGATGAATATTTGATGTGAGGCCGTAGGTGGTTCACCATTGGAAGAACCTTATGTTTATTAACCCAAATAATTCTGTCTTGAATTTCAGAAGTTGAATCCTCCTCTCTTTTATAGTGAAGTAGATACTTTTAAACTAGAAGAGTGGATGCAAAAAATTGAGAGAAACTCTAGTTTCCACGAGTTTCCTGAGTACCTAAAGGTAATGTTTTCTAAATTTATGCTAAATGGTCTATCCAGGATATGGTGGAATCCAGTATCTTAAACCAGTCCATATGAATATTTTACCTGGGTGTTATTCAAGGCTCAATTCACTTAGAAATATTACTCTTTGGAATAAATTGTGAGGAAGGGGATGAAAATGTTCAGTTTGCAGAAATGGGATAGATTAGTGTTAGAGTTATTTTGTCATTTTATGGTCTTAGTTATTTTCCTTACAGATATGGATACAAATTATTTCCTAATGGATCAACATTTTGAGAGCGGGATTCATATTGATCTATAGTTGAAGGTGATGGAATCCGGTCTAACATACATTGTTGATGTGGTGTGGAAAGCTAATCTTGGTCAGGTAGTCAACCTTCCTCTAGTCTTTGTAATCTGTGAAGCGAATTCCATTAAGCGGACTAAAAACCAGTTGGAATCAGGTGTTGATAATAGGGGAATTAAAATTCCTCTAGATCACTCACTGACTTCCTCTAAGAACAAGATCAAGGTGTGTCATTAGTTTTATAAGATAGATCAAAAAATTCATCATTTTTTGAATGATCCAAATACCTACCATACCTATGGACACCTATGTCACTTGAAACAGTTCTATTGGGATTTTACCAACAAGCAATGTGGATCTAGATCCACCCCTTTAAAAAACACCCCAGCCTGTTTGCAGAAGTTGGGTGGTGTTCTGGGCTTAGTTAAAAGTCCATATCTCTGTATTTATCTTTTTATGTAATGGTTGAGTATAGTGGTGATTTTTAGTGTTGTATTTTCTTTGAAATTTAAAATTTCATGATGTGAATATTTTGAGATCTTTTTTTAAATAGATTCATGTTTTCCTTTTAAAAATTCTTAATTTTTCCATTCTAGGTGAAAGTGTTTCTATATGTACATTATTTTTATTGTTTCTAATAAAGGGGAAAGAGGTTTATGTGGGAGTATCCATTGGGTTTGTGGAACGTATTTTTTTAATTGAAGTGAGTTCCATGGTGTGTCGTGTTCCTATGGTTCTAACTGGGGTCACAACTACAAAATTGTGTTTATCCAGTGCTAGCTAAAAACACTATTAAAGACCCCCTTTTGTGTGTGCTAAAAAACTGTTTCCAAAGGGGGTATTTATCATTTATTTTTTTGCAAATGGTGATAAAGTCCCACCGATTATCAGAACATTTTAAAACATGTTGATAAATGGAGTCTTTTATTAGTGCTTGTAAAAAAACATTGATAAAGGGGTGTTTTATCGGTACTTTTTTAGAAGCATTGATAATGACCCCCTTTAACAGCTGTTTTTAGTAGTGATGATAATGATATACTTCAAAAAATTTATATTTCATTACAAATAATATATTAATTTATCAACATTTTTATATTTATATAAATATAATATATATTCTTTAAAATATGTTTTAGATAAGTTAAAAAGGTATTTACACATAGAATATAAGATATTTAGTGAAAATTGATTATAAAATAGTTAAAAAATATTTTTAATATATAATTTTCTTATTATTACCCAGTAATAGTAATTTAATATCAATTTCAAGATAACATAAATCAAAAAAATTAATAAAATATCTAAAATGAGTTGAAAACATTAATCGAACATAAAAAGACCATAACTTTTGATCTAGGGATTTTTTCTCTACAACATATCATGTGAAATCCTATGATGATATCTACACACATAATGAGAGAGGTAAGCCTATGTCACATTTTAAGGCTAAAAAAGTCCTAGAAAATCTCAAAATTTTACATTTTTGTTAGAGTAGCCCAATTTTTTTAACAATCGATGGATTTTTTGCCTTGTTTAAGAGGGTCTTATTTTCTTTTTTCAATGGGGATGAATTTTTTCCACTACTAACATTCATATTGAAAATATGGTTTTTAAATATTATCATTCTTTATAATGTAATTTTATTTATAATTAAATATCTTCATGTTATCATTTATTTACTTATAATAAATCACTCATACAAATACATATATCACTATATTTAAATAAAAATGAATATTATAATATATACTAATAAATAAATACTCTAAAAATGTATTTAAAACAATATATAACCATTTTTTTCAATTAAAAAATATATTTATAGTGTTTATATATACATATATGTTTGTATTAATAAACGAATATATATTTCTATTATATTCTATTATACATAACTGAATATAATATAAAATATATTTAAATAAATATATGTATATATATATATCAGACAAAGAAATATATTATATAAATGTATTTAAAAAATTTATATAAATATATGTATATATGTGTGTGTATATATATATATGTGTGTGTATATATATATGTATATATATAAATAAATAAACAAAAATATCCTTAAATATACAATAAAACAATATGATGTACGGGTAAAGGACTTCTATATTTAAAGTAAAGGTGATGTGTTAGAATCCAGGTGAGGGCGCATGAGACTAGAAATTTTAAAAGCACTGATAAAAGCCATATTGGGGTGAAACATGATGAAAAATGGGGGTGGAGTACTATTAAATGGGTCATGGAAGTGTTTATGTTAGGCTCATAGGTGTACAAGAAAATATTTTTTACCCCCTATCACGTCATTGCCTTTATTAGTGCTAAAAAAGCAATGTTAAATCCCCCTTTAACTGCTCCGAAAAAAGCACCGTTAAAGGACCCTTTTAACATCACTTTTTAATGCTTTTTAATGGTGGCATTTAACGTTGTTTTTTAGTTCTGTTAAAAGTTTTGGGATTTTAACCATACTCTAATTATCATCACTTTTTTATCACGGATAAAGACCAATTATAACACTACTAAATTCCTATTATGTAGTATTGGGTGCTGTGTTGCAACTCATGACACAAAAATAAAAGTTTAGATAGGGAATTGTCATCTCTTGACTGTGTAAACACAAGATGGTTCATGACAATAGGGCTCCAACCATAGGTCCCAATGTAAAGCACTTCATGCAGTCCAGAAATCACCAGGGGAATAGGGAAACATGACTCAACTCTTGTCTCCACCATTGGAATGTTGTTAGTTTAAATGTTCCCATGGTATTTTTCCTTATCATTAATTCCCCTACTTGTTCTAAAATCTTGGTGGTCTCTTCTAGAGTCGGTCTATGCTAACTAGTTTCTAATGGTGGGGTGTCTATTATAGCCTCTCGTGTTGGAAAACCGGTTTGATATCTAGTTTCATTTTTATTCCATGTGTATTATTTCATATTTATTTTAATTGGGTTCTTTTATGTTATTATATAATTTGGTTGTTCCCGTTGTTTTTTCTTACGGAATGGTTGTAGAATTTTTAGTTCTAGTTTTCCATCACTTTTTGAGAAGAGGATTTGGCTCACTGGATTGTTTCAGGTAGAGTTGTTTTTTTTCTTTATTGGTAGTGGTTATGGTGATTTCAGTTTGAGGAGTTAATCATATGATCATGTGAAATATATCTTTGTAATCTCTCAATGGGAAATTTTATGGCTTTTGGGGGTTAGGAAGCATAATGGTGGGGAGAATCATCACACCCAGATTTTTATTTTAGTCCTTTCTCCAATTTATCTTTTAGTTCATAGTTTTTGTAGAGACCCGAAGCTTGACGTACATGGAAATTACATTTCTTTAGCGGACTACCTAATACATAACAAAAAACAAACACACAAGGATCGTAATAGTTTAGGGTCTTTCGAAACATGGAACGTAATCTTCTAATCATGGTGAAAGATCTTCAACATCTCCCATAAAGATCTTCCACTTTTTTTCCTACTTAAAACCTTTCTTTGTATCCTGGGGAAAAGAAAACATAAAAAGGGTGAGCTCAAATGCTCAGTAAGGGTAAGCGTGGAAAAAATAAAACATACCATATACATTTGATCTTAAAAACATGAACATAATGTTTAAACATCAAAAGCTTGAGCAATGACATAAAACATGGATGTACGTAAGGCATAGATCATAAAGAAACATTAAGAATGATAAAATAGCATGGGAATAAAACATGTAATTGTGGCAACCATTAAGCACATGATATGATTTCCATATTAGCCAAGGCATTACTGCCAAGACCATCTTAGTGGACAAAGTCCCTTTCGGAATCAAGTTCACTCCTCGTTCCAGTCCTGTATTACTGAACGGGTTTAACATTCCATTCCAGCCATGTCTATCTCATGAGATATAAATCTTTACCCAATTCATTGGAGGGAGATATAGGTCCCACCCATCTAATAATGAAATCATTCTTTCGTGTGCCACAAAATCATAAATCATACATCATAGCATAAAACATGTAATAAAATGGGATTCCTAAACATCATGCCATCATAACATAATCCATAAACAATCGATATCATTTCATCATAAGAAAATTGAAACCATTTAAATCATAGAGACATTTTACATGAAACATACACATATGAAATAATTTAATCTTATATGGAAAATAGTTTTGACAAAACACTTGAAATTATTTCTTGAGGAAAATATCCTTTCTTCTTTAAAATCATTTCCTTTTTACAAAATTCCATGCAATTTTAAAAGATATGGGTTTTTTTGAAAATAATCATGAAATATTGTAGAGGAAGCTTCTTGAAAATGAGGCATTATGAAACCGTAAAAATCCTTTCACTCCGTATATGTTAAAAATAAAATTATCCTCGTACTTTTATTGGAAAAGTCAAAAAGTACATTATATGGTAACCAAAGGAAAGATTCCATTTATACAATGTGGTAAAAGTCAATAAAGGGTAAAAATGACATTAAACATTCATGGAAGAATGGTAATCATATTATGAGAACATTTTTAGAAAACATGGTCATGGATGATAAACGTAACCCCAGTAAATACCTACGTATAAGAAATCTCGGAAAAAAATGGGATTAAAAATTTATCCCTTAACTTAGGTTTGATATGATTTGTAAATATCCGAACCACCTGTATAATGATTTAAATAATGCCATTGACTTATTACAGAATCATATTAATTGTTATGATATCATATATGTTTCACTTATTACTTTATATTACCCGTTCTTTTGTAAATTCCATGTTAAGGTAGCGTTTTGGGTAAAATCATTTCATTTATCGTATGTGTTTCGACTTGTCGTTCTTGATATTATTACTTATATCCTGATTTACATAATTACAGAATGTAAAACATACTTATATATATTATATACTCATCATATACATATATATATTATAGGTTGATAAAAGGAATAAAATTCACCGTTCATGGAGACGGTAGGCCGTACGTACGCATGAACGCTGTTTTTGTTTCCTTATTGAATTGAATGAAATTAAATAGATGACAAATATATATATATATATAAATACAGTAGAATTATTATTTCAAATATTTCATTATTATTCATTAAATAAACATTATGATCATTCATGTATGGTTAACATGGAGAATGAATCTCATCGCGTCGTGGAGACGGTAGTCCGTACGTACGCACGAGCGATGATATCGTTCAAATAATTATTGAATATAATTTGAGTGGATGGTATAATATATAAAAATTAGTATGATGTTATAATAACCATATATAGTTATTCATTACACCATTATACCCATCCATGTAAGGTGTTGGTGGAAAAACATATTCACCACGGCGTGGAGACGGTATTCCGTACGTACGCACACGTGGTGATTTCGTTTTCTGTAGGATAGATAGATGGTGAAATAGGATTGTTTCATAATTATAAAAACATATTAGTATTTAAGTTATAATGATGTTATTACTTCATAATGAAACAACTAAAGAAGAAGAAGTGGAAGAATAAATAGAGTTGAAAGAATCGGCAACAGACATTACCTCTTCTTTGAAGCGCCTCTTTGAGACCTCCTCTTAGGGCACTAAAATTGGTCATTGAAGAAGAAAAGAACCTCTAGGATGTTTCTATGGAAGTGGAGAAGATAATTTTTCAGGGTTTGACCGAGATTTAAGGCTCAAATTGGTGTGAGTAAGGGAGGGAGGAGGTGCCCTTTTATAAGGGAGGAGAGGGGCACCTTTGGAAATCTTAAAAATATTAATTTATAACAAATCTAACACCACTTAAAAACCTAAAAAATGACACATATTCGAATATAAGATGATATATGGTTTTAATATCATCAAACAATAAAATTTAGACATGTTAGGACATTATTTTAAACATTATCAAGTTGATTTATCCTTACTTAATCAATTTAGTTTCATTTGTGGTAATAACAATTAAATTTTAAATTATAACAAAAAATTACTTATTTGTTGTGAATTGTCCATAATTGGATACTTTATAACATTTTAGACCATATAAATTTAAATTTATAATTTTTAAATATTTTTTTGATTTTTAAACAATTTTATAATATGTTATTTTTATAAAATAACAATAGTGTCAATTTTGACACTATTCATTGATATGAATTTAAATAAAATATATATAGAATATATGTTCGAAATAAAAGAATTAATAGATTCATAAAATACAATATGTATCTAGAAAATTAGTGGAGCACATTAAATAGTTCATATAATATTTATTTTATTATTTTTAAAACCATTTATTTGTTTTATCTCTTAATAAAATAATTACTACAACATTTTTGTATAATTATATAATATACTTATTTGTTGCATAAAAATTAAAACTCAAATCCTATGATGAATAAAAAATTATGAAATTTTATAATAATTATTTTACTCGAATTTATAATCTTAAAATCACAATATTTAAATTGTTATATTTATTAAATTATGAAGGTGACAACTTTGGCATCATTTAAAATAAAATAATATAAGTGTCATAATCACTTTTATAAGACTCCAAACGGTTATATATTAGGTAATTTAATGATTATGGTATAGCATTAAACTAACAATAAGTTTTGGTCAGGTGTGTGGGCCTTTTAATGGGTATTATTATTTCAATAAAAACTATGTTATTGATTTTTAACATAATAGATAATTTCTGCATCATTAAATGTATCACCATTAATGACAATTATTTAATCCCTAAAAATTATAAATAAATTATCATCATGTAGATAATTCTATTATCTCTCTGGATACTATTCATGTTCTCAGTTTTATGATGTTTATCACTAAATTAAAATTATTATACTTATAAGATTTAAGAGAGTGACATGTTGTCACTTTCTTTGGTTTTAATAATAATTAAATTATTTTCATGGTCAAAAGTACATAAAATGAATCTAATCCGACTATTAGGTGATATGGGTCAACTTTTATCAAACCAATTGAATTTTGGCATGTGTTAGGGTAATTTTATAATATTTTATTTACCCTTAATTACCCAATTTACCTTTAACTAGGGTAAATAAAATTTACCGTTATTACTATTCATAAAGCCCAAAAATAAAAAGTAGTCTATTAATATAATTTGGACACACTGATTCCAAATATGGAATCCATTTTTCCAAATTCAATACACAGAAGTTGCAGAAATTAAATTAAAATTAATCCTGTTGTCGAAAGAAAACGGGTTTTTGTTTAAAACATTACAAAAGATTGAATTTATTTAACCTACGAATTCAAGGTAAAATCAATAATAATGACATAGATTGTATTAAATGGTAAAAATATATTATATTTATACTTTAAAACCATTAAATATTATAATTTAACCATATAAATTATTTCTATGAAAAAAATTGTTTTTAATTAAAATATAGCGTGTTTTTACTATTCATCAAAATATGAAAGTTACCAGAATAATATGAAAATTTTATCCAAAGTAAATTTTTATTTCTTGATTCCAAAGAATAATTTCATTTTTTCAAATTGAACTTATAAACATTTCAAAAACTATATTTAATGTTGGTGTTCCATCAAAAGGTGGGAAAACTGCATTTTTTTAAAAATACATATTTTACCTGAAACTTTTATATTGTTCTTATACCATGTTCTTGAAAATGTGTAAGATGAATAATAATGTTATAAAATTCAAAATTTAGTTAATACTATTCATAACGGCTAGTTCATAAAAATATTATAATAATATATCGTTGTTTAGTAAAACCCGGTATTGCGTACAACACAGGCTATCGAGGAAGGTCACGATTGCATGTAATAAAAGCCAATTCAGGGTTGCATGTTGTGCAAGAATCCTTCGTTGTTTCGTATAACAGAATCCAACCATATTTTATTTATACATTGAATATATATAAATATATACTCAATGTTGCCTAGAATAACTATTATCAAAATTATGTGTAACACGATCTAAGAATAGTGTTGCGTATACTTCAAGCTAATACTGTGTTGCGTATAGCGCAAGGTTATTTGGTGTAGCATACAAAACAAGACATTAATGAAATTAATATAATATAAAATCTCGGGGTGTTACATTCTACCCCCCTTAAAATGAATTTCTCCCTCGAAATTCTTCGGGGTTATAAATGGTTTACTACTCGAAAGTTTGTTTAATAGAAACCCACATCGTAAAAAGGAATAACAAAACATGGCTTTAAAAATTAAAGTATGAAATGTAACGGTTACCAAAATTTACTCATCACTGGGTTTCCACATAGGATAACATAGGTGAAAATATTGATATCGAAGAATAATCTAACCATCATGTTCTGATGGAGAGTGGTAGAGAACATGGCTATGAAAAATCCATCAATCACAAAGCCATAGATTTGTGAGGATCTAAGGTACCATTTGATTCATCAGATATAAGGGAACTAGGCCAAAATTTTTGGTTTTCAAGATCATTTCCCTAAAGTTGATGAAATTGGAAATCCAATAAATACTTTCATGATTTTGGTACAGTCTCACCGTTGTTCGTTATTTGGATAATTTCTAGTTCATCTCTTAAAGAATTGAAGTGGAATTTGTCATTCATAAAGTGTTAGTAGCTCATGTGATAGAATGATGGGTTATTCCATCTTTCTCAAACAAACGGTTATAAAAGTTATCAAAAATACATAAGTCCATCTATAGTGAGATTAATCATATATGGTTCCTAAAATGGACTTATACTTCATATATTATACTGCATAATATAATAAAACTAGTTTCAACTAAACATGGACTTCCTATAGGCCAGTGGTAGGCGATAAAGGTAAGTCGCACTTTGGTTGTGGGTTCAATTCCCACAGCCTTATCTGAAGTGATGGGTTGTCGCCCATCCTGCAGGTTGTCCTTTTTCTAAAACTACATTACTATAAAATCCCATCAATAATATCAAAAAAAATGTTCTATACTTAAACAATACTAACTTGTGTCCAACATAATCCATTCCAATCTTTAGGCTTCTCTAAAATACTTCGGTCCAAGCTCATTGTATAAAGAAAACTATTACTTGAAATGTCATCAACCAAGCATGTGAATACCATCATTTATCCCCCATATATCTTGTTGGTCACATTCCAATCATGTGAATACCTTAATCATGTATTCTCTTGAAAAATGAATATCCATTAAACCTGAGTGAGAAGATGAATGCTGTCAAAAGTTAACTCTTTCCTCATACCAAAATCCAAAAATTATACATACTAAAACAATGATATAACCTTCTCCTTATATCAGTCATGAGCTCATGAATACTATCAAACATTTAATTTTCTCCTTATCCCTTCATTATGTGCATATCATCTACATTCCAAAAATATCTGAATAACCTTTCATGGATACTGGTACCATTAATCATACACTTTCAAAACTCAAGGAAAGACAACAGTCTAACAATCCTTAGATGTCTCTTTATTCCATAGTACCATGAGATTACTTATACAACATTACACTTGATAAACAAGTAATCATTCCACTACCTTCATAAACCATTGATCGAGCTTAAACAATTCTTTCACCTCACATATCATGTGTAGTCTCTTCATCATCATCAACATAAATGCTACCCATAAGACCGTATTGATTCTCTTCATGAGACTTTCCCTTAGGGAATTGGTTTGCATAATTCCCATACATTCCACATTTAAAACATTTAACCATTGTTGATGTTGTAGAAAAACCATTATCCTCATCCATGGTGTTAACTGACCCTTTTCCTTTGCACTTACTGGCTTTGTGTCCTTCTTTTCCAAACCCAAAGCATCTTCCAGTTCCTTTTGAAACAATCTCACCGATGCCTCTTCCCACATGATTTACATGAGGGAAATTGAACTTTCATTCCTCTAAGATCATCATGAAACTCTATCTTTCTGTTATTATATGAGTCGAGAAACATACCAAAGTTGAGATTATTGGTCATATTATGATATTTCTGATTAGGAATAATAATGATGTTTGTACTTCCAAATCCCGTTTCACTTGGTTTCTCATGAAGAATATCATTCCATTGTCCGCCATATCCTCCATTATCATGAATTTTCCTGTTTCCACCCATTTTCTAAAACCCACAAAAAATATTGTGAGAGGTAAAAATCATGCTAGGGAAAACAACATTGTAAAGGGGGATCACCCTCAATATCTAACATCTTACGTTAAGTTCTAATATTGTTACCATAGTTCTAAGACTATATCATATACGTATACTTATCCTTAGGGACATCCCTAGACATACCTTAGAAATATCTCTAGAGATCTTGCATCCTAGTTTCCAAAGTTTGACTAAAACTTTCCTCTGATACCAACTGTAGAAACCCAATGATTGACGTACATGGACATTACATTAATTTAGCAGAATTCTTAATACATAACAAAAATAGACACAAAAGGACCGTAATAGTTTAGTGTCTTTTGAAACTTGGAACGTAATCTTCTAATCGTGGTGAAAGATCTTCAACATCTCCCATAAATATCTTCCCCTTTATTCCTAGCTAAAACCATTCTTTATATCCTGGGGGAAAAGAAAACATAAAAATAGTGAGCTCAAATGCTCAGTAAGGGTAAGCATGGATAAAATAAAACATACCACATACATTTGAACTTAAAATCATGAACATAATGTTTAAACATCAAAATCCTGAGCAATGACATAAAACATGGAAGTACGTAAGGCATAGATCATAAAGAAACATTAAGAATGATAAAATAGAATGGGAATAAAACATGTAATTGTGGAAACCATTAAGCACATGATATGATTTCCATAGTAGCCAAGGCATTACTGCCAAGTCCATCTTAGTGGACAAAGTCTCTTTCTGAATCGATTTCACTCCTCGTTCCAGTCCTGTATTACTGAACCGGTTTAACTTGACGTTCCAGCCGTGTATATCTCATGAGATATAAATCTTTACCAAATGCATTGGAGGGAGATATAGGTCCCACCCATCTCATAATGAAATCATTCTTTCGTGTGCCACAGAATTATAAATCATACATCATAGCATAACCCATGTAATAAAATGGGATTCTTAAACATCATGCCATCACAACATAATCCATAAACAATTAATATCATTTAATCATAAGAAAATTGAAACCATTTAAATCATAGAGACATTTTACATGAAACATACACATATGAAATAATTTCATCTTAGATGGAAAATAGTTTCGACAAAACACTTGAAATGAATTCTTGAGGAAAATATCCATTCTTCGTTAAAATCATTTTCTTTTCACAAAATTCCATGAAATTTTAAAAGGTAAGGGTTTTGTTGAAAATAATCATGCAATATTGTAGAGTATGCTTCTTGAAAATGAGGCATTATAAAACTGTAAAAATCCGTTCACGCCGTATAAGTTAAAAATAACATTCTCCTCGTACTTTTATCAGAAAAGTCAAAAAGTACCTTATATGGAAACAAAAGAAATGATTCCATTCATACAATGTGGTAAAAAATCAATAAAGGGTAAAAATGACTTTAATAATTCATGGAATAATGGTAAATATTTTATGAAAACATTTTTAGAAAACATGGTCATGGATGATAAACGTAACACCAGTAAATACTTACGTATAAGCAATCTGGGATAAAAATGAGATTGAAAATTTATCCCTTACCCTAGGTCCGATATGGTTCGTACGTATCTGAACCTACTTTATAATGATTTAAATAATGTCATTGACTTATTAGAAAATCATATTCATTGTTATGATATCATATATGTTTCACTTATGACTTTATATTACCCGTTCTTTTGTAAATTTGATGTTAATGTAGCGTTTTGGGTAAAATCATTTCATTTATCGTATGTGTTTCGACTTGTCGTTCTTGATATTATTACTTATATACTGATTTAAATAATTCCAGAATGTAAAACATGATTTATATATATTATATACTGATCATATACATATATATATTATAGGTTGATAAATGGAATGAAATACACCGTTCATGGAGACGGTAGGCCGTACGTACGCATGAATGCTGTTTTCGTTTCCTTATTGAATTGAATGAAACTAAATAGATGACATATATATATATACATAAATAAAGTAGCATTATTATTTCATATATTTCATTATTATTCATTAAATGAACTTTATGATCATTCATGTATGGTAAACATGGAGAATGAATCTCATCGCGTCGTGGAGACGGTAGTCCGTACGTACGCACAAGCGATGATATCGTTCCCATAATTATTGAATAGAATTGGAGTGGACGGTATAATATATCAGAATCAGTATGATCTTATAATAACGATATATAGTTATTCTTTACACCATTATACCCATCCATGTAAGGTGTTGGTGGAAAAATTGATTTCACCACGGCGTGGAGACGGTATTCCGTGCGTACGCATTTGTGGTGATTTTGTTTTCTGTAGGATGGATAGATGGTGAAATAGGATTGTTTCATACTTATAATATCATATCATTATATAAGTTATACTGATGTTATTACTTCATAATGAAACAACTAAATAAGAAGAAGTGGAAGAAGAAATAGAGTTGAAAGAATCGGTAATATACATTACCTCTTCTTTGAAGAGCCACTTTGAGAACTCCTCTTAGGGCACTAAAATTGGTATTTGAAGAAGACCAGAACCTCTAGGATCTTTCTATGGAAGTGGATAAGATAATTTTTCAGGGTTTGGCCGAGATTGAAGGCTCAAATTGGTGTGATGAAGGGAAGGAGTAGGTGCCCTTTTATAAGGGAGGAGAGGGGAACCTTTGGAAATCTTAAAAATATTAATTTATAATAAATCTAACACCACTTAAAAACCTCAAAAAATGAGTCGTATTCGAATATAAGATGATATAGGGTTGTAATATCATCAAAAAATAAAATTAGGATATGTTAGAAAATTATTTTAAACATTATCAACTTGATTTATCCTTACATAATCGATTTTATTTTATTTGTGGTAATAAAATTATAACATTTTAGACCATATAAATTTAAATTTATAATTTCTAAATATTTTTGTGATTTTTAAACAATTTTATAATATGTTATTTTTATAAAATAACAATAGTGTCAATTTTGACACTATTCATTTATATGAATTTAAATAAAATATATACAGAATATATGTTCGAACTAAAAGAATTAATAGATTCATAAAATCCAATATGTATCTTGAAAATTAGTGTAGCACATTATACAGTTCATATAATATTTATTTTATTATTTTTAAAACCATTTATTTGGTTTATCTCTTAATAAAATAATTACTACAACATATTTGTATAATTTTTTAATATACTTATTTTTTGCATAAAAATTAAAAATAAAATACTATGATGAATAAAAATCTAATACCTTTCACAATAATACTTTTACTAGAATTTATAATCTTAAAATCACCATATGTAAATTCTTATATTTATTAAATTATGAAGGTGACAACTTTGGCATCATTTAAAATAAAATAATATAAGTGCCATAATCACTGTTATAAGACTCCAAACGGTTATATATTATGTAATTGGATGCTTATGGTATAGATATACACTACCAATAAGTTTTGGTCAGGTTTGTTGGCCTTTTAATGGGTATTATTATTTCAATAAAAACTATATTACTGATTTTTCACTTAATAGATAATTTATGCATCATTAAATGTATCACCATAATTGAAAATTATTAAATCCCTAAATATTATAAATAAATTATCATGATGTAGATAATTGTATTATATTTCTAGAGACTATTTATTTTCAAAGTTTTATGATTTTTATCAGTAAATTAAAATTATTATACTTATAAGATTTAAGAGAGTGATATGTTGTCACTTTCTTTGGTTTTAATAATAATTAAATTATTTTCATGGTCAAAAGTCCATAAAATGAATCTAATCCGACAATTAGGTGATATCGGTCTACTTTTATCCAACCAATATAATTTTGGAATGTTTTAGGATAATTTTATAATATTATATTTACCCTTAATTACCCAATTTACCCTTAACTATGGTAAATAAAATTCACCGTTGTTACTATTCATAAAGCCCAAAAATAAAAAGTGGTCTATTAATATAATTTAGACCCACTGATTCCAAATATGGAATCTATTTTTTTAAATTCAATACACAGAAGTTTCAGAAATTAAATTAAAATTAATCCCGTTGTCGAAAGAAAACGGGTTTTTATTTAAAACATTGCAAACTATTGAATTTATTAAACCTGCGAATTCAAGGTAAAATCAATGATAATGACATACATTTTATTAAATGGTAAAAATATATTATATTTATACTTTAAAACCATTCAATATTATAATTCAACCATATAAATTATTTCTATGAAAAAAATTGTTTTTAATTAAAATATAGCGTGTTTTTACTATTCATCAAAATATGAATGTTACCAGAATAATATGAAAAATGTATCCAATGTAAAATTTTATTACATGATTCCAAATAAGAATTATATTTTTTCAAATTTAACTTATAAACATTTCAAAAACTATATTTAAATTGGGTGCGCCATCAAAAGGCGGGAAAACTGCATTTTTTTGAAAAATACTTATTTTACCTGAAAAATTTATTTTGTTCTTATACCATGTTCTTGAAAATGTGTAAGATGAATAATAATGTTATAAAATTAAAATTTTAGTTAATACTATTCATAACGGCTAGTTCATAATAATATTATAATTATATATCGTTGTTTAGTAAAACCCGGTATTGCGTACAACACACGCTATCGAGGAAGGTCGCGATTGAATGTAATACAAGCCAAGTCAGGTTTGCGTGTTGTGAAAGAATCATTCATTTTTCTGAATAACAGAATCCAACCATATTTTATTTATACATTGAATATATATAAATATATACTCAATGTTGCGTAGATTAACTATTATCAAAATTGTGTGTAACACAATCTAAGAATAGTGTTGCGTATACTAAAAGCTAATACAGTGTTGAGTATAGCGCAAGGTAATCTTGGTGTAGCATACAACACAAGACAATAATGAAATTAAAATAATATAAAATCTTGGGGTGTTACATTTTTTCTCTTCAGTTATGGGCATTACATTATTTATTTATGGTTCAATGTTTATTCATTAGTTTTAATGGAATTTTTTGGTGAAAATGGAGATTTTGTTCTTAATAGTAGGAGGTACATGGTTGGCGCATAACTAGGGAAAACTATGCACCCTTGTATAGTAAATCTTATGAACAATTTAATTTTTGGATAGTGGTGACTACACGGTTTTCACATAGTTTGGTAAACTATGTGGTATAACTATGTAGCTTATAACTCTTGGATAGTGGGGGATACAAGGTTGTATCATTGTTTGGAAAACAATGAGACCTATCCAAGTCAATAAAATGTTTGATTTTACCCTTTTAACCACTCATATTTTAACCCCAAACTCTTCATCTATTCCTCTCCTAGCAAGTAAGACCTATGAAGATATTCTCCCTTCATATCCAAGCCTCATATTTCCTCTCAATGCTTAGATCTAGATAGTGATTCATGGTTTTGGGGTGATTTCTCAATGTATTCACTTCTTTTATTCTTCCTCTTCCTCCTCCATAAATTTTCACTTGATTTCTTTTCTCCACTGGTCTTTTGGATCTAGGGTTCTTGTTTCCCTTTATTTATGTTGGATTTTGTTGTTTTTAGCATTTCTCTGGGTTGTTCTTTTTTCTTGGAACCCTCATGGAGTATTTTCGGGAAGGTGTTGTTGAAGTGCATGCGATTTGAGGTAGCGTTCCCTTTACACATGCCATTTTAAATTTAATAATATTTTATTTATTTATTTTATCACATTACCTGTATGTTAAATAGCGATGTATGACTTTTGGAATGACTATTTTATGTGAAATGAAGGTATTTCCTTCCTATTTTGATGTATGTGGATTTGTTTTATTAAGAGTTTCACACCAAGTGTTTGATAAAATGACTGGTTTGATTTTTTAAGTTCATTGTGATACTTGAAGAATTTTTTTTGGATTTGTAAAGGTACATGGATTCTATAATGATGGTATGGATTTCTAAAAATTGGTTTTCCTAAATGTTTTGGGTTTGAAAGCAGTGTATGTTTGATGGTTTGGGAAATATCTTGGCATTTGGCGATGGTGTGTAACCTAATTGGAATCTTAATGAAAGTGTATTTGGTTTGAAAATGGGGTCTATGTACTTAAATATAATTTTTAAGTGACTGTGAAATGTAAAATGATGTGTTTTCACCTTTTGGGAATAGTGTATTTGGTTTTTTGAAAATGACTGATATCTCTAAAGGTGTTTGAGGACCATTTGGAACCTTTTTTTTGAAATTAATGGTCATGGAAACTCTCCTGGGATCATAATATTTCCTTTGTTATGTTGATTGTTGTGGGATTCATATACTTAAATTCTCTCTTGTGATTGAATTATTAAAAGGAAATATATTGTTTCTTGGGGTGACCAAGGGGTGATTTTTAGTGAAAATTGTTTATGCGTGATATATGTTTGCAAGTGATTGGATGATTGTTTGGAATTATTGTATCATCCCCACCTTAGTCTTGACCTGGGAACCATAAATATCTAGTTTATTTTTAGTGAATGTTTGCTAAACTACTTAATATTTTTATTTTGATAGTGGCCAACAGTAAGGTTTTTTCTTTGTTTTTGTTAATATTGGATAGTGCCCCTCGATTAGAATATGTAAGGTGTGATAGATCATTTGGGAAATAATTGATGTCATTAGTTGAGGCACTTTTTTGGAAGATTCAAAATTTATAATATGTCTATATTATTTCAATAAGATTCTAGGTTCTCCCACGTATTTGGAACATTGTTTTCAATGGAAGATGATTGAGAATCTTATTGTTTGGTTACTATTTTTTCCATTACCTCTATTATGTGATCAATGTGGTTGGTTTCTTTTTTTGGTTCTCTTGAAAAGTGATGAGTTAGATTTCAATGGTTTATGGATGTTTTTTTTGGAAAAAAAAAATTCACTCCCTTTACCTATTTTGAAATGAGAACATCATATTACTCCTCATAAATCTTAATGTTTTCATCTTGGAAAAGTGTAAACATTTAAATAGAAAAAGTAAAATAGACCATGTTTTGTTTTAAAGTGGAAATGCGTGAAAATCCTAGTTTTTTACATTTTATTTCAAACCTAAAGTTAATATTTATTTTATTTAAATAATTTTCATTTGGAATATATATTTTTTGGCACATATAATGTGTTTTAATAATCAAAATTATAGTTATTTCTTATATTAATCTTTTGTTGTAGGTTCTGAATTGGTTGGGATCTCCATGGATGATGGTTGTTTTGGAATCAGAGAGTGACCATTAGGGCCACATGGGGACATTATGGTTATCAGGTTCAATTTTTTTGTGAAGTTATTGTATTTTATGTTTTTTGGTATAAATGATGTTTAGTTTCGAAAATATATATTTATTTCCTTCAGGATAGTCTATATGTTTCCAGTATTTTTTTATTTATATTGGGTGAATTCTTTCCCTTGGTTACTCTATTTATTCTTGACATTACATGCCAACCCAGGAGGATCATGAATGCCTCTCTGGCCTTTCCATGAATTGGCATAGGTGATTGGTTTGGGGCCGAACTAGTTTGGTTCATGAAAAATTATTTGTGGGTTTCTCACATAATATATAGTGAAAAAGATTAGTTTTGAGTCATGTTGGAGGATTTTTTTTTGTGTGTTTTTAATGGATTTAATGACCCCATTTGATGATTCATTCCAAACATCCACAACAACAAGGATGATAGGAATAGGATTAGATCCCAATGGGTTGCCTCTATCTCTCACTATCCTAGACAATGAAACAGATTACATTCATTTTCTGCCACTCATTTTGTAATCTTTGAATTTCTAGCTAGTGAAAAATCATTGCACATAATTTCATCACCTTGGTTCTACCTTTTATTTAGATAAATTTTCGGGGTATGAGTTGGGAGACCAACTCATGCTCAAATTATTATTGTATAAATATAATAAATTGATTATACTTTTCATTATGTGTTTTATGTGATTTATACAATACTAAATTAAAAAATATGACCCAGTTATATAAGAAGATAAATTACATTGTTTGAATTCTAGGTCATTACATTCTTAACGTATTCGAAATTTCATCCTCAAAATTTCATTTTATATAACAAGGTGAATAACTACGAGGGTACATCTACTTCAATTATTCCTTCAGGTCCCATGTCACATCCTCATACTTATTGTTCTCCCATGTTACATTGACTATGTGAGTTGTCTTGTAACATATAACTTTTTCTCTATAGTCCATGATTTTCGACGGTTTCTCAACATAATAGAGATCATTTTATAGCAATACCACCTTTAAATTGTATAATCTATGGGATATAGTATCTAATTTATCAAGATAAATATGTTGAAAAAATCATGTACATGTGACATGGTCGGTGGTAGTTTGTGTCAATAGAACACTTCTCTAATGCGATTAAGAATATTAAAGGTTTACTGTACCTAAGACATAGCCTTCCCTTTCTCTCAGATCTCATGAATCTCTTCCATGGAGATATATTGAGGAACTATTTATCTCCAGCTTTAAAATCTAGGCCAGATTGATGATTTTCATCATAAATCATCAGTCAAATTTGACTATTCCTAATGTGTTGATGAATGATATTAACCCTTTCTACCACTTTATCAACCATTTTAAGTCTCATAAGCTTGAATTTTCCAACTTTTTCCCATCTCTACATCTCATCCAATAATGATATTCGCATGCATCCATTTGGATGATTGAGTGAAATCTATTATTATATAATGAGTTTACCATAGTAATATTATGATCACATACCCCTATGATATCCATCAATAATTCTCCGAACATTCCCTCAAGTGTTAGGATATTATTCTCGATCTAGAAATATTTTTGGGAGGGAAATATATATTAATTTAAATTTTTTTTAGAGAATAATGGATTTAATTCCTAAAATTGGAGGTAAACCTTGTATCTCAATCAGATACGATTGATAGTAATGTTTCATATGGCCTCACCACATCTCTGATGTATATCCTTTTCTATTCATCAAGCGATAAATCATATCAAATAGGAATTAAATGAGAAGTCTTTATAAGATGATCCACCAAAACCCTAATAAAATTATTACCTCTATATTTCTCTGAATTATTAGTGAAAATGACCATACTGATATTTTCCCCGTTTCAAAATAGTTATGGGTAATGGTTTCATCATCCCCTTGTGCATTGTTCTCAATATCTTTACTTACTATCATACCAGGAACTTTAATGCATATTCAGTGATATCATTCTTCATATTGTCCCACCAATAGTTCTCTTAGAGATCATGATACAACATCATGAAACCTAGGTGGATGGAGATGGTCGATCTATATGAATTATTCAATAGTTCATTCTTTATCTTAGGCTTTTATGGTACACATATTCCTGACTCAAAAAAATAATACTATTTCTATATCAATTTTAAAATCCAATAATTTCCTTTTTCTTATAAATTCTACCATTTTACGTAATTCCAAATAATCTCTTTATGAATACATTATCTTCCATATAAGGGATAACTAAACAATCATTTGAGAAAGGAAGGACTATGTCCCATCATTATTTTCATTCCAAGGATGATAGTAGATTAAGTGGTCATAATATTTGATAATATTTAACCATATCCAGAGTTTTATATTAAGATCCTTCTATGTTAATATATATGTGAGGATCTTATGCCCTGTATATATTTCACACTTCACCACATAAATGTAATACAAGTAGTAATTCAATTTGAATATCATTGTATACTACTATTGATCATGAAATCAATTGTTATGCTCATTAACATTAAACTACCCCGAGGAATAGACTGTTAATTTTTCATTTTTATCATTACACATCATAAAACCTTCTTTGAATCATCATAGTATACTATAAAAATATTCCTAGATGATTTTACTGTAAGGACTAGTGTATGATAAAAATAAATACATTCATTGGTCCAAGTAGACATTACTCCACTATAAGTCATTTTGGTAATCTAGTTATAAAATCATGATAATTTTCTCATAGATAGTTGGTAATCCCAAAATAGTACAAGGAAAATATGGATTTATATTAAAAATGATTTTATGGACACTCCTAAATCACCTTTTTCTTAGAAGGGTCAATAAATATCCCTTCTATTATGATAAAATTTCATAATAGTGATACTTATTCCATCCAAAACTCACATTTTGTTTACATTATATATATATTATCCATTCTCAGTGTCTTAAACATAGTATTCAAATAATCTAAATCCTCATTCTTTATCATGGTGTATATCATAATAAATATGTAAAGGATACAATTTTTTCAAGGTAATATCTAAAGACAATTGTTATTATGCCTATGAATACATTTTGATAATTAGTGAGTCTTATGGGCATAACTATTAACTCAGAGTGGAATTTTATTTCTTTAAATGGTATTTTTATTTTTATTTACCTTCCTCAAATTCCATTGGTGATATCCCAACTAAAGGTCCACCATGGAGAAATACATATCCCTAAATAGTTGATCAAAAAATTCATCAACCCATGGTAGTTGATTCATTTTTATCCTAATTTTTATGAGTTCACAATAATAAATGTAGAGGGGAACAAAACCAATATTGTTTATGAAAAGACATCCACATTCAATAGTAATGTATTAAAACATACAATAAACTTGTATAGATTCTATTATAACTACTTATTTAGTTCTTCCAAATCAATGTCCGCCATTATATAAGGATTCTTGGACATGGGAATAGATCCAGATAAAAGTTCAATTGAGAATTCAACCACTTGTTTTAGAGGATGTTCATGAAAATATTTTAGGAATACATCTATATATTCCCTAGAAGTGGTAATTTCATCCAAATTGATTCACTACTTTGTCTCAATAAATTTTTCTAGATAAAATCTATCATAAGAAAATAATATCCTCACTTTAAAAGAATATTCCAAATGAGATTTTCCTCCTCCTTACACGATAATAGAATAATAGGATGAATCGGAATGTGAAGAGTGGTCTACATATTCTTATAATTAATGTTGGATTTATATATGGATAGTAATCCCATGCCAAAAATAGAATCAAATTTAACTACAGGAAGTATGACATGATTTTCTAAGAGATTCAATACACAAAAATTTATTCGAAAATTTATAGAACTGGGATGAAATAATTATTCCAATTTCAATTCACACCGATAGCTCAACCTCAATGATCTGAAGTGGTGTCTTAATAATTCTACTAATCCTACATGATATGAAAGAATGAGATGATCTATAATCATAGAGTAAATTTGGAGCACATTAATGGATAATGATCACACCTTTCACTATTTGATGTTGTCTCAAGTCATTTACGATTTTGAAAATAAAATTTTGGAAGAGAATAAAAAACTAATAATCATATAAAAGTAAAACTATGAAAATATAATGAATTACATATAAATGACACATATATACTCTCTTATGAGTATCTAGGTTTCAATATAGGTTACCAATAGTAAATTTCCTATTAAACTTTCTAACCTTATATTCTATTCAAGTCCTTCATAATGGTTTCTGAATAGTGTGTGAGTGTGCTAAAGTATATCACCCAAGAGTGTCAAACCATATATACAGTAAGGCCTTTTTACCATTCTCTTAATGATGATCAAATTAACACCCAATATTCTATTTTCATGGTTATTAATCCTTGTTATGACTATGTTACAGCCACATTAACTTGTAGTATTCATATATGGATATAATTTTCTAGAAACCACTCTCTATACAGTTCACCAAAATTACAGGATATTTTCATATACATAGACTTATACGTAGAGATTTGTTCTAATTTAATGCTTTAATAATACAAAAAATTAAAAGGCCTCACTTTGATACCAAATATAAAATCAAAATTCTTTTCACACATATCAGAGTGTAATTTTAAAATAAATTTACAATAAACACAACCTAAAGATTGAGGTGCCAAGAATTTTTTAATGACTAGGATCATAATACATAAAAATGAAACTAAAATAAATCATCATAATTTTATTCTCTATAATGACTTCTTAAATCCCATTGATATACTAAAACTACATAGGATAACCTAGGTATTGAATAATCAAAAGGGGTGAGCTAAAAATATAAATAAGTTAATAAACACGATAACAATGAATAATATATGAGCAAAAAAATTCATAACATGATATCATAAAAAACGATAATAAATAATCATATGAAATCTTGAAATAAAGAATATGAAAACATAAGATAAGGGAAATATAAAAATGTCGAAAAAATATAAGACATGACATAAGAATATGTCATGCCAAACTATCAAGACAACATCACATTATGGATAAAGTCCTATCATAGATTAGTTTTACTACCTAATATCATTCATATTATCTCATGAGACATAAATAATACCTATAGCATTATAGTGTTATTTGGGTGCACCCATCATAACATGTATTTGCTTATGTGGGCCACAAATGTAAATTATATGTAAATCATAAATATTAGAATTACCCATGGAATTAAATGGGTTGTATAGTCATGTTCCATATCATAACTAAATGGTGTGTCATAAAGGATTCCATAAATGAAAGGATTAAAAAATTCAAAAAAAGTAATAGTTGAAAATAATCATAGATCGTTAAAATCTATGTCTAACTAATGTGATGATGTGAAAAAGTGTTCCTATCTAACTTTGTAAATGTACCACTTCAGCAAGGTTTTAGGGAAAACTGTAAATAATTTTTAAAGAGGAGAAAAACAAATTAATTTTCATAAGTTCATAAATGAAGAAAAAAAATGTTTTACATAATATAATGAGAAATTTTAAAAACCAATTATGGTTTAAAACATTTTAAAGATACATACTTGAGATGGGTATGAAACATAGATGCTCACATTAATTTGGTTTTTTTGTTGAATGAAAATGAGAAGGGAACATTTAGAACTTGAATATTACCATACATGAAATGCGAATTTTCCACGATATGTATCTGTAGAAAATATATAAATAATATACAATAATTAGATAAGAATAATAGAGTGGTTATGTGGGGAATATGGATAGAGAGAGCATATTTCAAATAAAATGGGATGGTTTAGATAGATCCCTTTCATTGGGATTTAGAATTATTTTTCTATTGAACATAACATACAAGTTAATAAAAAAATAATCATTGGTTACTCAATTGATAGATTTTCCATATATTTTTTATTTACAATAATTATTTTAAGTTCATTTAGAAACATTACATTGAGATATATGGTTTTACTTCTCCATTCTGAGGGCATTCATTTCATGGTCCCACAGTCGGGTGACTTGTGGATAATTTTTGAGGTTCTTTTCAAATTGGACTAAAAATTCACAAGTAAAATGTAATTATATTCATTCAATTAATTTTTTTTAAATTTTCCTCAACATACATATGTGTTCTAACATATGGATGATTAATTTAGTAAAAATGTTAATGTTATACAATTAGTTCATTTATGCGGTCTTACTAACCATCATAAACTAGATTAATTTTATTTAATAGTATGAATATATTTATATATATTATGTAAATAAATTAAAAAATATATAATATAAATATTGATGTCATTTTAAACCATTATATGTGAATTGAACCCAACAATGAGGGAATATAATGAAAAACCACTCACCGACCACTGACGCATTGAACCGACCTAATATGTAAAATGTTTTAGTTTTTAGAATTTGTATAAAGTAGAATAGGATATATGATAGATATTCAATTAACACTGTAAAATTAAATTATACATATATTATGATTTTTTCATTATTAAATGTTTAATGAAATTTGTTTTGGAGGATGAGGAGGAAGAAGATTTGAATGGCTCAGTTGTGAGTATTGCATTATCCTTTGGATACCTCCTCATAGGATTATACTTAATGTATGTTGGATTCGTTTTATGAAAAAAAAGGATTTTGGGGATGTATAGGATATATTAAGGGATATTTAGTCTATTTTAAGTTAATAAATAAGGCTTATAATGTTTGCAGTTAAGGGATGGTGAGAGGTGGTCTTTATTGGGGGATGAGAGGGGTATTTTTGAATATTACAATAAAAAGTTTATTTTTTTTCAAAACTACCAATAGTGATAAATTTTTTATTAAACCGCCAATTCCCATTTACTTGGGAGCTCAACGAGTATTTAATAGGCCTTAAGAGACATCCCCAATGCGCCAAAGGCTGGCATATAAATGCCAAAGGGTTTTCAAACAAGTGGGGGGCGATTTACCCTTTTAGAACTTACCACAGAACCAACGACCACAAAAAAACTAATCAACTAAATGATGTAAGATACAAGCTAAGACAACTCAAAAATTTATTTTATCATAAACCAACCAAGGGTACCACAGCGGAAACCAAAGCAAAATTAGAGTAACCCATGGAAAGACAAACTAAAAGACAACAAGACAACAACCTAACACCATGATCCAGAAGCTCTAACCTCCAACATCATGAACCAGGTCATGTATTACTAAGTAGTGCTATAAACATGTGACAATTTTCATTTTCCAGCATCCCGATATATGACATCTGCAAAAGCACCAACATGCGAAAGCAGGGGTGAGTAATGAAAATCAGTAGGTTTTCCCCCAATGACTTACCAACCCATGCCTCTAGGATAAAACATGCTATCAAATTTAAATAAATCTATTTATATAAAACAGTTCCATAACAGTTCACAATATAACAAGTTCCATGTCAAAACCATTTTTCAAAAAAAACCATCTTTCTCAAGAAAAGCATCCGAGAAATGTTTACAATCAAATTCCCATTTCCATTTTGGCACATTCATTCCATTTCACAAATCCACACAATTAACCATGTATGCATCCTGGACCTCCTTATACTTGCGAGTGGTGAGTTATCCTTCCACTAATCCATCACTTAGTGGACTACCATGACAGGGGTACTTCATGCCTTTATCCATCCCGACCTTTTGATGGGGGTGATTCTCGCCCTTATCCATCCCAACCTTTTAATGGGGGTACTTCTCGCCCGTATCCATCCAAATTCATATGAAAACACACAAAAACCCATCAAAATCCATGCCAAAACCAAGTGTGTTCAAAACCATTCTATAAAGAACCAAACCATTCATTTAAAAACATTTTTTTCAAGCTGCAAAACCAGAACTAGTTTAAAATCACCATTTTAAATTCACTTCAACAAACACATTCCAAAAACACACAATTTCCATCACCCATTACATAAAAGGGGTTTCAACCATTCATTCATAGCAGATAAACAAACCATTTGAATCAAGGAAAACAATTTGAAACTAAGACTTTAAGTTCTAAGAAATAGGAATCGAGAGTGAAGCCACCTACCTCAACAAATTAGGTGAAACCAACCAACGGACGAAGAACGTCAACAAAACCGAGTCAACTAATCCCCAAAACAACCTTAGATTCCTTCCCCTAGCACCCAAAAAAACAAAACATCACTTCAAATTCATCCACTACTTTAGATCTACCCACCTTGGTCATAGATCTAATGTTCCATCATGAGTGAAGAAAGAGATCTATGAAAAAAGGAAACGAGACATACCTACATCATCAATCCTCTAAAAGCCAGGGAAAACCTTTAGATTGCTTCTAAAATGCCTGGTAAGTTTCTCCCACCTTCACCAGAAAGAAATCCTCAGTTAGGGACGTCTAGGAGCAAAATAGAGTGGGATTAATTATAAAACGGATTAGATACTTAAAAATAGCATCTAAGATGACCCCGTGCACAGTTAGTCTGCACGGATAATAAAATCGTGCGCAGACAGTGTGGTAGTCACTGCATGGAAGAGGCGCTCTGCATGGCCTCCTCGCACGGTTTTCCCAAACAATGTGCACACTGTGTGGTCTCCTCTGTCCAAAGTACCCACCACCTTCACGGCTTCCGCACGGTCTTGGAAAACCGTTCGAAGCCCGTGAGTCACCACTTTTTTCCATTTAACACTTTAAAAGACTCCAAACATTCATAACCATTTATCATATGCATCATGTACATAAAAATCATAAAATAAGGGTTACATACCAGAAACCAGGGGTACTTCATTCTCCCCACCATTGGCCTTTTCGTCCTAAGAATATAGAAAACCATCGCTTGCCTAAAAGAGTTCTAGCCACTAATCTTTCATTTATTTCTCACGTTCCCAAGTCTCTTCCTGAATCTGTCCATGTCGCCACAAAACCCGCACTAGACTGATGCTTTTTCCACGCTAGACATTATCCTTCCTATCCACAATCTGCACCAAAATATGTACCAACGAAGCATCTGGATCTAGGTCAACGTGATCCCATCTGAGCACATGGTCCAGATCGGGCTGATATCCCTTAAACTTAGATACATGGAACACATTATGCACTACACTGAACTGTGGTGGTAAAACCAACCGATATGCCACCTCACTAACCCATTCCAATATCTTAAAAGGGCCTTTATATCGAGGAGATAATTTTCCCTGCTTCCCAAAACGATGATATCCAATCCGGGGATAGATTATCAAAAAGACATGATCACTTACCGCAAATGAAAATGGTCTTCGGCGATGATCCGCTTAAGATTTATGATGACTATGTTCCATCTCTATTCTATTTTTTATCAACTGAATCTTCTACATTGATTCATGGATATGGCTCGGCCCAACTATTGAATTATCACCATTTTCCGCCCAACAAAGTGCAGAACAACAAGGACGCCCATACAATGCTTCAAATGGATCCATGTGTATCGAGGCTTGGTAACTATTGTTATATGAGGACTCCACTAAAGGCATGTTCTCTTCCCACAAGCCACCAAAATCCATTACATAAACCCGCATCATGTCTTCCAACATCTGTATTGTCCTTTTGGATTGACCATCCATCGTAGGATGAAACACCAGGCTAATATTCAACTACGTTCCCAGGGATTTATATAAGGATCGCCATAAACGAGATTTGAACCCTGGGTCTCTTTCTGACACGATTAAAACTGGTATTCCACGTCTCTTTACCACTTCTCGGATATAGATTCTAGAGAGATCCCCCACCATAATAGATTCACAAATAGGGATGAAATGGACCGACTTGGTAAGAAGATCCACTATTATCCATATGGCATAGTGCTTCAGAATCATTCTTGGGAGACATGTAATGAAATCCATAGCTATATGCTCCCATTTACACACTAGAATTGATAGAGACTGCAACATACCCACTGGCCGCTGATGTTATGCATTTACATGCTGACAAGTTAAGCCCCTTGAAACAAATTCAACTATCTTTTGTTTCATCTCGCTTCCCCAAAACTACACCTTCAAAGCCCTATACATCATCTATGTACCTAGGTGTACATCCCATCTTGAATGGTGAAAATCATGAAGGAGTTGTTCCGGAAAAACCATAGTTACAACCATCCAATCTCTAAAACACAAAACTGAACTCCCATCCAGCTTTCGTCCCTCAATGGTCTCCCCACGATTGAGAATTGAACTCATTGCAACACAGTCTACATCGTATGGCTATGCCTCCTGTACTATCTCCACAAAATTAGTAACATGTGCAACTAGAATGAAAACTGCAACATCAGCTCAGTCATCACATTCTATACGCATGTCGGCTAGGACCGAGATCAACTACCACTCATCTGAAGCTTCTTGTTCCAACTGAGCATATGAATTTCTGATTAATACATTGGCCACCAAATTGGCCTTACCGAGTGTATACATCAAGTCAAAGTCGAACATTTGAAGATACTCTATCCATATCCTCTACCACAGATTCAAATATCGATGTGAGAAAATATTCTTAAAACTCTTATGATCTGTAAACATCATGAATTTCTCACCAAAGAGATAATGACGCAAAATATTCAAGGCAGGGACAACTATTGCTAACTCCAAATCATGTGTTGGGTAGTTATTTTCATGTATTCTCAAATATCTTAAGAAGAAAAGCAACAACATGGTCTCCTTGCAAGAGACACATCCCAACGTAGAACCTGAAGCGTCACAATACACCACATACCCCTGACCGGATTCTGTAAAAATCAATATTGGTGCCGATGTAAGGCGAACTTTCAACTCTTGAAAAGATCTCTGACATTTCTCAGTCCATTGAAATGCATTGTTATTATTTGTCAATGATGTCATAGGTGAAGCTAGTCATGAGAAGTCACGCTCAACGAATCATTAATAACCAGCTAGACCAAGAAAACATCATATTTCAAAGTCATTCATCGATAGTTGCTAAGAAATAAAAGCTTATATCTTTTCAGGATCCACTGAAACACCTTTTTCAGAAACAACATGGCCTAGAAAGCGTACCTCTTATATCCAAAAATTTCACTTTAATAATTTTTCATACAACTTATGGTCTCTCAAGATCTCCTACATAATCTCTAAGTGTTTCTCATGCTCAGTCCTTGTTCTTTAATACACCAATATGTATTCAACAAACACCAAAAAAAAGAATCCAGATATCGCTAAAATATATGATTCATCAATGCCATAAAGACTGTTGGTGCATTTATAAGACCAAAAGGCATGACTCGATATTCTTAATGGCCATATTTGCTTTTGAAGGCTGTATTAGGAATATTCTCCTTCCGAACTAATAATTGGTTATATCCTAACCACAATTAAATCTTAGGGAACCACTGAGCTCCACTAAATTGATCAAACATGTCATCATTGCATGGAAGTGGATATCTATTCTTTATCGCAACTCCATTAAGATTACGATAATCCAAACATATCCTCAAAGTTCTATCTGCTTTCTTTACAAACAAAACGGGTGCTTCCCACTCAGACACTATAAGGCCCCAGCCTTAAACCTTACTTAATATTGAATTAAATGAGTAATTCACATTGAGGATCTTTTCGGGTTTACAGTTTTAGAGAATGAGGACATAACTATTACATCTCAAAAGATTACAAAGTAGTCGCTTCTACTAAATTTCCATAAAATAAAAACTCTTAAAAAGAAACATGTATAGTTCCATGTTTTAGGTAGCATGACTTTCCCTTGATCCCATCCTTGACCCTATTCCACTCTAAGTCCTGTGAAAAACATTTCAAAAACTTGGGATGAGCATAAAAATCTTAGTAAGGGATACACAAAGAATGAAAACTGTTAGTTTTTCAAAACAACAAGCAAACCATGTATACTTTATCAAAGTAATACTTTTCACCTTCATGATGTAGTAAAAACTCTTCACTAAAAAAAATGTATCATTACTTACCTTTTTGTAACCAAAGGATTACCATAAAACCCATATAAAGAACACGTAACATATATAAAGGTAACCTAGGACATAAACATACTTAAGTGGAATAACCATACGATCGAATTCCACACATATCACTTAATGGAATATCCATACGGCCAATTTCCATACATACTTAATGGAATAGCCATACGACCGACTTCCATACCCAATGCATTGGAGGTTATAACGTATCCACCCGTCGTAGTATTCACGGCACCACCTATCATATGGTTTATCACATAACCACCCGTTAAAATGTCCATGTACCAATATAAAATCATAAAACATCAAACCAATATAAAGGAATGATAACATTTCCACATTTCAATCACAATATATCATAAATATGTTGACATAATAGAATCCTTTATCAAAATCATTTCCAATACCAAAATACAGAAAAGAGTATATGGTATTTATTTTATTTTAAAAACAGTACGGCTTGTTGAGGAAGCCAAAGACCAAATAATACTCACGGTGGCAGAAAAGGTCGTTGTCACCGCGTACGTTAAAAAACATTCTTTTTTGTCGTTTAGTAAAACCCTTCATAGAAAAAGATTCCTTTTGTATAAAAGTAAAAGTCAAAGGGGTTTATACACCGTATAAAATAAAGTTGTGTATAAAACGAAATATTCTTCAATTAAAGAAGATTGAGATGAAGTCCCTTACAAAGACAGAATCCTTGGTTTAAGGATAAATCAATTACATAATTATGTGTGACAAATGAATACACCAAATATAAGTGGATATTAAGTTTAAAATAATCAAAGTTCATTCACACATATTCAAAGGATGACATATTCAATAACTACATGTTGAACCCAAAGAAATCGAAATTGGGTTAAAAAGTTCCCTTGAGAGCCTAACGACGTCACATCAAAATGAGTGGATGAGAGATAAAAAGTGTATCCCATCACTTGGACATAAAAGTTACATAAATAAAGATATATGAGAACATATTCCAACATAACAATATGTAAATTAAAAGACCCAACAAAAGAAGTCTTTTAAAAAGAGGAGGGTGAAAGGTTCCCTTACTGACATTGATATCTTTCGAATCGTATACCTCGTGAAAGATGGAAAATACAACATTGTTGTAAATACTCATAAAAGAATGTATATTAAACAATGAGTAAAATAATGGGCAGTACATACACCAATCAAAGGAAATTTTGGAAAATGTAGCATAAATCTCACGGGAATGAAAGTGAGATGAAAAATCCCTTACGAAAACTCGGCAGCCTAACGACGCCACATAAAACAGACAAAAATGAATTTATGAGATCAAATAGGGTATCTCATAAAATGAACATAAAAATTACAGTATTGGGAATATAAAAGAATATCCCCAAACATAAGAAAGATGAGCTTAAAATAAATGACATAAAAGAGAGTACTTAAAAAGAAAGAGAGAGGTTAGATCTCTTACGAAAATTCGGCAGCCTAACGGCGCCACTCAAAACTTCCAAAATGGATTGATGAGAGAGAATAGGGTCTCTAATCACATGAACATAAAAATTAAATTATGATTAATATAAAAGAACATCCCAATAACAAGAAATATGAGCTTTAAAAAGAATGACATAAAAGAGTGTACTTAAAAAGAAAGAGAGGTGTAGGATCCCTTACCTCGGGTCTGACTTGACTCGATCGTTCTTTAACGTCCTGAATAATAAACTTGAGTTAATTTCAACTTGATTAAAAACCTTTTTAAAGTTCATTATTACTTTTATATCACTTATTTCCATGTTATAAACATTATGTAACCATTTAAGTTAATAATGTTTGTTTTGTCGATATTTGGTTCTTAAGTCGAAAGTGGACTTCTTACAATTACATGTTGTTCGTGTGGTCAAAGGTTCTTTATATCTAGAATGGAATTCCTTATTTGGATAGCATATATATCATATATATCCAGAATATACATGTATTTATAATATTACATAATCATTTAGATGTAAGAAATGAAATACACCGTTCATGGAGACGGTAAGCCGTACGTACGCATGAACACTACTTTCATTTCTTTTTCATATTAATGGAATTAAAACTAAATGAGAGGTATGTATATTTTAATTCTAGAATTATATTAATCATTTAGATATATCATTCATTATATATATCCATTATATACATGTACTTTTAATAGTACATTACATTTGGGGATAAGAAATGAAATGCACCGTTCATGGAGACGGTAAGCCGTACGTACGCATGAACGCTACTTTCATTTCTATCTCATACTTTAATGGAAAGAAATAATAATTATATAGAGGTATATTATAATTCCAGTATAACATCATATATAATAACTTTAAATCCATCCTTTAAACGTCCCACATATGGCATTAACGAATCACATCACTTTGAGGGGGCGGTAGTCCGCACTTCCTAAAATGAAGATATCGCGTATACCCATAATGGAAGCCATAAAAGTAAGCCACAAATGAAAAATTCAGAAGCGTAAGTAAAACATAAACATATTATATATCATATATAAATATAGTGACATCTTAATGGCCACCTTTTAAGGTGTTATATGAGTGTTGAACAATCATCGTTTCGTGAGGCAGAAATTCGCCATCCACGGAAACAGTATGTTCATTATCCATTATATGTAGGTGTGTGTAAGTGTAGCTCTAATACTTCTTATAACAACATCCTAGTATATTGAGGATACTGTAGTTGTTACAAAAGAAAAGAATAAAAAGAGTTTAGGGGGTTGGAATAGCAAAATAAAACAAAAGGACTCAAAAGAAGACATTACCTTAAAATCGGGTAACTCTCTTTGGTTTGAGCTCAAAGGCTTCCTTGGGAAGACTTCTGCCCAAAGTGAGGCTTCAAGGAGTAAAAGAGGGATGTTTATAGACAAAATGGGCAGAGGTTGGTCGAGCCAAAGGCTTTGGGAGTGTGGGTAAGGAGGTAGAGGTGGGGGCCTTTTATAAGAGGAGAGGAGGGGCACTCTTGGAATGTGAAGAAAGGTCACTTTATTTCAAAATGGTATTCAGATTTAAGAGGTCTCACATTGATTTATTTCGAGGGTAAGATGATAAGGGTTAGAAATCCACTCATCCAATAGGTTTTGGACATGTGTAGGTCTTAGATATTACATTATCTTTCCATTTTATTTAAATCGTTATATAATGAGGTCATCACTTCATCATCATTATGTCATAAATAATTTACTTTATTTAACGTCTAAAAATTATAAAAAAACAACTATGATTTAGTAAATCGTTTTATCTTTCCAATGAATATTTATAGTCAAACTTCTTACTTGTATAACCCCATCTAATAATTGTTTTAGTAAAACATCTCATGTGTGTGTCATTTTTTACTTTAACATTAAATAAAATGTTATTTATGTCATTTCCCAACCAATGTGGCTCCATGGGGTCCCCAAGTTGACCAATGGCTTGTATGATTAGGCCATGACACATCCAATGAGTGTAGGACATGTGTCAAGGTATTTTCATTTTATTATAATATCATTTTTGCCGTAAATTGCACTAATTACCTCTAATCGCGATTAAAAACATAATAAGTTACAATTCACCAAAAAATTATTTTTATCTAATTGAACCACATTTTACTTCTTAATAACAACCATGTATGTCGGATTTTTGAAATTCAAAACCCAGAAGTGGTAAAATTTCATTTAAACGAAAAATCAGTTTTTATAAGTACCACTTAGTGGTTTCACTATTCATCAAAAATTGAAGTTTTTCAGAAAAATACCAAAAATTCACCCGAAGTTATATTTGATATTCCGAATTCAAAAATGAAGTCAATTTTAAAAAATTCACAACATATAAGTTGCATTAATTGATTTAATAATTAATTCCCGTTGTCAGAGAAAATAGCGTGTTTTTATGAAATAATAAGTATGAAAAGATTAACACTAGTTTAAGTCCGATTTCAAAGTGAAATTAATTCCAACGACCACTATTGGATTTAATGGTAAAAATGCTTTATAATTTCACTTTAAAACCAATAAAAATGATAATCTAATCATATAAATAAATTAGATTAAAAAGAGGTTTTGAATTAAAATACAACATTTTACACTATTCATTAAAAAAATGAACATTATCGGAAAGATACCAAAAATTTACACAATGTAAATTTTGATGTTCAGATTCTAAAGAAGAATTTTATTTTGTCAAATATAACACATAAAATTTTCAAAAAGTGGATTTAAAAGAGGTTCTCCATCAAAAGGCGGTTAATCGACCTTTTAAAGAATATTAGAATATTTACGCATAAAATTGGATTCATTCTCATTTTTAATCATCTAAAATTTATTGTAAAAAGTAAAAACATTTGATAAACATATACAATCATTTGGTAGTTAGTTCAGTTCATTCCCGCCATTACAACGGCTTGGCGTTAACTACCTTTTAAAATAATATTATTTTATTTTTAGAGTGCAACGTAAGATTCCCAAGAAAATCGTTGTTGCGTATTGTGTACGCCATCGAGCATAGCATCCCCATTAAAGTAATATTAATATTTTCTTCACAAATATGGATAAATATGAAAATGTAATATTATTTATTTACCTGGGGTGTTACATCCTTCCCCCCTTTTGGGAATTGCGTCCTCGCAATTTTAAAATTGGGCTTGGAAACATCCTTGAAAATCCCACATCAGAACAAGATTCAGAAAAATAGCCACTTTAAAAGAATGGGAGATAATTACAAATGTCACCCGAGTTAACCCATAGTAGGATTCCAAGTACGAAAATATGGATATGGAGGAGAAAACAAAGGGTCATGTTCTGATGGAGAGTGATAGTAAACATGTCTAGGTGAAAGTTAACCATGAGAAAATCACAAACTTGTGATGGGTTAAACGGTATTCAATTCCTCAGTAGGAAAAGTTAATAGATAAAATTTTTCTTTTAAGGTACTTTTTATTGAGGATTTTATTCATAAGGAAACATAATCACTTATCATATTGACTTTCAACTTTTACTAGATTCCGTAATCAAACTCATATTTTTTCCAAAAGACGAGTATTTAAGAAGACTTGTTCACATTTAGAGTACTATAATCAACTTCTAGAGAATCACCTAACCCAAAAAAAGAACTATATACTTCCCATGTCTTTAGACTTTAACCAAAACCAAAACCCAAAAGGTTAGTACAAGATCAGATAATCCAGAAAAGGAGAACCCTTTAAAAAGAAAATATATGTTTAATCTCCAAAATTTGTCCAACAAAACCAAAAGTTCAACGCGGACCATCCGATAAACAATTTGTCCATAAAATTCTTCAAATTAAACCAATATATGATTGAAACCCAAATATTTGAAGGATTTAGTCACATAGTCTTCCAAGTTATATCGTAACATTTGTCTCCAAACAACATTAGTTGCTCCTAAAGTCTCGTATTGAAAAGTAATTAACCTAATCACATATCTTCCATGATAGGTTAATCATTTTCATAAATAACCCAAAATAAACATAATCTTGATTCCTAAAATCATCTTACTAAAAAGAATCAGTCAAACTAACCAGGGACTTCACGTAGTCCAGTGGTAGGTGATAAATACCAGTCACACTTTGGTTGTGGGTTCGATTCCCACGGCTTTGTCCGACGCGACGGGTTGTCACACAGTCTGCGTGTTGTCCTTTTTCCAAAACTATATAATTCTTAAAACATTCCCCAAAATGAGATAAAATCTTCAAAAATAATCATAACATATTTTAACCTCAAGTTTATCTCATGTCTTTCATTTTCCATCATATCATATAACAACCCATAATTAACTCAAAAGTAAGGATCATATAAACTCTAATGGTTACCTTTATAATTATGTCCTGAACTTCCACAAAGATTGGTCATCTCATACATGATGCATCATAGAACATACCAAGGTTCAAGTGGTTGATCATGACTCCTTGATAGTTATTTTATAACAACCATGAGTTTCCTCATTGAATCCCTCATTTAATCTAGTATCTTAATAAGAGAACCACCATAGTTTCCTTCAAACCTGTTTTCTCTATGGTGCCTACTAGATCCATCCATTCACTAAAAACAGAAATGTCAGTGTGAGTATATCAACAAAACCATCATGTACTAATGAGGAAGGTAAAAACTAAGATATACTTACTCATTCACTTTATCTAAAACTATGACTCTTTCTGAAATCCTAACCATTATGGTAATGTCACTTATGCTTAGAGAATACCCTAACCTCTAAAGTTATCTAAACCAACCTTTGATACCAACTATAAGGCCCCGACCTTAAACCTTACTTAATATTGAATTAAATGAGTAATTATCATTGAGGATCTTTTCAGGTTTAGAGTTTTAGAGAATGAGGACATAACTATTACATCTCAAATGATTACAAAGTAGTCACTTCTACTAAATTTCCATAAAATAAAAACTCTTAAAAAGAAACATGTATAGTTCCATGTTTTAGGTAGCATGACTTTCCCTTGATCCCATCCATGACCCTATTCCATGCTAAGTCCTATGAAAAACATTTCAAAAACTTGGGATGAGCATAAAAATCTCAGTAAGGGATACACAAAGAATGAAAACTGTTAGTTTTTCTAAACAACAAGTAAACCATGTACACTTTATCAAAGTAATACTTTTCACCTTCAGGAAGTAGTAAAAACTCTTCACTGAAGAAAAAGTATCATTACTTACCTTTTTGTAACCAAAGGATTACCATAAAACCTATATAAAAAACACGTAACATATATAAAGGTAACTTGGGACATAAACATACTTAAGTGGGATAACCATACGGTCGAATTCCACACATATCACTTAATGTAATAGCCATACGGCCAATTTCCATACATACTTAATGGAATAGCCATACGGATGACTTCCATACCCAATGCATTGGAGGTTATAACGTAACCACCCATCCTGGTATTCACAGCACCACCCGTCATATGGTTTATCACGTAACCACCCGTTAAAATGTCCAAGTACCAATATAAAATCATAAGACATAAAACCAATATAAAGGTATGATAACATTTACACATTTCAATAATAATATATCATAAATATATTGACATAATAGAATCCTTTATCAAAATCATTTTCAATACCAAAATACAAAAAAGAGTATATGGTATTTATTTTATTTTAAAAACATTATGGCTTGTTGAGGAAGCCAAAGACCAAATAATACTCACGGCGGCAGAAAAGGTCGTTGTCACCGCGTACGTTAAAAAAACATTCATTTTTGTCATTTAGTAAAACGCTTCCTAGAAAAAGAATCCTTTTGTATAAAAGTAAAAGTCAAAGGGGTTTATACACCGTATAAAATAAAGTTGTGTATAAAACGAAATATGCCTCAATGAAAGGAGATTGAGATGAAGTCCCTTACAAAGATGGTATCCTTGGTTTAAGGATAAATCAATTACATAATTATGTGTGACAAATGAATACAAAAAATATAAGTGTATATTAAGTGTAAAATAATCAAAGGTCATTCACACATATTCAAAGGATGACATATTCAATAACTACATGTTGAACCCAAAGAAATCGAAATTGGGTTAAGAAGTTCCCTTGACAGCCTAACGGCATCACATCAAAATGAGTTGATGAGAGATAAAAAGTGTATCTCATCACTTGGACATAAAAGTTACATCAATAAGGATATATGATAACATATCCCAACATAACAATATGTAAATTAAAAGACCCAACAAAATAAGTCTTTTGAAAAGAGGAGGGTGAAAGGTTCCCTTATCGACATGGGTATCTTTCGAAACATATACCTCGTGAAAGAAGGACAATACAACATTGATGTAAATACTAATAAAATAAAGTATATTACACAATGAGTAAAATAATGGGCAGTACATACAACACCCAAATGAAATTGTGGCAAATGTAGCATAAATCTCACGGGAATGAAAGTGAGATGAAAAATCCCTTATGAAAACTCGGCAGCCTAACGGCGCCACATAAAACTTACAAAAATGAATTTATGAGTCAAATAGGGTATCTAATAAAATGACCATAAAAAGTAAAGTATTAGTAATATAAAAGAATATCCCCAAACATAAGAAATATGATCTTAAATGAAATGAAATAAAAGAGAGTACTTAAAAATAAAGAGAGAGGTTAGATCTCATACGAAAATTCAGCAGCCTAACGGCGCCACTCAAAACATCCAAAATGGATTGATGAGAGTTAATAGGGTCTCTCATCACATGAACATAAAATTTAAAGTAAGATTAATAAAAAATAACATCCCAATAAAAATAAATATGATCTTTAAAAGGAATGACATAAAAGAGTGTACTTAAAAAGAAAGAGAGGTGTAGGATCCCTTACCTCGGGTCCGACTTGACTCGATCGTTCTTTAACGTCCTGAATAATAAACATGAGTTAATTTCAACTTGATTAAGATCCTTTTTAAAGTTCATTATTCATTTTATATCACTTATTTCCATGTTGTAAACATTATGTAACCATTTAAGTTAATAATGTTTGTTTTGTCGATATTTGGTTCTTAAGTCGAAAGTGGAATTCTTACAATTACATGTTGTTCATGTGGTCAAAGGTTCATTATATCCTGAATGGAATTCCTGATTTGTATAGCATATATATCATATATATCCAGAATATACATATATTTATAATATTACATACTCATTTATAGGTAAGAAATGAAATGCACCGTTCATGGAGATGGTAAGCCGTACGTACGCATGAACGCTACTTTCATTTCTTTGTCATATTAATGGAATTAAAACTAATTGAGAGGTATGTATATTTTAATTCCAGAATTATATTCATCATTTAGATATATCATTCATTATATATATCCATTATATACATGTACTTTTAATAGTACATTACATTTGGGGATAAGAAATGAAATGCACCGTTAATGGAGACGGTAAGCCGTACGTACGCATGAACACTACTTTCATTTCTATATCATACTTTAATGGAAAGAAATAATAATTATATATAGGTATATTATAACTCCAGTATAACATCATATATAATAACTTTAAATCCATCCTTTACACATCCCACATATGGCATTAACGAATCACATCACTTTGAGGGGGTGGTAGTCCGCACTTCCAAAAATGAAGATATCGCGTATACCCATAATGGAAGCCATAAATGTAATACACAAATTAAAAATACATAATCTTAAGTAAAACATAAAAATATTATATATCATATATTAATATAGTGACATCTTAATGTCCACCTTTGAAGGTGTTATATGAGTGTTGAACAATCATCGTTTCGTGAGGCAGAAATTCGCCATCCACGGAAACAGTATGTTCTTTAACCATTAGATGTAGGTGAATGTAAGTGTAGCTCGAATACTTCTTATAAAAACATCCTAGTATATTTAGGATACTGTAGTTGTTACAAATTAAAAGAATAAAAAGAGTTTAGGGGGTTGGAGAAGAAAAATAAAACAAAAGGACTCAAAAGAAGACATTACCTTAAAATCGGGTAACTCTTTATGGTTTGAGCTCAAAGGCTTCCTTGGGAAGACTTCTTCCCAATTTGAGGCTTCAAAGAGTAAAATAGGGAAGTGGAGAGACAAAATGGTCAGAGTTTGGCCGAGCCAAAGGCTTTGGGAGTGTTGGTAAGGAGGTAGAGGTGGAGGCCTTTTATAAGAGGAGAGGTGGGGAACTTTTGGAATGTAATGAAAAGTCACTTTATTTCAAAATGGTATTCGGATTTAAGAGGTCCCACATTGATGTATTTCTAGGATAAGATGATAAGGGTTAGACATCCACTCATTCAATAGGTTTTCGACATGTGTAGGTCTTAGATATTACATTATCTTTCCATTTTATTTAAATCGTTAAATAATGAGGTCATCACTGCATCATCATGATGTCATCAATAATTTAATTTATTTAACGTCTAAAAATTATAAAAAACTACTATGATTTAGGAAATCATTTTATCTTTCCAATGAATATTTATAGTCAAAATTCTGACTTGTATAACCCCATGTAAAATTTTTTTTAGTAAAACATCTCATGTGTGTGTAATTTTTACTTTAACATTAAATAAAAAGTTATTTATGTCATTTCCCAACCAAAGTGGCTCCATGGGGTCCCAAAGTTGAACCATGGCTTTTATTGGTCGGCCATGACACATAAAATAAAGGTAGGACATGTGTCAAGGTATTTTCATTTTATTATAATATCATTTTTTCCTTAAATTGCACTAATTACCTCTAATCGCGATAAAAAACTTAATAAGTTACAATTCACCAAAAAATTATTTTTTTATCATTAAACCACATTTTACTTCTTAATAACTACCATGTATGTTGGATTTTTGAAATTAAAAACACAGAAGTGGTAAAATTTCATTTAAACGAAAAATCATTTTTTATAAGTACCACTTAGTGGATTCACTATTCATAAAAAATTGATGTTTTTCAGAAAAATACCAAAAATTCACCCTAAGATATATTTGATATTCCGAATTCAAAAATGAAGTCCATTTTACAAAATTCACAACATATAAGTTTCATTAATTAATTTAATAATTAATTCCCGCTGTCAGAGCAAATAGCGTGTTTTTATTAAACAATAAGTATCAAAAGATTGGCACTAGTTTAAGTCCGATTTCAAAGTGAAATTAATTCCAACGACCACTATTGGATTTAACGGTAAAAATATTTTCTAATTTCACTTTAAAACCAATTCAAATGATAATCTAATCATATAAATAAATTAGATTAAAAAGTGGTTTTGAATTAAAATACAACATTTTACACTATTCATTAAAAAAATGAACTTTATCGGAATGATACCAAAAATTTACACAAAGTAAATTTTGATGTCCCGATTCTAAAGAATAATTTTATTTTGTCAAATATAAAACATAAAATTGTCAAAAGTGTATTTAAAAGAGGTTCGCCATCAAAAGGCGGTTAATCGACCTTTTAAAGAATATTAGAATGTTTACGCTTAAAATTGGATTCATTCTCATTTTTAATCCTCTAACATTTATTGTAAAAAGTAAAAACATTTGACAAACATATATATTCATTTGGTAGTTAGTTCTGTTCATTCCCGCCATTACAACGGCTAGGCGTTAACTACCTTTTAAAATAATATTATTTTATTTTTAGAGTGCAATGTAAGATTCCCAAGAAACTCGTTGTTGCGTATTGGGTACGCCATCGAGCATAGAATCCCCTTTAAAGTAATATGAATATTCTCTTCAAAAATATGGATAAATATGAAAATGTCATATTCTTTATTTACCTAGGGTGTTACAGACACACTTGGCCAAATAAAACCCATGTTTTCCAGTTCATCGAACTGCACTTTCAATTCCTTTAACTCCGTCGGTGCCATACAATAAGTTGGAATTGATATAGGACTGGTCCCCGGAAGGAGATCAATCGCAAACTCCACTTCCCTTACTGGTGGTAACCCTGAGATGTTTTCAGGAAAATATTAGAAAATTGATCCACGACTATAGGAAAACTGTTATTCATGATATTTTCCATCTATTCCAAGTTTAATGCAGCCAACTGGTAAGAGATCATTGCCACTACTGGTGCCAACAAGCCCGTTTCAGCTGACTTAACCACTCTTTCTTCTCTAAAGAGATGATTGATGCCGTCCTAAGTCGCAAAACTGACTATTCTAGTATAACAGTCAATGTGAGCCCTTAACTCTATCAACCAATCCATACCCATTATTATATCATAGACATCCATCTCCAGCACAGAGAAATCCCATTTCAGCTTCGCTCTATAAGCAGTTATAGAACATGCTCTACACACGAAGGCTCAACATTTTCCTTCACCGAGAGGTGTTTGATGTTTTATCACATAAGGAATCATTTTATGTTTTAAGTTCATCAAATCAGAAATATGAGAAGCATGGAAAAATTTTTATGCACCAGTATTGAACAACACTTGCATGAGTGTAGAATTCAAAATAATCGTACCTCTCACAGTAGACGGTTCAGACTGGTCATCCACAATCACCTATTACGCTCCATAAAATTTCTTTTTTGCTGCACTTTACTCCTTATTTCCTTATTGAGATTACCCTGCTTGAGGAGTCATGGTATTCCTGGAATCACCATAGCTAGCTCTGTTCTGCTGGCGAGACTGATTTTTTCATTCTCTCCCTGTCGAAGCATAAGATGCTTGCAACACTTGAGAAGTGTCACGAACACCCAACCATGGAGCACTATGACAATATCATTGAAGATGACCCATCTTTTTTTAATTGTGGCACACTCTCGGTGGTGTTGTACATTTTCATTTCATGTGATCAATCGAACTACATTGAAAATACCCTTCTTTCAACATGGGTCTTGGATGAAGATTAACTGATCTAGCCGTCTGATTCTGATTCGCACTCCCACCTTGGAAGTAGATGTCCCTCTTCCTCTTGTTCCTAGTATTAGAGTTCCCACCCATTTTCATGGGTATCATCACACTTCCTCCTCCCATAACTCATGATATGTCTCTTTTAGCCACTATTGCTCTGTTTACCATTACCGTACAATCCGTAATATAGAGCACATCTATCTTCAAGCAGATCTCCTATCTAAACCCTGATTCAAATATGCGAGCCTTCAGTAACATAGTTGCAGCATCCTCCAGTGCAATGCGCACTACATTCATGAATTTATCTGCATACTCAGTGACAGAGAGATTCTACTGCTTCAGGCTGAAAAATTCAGTCTTCCTTTCGATCTTGAATGTTTGTGGATAGAATTGTTTATTAAACAATACCTTAAATTCCTCTGAGCCCAGGCCTTGATCCACCATATCCTATACCACTAGTGCCCACCACTGTCGTGGAAGATCCTCCCGCATATATGTCACCAAAATTACATTTAGTTCTACTGGTGTGCCGATGAAATCGTTGATACGATTCATCCTACTCAGCCACACATCCGCCAGTTCTGGTTCAGAATCTCCCCCAAATATGGGTGGATTCATCTTTTGGAACTGGATGGAATGTTCTACATGTCTTGACTCATCCCTCAGATTCCCCGTGTCTATAGCCTGAAACTCTTGAACTATACTTTGGACTAACTGCTGGTTCACCTGTGGCTCAGGTGTGACCACATTCTTCACAGCCTCATCCGTTTAGTTTCTATGATACCTAACAGGTGCCATTTTCTATACAAACAATGGACACCGTTAGTTTCACTTCCTAGAAACTGAAGGCTTAGCATTTTAATTTCTATAACATCAATATCACAACCTTGATTTCCAATCATCAAGCATTTCCACATTTACCCCTTTCCTAAAAAAATCTTTTCTTTCTTTTGAAAATCAATCTATTTTCAAAATACATCAACCATTCTCTTTTCAAATTATTTAATTTGAAAAACATTTTAAAATTTTCAGAAATCAAGCTTTTGCACCAAACCATAATCCATTTCCCAAAATGATATATACACTCTTAGTGGGAAGTCATTCCTCTAATGCATTTCATGATCATCGCATTGGATAAACCCATGACAATGAAATTTGTAATCCTAAAACGGTATTCAAAACACTTATGTTCCAAACTCTCTGGTAACATGAAGTTCGACATAAAAAGGTTAGCTATGTCTTTTTATTCTCTAAATACCATGTTCCGACAATTCTAATCCTTCCTAAGAAGACCATCCAAGGAATAGACACGTAAGAATTCAACGCCAAGACCAACAAAAACTGATGACTAATTGTTCCACAAAGAAAGGAACAAGATGATTGCATTCATACCCCAAGGACTGAATACTCTAATACCACTTTTAATGACCCACCAATTCCCATTATCTTGGGAACTCAATGAGTCATTACTAGGCCTTAAGAGACATCCCCAAGGCACCAAAGGTTGACAATAAATGTCGAACGGTTTCAAAACATGTGGGGGACGATTAACCCATTTAGAACATATCAGTTACCCAACAACCATAACCAAACTAATCAACTAAATGATTCATGATACAAGATAAGACAACTGAACCATTTATTTGTATCATAAACCAACCAAGAGTTTCACAGTAGAAACAAACACTAAATCAAAGTAAATAGTGGAAAGAGAAACTAAAAGACTACACGACGACAACCCAACTCCATGGTCCCCAAGATCCGAGCTCCAACATCACGAACCATCCCAAGTATCACGAAGTAGTGCTATAAACATGTGAAAATATTCCTTTCCCAACATCCTGGTATATGACATCTGCAAAAGCACCAACGTGCCAATGTAGGGGTGAGTAATGAAACTCTGTAGGTTTTCCCTGATGACTTCCAAACCCATGCATCAAGGATAAAACATGTTTGCATATTTATAAAAAAAATTATATAAAAAATTCCAAAATAGTTCACAATATAACAACTTCCATGTCAAAACTATTTCTCCACAGAAAACATCTTTCTCATGAAAAGAAACCGTGAAAAGCATCCAATCAAATTCCCATTTCCATTTTGGCACATTCATTCCATTTAACAAATCAACACAACCAACCATGCATGAAACCTGGACCTCCCTATACTCGTGAGTGGTGATTTATCCTTCCACTAAGCCATCACTTAGTGGACTACCTTGACGGGGGTACTTCCCACCATTACCCATCCTGACCTTTTGATGGGGGTACTTCTCTCCCTTATCCATCCCAACCTTTTGATGTGGGTACTTCTCTCCCTTATCCATCCTAGCCTTTTGATGTGGGTACTTCTCGGCCTAATCCATATCAATTCATATGAACACACACCACAACCCATTCAAATCTATGCCAAAACCATGTGTGTTCAAAACCTTTCAATAAATCATCAATCATTTTGTTGAAAACTATTTCTTTCAAGAAGTAAAACCATAACCAGTTTAAAATCGCCATTTTAAATTCACTTTAACAAACACCTTCCAAAAAAACACAATTTCCAACACCCATTACTTAAAAAGGGTTTCAACCATAATTTCACAACAAATAAACAAACCTTTTCAATCAAGGAAAACAATTTGAAACTAAGCCGTCAATTTTTAAGAAAGAGGAATCAGGAGTGAAGCCACCTAACACAACAAATTAGGTGAAACAAACCAACAGATGAAGAACGCCAACAAAACCGAGTCAACTACTCCCTGAAACCTCTTTATCTTCCTTCCCCTAGCACCTACAAAACCAAAACCTGACTTAAAAGTAATCCACTACCTTAGATCTACCACCTTGGGCGTAGATCTAAGGATCCATCAAGAGGGAAGTAAAAGATCTATGAAAACTAAAGGAAAAGAGACTTCCCTAGATCAACCGGCCACTAAACGCCAAGGAAATCCTCCAGATTGCTTCCTAAAAGCCTGATAAGTGTTCTCCCACCTTCACCAGAGAGAAATCCCAAGTTAGGGCCTTCTAGGAGAAAAAACAAGTGGATTTAATTATAAAACTGATTATATCCTTAAAAATATAATCTATTTTGACCCCACACACGGTTACTCCGCACGACTAGGCAAATCGTGCACTAACAGTGCAGTAGTCACTACTTGGAAGGGGCGCTCCGCACGACTTCCTCACAAGGTTTGCTCAAACCATGCGCATATTGTGCGGTATCCTCTTTCCAAAGTGACCCCCACCTGCATGGCTTCTACACGGTTTGGGAAAACCGTGTGAAGCCTGTGCGTCACCACTTTTTCCCCTTTAAAACTTTAAAAGTCTTCAAAATTTCCCAACCATTTCTCATATGCTTCATGTACTTAAAAATTATAAAACAAGGGTTAATTACCAGAATCCAGGGGTACTAAAAGAATGGTGACTATATAGAGTAAATTCATCATATGAATTAAAAATAATGGGTTATTACATCATCATTCACTCCTAAATTCACATATTTTTCTTACACTATTGAATATCGTATTTTGTCATATTTCACTATTCAAAAAAATTCATCTATTTTAGAAAAATAAAAAAAATTCATCATAACCATTTTCAAATGTTTATTTTACAAAAATAAAATCAATTTTATGAAAATAGTTTTCCTAATATGTTATACTTAATTTTTCTTTAAACTTACTATTTATTTAAAAATAGAAATTTTAATATTATGACCAATTTTCATACCCTATTAAATATTAATCTCGGTCCCATAAAATTATTTTATAATTATAATTTGAGATAATATTTATTTATAAAACCATTTTATGTAAATAAATTTTATTTTCAATCATTATATTTTTTATATAATTCAAATAAAACATATATGTTTTACAAATATTCAAACAATTTTAATCAATTTAAAAACATTTCTCTACTTGTATCATGATATAAATATGTCATATTTTAATTTTATAAGATAAAAATATAATTTAACACCCACTCAGAGAGGATACTATTTTTTCGACTAGGTTACTATTCATAATGGTAAAATTACTCTTCTAAGTATTAGATTTCCATTTTTAAGGACTTATTTTTAATAGTTATATGGGTTACCTCCATTATATAATTATCTAATCTTTCATTATTTTTTAATTCACTTCAAATTTCTATCAAGGATATATAAATTTTCATTTTCATGAAGAATATTTTATTACTAACAGCTTACTTCATTTATATAGTGTGGTTTGTGATTATGATTATTTTGGGGGATCAAGCAGAACCAGATTATTATATTTAAATTATCTTATTTTCTTTTCTATCTCAATTTAAATATTTTCAATTATGTTGATATATTCATTCTATAAATGGAATGTTCAAATTAATACATTTTTTCTAGTATTCATTTTTTTCATGTGTTTTATATAATAATACATTACTAAACATGAAATATTTATATATGAAGGAAATTAGAATGATAAAATTATGGGTCATTATAGTACTTCCTATATGAATTTAATCTAACCTCTACTATTATAGTTTCCATATATAGGGCATAATTTTTATAATTGTCTCAGTATCCTCTCCATGGAGAGTTTCTATATTGATACATCAGGACACCCAAAGAAGAATACCACAACAAAAATCAATAATAAAACTATAAATTCGCCTGTTTATATGCCCAATTTTATAGGAAACCTGTTGTCAGACTCCCCAGAGCATGACCTAATTCATCATAGACTAAAAAGGATCAGTTCATCGATTTGAGTTTCAACAAGAAACCCATGGCCATCTCAACCTTTTCCCACAACCTCCCACTCACTACGATCACAAGTCATAGGGTACCTACTAGGGTCCCCTTGGTCTCAATATTTTAGAGGAACCCTTGTCAGTGTCCTTAGTATTAGTCATGTTCTTGGTTAGTTTCTAAGAACCATAGGAATTTGTGTCACTTGATGTCATAAAAAGAGAATAATGGTCTGGTAGGCTATGCAGGGTCTCACTATAAGGGTAATAGAGAAGAGATAGCCCATGACCTATCTCAATCCTCAAGGTCACTCTAGGTCAGTCCTCTCACCAAACTTAATCTTGGTCTACCAAAGGTATGTACATCGTGGCCTATGCATTTGATCACCAACCACCCTCATTCTAGCCTCACCACTCAAGAGTTCTAGATCCACTATTTATCTCAATGTTCCCCCTGGACCATCAAGGCCAGGTCATTACAAGTCAAAAAATACCTACCTCAATGTGTGATCTAGTATCCTACACTAGGTCTAATATCTCATGATTGGCCTAACCTCACCTTAAAATAAGTCTGGAGGCCTCCTAATATGTCAATACTCATAGGATCATAAGTCACCAACCGAGGAATCATGATATCAGCCAAGGGTTTTTCATGATCCCATCATTCCCATTCATTTTAATAATAAACATTATTTTAGTTAAAAAAATTCATTTAATTTAAATTAACCAAGTATGTCATCCTTAGTGGTAATACCAAGAATCCACATGTAATATAAACAGGAATATATTCCATTGGGAAATTACATGAGACCACCAACCATTTTGTAATAATTTTGAATTTCTCCTAAGGGTTACTTGCAATTTCCAAGGCCCATCCAATCCTATCCAACCTCGTCTAAGACATTTGAGGTCTTATATGTCAACCAAACCACCAGAATTAATTAATTATACAAAAATTATACTAATTAACAAAACTCAATAGATTATAAATAATTAGTCTACTATATTTTATTATCCATAGTTCCTCAATTATCACTATTGAATCTAGTAGATCTATAACCATATCCAACATCACAGCAACAACCCACAACATACCCTCCATCAAAAACTGAAAAATACATAAAATGTGATTCCAATTAAAGAGTAGTTTCAATTTTATTTGAAGAAAAATCCAATGAAAATTCAATGAAATCACATACCTTAACCAAAACGATGTGCTACTATGTAAATATGACATCTCGAGTCACCCACTTCCTAGGAGAAAGAAATCCTAACCACGATCATCTAATTACACCATTATCAAATAGAATCAAAATTGATTCCCAAAACATCAAAATAAAAAATTATAAAAGGGGGAATCTAACCTCAAAAAAACTATGTAATACCACTATGAATAGCCCCTTGAAGGGGTTTAAAGAAGAGAAATAAAGGTTAGGGAGTTGGATCTTATGAAGAAAAGTGAGGGGAGAAAGAGGGATTCCCCCTCATAAAAAGTTTGTGAGGGGTGGTAAATTATCCCCTTCATATAAGGATTCATAGTTTCGATGCACAGTTATCCAAACTATGCACCAAACATGTTCCCTCCACTTCCCATGGGAAAAAACGTCTCACTATTTTTCAAATTATTCACCAACTGTGCAACCACCTAGGAAACCTTGAATGACTTCATTTAAAATATCACATGGTTTTAACATAATAATTTGAGATATTTATTAACCCTATAATATGAACTAAAATTTCATCATGCATCAAGGTGATTCATGATTTTACCCAATACGAGGACCCCATACTATGATTCATGCCTATAATTTTCCAAAAAACCTAAAACCGAACCCAAAGATCCTCATGCTCACCTGAATATTCATGGACAACATAGATACTTTTTCTACATAAAAATACATCACTTTATAATGTACTAATTTTCATAATTCTATTAAATATATCTGATAAAAATTAAACCATTCGAGTAATTGAAAATTCAAATTCTTCTTGAAATTACAACTCATACAAGAATAAGAGATTAAAACCTCACCACCTTAACACATGTCATACATGGAGGTCTTTGTATAAATATATTTCTATATGTTGAACTATATCAATATTAAATTCATGATAATATGCTAGTGTTATACCTTTTAACACTCAATACACTTATAGAACACAAGTTTCTAACTTGGGAAATTAATGAACACAACCACATGCCATCACCCATTACTACCCAAAAAACAAAATGATAATTCGCACTTGAGGCTATATATCCTAATACATGTCCACAGAATCATATCATACAACATCTAACCAATTTTTCCTCCCACTATTCAACCTAATCCATAACTTCTAATTCCAAGCCATAGTGTCTCCACATTTGAAATTTTATATTGAGAAATGCCTCTATAATCCTATGGACATCACCACATGATTCCAAGATTCCACACTCCTAAAAACATGACCACACTATCTTAAAACTAACACCCATTCCCATTTATAGATTTAAAGTTAGAATATATGTGGATCCTCATCACTTTACAATATTAGAATTATTAGATTTACTCAAAATGCCTTGAAAAATTCCTAAAAAAACTATGGTCATCTCCAAAATGAGGTTCCTAATGAAGTTCTCATATAACTATATCCAATTACATGTGAGAACACAAGATGGACCACATCTAGTCAACTCTCCGTGATAATGTTTGGCCCTAGCCTCTAGTGCATCACCAAAACTGGATCCCTATGCATTCATCCCCATTTGAATCCCATGATCATCCAGATACACCACTGAATCCTTGGACCATATTCTAGTGTAAAACCATTGCCGAGTCCTTGGTTGAACCATTTTTTCCTCTTTCCCAAACATGAGAACGAAATCATTACTAGTCAAATATTTCAAGATTGTCAAAAACAATATTGGGCCTACTTCCCACTCTTGAAATCCACCTATAACCATTACCTAATCATACCCATAATTTAATATGTAATGTAGTAACTCTTAGGTCCATTTATTTACTAGAATAGAAAATAAAAAATGGTTATATAATGATTGTTACAACACCCATGACCCTTCTAAAACTAGGAAAACTCAATCATGACTAGAATCCTACTCCCCACATTAGATGTATCCTTGTAATCATACTAATACAATAAGATCTCGATCTCCACATTAAATTCCCCATACATCACCAGACATAACCATCAACATGGATGAACAACACCAATTTCTAATTTCCAACTTATAATTTCAAATCATCACCAAATCCCACAACCCGATAATGTTTCCTATGACAACCAAAAAATTTATACTCAGAAAAATGGTCTCTATCCTCAAATAACAAATATTTTACTCCTCATAATATTGATTACCTTATAATACTCCTCAAGAACATTCTTATAATGTTTGATGCCAATCACTAGGGTCTCTCCTCCCAATACATGATCATCTACTACCAACCATTGACACCACATCTCCCTAACACTGTGTGTCATGGTTATCCCTCAATTCAACCAACCCATAGAACGCAGTCCATTTAAAATGTCCCATCTCTTATGGTTTCACATTTTGAAACCTGATCCAACATTGTTCCTTCATGCCCATAATTTTTAGATCCACCTCCTTAGCCTTTATCTCATCCAATATCACTCACTGATTCCAAAACATGACTAATGATCCTTTAATTCATACCATGCCAAATAATGATTATTATCATATATAGAACATTGGTATTGACATGCTTGAAGTTCCCTTGGAACTTCTCTTCATGATATGAAACTCTACTTTGTGCCATGATTCATCGCACAACCAGCACATCATGGTGTTAATCCAATTCCACAAGCTCCCATACATGGACTAAGGTGTGCCAGCCTCATACACACATATAGCATCCACATGAAGTCATTCCTATCATGAGCATCCAACCATGTTATGACCATGATTCTAAAAAACCATCCACTAGATTTTTGGGAAGGACACCTAAATAATGAAACATATTTAATGCAGTATCATTACCATGTAACTCTAGGATCCTTCTAAAAAAAGACATCATCATTATTAGCCACATATAGTGTAACACCTAATGTGTATCAATCTCATAAAGAGCATATAACCTTGATCACCACCTCTAAAGGCACCAAAAAAATATTTTCCACCCTATCATGAGTCACACATGATCAACATATCCCAATGAACAACTAGTGTATTGGTCAATATTATGGGTCTCTATCTTTTCCTCATAGAACTAGAAGTTAGTTCTAAAAAAGGTCATTAATCATGGGTTTCCTCCACATTCCATCATAAAAGTATCATGGAATGAACATTACAAGAATATAATCATGAGGCCTTATATATGATGACATCAATTTTCAAACATCTACCAAAGCCATGGACCCATCCTCATGAGCATCCAATAATGTGACTGCTCCCTCTAGGATCAAACATCACCAAGAAACCCATTATATAAACAACAACATCACCTAGATGATCTGTATTGAGGGAAGACACAAACACAAAAAAATTTAGTAGAATTAAATTTCTATGATATATGAGAAAAAAATGTATTGAATGATTATAACACATTAAATAACTAAACCTAGATAACAAATAACCATAATGGGTCCATTTTTAGGCATCCAATTCCATGAAAACATAATAGGGTCACTTCACATCTTGTGAATGGGGAATACGACATTGTACTCACCTTAGAGAATCTCTCTATATATCCAAATAAAATTTCATCATAAGGAAATATATACTCATGTTAGAACAACTGAGTATAATTCCACCAAATACTTATATGGGGAAACAAAATAAGAGAAGTTTTTCACGGTTTAAAAAACAATTCCTTAGTTATCATTGGTAAAAAAACACAGTAGAAGGACTACATCAAGGGAATCCTATATACCTAATGTGATACATGAGATGCCACTTACCTCCACAAGACACGATACGAAATTAATCAATGGCCTATTTTCAATGGGCCATGATCCTAAAACAACAATGAATCAAGAACCACAAATTTTCATGTGATTCACCCATGGTGAAAATCATATCTAACAAAAAAATTGCGTAAAAAATAGTTGTATCATGACTTGGTATCATGGAATTCCAAACAGAAGACGTTTTCATGATGAACACATCTATCATCCCTCAGAAGCTCCATAAAATTATTAAATACACAATCTAACACATCCCTAAACAGTAAGACAAATGAAAAATAATGAACTGATATTACTTTTTAACAACCAACCACCCTGAACCACCAATTGGTTCATGGAGTGATGGTCACCACTATACCTTAGGCATGCCTCCACATATTCCAGAGGCAACCAAATAATAAAATGGGCCTTAGGTGGTATTTTTGGAAGACTATAACCCTTATTTCAGAGTGTAAAATTAAAATATAAAATAACCAAACATTTTCCAAAATAGTAAGTAATCATAGGGTAGAAGAAAAAAATGTAAGAAAACTAAATAATAAATGAAATTATATATAGGCTCATTCACACATTAAATAAAAGAAACTAATAGCCCACTGATCCAAATACACATACAGAGCAAAATAAATAAAATAAAAATATGTTAATTCCATGACATACTTAATCCACAACTCATCTCAATAATTTTGTACATGTCTAATCTACCATGCTTGTTCAAACCTCGGCCTTGGTCCGACCTTTTCCTCCGACCAAGTAAATGTATTATTCGGTACCCAAGTTCAATGGTAGCCCGAGCAGTGTCTGAGTACAATACTTAGTAGGGATCCAGCAACATAGTCATATTTTAACCAACACATGTCATGATATGTTCATGTGACATTTTCAGATGAAATAAAAAAATTAGTAATAGTATAAATAAATTTCCACCTCATTAATTACTTCGTGTCGATGCCGGAATGCTTTTTAGAATGTCAGAAAATGATGCCAACAATAACCTCTTAAACCACCCCTAGGATTTGTTGTATAACATTTTCACAAACCTCCCATAAGGGAGGTTTCTATAGTCATCACATACCATCCTATGGAACTTTTCTCAACTGGTCATAATCCCAATTGTATTACAAACCTAAATCCATGTTCATCTCAGTAAACTAGACAAGAACCACTACAGTTGATAGAAGGACCAATTAGATCATAGGCCATGAAACCCCATTCAATGAACACCATTAGGATTGCATGTTATATTCATCCTAATCATACCATTTCAAAATCGATGACAATCCAACCATATCCCATCTCTAACTATGTATAAGCTCTATCAATTATGAAATACCCCCTATGGGATTTTTCATAGCTATGTGATAATCCGTATAGGGATATTATCAAACCTAACCTATTTGATTTTCCATATATGCGGTGGAATCCCTATAATCATATTAGAATCCTCACTTATGAGATTTTCCATATCCAAACAAAAAGAATCTCTAAGGTGCGTTACATATCAAGCATTAAAAATATTATATAAATTGGTGTCCATATGAACAACTTTCTGTGAGTTTTGTGTTTAGTATCCATAAAGCACAACCCAAATCATCATAACCTAAACATTCTCAAAATTTTGATCCGTGTAACAAATTGAAAATTTTGATTGTCTAAACCCTTTCCCATGACAACCCTATCCCTATTTTCACATGTCATAGGGTACCTACTTGGGTCCCCTCGGTCACATTATAGTAGAGGAACCATTATATGGGCCCTTTAGTCTCTGTCATGGTCTCAATTCATCACCTTTACACCCTAATACATCACATAACTTGATTTCATAAATTGGGCTTCATGTCCTAGCCATCTATATGATATATCCCCATAAGGGTAATAGCCATAAGATATCCCATGATCTATCATGGTCCTCAAAGTCATTCTGGGTCAATCCTCTCGGCCAAACCGATCCCAATATGCCAATGGTCAATCCACCTAGGCTCGTACATTGAAAACCAACCACACTCGGTCCATAATCACCTATCAAGAGGCCTAGAAGAAACTAGGTAACACAAAGGTTCCACTAGAATCCCACATTTTGATAATTTAAAATGACATCACCCCTACATTAAGGGGTGATCAATGATCCTACTCTAGTGGAAATAAATCTCAGTTGATTAGGCCTCACCAATAGAAATATTTGGAGGCCTCTGTATATCTCAATATCCTTGGCATTGACCATAGACCGCTAATGTGACATGTTAGCAGGAAAGGGTTTTTTCATGACCCCTTGTAACCCATTACATTTAATCAGATATTTTATTTTAGTTAAAAAAATCAAAATTTTAATTAACTTGGGGGGTCTTTCATAGAGGTGAGTCATTTATTCCACTTGAAATATCAACAATAATAAATACAATAGGGAAAGTACATGAGACTACCTACCATTTTATAAGCTTTTGGATTTTCTCCCAAGGGCTCGAAACTATTTTCAAGGCCCATCTAAGCCCATATGTCCTCCTAGAATCCATTTGACATCCTATCTTACAACCAAACTTCTATAATTAATTAATAATACCCAATTTAGAATTATTTAATTAATATAATTTTTTTAAAATAATTGAACTATTTTAGTAAAATAACAATAATTCCAAAATTATCACCTCCTGATATTATCATGCTAGAACCATACCCAACCACTCAACCAAAACCTGTGAAATACACTCGAACTCACACTTGAGAATATACAAAATATCTGATGCCAAATAAATAGGTACTGAAATTTTATTTAAAAAAACCCTATAAAAATTTAATGACACAAAATACCACAATCAAATTGATAAGATACCTTGTGCATAAGATGTCCTGAGTCACCCTCTTCCTATGAATATAAAAAACCCCATCAGGATCCCACAATAATCTATTATTATTGGTACCAAATACCTAAACACATAAATCAAAAATTATAATTATGTAGGGGATAATGAGATAAATATAAATTTATGAGGATAATGTTTACCTCAATACTCCATGGAAGGCCACCCAGAACATCGCATTGAATGGGTTTAAAGAGGATAAGGAAGGGATACGCGATTCAAATCACAAGAGGGAAGGATATTAGATAAAGATTGATTCCCTCTCTGAATACAATGCATGTTTGTGTGTGGGGGATGTGGGTGGGGGTTAACATTCTACTTCTTAAAAGGATGCATGGTTTTAAAAACATTGTACTAACCGTACTCCAACCTCAACAACCTCACAAGACTTCCTATGAAATATCGCATAGTTTGACCAAAACCATACACCAATTGTGTGATATAACTGGTATCCAAAAAATGAACTAAAAGTTCATCGAGAATCAGTGTCACATGGTTTCCCATAAAATATTTGTCCCAAACTATGCACTCTTTCTATAATTATTTAACACTCATAAAACTAATCCCAATGATATTGAGGTTAACACAAGCAACCAAGACCACTTTATGCTTTATTCTATATCTAAATTCATTTATTTATGTTGTTATGACTCTCAGATTTCGAATTTGAATCTGAGATGAAATTCCAACCCGTACTGTAATTGTAAATTCAAATTCATATTGAAATTCCAACCCGTATAGACATGGGAATATATAGGTTCTCAACCTTAGTCTATTAAAAAAATATAATAATGGGGTACAATGATAGTTATGTATTTTTCATACTAGGCCTCCAAAAATGATGTTTCTTTTTATATAACATATCTATGATTATAGGTTGGACGGAACCCAAATAATGATGATAATATCCCTAAAAACCCTTCTTGCATATAAAGGGACAACATATCATTTCATGATGAAAAGGATATCCTATGAATAAAGATAACACTCCACGATAGTATCCTCATAATATAACGAATACCTGGTACTCTTGAATTTTCATCTTATTTTGGCTCCTAAAGAATAATTTCACTGATTAATGATTCCATAAGATAACTTTCTATAACATTACTAGACTTATCTTCCCAGACTCCGAAGTACATCTAACCTAGGATCCCAAATGAGTTTCAATAGTCCTTTTCCTACTTTATAGCTTAATAAATTAACTTATTACTAACAGACATAACCTCTATTTAACCTTATCGTTATTTATAGGAAATTAATAAGATGAATCATTACAAATACTCCACCCATGACCTCTATCGAATTTTCATTTTTTGGGAAAATATATTACCAAAAAATTTATAGTCATAGTAAATGGTGAAAATTTCCCCAAAAATATTATGACACAATCATTTGAGTGAATTAAAAAATACCATAATATAAAAATAATGTGTGGTATAATTAATCTCATGATTTCAAAGGTGAGGTGATCCATAATTCAATAAATGATATTCCTTTATAAGGATACATTTTAGAACTGAACCTGAGGATTCATCATAAACTTATAGTCCTGACAGGACTCTGGTAAATTTATAATCAATGCTTTGTTAAAACTCCACATTAGAAAATCAAAGGATTCGTAACACTAATAATCCAATGAAAAATTTAAACCCTTATGGGGGATGAAGGTTAAATTTGAAACAATATGTTAGATATCCTTTAATAATAGAAAACATTATCTTGTGATCCCAAATCATCTAAATATCTAGAAGATTTTGTTTGGTTATTTTGATGACATTTTAGTTGTCACATTATTAAGTTCAACTGAGATACCATGTTATGAACTTGAATGTCCCAAGAACATAACATTGTGCATCTAGAATTGGAATATTGTTGTTTAGAATAAAGACATGGATCCCTTAGAATTCCAAAAATGTACTTCAAATGACAGAAATAAAATTATTTGTACTTATAGTACACCATGATGTTATCCAAAAAAACCACAAATAAGTTCTGTGATACTCATGAATGATTTAGTTAATCAATTATTTAAATACATCTAGAACATTTGTTGGGCCAAAATGAAACAAAAGGTACTCAAAATGGACATACCTACTCATAAATATGGTCATTGAAATATCTGAATATTTGATTCTATGTTTTTGGTAACTAGACATAATATCAATTTTGGAAAACCACATAACCCCTTTAAATGAGTAAAATAAATCCTTAATTCAAGGAAAGAGATATTTTTACTTGATTATTATTTAATTTAACTTTTTATAATCAAAGAATAAAAGAAGTGTTTCATTGAACATCATGGAATGATGTTTGGGGGCTACCAAAGGTTAAACACTTTGTCATATGGAGATAAAATAATTGAAATGATTTTTCAAATGCTTTAACTCATTTAAATGAATATAGTATGATGAAAATGATATCAGTTGAGTTTTTAGAACAAATTTAATCAAGTAATACACCTCTATTTATAAAATAAAACAAGATAATTCATTCAAAAACACCTTTAAGAAACATATTGAATATAGGAGGAAGTCTAATAATTCTATATTATTATTCAAACACCATTGAAAGAAGAAAAAATAGTATTATACCCTAGAAAATGTGACCTCGTTCAACTGGACCATAGATCCCATTCTCCCTAAAACACCTGAGATATCCTAATAGAAGAATTTAAGAATACTTGATGATGATAAAAATTCATAAAATTATTCAAAGAGACCAACCAATCTATTATGATAATCACATCAAATATTTCCTAATCAAGAATGATGAAATCATATACTTTCTTATATTGAACATAATGATTAAGCACAAAAGGATGTATGAAACCCTTCTCACTCTTCTTTTATAGTGGCTTCCCCAATTCCATTTCAAATCGAATGAGTTTCATTATATTTTTTAGAAGATACATCATTAAAGTCAATATAAATGATTGAGAGGAAAGAATATCAAATAAAGTAATTGCTAAAGTAGAAGCAACTGAAATGGTACCTCTCATTGTAGTAGGACCTACATCAACATCCGCTAGAAACTCATCAAATACATGTAACTTATTTATTTTGAAGGCCTATGGATAGAACCCCATAGTCTATGAAGATTATAGTTGCACCAAATAACCTCTATGGGATGATAATATTATACTAGATCAATCAAAATATATAGAATAAAAATATTCTATAAGTGGCCTTGTCACCCACATGAGTTGAAAAAACATAGAAGCATGGGGACTAGTATTTTGTACCCAGTTTGGAAACAATGGTATCCTATCAAGGAACTATCCAATGATGATAATGTAGGAAGATACCTCTATGAAGAACCACCATTATTTTCCCCAAGTAACACATTTTTATTCCTTTTACACATTAAATAAATACTAGAGCTACCACCAATATGATGAGAAATTCTTATTAGTCCTGACTTATATTTTTCGTCAAGATTTTTTTCTATGTATATATCCACCAATTTTGGAATGGTGGACAATATTAACATGAATATATATGCCCATATATTTGGTTGAATACCCATATGAAACCTCTATGAATTCATATACTTATTAGAAAAAACTGTAGAATAACACATGGGGAGGTCAATGAAGAAGTTTGCATAATCCATCTGCGATTGGTCTCCTTTATCATGATTGACATACTCCATTGAAGTTACCTTGGTTATAGATTAATGGTGTAATTAATTGGTGTAAATGGCCTTGAATTAATTTAACTCCAAGCCATCATTCTTCTTATACATGACAACGGAGTCCCACCACCTCTTGTATAGACATTTGAGATTAAATAAAACACACTTCACCATGACTGAGTTAGGAGTATCAAAGAATTTGAAAATCCTATGTGGTTTTCCCAAACAATCATAGTTTTTAGGATCATTTATTCTCTTAAATATTTAGGATTTTTTAAGAGAAAACATTTGTCTTAAATCATATTCTTATATCTTCAAGTTTCTATCTCTCTATCTTCAATAGGGGAATGTGTGAAACCTTGGTCTATAGATCAGACAATGCACACTTGATCAAATTTTGATCTACTAGATGGTTCACTGTCAGGGTATGTTGGTAACACCCTATATATGAATCAATGAAATTATTCTAAGTGGAAGGTATTATACATAAATAGATATTTAGGTCCAAGAAAATGAGATATATGAATCAATTCACATTTAGAATAACATAAAATAAATGGAATTATTAGGATATAATAAAAAAATAAATACTGGGTTCAAAACAATCCAAATCCCTAAAAAAAATTCCAACAACCCACATAACTTATGGATCATCAAGATTTGATATGTCTGTGAATTTACCTAAAAAACACCACTTATGTTTCCATATTCCTATCTTACGCCTACTATGATAAGTGAGAAATTCACACAGATAATGAAAAAATGCCAACCACTATTTTATTCCATTTTTAGATGAACCGACGAAGGTTATACTGTTAACTATAACATGAACTAGTATTTACGTTGAATGAAAGTTGTTCTATACCCCAAAAATATAGAGATAAGAGCATGAGAATTAATAAACAACCTTTGGTAAGGATTTTTCCTAAAGGAAACTAAAACTAAGATAAATGTATATATAAAATATCAGTATCCCAAAAATAAGACAACATAAAATAGATAAAATCATGAAGAGAGAAAAGTTCCAATATACATAAAAACAACCAAAGTACTAAAAACCATAAAATCAAACTACATATGACATGATTCCACCAATAGAATCTCAAAACCTATTAACAAAAAAATTATCCACCTCTCTATAGTTCCCTTAAAATACTTATATCAGATATAAAAAGATATACATATTAACAATGGTGTATTTAGGGTGCGACAAAAACATCATAGTTGGATCCCAACAAGTGAATCATAAGCATACATTATGAAATAAACTGGTTGTGCTTAGATAATTAAAAAAATCATGAGATGCAATTTAAAATAAAACATAGATAAACACCCATTTTATAATTCAATAAATCATGAAAATAAAAAGTTACCAAACCATTTTAGAGCACACTCCAATAAATCATTTCAAATATAACTAACAGAGAACAAAATTCCACAAGTATAAAAAATTATTGGTAAATGAGGATCCTCATTCCATTATTAGGACTAGTAGGCCACTTCATGTGGACATTAAACCAATGAATAGGTCTAATGGATAAGACTATTCTCTTCGGAGTGGATCCTTTCTACAATATAAGAAACCTAGTTCACACATTACCCAAGGAAAAAAATATAGGTAGGAAGAGTTCTTCCCGAAGGATAGCTCCCTTTCTTATCATTGACCATGTTTGGGTTTACCAAAATATATTTGTGAAGTTAATTTAATATTTGAAACCATTCATATACATATTTTTAATCCATTTATATTGAAACATCACGTATAGAATAAATTTTCAAAACCATATTCAAATACCACTTTATTTTATCAAATCCATTTCCATTCCATTAATCATAATTAGAAATCATTTTAAAAAAACAGGAAACCAAGGATTATGACACAAAGCAAAATCATGAGACAATATACCTTGAAACACTCTGAATATTACTGCCCACATGTTACCAAAAAGACAAGATGGTCTTATGGCCTTAAGAACCAAGGTGGGAACCTATATCTTGAATTTAAAATCATAAATATCCAAATTTACTTTTTCTAGAATAAAGAAAAAAAGGATCACAAACCACCAGAATTTATGATCAAGACTCAGTGAGGATTGAAGATCTAATTAATACCCTTTTATTCTTCAAGGGATCCATAATGGTAAATATTAGAATCCTGAACCCAATAGATTCCATTTTTGATGAACCTAAGTCCTAGATAGAAATAAGGTGAATTTGAAGAAGTAGAAGAAGATCTATGATTACAATGAAGATTAATATTCCAAGAATGATATATGGATTTTATCATCACTTTTATCCCCCAAAGAATTGAGTTGAGAGAGAAAAAAGCACCCCAAGAGAGTATAAATGTTGACTGAACAAAATTATTGTTAAAGATGATAGATTTAGAATTAAAATAGGTAATTAGTGTGGAAAAAATATGAAACTACCCCTAAATTTCTTATAGTAGAACATTACCACCGGCTACTTGTGGATGCTACGGGTTGGCTGATGGATTCTATAGTTTTATACAAGCTACTAGTTAGTATATCAGTTTGAAAGTGAGCTCCCATTAGCGATCCAATGATACCAAGAAGAAATAATGTACTATGGGACACCCTACCCACTGGTCGGTGGGTGTTTAGTAGGAAACCCCTATTACCAGCCTTCCATCAGCTAGCCAGTGGCCCTCACTAGTAATATAGTGAACTACCTATAACTATTACAAGAATAATATGGAGAAAAAACTTATTATAAAACACCATAACACACCCCAAACAATTTTATAATTTAAAAACTATACACACAAGGATATAATCCAAAACAATCGATGAAAAAAATAAAATTATAAAATGAGTAGTGTAGTACCTGAAAACATGACGATGATGTTATAACCATCCCTAATAATGGTTATTGACATAATTATGGAATCCTTGGATGATCGGATGGATAATAATATGGTAATATCCATTCCGGTTTATCAATACATGAAGCGAATAGGGAATAGATTGACATCAAATCAGGTTAAGGAATGTGAATTGGATCAATATAAAGGAAATAATAATGATAGAATGTGGAATGGATTATAGTTATTGGGGAGGTGGTAGTGATATGATGTGAAAAATAGATTTTTGGGATTTGAGGGTAGTAGTGAAGTTGCATTAATGGTGAGAATCATGATAGGTTTTATAGTTTAATTTTTGTGCACATAATTTTTTTCACATGGTGTCTAGGGTTTTCAATTATAAGATAAATATCTCACATCGTGTCACTCCTAATATAAACACCATGTTAAATAAATGTACAGTACAAGTACATTTATGTATATACATGTGTCTCAATTTAATTGTACATGATTTTTGTCTATTAGATACACATTATGTTTGAGAGGGCACATGAAATAGATGATAGAGAAGCATACACCCAAATACCCATCAGGATCTACATTGTGTTTTGGGACGAATGTCACATATGTATGTAATGGTATCTTCCTTCCCAAATTGTAAATTTTCTATTTTGGGTGTTATAGATATTTTGTGGTAGGATTGTGGAGTTATTGTGGTTTTTGGAATTGGAGAAAAATTGAAGTAAGGTTTTGACACTATAAAAGATCATTTTATAATATATATTTTTGTTTTTGGCTTATATAGTTGGTTATTTATTTTCTATATATAGCAAAGGATAAAATGTGAAAGTTTCTCTTTCAGTAAAATATAAATTGTTGGAATAATTTTATTCAGGTTGAGACACCATTTTTTTTATGTAAAATCAGTTGACAGCCTAAATCATGGATTTATATCTTATATCCCACTACCTTCTATAATTGATGTTATAACACTAGGAATTATGGTATAAATAAGGCAAGCTATTCCCCACATAATTCAAGAGGTCTTGGACGATTTGAGTAATTCAACCGTCATCTCTATCTATTTTTGGAAAACCCTAGATGCTAAAAGATTATTTTTTAGACTTATTATATTTTATTATAATAATTGGTTAGGAAAATTGATTTTTAACATTAAGTGGTGTCTTCTTCTCCCTTCTCTATTATTGTTCTTTAAATATGTTATTAAGGATCCTTTGTGGTGATGATTCAGAGCTAAGAACTGTGTTGGGATGAATTTTTAAAAACTATTTGGTATAATTCTGGATGATCGTAGTTTATCCTGTACAGTTTTGGTTTTTAGGATGTCTCCTCTTTTCTATAATGTTCATAGTGAGGTCATATGTGTTTGGACCATGTTTTATGAAGAAGGTTTTTTGGAAATATAATGATATTTGTTTTACAATTATGTTTTAATGTGTTTTTAAATAAAATAAATCAAATCACATAATAGAAGTTGAAAATCATATTGACAATTGTATTCAGGAAATTGGACTCACAATAGATTAGAAATTCTATCTTATTTGGAATAAATGTTTTTGGATGAAAATCCTCATCAGACTCACCTTGGGCCTGGAATGTGGTTCTGATCTTAATGAGGAAGAGAATAATATTCAACATGGATCCAATATAAATCTAACGATGCTTTTATATTTGGTATTTATCACAAATAATAGTTAATTTGTTAAACTTTTGATGCTATCTTGATGAAATAAAGGGGGATAAAAGATGATGCCAATCGTACTTAGGCCAGTCATATTCAGATTGTTAGAAGTGAAATGTTGTTGGAAGAAAGGGAAGTTATAATACAATCCATTATAATTCAGAGGATGATAATGATTATCTTCAACACAATCAAATCATGAAATAATTCGTGTTTACATGCTATGTTTTTTGAAAGAAGTATGTTGTTGAAGCCAATGGTTTCCAGTGTTAGATAATTGGAAACTAATTTATTTGAAGGCTGAGAAGGGTGATTGTAAAAAAATAAACCTAATTTGATCGATTCTGTTCTGACCAAAAGAAAAATTATTTAAATCTTTATAGAAATAACTTGATGGGTATCATAATTAGAAAATAGTAAGTTGTTGTGTGCTGGAAGATCATTAGTATCCTATTTAGAAAAGAAATAAATTTCTAAAATCGAAGCCACTGATACCAGTCTATACAACTGTGATGTACCATCATAATATTCTAAGGTAGAATTATTTTCTTTGGGAATTATTGGAATAAAGGAAAAGAAAAAATAATTAATGATTCAAGAGACCAATACAAAAGGAATTTCACAGAATAACTGACAATGTATCCAACCAATTCTATCGAGATGAATTATTGGTTGTCTTTCGTAAGAAGTGAGTCAAGATAATTAAGAACTGTGATTTTTTCCATGTATTTTTAAGATGCTGGTCAAGAGACTTCACATTGAAGAATTTGATTTTTTAATCATATTGATAAAATCAGAATGATAAGATTGGTTTCTAAATTGGTAAATAGAAACATAATGGGAAGTCATTATTTCTAATTTATTTTCAAGAGGGTCAAGAAAATCTGAGTGACCAAAATGCCCACATTGTAATTAAGAATTTTTGATGGAAAATTGGAATTAAAATCAACCTTATTTTTTCAATGAATATTGAAGCTTTATATTTCTTCATATATTCTAGTATTACTAACCATCGTAATGAACAAATTGACTTGGGAAATCATAAATGATAATCATAATAGTACTGGTGTTTTCTAAATAATTCATAAGTGAGATAAAGTAATTAGAATATTCGAGAAGGTTCAAGAAGAGTTTAAAAGCATTTCTAAAGTCATAAATTCACCTAAAATTCATTGTGAATTTATGTTTTGGGAAAATTTGGTTCAGTGGAAACAATTTTAGAATCCTGGTCAAACATATTTTGGGTTGACTATAAAAGGATAATGTAATGTTTACATTATTGAAACAAGAATCATTCAATGTGAAGAGAGTAATGCTCTCAAATTATAGGGGTAAGAAGATTTATGATTGAGTTTTCCTGAAGAATTTTTATGGATATAATACAAAATAGTAGAGGAAAGATCATATTCAGATGGTCATCATATTGGGATAGAGCATAAGACTAGGATTTCTGGACTCAAATTTGAAGTGGTTCAATATTGTATCATTTGTATTCTGACTGTTCTGTATTCCCGTATAGATAAATTAGAATTCAGAATCAGACATGGAAATTAGACTATGTATTATTAAGAAGTTTAAAATGATTTATTACCAACTACAAGGTAAGTAAGGGAAAATTTGTTATGAGGAACATATTTGTGAATGTCGATTAAGTATCACTATAACATGTTTGTTATAAAAATTTTCTTATATCATTTCATTATTCATGAACCACAATAAATTTTGAATTAAAAATAGTTATACCTATAGGTAAGGGAATATCCTACTCATTGTATTCTATATAAAATAATTTTTTTCTAGTGGATTGTGTGGTATTGGATCACTACCGAACAATGCAATGGATGTAGCAACTCTTGTTGAGTAGTGAACTGTGTAAATTATTTTGTTCCTATAGATGTGTGATTGAATTGATTTATTTAGGGAAAAAATATTTAATAGGAGGCAAATATTATTTTATAAGGAATAATAAAAGAAAAATATACCACTGACTAACCCAACCCCCTCTCATCAATACAACTATCTTGACTGGACAATTACAGGTGGTATCAGAGCCAAATGTTCCCTTCATTTACTCTTTTTGAATGTTTTGAAGAGGATTTGATAGAGAATCTGAATTCTGTCATCAAGAAAGGTATTCATATCTTTGATGGTAAGAAATATCATATCTTGAAAGATATAGTGTTTCATTATCTTAAGTCTCATGGTTATTATTTTCTTGAAGCTGCAATAGATGGATTTCCTCTTATTAATGATATAGTACATTTTACATCAGTTTATAGGAAAAATCTTGATAATTATGTAAGGGATAAAAATTTCTTAATATTATCACTTTATTAAATAGGTTTTTTAAGGATGAAGGGTGTTTCCACTACCAAAGGTATTTGAGATAAGTTAAAAATCATTTACAAAGGCAATGAAAATGCGAAGAAGGAAAAACTAAAAATCTATAGGGTGGAATATAAAGATATAAAAATGGGTGAGTATGAATATATTGGTGAAAGTTTTACGACGGTAAATTAATTTTTCCGCACTATCGGATGCAATGGTAAAAAGTTGGAGGATTATATAGTTTTTTAAAATATCATATGAATTTTTCCTAAAAATATTTATGCAAATGTATTCTCATTGGAATATAAAGATCCTAAAACTCTATCTCTAGATGATCTTCATATTACAATAATAACCTATGGAATGTCAAAGGAGAATGGTATAAAGGGAAAACAAAAGGGAATAGAGACATTTATTTCCATGCTTCCAATAAATAAAAGTTTAATAATGTTCTTTAAGAAGTTGATGTTGCTGACTCTAACTTCCAAAATGTGGTATGTAAAAACCTTAATGATAATTTATCCGTGTTTTTTAAAATGTTATAATAGGTACATGTAAATAAAAAATGAAACATCCCTTAAACTGTTATTAATGTGCAGTAGTTGAGAACTTTGTGGCTAATTTTCCATGTATAAAGAAATAAGAGGATTGTAATGAATACAAAATAAGTCCTAGAAGTCCATTAAATAAATATGGTGATTAGCATAAATCCTTTTCCTGACATAATGTTAAAAAATTATCCAAATCTTAAAGGATAAGTTTCATATATAAATATGATGATAAAGGAGAATGTGAAGATGAATCCAGAAAATCAACGGATCATGATAGTGAGAATACATTTACTATATTATTGAATAATGGATAATTCAAAAATAGATGTTCTAAATTAGAATAAACCCAGTTATAATGTCATCCTATAGAATAATTGAAAGAATATTTGAGAAATATTGGAAGGAAGGAGATAGAAATCAGGACGTTGAAAAGTGAAAGTTCCTCAAGAAAAATTCATAAATGTTTTCATGAAGATAAATTCATGTTTTTGAAATAGATTGATGATTTTTTGAAATATATTGTGAAAGAAAATAATTTTAATGAATGTCTATAATTAAATATTTAAGAAAAATAAGAATGGTTGGAATGTGTACAACAATAACACTGTATACTTGAACAGGGAATTAAAAGTTTCAAAAAATCTAACATTGAAGTTGGTTGATGTTATCATAAGGTTGAACCTCAGATAGATTAAAAAAATCTACCTTCAATTTTTGAGAAGAAAAATGGAATTATTTATGGGAGGAAAAAATTTTGGAAAGTTTTCTATGTGGCCTAGACCAAAAAATTAATGAAGTCGAAAGTTCATAAAAATTATGAATCCAAAAAAGTTTCTATTCCATTTAATTATGACAAGGATGAAATAAAATCCAAGATTAAAAAGACGATCCTAGTTGACAATATAAATGTTGGTGTTCAATAATTTTTTGATGAGAAATACAAGATGGTTTCTCAGAAACATGATCACAACTCCGATCAATATGGAAGTTTATGAGGAAAATATCATTTCTATTGTTACATTTCTTGTTGGGATTGATTCAGACATACAAAAAATATGTGTTGGTTAAATCATAGACATTATAATTATTCCAAAAGATTTAGAAGAAAAAGTTTTAGGGGGGTCAATCCTCTCAATGGAAGAATTATGAGATAGATTCTCAGAGGAAACCTGAGAAATTTAGCCTGAAAATAGAAAATATGTTCAATAATTTGGAAATTATTTTTTAATGATGTGAAAAAACTGAGAATATTTCTACAGGATATCTTATTTTGTTACAAAAACAAAAAAAATATTTCTATCAATTCTCTAAATTCCCATATAAGGTGAGAAAAAAAGGAAAGAAAAGGTTCTTACTGTAGAAACCATTTTGAAATCTATAAATTAGAATAAACATGGATCTTGGTTAATGGGTTTCATTCTCATATGATAGAATATTTATATTCATTTAATAATGTGAAATATTATAAAGAAGAAATACTGACATAATACAATGATGAATCTCTAAGAATAAAAGGTGTTGGACCAACCATTATTGGGATAGAAAAGTTGATGTCCAAGAAAGATTTGTATTTTGATGGGATGAAACATAGATTTATATGTTTTTTAAAACTATATGATGAAGGTTACAAATTTATCTTCATAAAATATGATTTTATTTGTGAATATTGAGGAAGATGAAAAGATAGTTATAAGAGGCCAATGTTCTAAATCGAAACTTATTTCAGGTTGGTGAAATAGAAAAATCTTGTTACTTCGTCATGGTGGGGGAAAATTAATTTTTTACTAAAAGGATAAGACACTTCCGTCAGAGAAACATGAGAATTTTATAATAGTGATATAGTTTTTGAGATATTAATAATATGTCAATTTGAAGAGATTAGTGCTGCACTATTTGTTAGAAGGGAAAAATTACTAACTCAGTGAAAAAGAAAGTTGTTATTTGTTCATAAAAACCGTGGGAAATTATTCATTCTAATATTTTTGGCCCAATGATAAAATTATAAAAAAATAGGTATGAGTACTTTATAAAATTAATTGATGACTTTACACATATTACTTGTGTTATGTATGTGAAACTTAAGTAATATGCTTTGAAAATATTTAAAAGTTATATGAGGAAAGTTAAAGAAGGAATGTGAGTATTCAAGGAAGATGTTGAGAATAGAGTGTAATGTACTGAATTTTTAAAAAGGGATGAACTATTACTTTTGTTTTTAATTCCCTTACACAACCCTAAATGTGATTCCTAGTCAAGTAAGGGAGGCCTCAAGTGCATGTTAGGGTCATTCACGACCCAAAACCCAAAAAATGTAAGAGAAAAACCAGAAACACAATTTGTATGAAACCGTGAGACCTTGGGCGCACAGCCGTGTGGGCCTATGAAATTTTTGGAAGAGGTATTTTGCATAGTTTGTGCATGCTTAGTCAAACCATGTAGGAAACCATGTGATATGCCATATGTACCACAAAATGAAGCATGATTGGTGCATGGTTTGTCCAAACCAAGAGGCCGAACTGTGTATAGTATAAAAATGGGTGAATTTACCTTTTGACCTCATTTAATGTTTTAAAACTTATCTTTATTCCTTCTCCATTTTCCTCTAGTAGTCCACCCTTCTTCTCCCAATGAAAACACTAATCCTTCCTGAATCTAGGATTTGGGATCCCTCCTCTAAACAAACTATGATTCATCCACCATCGAATCCTATGAAAAACAAGAGGTATGATCTATAATCATCTCCATTCATTTTTAGGTTTTTTCCTCCATCCATTTCACTATTTTGGTGTAAGCTCATTTACCCCATTTTTGGAGAATTTGAAGACTTTTTTATTTTCTTCCAACCTAGATCATATCAAATATTGATACTAGATGAGCTATGATCAATGAGGTTAAGGTAGGTGGTAATACACTTTTTCCATCATTTTTTTCATTTCATAAACAATATCATTGTGCCACTGTAACACCGCAAGCTTCTACGGTACGTTTTCCTTTGAATAATGTATTAGCGTGTGTTGTACGCAACATCAAGTTCTAACACACACCACAACCGATCAAACTAGCCGTTATGAATAGTAATACCTAATTATTTAAATTATATATATTTTATATTTCAAAATGGACTTCATTTTTGGATTCGGTGTATCGAATTTAGCCTAAGGTTAAATTTTGGTACTTTTAGATGAATAGTGAATATTACTAAATTTTAATTAAAAACAACTTTTTTAATAAAAATAATTAATAGTGATAAATTATGAATTTGAGTTATTTTAAAGTATATTTAGAATATATTTTTACCATTTAATAAAATGTTAGTCATTGGACAAAATTTCTCAATTAATCCAAACATAAACAAGTATCAATCATTTGATAGTTATTATCTCTTAAAAACACGCTTTTTGTTTTAACAGCGTGAAATAATTTTAAATTAATTTCTGCCACTTCTGTGTTTTGAATTTGGAAAAATGTATTCCATATTTGTAATCAGTATGTTCATATTGTGTGAATATGTAACTTTTATTTTTATACATTTTGAATAATTACTACGGTAAATATTTTATTTACCATGGTTAAGGGTAAATCCGGTAAATAAGGGTTAAAACAATAATATTATAATAATACTAAATTACCCTAAAACGTGTCCAAAACATATTGGTGGATACATGTCCGACCATGGGCATCTTTGGGTCGATTTTTGGACCCCTTTGAGCCACTTGTAGGTGATAGGGACACTTTATTTTAATTAAGTTAAAATAAGTACAAAAATGACATAAGCATATATCTTTTAGAAAAACAATTTTTACATAGGGTTATATATGTTTGATGTTAGACTATAAATATACATTAGAAATATAAAAATCTTTCCTACATAATTATAGTTTATTTAAAAATTTTAGACATTAAATAAGTTAATTTATCTATGACACAATGATGATGCAGTAATTACCTAATTAATGAAAAATTAGAATGATTGATATTATAAATACCAAAATAAATATAATTTGAGACCTTTTATGAATTAAATTAAATTTCTAGGTTAATATGACATGTTAAGATTTCTATAATTAACTTTTTTTGAAGTTATCATTATATTATGATTTTTACAAAAATTAATTATTGAACAGTGTCAAAATTGACATAAAAGAGTTCTTAAAAAATATTATATTATTAATTGATATTAAATTCATAAAAATCTAAGGTTCGTCCAAAGGACTTATATCATGATAGGTGAATAATTAATGGACCCGTTGGGGGTATCTTGGATGTATATGGTAAGTTTATTAACCATATAATATAAAAATACAAAGAGACATTGTAAAAGTGAAACTAATTAACTAAGAGTTAATACTTAAAGATAAGGTTAATATAATGACCCAAACCTATCTAAATTTTATTGGTTGAGTGTTTTTCGAACCATACCCACCTTATCCTTTAAATAATCTACTTTTGAGCCATTATAAACCGAATATGAATTTATTATAAATTAATATTTCTAGCTTTTCCAAATGTGCCCCTCACCCCTCTTATAAAAGGGCACTCCCCCTTCTCATTACATTACACCTTCAAATCCTTTTGGTTTGGCAAACCCCTGACCAAATACTCTCTAAACTTACCTCACTACAACCTAAGGGCCTTAGTTTGATCAGAAAGCTAACCTATGGAGCCCTTTTGATCAATTCAAAAGGAAGAACCCAAAGAAGAGGTAATGATTTCACCACCCTTTTTCAAGTTCTTTTCTTCTTCCACTTCATCTTACTTTGTTGTTACCATTCTAAAATAATAACTCCAGTATCATATATATACATTGATGTTATTATAAATATGGTACAACCATATTTACTATTCTCTCCATCCTTTGAATAACATGTCACCATACGTGCGTACGTACGGCATACCGTCTCCACGTCGTGGTGTAATTGTTATTCAATAAATTGTTATTTGGATGGGTATAATAATGATGTGTAACTCATGTAAATAATAAATATAACATGATAATGATTCTTTATATATGATTTAACATCCAATAATATATTATTTTAATATCAAAAGATTGATATTGTCGCTCGTGCGTACGTACGGACTACCGTCTCCACGAACGCGATGAGATTCATTCTCCATCGTATCCATTCAAGTATAATTTTCATTTTATGATTAATAATAGTATCTAAGGACTTGATATCATTCTGGATATGATTAAGATACAACCTATCCATTACAAACATGGCTTACATAACAAAACATATAAAAGAAAACGAGTAAGTTAACACCCGAAATGACGATAATTCTAAGATATTATTAACAAAGCATTGTTAAGAGATCATATATGATATCATATTAATGTATATGATTATTGAATAATTTAATAACAATTATTTCACCATTATAGAGGAGGTTAACCTACCCCAACCAAGTAAAAGTACAAGGTATGTTTTTATTTCGCAATCTCTTCATTATCCGAGGTTGTTTATACGTAATAATCTACTGGGATCTCTTTATCATCCACATCCATGGTTCCGAAAAATGTATTTAATTTTTTTTATTATTTACAATAACATGGGTTAAAGTCATTTATACACTCGTTTGACTTTTTATAAGAGTTTTATAAAGGAATCTTTCCGTCGTTTTCCAAACAAGGTGCTTTTTAACCTTTTCGACAGAATTAAGGTAAGAATATTTTTTTAACTTATATCGCGGGTGCGTCTATTCTCCGCCGTTATAAAATCTTCGAAGATTCCCTTACAATATTATAAGAATATTTTCAAATAAAAGGTTTTATTTTATAAATATATGACTCTTAAATGATTTCAAAATAGAAAGAGATATTTCTCTAAAAACAGTTTTGATTTCATCTATGTCAACATCCTTTGATAGATTTTACGCTTATTTGAAGTTGATTTATTATGATACAAAACATCTATATTGTATTAAAGGTTTTGTGATATGTTTGACTATGGATGTGCTATTTTTATACCATTCATGGTTTATGGTGAAAGTATTGACATTTCATATGCTAGTTTTAATACGAATGTTTGTGTTATGTTTAAACCTTTTCATATGGGAATGCATTTGACTTAATATGTGACGGGTGGAGCCCGCCATAGCTCCTCGATGCATCGGTAGGTCTCATGAGACAAAATAGTTTCTTGGCACAAGGCCTTGGAAAAATATTATTTTTAGTCTTGGCACGAGGCCATGGCTATGTGGTTATGATAGTCTGGCATTATGCATTCCAACATTATGAACGTGGTTATTGATATTTCATGTGATTATTTGATTAGTAGAGTATCCATGTGAATAAGTAAATGGTATTATTTCATTTTACTTTTTCCATACAATGTTGAAGTTCACGTTTAAAAAGCATTTGTTTTAGTTATACATTTCCTTAAATGTTTTTATTATTTATGAAAGTTTCCGCTATATTGTTATCCTTACTGGGCATTTGAGCTCACCCCTTTTCTATGTTTTATTTTTCCTAGGATGTGAGGAAGTAAATTATGAATGACCTGTAGGGATATTATGTGGGTATAATAGTGTTAACTATGGAGACATTATGTTGTTGTAGTAGTTTTTCACTTTATGATTTAATGTAAAAGTTTATGAATATATCTAGTGTTTCCAAGGCTACTAAACCAATCGGTATTTCGAGATTTGATATTTCTTGTGGTCATTCCAATGTTATGTAATAATGCACTGACTTTGGGTAACTGGGGTTGGGGCGTTACAGTTGGTATCAGAGGAATTTTAGTACAATCCATAGAAGCTAGATTTAGATATACTCTGATTAGAGCACGTAGACCTAAGATGGACTTTGAGGATTAGTATATGAGAACTTCCTAGAATTTTGGTATTGTAGAGATTTTTGTGAGTTTTCCAAGCAATACATCCCTGTCTGGATACGAGCAGGTAGAGGCGGCTCTGGCACAGATGTACCTAGGGGTAAAACCTGAAAACACCGCTTTGAGCTAGATTCGAATGGGAACTGGTGCACGACAACGGGCCTTGCTGCACTCTTGGTTACGACACTCCCGGGGGATATGCTTCGGATAACTCTCATTTTCTTTACAAATCATTATGAAGGTTTATGAGTATATACATCCTCAAAGAAAACATTTTTATGATTATGGATTATATCCATAAATAGTTCAATTTATGTTAAGTGTTTTATAAGTATGTAATTATGTATTTTGATTCATAAACTGATCTAGTTTATGCCATTGTTTATAAATAGCACCTAGTTGAAGAAATAGAAACCGAATCAATGCATGCACTACATGTAGAGATTTCCCTCCTGATCAGGATAATTATAGTGGAGCTGGTGATGAAACTGGTGCCGATCAGCTAATCACCATATTGGGACAACTCACTCAGGTTATGAATAATAACCTTACCCGTATGGAGCACCCTGATCTGCAGCGTGGAGGATCAATATTAGATCGATTCATGAGGAAAAAAACACCATTGTTCAATGGGAGTACAAATCCCTTAGTAGCTGAGAAATGGATAAATTCCCTAGAGAAAATATTTCAGGCTTTGGGGAGTAGTGAAAGGGAAAAAGTTATCATGGTAGTTTACTGCCTCACATGAGATACTGATCAATGGTGGACATTGATTCAAAACATTAAGGAAGATGATGAAGTATAAAATATGGAATGGAGGGAGTTCAAAGATATGTTTTTATAAAAATACTTTCCTCGTGGCCATCGAGAAGATATGGAAAGGCAATTTCTGAGTCTGAGACAAAAGGAGGATGAGAATGTCGCAAAGTATGAGGCTATCTTTACAAGGTTAGCAAGGTATGCTGGGGATTATATATGTAACCCAAGAAGTAAGATTGATCATTTCTTTGATGGGTTAAAACCATTTTTCCTTCGAGCATTAGTCTCACAATCCTTCTCATCGTATGAAGACATTGTCTCATGTGCTATCAAGACAGAAAAAGAATTCTCTATGTCTTATGACTTTAAAGCAAAGCAAAAGAAGATGAGATCTACTGATCAAACTGGGAATGGAAATAAGGGGAAGAAGGGAAAGGTTGAATATCCATCCTATGGTAAATATGGGAAGAAACACCCCGGTACTTGCTTGAAGGGAATAAGAGTCTGTTACAAGTGTGCTGAAAAAGGCCACCATGCTCGTGATTGCAAAGGGAAGAAGGAAGCTACCAATGTTCAATGCTACAATTGCATGGATATGGGACATTATGAAAATGAATGTCCTAATCGTCAGGGGAACTTACCTTAGAAAAGGCCAAGGGATCAAGGCCAAGCTTTTGATATCACTACTGCTGAGGTAGAAGCTCCAAAAGACGTGGTGGCAGGTAATTTAATGGTTTCCTCAAGTTTAGCAAATGCATTATTTGATTATGGATCATCACATTGCTTCATATCTTCCCAGTTTTCTAAGAAAATTATATATTTCTAATTTGATTTAACAATGGAGATGTCAGTTAGAACTCCTAAGGGAAGTATCATTGTAACAATGTTTTGTGAATCAGTCCCCATTAGAGCACATAAATGTTCTTTATCCACTGATATCGTTGTCATACCTATTATTGAGTTTGATATAATCCTCGGAATGGACTGGCTTTCGGACTATGATGCGAAGATTTATTGTAAGAAGAAAGAGGTTAGGATTCTTAATGATGATGATAAGGAACACCTTATCTTTAGAGCAGAATCGTCACCACCTAATTATTATCTAGATCCACCCCTAGTAGCTCAACTAAATTCAATTATTGGGGAGGAAGGGAATGAAATGACTGTGGGTGAGGAAAGGAATGTTCAAATATATATTGTACCTATTGTGAATGAATATGTAGATGTATTTCGGGAATATTTACCTGGACATCCTCCAGAACGAGAAGTTGAGTTTTCCATTGATTTAATTCCTGGATCAAGGCCAATATTGAAGACCCCTTATAGAATAGCCACTGTAGAATTATTTGAGATAAATAAACCACTAGAGGAATTGAGTAATAAAGGATTTATTCGCCCTAGTGTATCTCCATGGGGAGCCCCTGTTCTTTTTGTTAAAAAGAATGATGAATCTATGAGGTTATGTATCGACTATAGGGCGATCAATGCTATAACAATAAAGAACAAGTATCCCCTACCTCGCATTGATGATTTATTTGACCAACTACATGGAGCTTAATAATTTTCAAAGATTGACCTTTGATCTGGATACCATCAGTTGTGTGTTAAGAAGGAAGACATTCTGAAGACAGCATTTCGAACCCGGTACGGGCATTACGAGTTTACAGTAATGCCTTTTGGATTGAATAATCCACCCTCTGTATTCATGGATCTGATGAATAGAGTTTTCAAGGAATATCTCGATCAATTTGTGGTGGTATTTATTGATTATATCTTGGTATACTCTAAAAACTATGAAGATCATGAAAATCACTTGCGCATTATCCTGAAGACTCTGAGAAGACATGAATTATATGGGAAGTTTAGTAAGTGTGAATTTTGGATTTAGGAGATTTCTTTTCTTGTCTAGATTGTCTCTAATGATGGAATCTATGTTGATCCTTCTAAGACCAAGGAAATCCAAGAATGACCAGCACCGACGAGTATAATTGAGGTACGTAGATTTATTGGTTTAGCAGGTTATTATCGACGTTTCGTCCAGAATTTTGCCAGGATGGATAACCCATTAACAAAGATCACATGTAAATAGGATAAATTTGTTTGGACAAAAGACTGTGAATAATGTTTCGGAAAACTGAAGAGAAGATTAGTCAATTCCCCTATATTAACTCTACCATCGGGGAATTATGGGTTTGTTATTTATATTGATGCATCGAAGAAAGGACTTGGTTGTGTCCTTATGAAGAATGATAGGGTTATTGTCTATGCATCACGACAGTTAAAAATTCATGAGAAAAACTATCCTACTCAGGATCTTGAGTTAGAAGCTATGATCTTTGCTTTGAAGATATGGAGGCACTACCTCTATGGTGAAAAATGTGAGATTTATACTGATCGCAAGAGTTTGAAGTATATTTTATCACAAAAAGACCTCAACATGAGGCAAAGGAGATGGATTGAATTACTCAAGGATTATGATTGCACGATACACTACCACCCGGGGAAGGCAAACAAGGTGGCAGATGCTTTGAGCAGAAAAGATCACGGAGTTTTGAACAATATGATAATTGAAAGGGATCCAATTTTCATGGATCTAGTGATGATGGACATGGGAATAACCAGGGAAGGTGAAAAATCAATGCTTTTTCAAATGGTTGTCAAACCATCTTTACTAGAAAGGAATAAGAGTTCTTAGACCAATGATGGAGAATTTGAAAAAAAGATTAAAGCTACGAATGATGGGAGATTGAGAGACATTGTGTATGAAGATGGAATTTTGAAATTTGGGAAGAGACTTTGTGTTCCCAATATACCTGATCTAAAAAGGGAATTTTTAGATGATTCTCATAGTTCCAATTTCACTACACACCCGGGGAGCACCAAAATGTATAGAGATTTGAAGTAACATTTTTGGTGGGACAATATGAAGAGGGAGATTGCCGATTTTGTGTCAAGATGTATGGTTTGTCAAGAAGTGAAAGTTGGAAGGCAACATCCTGGAGGAATCATGCAACCTCTTCCCATACCAGAGTGGAAATGGGACAATATTATGATGGACTTTGTCATGGGGCTACCAAAGACTCCTAGAAGGAATGATGAAATATGGGTTATTGTTGATCGTCTTACCAATTCAGCACATTTTCTTGCTATAAGAGAAGATCTTCCACTAGAACGTCTAGCAAGACTATATATTAATGAAGTTGTTGGACTTTATGGTGTACCCCTATCAATTGTTTCTGATGGTGATCCCCGTTTTAATTCGATATTCTGGAAAAGTCTTCTGAAAGCCTTCGATACTGAACTTCATTTGAGCATTTCCTACCACCCTCAGACAGAAGGACAATCAGAACGGACTATTCAAACCTTAGAAGACATTTTTAGATCTTTCTCACTTGACTTTCAGGGTATGTGGGATCAAAATTTACCTTTGGTAGAATTTTCCTATAACTATAGATTCCATTCGAGTATTCAGATGGCACCATATGAAGCGTTATATGGAACGAGATGTCGCACACCAACCTGTTGGGATGACATTGGTGAAGGAAAACTTGTAGGTCCAGAACTGGTGGAGGAAACAATGGAAAAGGTGAAGGTAATCCAAAATCACATCAAAGTAGCTCAATGTAGGTAGAAGAGCTATGCCGATAATCGAAGGAAGGATTTGGAATTTCAAGTCGGTGATCATGTTTTCCTGAAGGTATCTCCATGGAAGGGAGTCATACATTTTGGTAGGAATGCTAAATTGAGTCCCAGGTACATCAGACCTTTCAAAATTCTAGAACAAATTGGGGCTGTAGCTTACCGATTGACAATGCCGCCATGTCTCTCCAAAGTTCACGATGTCTTCCACGTATCTCTATTGAGGAAATACATGCCTGACCCAACATATGTACTCACCTATGAGGAATTAGAACTGGAACCCGATCTGTCTTATTGAAAAGAGCCCGTCATAATTTTTGATACAAGAGAAGAAGTGCTGAGAAACTGGAAAACGGGTATGGTAAATGTTTTGTGGGGAAACCATAAGATGGAAGAGGCAACGTGGGAACCTGGGGAACTTATGATGAAGAACCACCCGAGTCTTTTCATGTGGTAGTATTCTAGAAATTTTGAGGACAAAATTATTTGAAGGAGGGGAGAATGTAAAATCCCAAGCTTCTACGGTACGTTTCCCTTTGAATAATGTAATAGCGTGTGTTGAATGCAACATCGATTTCTAACACACACCACAACCGATCAAACTAGTCGTTATGAAAAGTAATACATAATTTTTGAAATTATATATATTTTATATTTCAAAATGGACTTCATTTTTGGATTCTTAGTATCAAATTTAGCCTAACGTGAAATTTTCGTACTTTTCTGATAACTTTAATATTTTGATGAATAGTGAAAATTACTAAATGTTTATTAAAATTTTTTTTTTAATCAAAATACTTAATAGTGATAAATTATGAATTTTAGTGGTTTTAAAGTATATTTAGAATATATTTTTACCATTTAATACAATTTTGGTCATTGGACATAATTTCACAATTAAACCGAACATAAACAAGTATCAATCTTTTGATAGTTATAATATCTTAAAAACACGCTTTTTGTTTTAACAGCGGGAATTAATTTTAAATATATTTCTGCCACTTCTGTGTTTTGAATTTGAAAAAATGGATTCCATATTTGGAATTAGTATGTTTATATTGTTTCAATAGGTAACTTTTATTTTTATACATTTTGAATAATTAATGCGGAAAATATTTTATTTACCATGGTTAAGGTTAAATCCAGTAAATAATGGTTAAAAAATAATATTATAATAATACTAAATTACTATAAAATGTGTCCTAACCTTATTGGTGGATACATGTCTGACCATGGTCATCTTTGGGTCGATTTTGGGACCCCTTTGATCCACTTGTAGGTGATAGGGACACTTTATTTTAATTAGGTTAAAATAAGTACAAAAATGACATAAGCATATATCTTTTAGAAAAACAATTTTTACATAGGGTTATATATGTTGGATGTTCGACTATAAATATCCATTAGAAAGATAAAAATATTTACTACATAATGATATTTTATTTATAATTTTTAGACATAAAATAATTTAATTTATTTATGACACAATGATGATGAAGTAATTACCTAATTAATGAAAAATTAGAATAATTGATATTATAAATACCCAAATAAATATAATATGAGACTTTTTATGAATTTCACTAATTTTATAGGTTAATATGACATGTTAGTATTTCTTTAATTAAATTTTTTCTAAGTTGTCATTCTGCTATGAGTTTTACAAAATTCAATTATTGAATAGTGTCAAAATTGACATCAAAGAGTTCTTAAAACAAATATTATTTTATTAATTGATATTTAATTCATAAAAATCTAATGTTCGTCCAAGATACTTATATCTTGATAGGTGCATCATTAACGGACCACTTGGTGGTCTTTTTGATGGATATGGTAAGTTTATTAACAATATAATATAAAAATACAAAGAGACATTGTAAAAGTGAAACTAATTAACTAAGAGTTAATACTTAAAGATAAGGTTAATATAATAACCCAAACCTATCTAAATTGTATTGGTGGAGTGGTTTTAGACCCATCCCCACCTTAACCGTTAAATAATCAACTTTGGAGCCATTAGAAACCGAATATGAATTTATTATAAATTAATATTTCTAGCTTTTCCAAAGGCGCCCCTCACCCCTCTTATGAAAGGGCACTCCCCCTTCTCATTAAATCACACCTTCAAAGCCTTGTGGATCTGCCAAAACCTGACCAACTACTCTCTAAACTTCCCTCAATACAACCTAGATGACTTATTTTGATCAGAAATCCAACATAAGGAGCCCTTTTGATCAAATCAAAAGGAAGAACCCGAAGAAGAGGTAATGATTTCACCACCATTTTTCAAGTTCCATTCATCTTCCACTTCTTCTTCCTTTATTGTTACCATTATAAAATAATAACTCCAGTATCATATATATACTGTGATTTTATTATAAATATTGTACTGCCATATTCACTATTCTATCCATCCTTTGAATAACATGTCACCATACGTGCGTACGTACGGCTTATCATCTCCACGTCGTGGTGTAATTGTTATTCCATAAATTATTATTTGGATCGGTATAATAATGATGTGTAACTCATGTAAATAATAAATATAACATGATGATAATTCTGTATATATGATATACCATCCAATTATATATTATTTTAATATCAAAAGAATGATATTGTCGCTCGTGCGTACGTACGGACTACCGTCTCCACGAACGCGATGAGATTCATTCTCCAATCGTATCCATTCAAGTATGATTCTCTTTTGATGATTAATAATAGTATCTAAGGACATGATATCATTCTGGATATGATTAATATATAACCTATCCATTACAAACATGGCTTATGTAACAAAACATATAAAATAAAACGAGTAAGTTAACACCCGAAACGACGATAATTCTAAGATATTATTAACAAAGCAATGTTAAAAGATCATACATGATATCATATTAATGTATATGATTATTGAATAATTTAATAACAATTATTTCACCATTATAAAGGAGGTTAACCTACCCCAACCAAGGAAAAGTACAAGTTAAGGGTTTACTTCGCAATCTCTTCATTATCCGAGGTTGTTTATATGTAATAATCTACTGGGATCTCTTTATCATCCACATCCATGTTTCTTAAAAATGTATTTAAAAACATTTTTACTATTTACAAGAATATGGGTTAAAGTCATTTATACCCTTGTTTGACTTTTTATAAGAGTTTTATAAAAGGAATCTTTCCGTTGTTTTCCAAACAAGGTGTTTTTTAACCTTTTCGACAGAATTAAGGTAAGAATGTTTTTTTAACTTATATGGAGGGTGCAACTATTCTTTGCTGTTATAAAATCTTTGAAACTTCCCTTACAATCTTATAAGAATATTTTCAAAGAAAATGTTTTATTTTATAAATATATGACTCTTAAATGATTTCAAAATAGAAAGAGATATTTCTCTAAAAAAAGTTTTGATTTCATCTATGTCAACATCCTTTGATAGATTATATGCTTATTTGAAGTTGATTTATTATGATACAAAACATTATATTGTATTGAAGGTTTTGTGATATGTTTGACTGTGGATGTGCTATTTTTATACCATTCATGGTTTATGGTGAATGTATTGACATTTCGTATGCTAGTTTTAATACGAATTTTTATGTTATGTTTAAACCATTTCATATGGGAATGCATTGGACTTAAAATGTGATAGGTGGAGCCCTCTATAGCTCCTCGATGCATCGGTAGGTTTCATGAGACAAACTAGTGTCTTGCCACAAGGCCTTGGAAAAATCTTATTTTTAGTATTGGCATGAGGCCTTGGCTATGTGGTTATGATAGTCTGGATTTATTCATTCCATCATTATGAAAGTGGTTATTGATATTGCATGTGATTATTCGATTAGTAGAATATCCATTTGAATAAGTAAATGTCATTATTTCATTTTACTTTTTCCATACTATGTTGAAGTTCAAGTTTAAAAGGCTTTTGTTTTAGTTATACATTTCCTTAAATGTTTTTCATATTTATTAAAGTTTCTGCTATATTGTTATCCTTACTAGGCATTTGAGCTCACCCCTTTTGTATGTTTTATTTTTCCCAGGATGTGAAGAATTAAATTATGATTGACCTGTAGGGATTTTATGAGGAGATAATAGTGTGGACTATGGAGACATTATGTTTTTGTTGTAGTTTTTCACTTTATGATGTAATGTAAAACTTTATGAATATATCTAGTGTTTCTAAGGCTACTAAACCAATCGGTCTTTAGAGATTTGATCTTTCTTGTGATCATGCCAATGTAATGTAATAATGCTCCGACTCTGGGTAACTGGGGTAGGTGCGTTATAGCCACAAGGTGGGGTTTTTCAAGGTTTTCCCCTAATTTTTCAAATTTAAAAAAAATGGATGCCTAACTTAGCCATTGGAAACCTATGTATGTGCAGAACCAATCCTATGGGTTGAATTCCTTATGTTATGCCACCCAATCAGGTTTAGATATACCGATAATGAAGTAAAAGACCATTTTCCTTGGTTGGTTAAATTATTGTAAGGGGTATTGATTTATATTAAATTCTTAGAGAAATATTTGAAGTTCTAGGGGTGTTTGACCTAGTGACCCGACTTTCCCATTCCACTTATGTATGTGTGGACTTAATTTGAATTGACTAATTTTATTTACCTTGTTCTAAGTAAATTAAATTGAAAATTCTCAATGATATGACTTGAAAAATAGTCTTAATGTGACCCAATGGGTTGAATTAAATTTAATGGACCTTCAAGTGATATTTTTGTGTATAAATTACATGCTTGGTGCTATAAAATTAATGTTGAAATTGCGATAAGAGGTTCTGAGTTAATGACCTATTGGATAGGATCTCATGCAATCCTATTAGAAAAGTAAATTTTTGTTAAATATATTATTGGAGACATTAGCTATTCCTAAGATCGGATCTTCATAGATTGTTTTTTCCTCAAATTGAGTGATAATAGTTCCCTAGGGAGACCCCTTGTATTTTCATTAGGGAAATTTATGTTTTACTATTCCATGAGAGAGGCTCAGGACCCTACATGTGATACTAGGTATAGACTGGGAGGTGATTTCATGCTATTTTCACACCATACCATAGGGACACTTGGGAATTCATAAATAGGTTACCATATATGAGCTCTTGGCATTGAAATTTTATCGAGCCCATCGAGCAATATATGGAAATTCATTCCAGATTATCATGTATGGGATCCATGTTTATCAACTTGTTTTATAATTAAGTGATCAAAATGGTTTCAAAGATAAATAAATTATTTCAAATGGCAATTGGTAAGTTAATTTTCAAAACGTAGGGAAATTTTCTCCAAACCCAATGAAAATCTTGTGGATAGTCTATCCTATGGTATTTTACCACACTCACATTACAATTTCATGAAATTTTGTTTCAAACACACTGAATTGGGTCAAAGAATGTATCTTTGATGGGTCCTAGAGTAGAACCTTGTCCAATGAATTTATTTATTTATTTTATTCGTGAATTTATACTATATATATGTCAAACTATTTAATTTATAACGCATCAAATGGAAATGCCTTGATACCATAGGTGTTATTCTTCTATGAATATGCCTCAAACCCTGATCAGGCACATTTACAACTTGAGTAGAAATTATGATTGCCGGTTTTGAAAAAGGGAAGAAACTAGATTCAAATAATGGATTTACTTTTCTAGGATGGAGTTGGGAGTAGGGGACTGATCCAACACTCAAGATTCTAGTTCTAGTGGTTTTTTTTTCATTTTTGTTTAGTTTGAATCTATATGTATATGCTTGTATCCCCTACCCCTTCCTTAGTCACATTTTTATAAAACAGAACATACTTTAATCAGTTGTTTCTTCTTCATATTTATTCAGCTTCAACACATTATTCCACCACCTTACATGTTACACATTTTGTTTTCAATTCTATCAATTAATTTTTTTTTCTTCCACTATTTCTAATATATATCTACTAAAATGTATTACTCTAATCAATGAGTTAATTGAATTCCCATAGACTTACTCAAGGCCCTCACTACTAGTTAGAAGCCTCTAAAATTTAGGTAGATGTTCTTGAGGTCTTGTGGATTACCTTCTCAGGGCACTACCGAGTGGCACTCAAGGTGGGACACTACAAAGCGGTATCAGAGAATTTATCCCATTTTTTATTACTGTTTGTCTTATAAAAGATATTAGGACATGTGAATTTAGATAAGATATTTTGTGTTGGAGTAGATACCCCATATATAGGGGAATTCCAAATCACATAGGATGGTTAAATGTTGTTATTTCTTTCACTTGTTACAATTTCATAGGATTTCACCATTGGGTGACTCACTTGTTATATGTTGTTATGAATATTGATTTTTCATGACTGGGTTATTTAGACAAGGACCAATGATTTGAGGGTGAAATGAAATCATGAATCATACTAGGAATTACAGGAATTAATTTTTATCCATTTTTCTATGCCATATGTACTTTTCAGTGTGTATTTCCTTTATTGCATGTGATTGTTGTATGAACCTTATTTGTTATTCCTTACAGTTTGATTTTATTTACTATGATGGAATAATTGGTGAAAATGACCAATTATTACACATCATTTTTTTTGATTGGTGAGTTATAAGGGAATCTCAGCTAATTAAAACAAGTCTGATGTCGTATTACATAAGTTGTCTGGTGTAATGTATAGGATGCATGTAGTTGACATTCCAAATAAAATCAATAAGGTCTATAAGATATTATTGATTGGAATTTGTGATTCCATTAACTGGATTGTGTTTTTAATAACTGATTAAATAAAAATGAATAAAAAATGCTTAAAATGAAAACATTCCTTAAATGAAATGGTTAACTTTTTTGGAAGACGTGAGACAATTGCCTAAACAAACCTAGTAGTGGGATGTTGTCCATGTCTCCATTTATCGTTATGTTTTTCATTCTTATTTCCCATGCCTGGCTATTGGGTAAGGGTAGGAGTTGTACGTACTTATAAGAATAATTGAACATATCCATCTTTATATATTTCCCTGTCTATTATAAATCATGTCTGAGGAATGTGCTTGGATTTTTTAGTGTTATGGAACTACGAAGACCTCTTGATATACTCTAGGAAAGTGGTGACGAGAATACTCTGGAGGTAGTCGGTCCTGATCCACCAATGGTACCTCCTATAGTGACATATGAGGTTCCTTCTACAGACATTCGACTCGGTGCTAATGCCCAGTTTCAGGATAGTTTTATCTACTTCAATAAATAAGTGCAAGGTTTTTCGCAACTATACCATTTATTTGAAGAGATGACTATGGAATTCCTATGGTTTCATCCTCCAGCCTTCTCAGGGGATGGTGGGACTCAGGATACAAAATTGTGGTTGGATTATATGGTGTCAATATTCAATCACATCGATATTCCTTCAAATTGGAGGTTCAAGCTTGTGGCGTATCTATCGCATGACTCCGCAAAGCATTTTTTTGACATTCTGATTCAGGCTGGTCGACATTCAGGTATGCTCTATGTAGAATGCAAGGAAAACTTTTTTTCTTATTTCATCACTTTGACCTTGAGAATAGATTGATTTGAGGAATTAATTCACCTCAATCATAGTAACATTTCATTGATGGAATACTCAACATTCTTCACCAAATTATAATGTTTATCACCCTTCTTTACTGGTGACAAGCTAAATAATTTGAGGTACATTAAGGATGGGCATGATTATGTCATCCACTTATAGGTTAATTTCATTTTTTGTCCACTATTTTAGAGATAGTGAACTAGGACCTCATCAATGAGCATAACCTGGGGGTATCATATGAGATGAAGTATATAAATTCATCTTCTTGGTTGGCTAGTAATGTCTTATCTAGAGGAATGAATCGATGAATCATGGTTACATGTGGGGGAATCACTATCCCGATGTCACAAATTGATATCCTTATAGCATGTCACTAGTAAAGTAGGCCAGGTCACATGAATCCCCCAAATATGAGGAACCTAATGAGTATCACGCTTGAGGCATGATGGGTCACCTCCATTGTTTCTGCTGATCATTTAATTTAGTTTCAAGTGAGTTAGGTTCTTTGTTAACACAAAATTTAGGTGTAGGATCTCTGGCACCCCATCTGGTAGGCATCAGGTCTTCTATAGGCTTTTCAGGCTGAGTAGGTGGTTGAGGCCGGGGCAGTTAGGCTTTAGAGTTTCGTCATCAGTAGAGTGGGCCTGCTTAGGATACTCAGAAAGTATCTCATGGTTGAAGTTAAAGACACATCTATGCTATTCAGCCTACACCAGAGGATCAGTTTCTAGGTCCATCTACAATTAGATGTTATATTTAGGGAGCATCTACTTTAGAATCTAACATATTCAATATAGGTGACTCACACTTCTTTCTATTTTCTGAAATTATGGTAAGTCTTCACTTAGTGATTGAATACTCCATTGGCGTTATAACCCTTAACATTCCATTGGGTGTTTGAGTTGTGGTGATATTCCAGTCCAAATATTTCTTCTTGAGGTATGTGTGTATCATTTTTGGTGGATTTTCTATGTCCTTTAAATTACGGGCTTTGATGTCATTCTCAGTATGGAATAAATAGTGTTGTATCAACCCCAGGTGTATTTCTATTATTTTTGGATGGATTTCATATAACTTGAGGAAGAAACATATAACCATAAGATAAAATGGGACCTCTAGGACAGTCAATTTGGAATAAATCATACTAGGATAGTAAGTGTGATAATACATATGGATAGTCTATTTATTAGTGATTAGGGGATGAAATTAGAAGAATAACCTCCGGTCATGGATTTTTTTAGGGATGTCTTCCCAAAATATTTCAGTAGATTACCTCTTGAGAGGGATATTGAGTTCACCATTAAGATCATTGCAGGTGTGGCAAAAGATTCCATTCCTCTATATTGGATGACACATACAGAGCCGCAAGAACATAAGATGATACTTGAAGACTTAGAGGATAAGGTTATCATATAACACATCATGTTCCTAGGAGGTTCACCAATCCTTTTCAACAAGAATATAGATGGTAACCTTCGATTGCGTGTGGATTACGGCTGACTGCACCAGCTTACGGTGACTAACATGTATTCAGCTTATTGTATATATGACCTCTTCGACCATATATAAGGAGAAACTATTTTCACTAAGATCAATTTAATGTTGATCTATCATCATATTCTCATGATACCATCAGACATACCAGGTACAATGTTCCAAATAATCTATGGTTAGTATGAGTATCTGGTTATTCTATTTGGTCTGATGAATGCACCAAAAGTCTTCATGGTTCTAAATAATATTGTTTTTCACCCATGACTTGATTACATGATGGTAGTCTCCATATATGATATCTAGATGAATTCATACTCCAATAAAAACCATCACAATAATCATGATATTGTGTTGGGTACACTAAGAGAGAACTAGATATATGTGAATATCATTAAATTCCACTTTTTAATGAGTATGGTTTACTTCTTGGGTAATATTATATATGAGGTAGGTGTATCAGTTAACCTAGAGAAGATGAGAACCATAGTTTCCTAGGATCATCCCATGAATGTGTTTGACATAGACATCTTCTTATGGATGTATGGATATCACAAGAAATTTATTGAGGACATCTAACACATGGAAGCACTAATTATAGGATTTCCCAAGAAGGGATTGGAATTTTACTGGAAACAATATTTAGAGAAATATTTTTAGGTTTCAATGTGAATACCCACCATATATTTGACCCCAACTCTGCTTGAGTAGGGCTGAATTATAGTATTTACTATGACACATAGAGAATCAGACTAGGCACAGTTCTAATATAGGGTGATCAGGTTGTCGCATATGGATCTCACCAGATGGGGCCGCATGAGAGGAACTATCCTACACATGATCTTGAAATAGAATCCATGGTTCATGCTCTTTTCTATTGGATACACTACTTTTTGGGGGATAGGTTCGTCATTTACACATACTATAGAAGTCTCAAATACATCTCTACCCAATGGGACTTGAATATGAGGTAGCATGGGTGGGTGAAATACCTGAATTTGTTCGACATTGATCTTTCTTATACTACTAGTAAGAAAAATGATATAGCTAATTATTTATGCCATAAAAATGAGACACAATTCATCAATGAGGTCAACAATTAGTTTCAGTTGATGGTCTTGTTTTCTCAGATGCATTGGGAGGTTCAATAACAAAATGAATAAAATATTATAGAAGTTCTAGGAATGAGTTACTCTCTTCAAGAGTGAGTCCATATGTGTTAACTATTTGATTCTAAGGGACTCATTTTGATGGAGAGATTTGTGGGATATAATGCACCTCCTAGTTGGGTTATTGAAGGTAGTGAGACCTTACCCTTTAAGGGATGAGTATTGGTGCCTTCAGATACACTAGAAGAGTTCATGTGGGAATAAAATGCCTCCATTTGTGAAGTTAATCCTTGCCTAACCATGATTTACATAGACATACATCATACGTATTGGTTTCTAGTGATGAAGAGGTAGATCATAGGCTTTATTACATGATGCTCCACCTATCAGCAGGTGAAGGAAGGGCACCAGTGACCTTCCACACTTATATAGAATCTATCTATTCTTGAGTGTAAAGGGAATAATTTCATAATGGATTACATTATAGGATTTTCGAGATCCCCTCGAGGTAGAAATGTAGTATGGGTGGTCATCGATAGAATGACCAAGTTAATGAACTACCTACCGATTTGAGATACCATCTCGGTTGATGAGTTAGGAATGACTTACTTCTGGGAGATAGTGTGACTTAATTGGGTGCCCTGTTATATAATTATAGATAGAGATTCTGGATTCACTTAATGGTTTTGGGATGGGTTATAGATGGAAATGGGTTTACAGGTCCTCTTTAGTACTTCATATCAACCTTAGACTGATAGGCTGTCCGAGCAGATGATTCGAGTGTTAGAGGATATTCTACAGGCTTATATCCATGACTTTGAAGATTCATGAGATAATAATATTCCTCTTGTCAATTGTTACTACAATAATATATTTTAGTGAATGATTCAGATGGCTCTGTTTGAGTTCCCTTATAGTAGATCATGTTATTCACCTTCGTGTTGTTTTGAGGCATGTGAGGCACTCTACTGGGTCCGCATCTTGTTTGGGAGAATTAGAAGCCAGTCCAAGTAATTCAAAAGAACATTTCTAGAGCTCACTATAGGAAGAAGACTTATATCTATCTTCACCATAAACCTATGGAGTTAGAGGTGGAACATCTGACCATTCGTCATGTATTTCCTAGGAAGGTCCACAGAAGAATTAGGAGATATGTCATGTAATCTATGAGATATATTGATCCTTTTGAGATATTGGAGAGAGTTATTCTGAAAGACTATTGGTTTTTGTTACCTCAGAGGTAACATTCCATGAGTTAACTCTTTCATTTATATCTACTTAGATGTAATCATGTCGACCTATCTCATTCATTTGACACTGATGATATCGATCTGGAAACAAATGCGTTATTCGAGGTGTGTCTGATTTGTATCTTTGATCAGAGCATGAACGTTATCTGAGGCCGGTTAGTCCTTGTGTTCTAGGTTCTATGGTAGCACAAACTAGTAAAAGATGAGAGCTAGTAGTTGGAGGATGATTATAATCATCAGTGGCATAAAGTCTTCTTATATTTTGTTTTACTACCCTCAAAAAGGGAAACATGGGGGTGAGTTTTATTAATTAGAGGAGGGTTTAACATCCCAGATTTTCATAAAGGTAAAAATCATTACATCTTGGTTTTTATTCCATTAACTGGACTTAATTGTGATTCCTATTAAATTCAAGGATACCTCTGGTGTGTCTGGGGGCATTCAGAACGTGAAACCCTGAAAAATGAAGTGCAGACTGGGCCACAAGATATGTTTGCAACCATGCGACGTAGGGGCACATGGCCATGCGAGCCATCTGAAATCTATGGCATAAAGATCTTTCATAGTTTTTTCATGGTATGTAAAACCATGTGATGTTACCTAAGTAGTAGTGAATGGTGCACAGTTTGGAAAAATTGTACATCCAACTCGTGTAGAGTGTAAAAATGGTTGAATTTACCTTCCCCACTTTAATTTTTTGAAAACATTTATTTCTTTCTTATCAATTTTTCTCTTACAAATCACCCTTCTTATTCAACCGAACTCTCTCATCCCTTAGGAATATAGGGTTTGATCTCCCACCCCCTACAAAATCCAATTAATTATTTGTAGTATCCTATGGAATGAATGTTGTATGATCTATAATCCTCACTAGTATTTTTAATGGGTATTCGCCCATCCATAATCTATTCATGATTAGGATTATTTTCCCCATTTTTAGGGAATTTGATGGTTTATTCATTTTCTTCCAACCTAACTCAAATCAATGATTGATATGTGATGAGATAATTTCTAAAAGTATAAGGTAGTTGGTCATTCCACTTTTCCATAATTTTATTTCCTAATAAACAATATCATTGGGTCGTGGGCCAAGCTTTTCTGGATTTCACCTAGTTTGTAAAATTTAATAAAAATGAATTCTGTACCTAGACCTTGATGACCCAAGTATGTAAAAAAACAATTTTTTTGGTTTTCCAACTTGTGATATGCCACACAATCGTGTTGGGAAATAAGTATAATGAAGAAAATGACAAAGTGCATTGGTTTGTTAAGTATTCTATGGGGAATTTCTTTATATTAAATTCCTAGGTCTATTTTTGAACTTCTAGGGGTGTTGAACCTAGTGAATATCCTTTCCCCATGAATCTTATGGATGGTTGGACTTAATTTGAAAGGGCTATGTGTCTTTTAATTATTCCATTTACATAAATTGAAACTAAGCAATGACATTCCTTGAATATTAGGCCTAATGTGACCTAATATCTTGAATAAAGTATAATGTCTTTTTAATTGAGCATGATTAGTACGAATTTATTGTTTGCTACTTTCACATTAGAGCTAAGAGTAAAACAAGGGGTTATGATTTAAGGTCTTATTGGATGGGATATCATGACATCCTGTTAGTGAAGTAAATTCATGTTAATTAAATACATATAGGGTTACATGGGATATTCCTGAGATGGTATCGTTGTATGTTGTTTGGTTTTCCATCAGACGAGTGACTCCATTTCCCTAGGGGATAGCCCTTGGATGGTCCAACTGGCATGTTTGGTTGTACCTTACCATGAGATAGACTCAATCCCCCACATGAGATATAAGGTACGGAATTGGAGGGCAATTCATGTTGTTTACACACTATGCTAGAGTGACACTTGGGAATTCATACATGGGTCACCAAACATGGACTATTGGAATTTTTACATTTCTAAGACCAACATAGGATACATGGTAAGTCTTTATATATTTTCATGGATGAGCTTAAGGTGTCTCAAAAAGTTTTATAATGAAATGATAAAAAATTTATTCAAAGATAAATAAATGATTTCAAATGAGAATTGATCAGTTGATTTAGAAAACATAGGTAGGTGTACTATAAGTCCAACCACAAACTTGGGGATAGTCAAACCTATACTATTTTACCTCACTCACTTTACCATTTCAGGATTTATTAGTTTAGACACACCATCTTAGGCTGAAGCATGTACACTGGATGGGTCTTTGAGTGGAGCTTGGTCTAATGCATTTATTTTATTCTGGAATTTAAATTATATATATGGAATGTTGTTGAATATATTATTCAATAAATGGAAAGGCCATTCCACTTTGGGTGCCGACATACTAAGATTATGACTCATACCTAGCTTTTACACCTTTGGTACCCATGTAGACTGTATGATTTCAGGTATTGAAAAAGGGAAGAAGCCATATTTGAATGCTTGTTTTAATATTCTAGGATGGAGTTTGGAGTAGAGGATCTAGCCTATGCTCGAGATTATAACTGTAATATATTTTTTCCTTTCATTTTTATTTATTAAGTCTATGTATATTATGTATACCCATACCCTTAGTCACTTTTGTATAACACAAGACATACTATCATCATATGTTTCTTCTTCCTATTTATTCAGCTTCCACACATTATTTCACTACCTTTCCTGTAATACTTTTGGTTTCTTTGACTATCAGGTTATTTTAATTACTTATACTATTTCTTATATATATCTACTATTGTGCTATACTCTAATCATTTATGGAATACTCTCCCCATAGACCTACCAAAGGACCTCAGTACTAGTCAGAAGCCTTTAGAATTTGTGGAGTTGTGCTTGATGTATTCTGGCCAACCGTCTTGGGGCACTATTGAGCAGAACACAGAGGGGATACACTGATAATCATGGTGAGTATAAAATAGAATAATTTTAAAACAATCTTCAGAATCATGTAATTCGTAATGACTTAATATCATCATATACTCATTAAAAAAATGGTGTTTTTGAATGGAAGAACATAAGTTTGGTGAAAATGGAGAGAACTATTTTACTTAAACAAGGTATTTCTTATAACTATAGAGGAAATAAATGAGATCTACTATGTAGATTTAAAATCAATTTTCTATAGGAAATGTTCATATATGAAATCATATGGAATGTTTTATGATAAAAATTTAATTTTGAAACCCTTAAGATTTTTTGGGAGACCATTAATCATAATTTAGAATGGTGGAATCCTTGGTATATTTTAGCAGAAAGTTGAATATGGAATTTTTATTGGCTATGATCTGGAAGAAAGAGGATAATAACACTTCAACAAATAAACAATAAGAATTGTTGATTATTTTTTCATGAATGTCATTTAAAATATTGAGGAATCATAATAGTCTCAAGATGATAAGGATGTTGAGCAGGATAGCAAATTTTTTATTAAATATTATTATAAGGATAATTAAAATAGTAATACTACTCAATATGAAGTATAATACACAACACTTTCAAGAGATGGGGGTGAAACTCAGAAATCTCATCATAGGACAAGGATGTAAGTTGATGGTCAGAACATTATTGGTGATCGATATAATATGGTTAAAAAATATTATCAGAATTTGTTACACATACTTTCTTGTATTCATAATTAAATCAAAATGAGGTAAAAAATGATTTTGAGCCTCTATAATGGGTTCATGCCATGAATTAAGAGTTGGATCCGATAGAAAATAATGATACATGAAAATCGTGCCTATACTAGATAAAAAATAATACTGGTAAAAATGGTTTTTTCCCAAAATTTTCAATAATAGAAATAAATTGATAAGGAAAAAGGAATGATATGTGTAAAAAGGTTACTCAATAATTTAAGGTGTTGATTTGGATGATACTTTTTCTCCATTGGAAAGGTTATAAACAATCAAAATCTTTCTTTCTATTACTGCGTAATGAACATATTTTTTTAAATGGATGTGAAGTTCACATTTCGTAGTAGGGATCTTAATGAGGTATTTTCTATTCAAAAACCTTATGGATTTATTATTGTGAAATAGAAAAGTTTTTTTGTAATATAAATAAAGAATTTTTTGTGATAAAATAATCAATGGGATCCTTGTTTTACAAATAGGAAACTTTTATTGGAAGATGAATTTTATGAAAAGAAGAGTTGATAGAAATATTTACATATGGAAAATGTATGATTTTTCCCTCATCATAATTGTTTATTTTGACGAAATTATCTTTGTTGGGAATGACGAGGGATATTATTTCATATTTTATGAAGAGTTGAATTTTTTTTGAGATGTCTATGAATGGATAAATCTATTATGTTCTTGGGTTTAAAATCTTATAGAAGAAGAAATAAACTTTTTTTCTGAAGAAATTTATTCAAAGGAACTTCCTAAAATTTTTAGCTTGGAAAATTCCAAACATGTTTCAACACCAATATAAGGGGTACCATGTTTTGTAAAGATGGAGAATGAAATTACGTTGACTAGAAAGATTCTCAAAAGATAAATAGAATTTCTTTATAATTGATTTCCTCAACACCTAACATTTTTTATTCTGTTACTCTATGTGAATGATTTCAGAGCTCTCTTAAATAATTAAATTTAATTACTGGAAGAATAATTATTTGATATATAAAAGGCACACCAAATTTATGAATCTGGTACGATATCTCATAAAATATTGATTTAGTTGTGTATTCTAATGCTGATTGCGGATGAAATGTTCATGATAGAAGATCCAAATCTAGTGAAATTTTCATTCCAGGTAAATGTTGTGTTAGTGGGAATAAAAAGAAAAAAACATTAATTATATCTTATCATAGATGATGTTGAGTATATTTTATCCACCTTGGACTGTAGCCAACTTATGTGGAGGACGACTCAATTAGAAGACTGGTTGAAGTGAAGTTACCCTAACTCTTGGATTGTGATAATCAATGTGAAATTGAACTTCATAAGAATATGGTACAACATTATAATTCAAATAATATTGACATCAAATTTCATTTCATCAAATAGCATGTGTATAGGAATTAATTGATGTTGGAGTATGTTCTTATGTCGAAAAAAGTTTCTAACATTTTCCCAATACCTTTACTGAAAGATGTTTTTTCTAAATTAAAATTGAACATGGGTTTACAACTACTTTCTAATCATGATTCAGGTATGTATTTTTGTTCCCTATCTCATATTGTCATTTTATAGTTATTTCATGGGGGATAAGTGTTTCATAAATCTATCCATTTAATATACTCTAATCCTTTTAAGGATGCATGTATGAAGGGGGATTTGTGGGTAAGCTGTGAACTCTACATGTTGGTATGTGATCTATTCTAACTGTTTATCGTAGTGGTCATAAGAATTAATTTTTTTCATGAAATATTATGAATAAAGATGTGAGGAAAATATTAAGAGGTTTCGTAATAAATAATTTTTTACAACATGGTTTTTAGTAAATAATTATCATTTCATACAATGAGTTATCTCATTTAGGATTAGAATTATTGATATGTAATCCATAACATGAGGTTACAGAGTTTAGGGATTTATGAATCTGGTTTGACAAAAAAAACTAAATGGAGTGATTTTTGGGACTATGTTGGATGAAGATGGTTTTTTGTAAGTTCGAAGAGGTTTTTTATAAGTGTGTTGTATTTTCATGTCAAATAATGTAAATCAATACACTTTTTAATGGTTGAAAATCAGTTTGACTATTTTATTTAGAAAATTGTAAATTCAATACATAGGAAATAAAATCAATTTGGAAGATGTTTTTCTAGAAGAAAAGGCTCACTGGACTCACATTGATTCTAGAATGAGGTTTTGATCATCAAGAATAAGGGAATCAGATTCAACATAGATCCAATTAAAATATAATGATGATTTTTTATTTTCTATTTCTCACATATCATAAGTTGTAAATTTTTTTATTCTGACTTGATATAAGAAGGGGGGGAAGATGATACCAGTCCAATTCAAGCCAATCGTATTGAGGTGGTTGAAAATAAATATGTTTCATGAAGAATGGGATGTTACAATACATTCTATTATATGTCAGACAATGCTAAATATAATATTCAATTTAATCAATGTCATGAATCAAGTCATGCTTAAAAGCTAAATTTTGTGAAATAATGAAGTGTTTGAAGTTGATGTTTCTGGTCTCAAATCATCAAACACAGAGTTGATTGAAGGCTACGAAGTTTGATCGTAATGAGAGAAACAAAAGGTGTTAATTTTCAATCAAACCAAAATCCAACAGATTATAATCCTCATGGAAATAAGTTGATGTGTATCATAATTAGAAATGAAAAATATGTTGACTACTAAAAGATCATTAGTAATGTATTCAGAAATGAAAGAAGCCGATGAAGTCGAAGCTTCTAATACCGGTCCTCCAGACTTGACATACCATCATAATCATCAGAGTTAGAATTGATTTCATTGGTAATTATTAGAATCAATGAAAAGGAAAAATAATAGAAGATGATGGAGGCCAATAATAAAGTAAATTCAAAGATTAATCAAAAATATAGTTAAACATTTCTATCATTAAAAATTGTTGGTTATCATTCTTAGCAAGTCTGTTAAGAGAAATAAGAAGTATAATTTTATTTAATTTATTTCTATTCACATGTGGGTCAAAATCCACATTATATAAGAATATTATTTCTCCATATTAATGAGTAAATAATAATGAGTAGATTGGATTTTCAATTTGTTCAGAGTAACATAATGGGATGTCTTCAGTTCTGATTTATTTTCAAGATGGTTAAAAAATCAGAGAAACCAGATTCACCCATCATAATGAAGAAATCAAAATGGAAAATCAGAATCAAAATTGGGTGCAAGGTCTCTAAGAAAATTTATGTTGTCTATTTATTTATATATTCATGTGGTACAAATCATTTTATGTAAGATATCATTTTGGAAAAACCGAATAAAGAATAATAATCAAACTGATGTTTGTTAAACAAGTCAAAAGAAAGACGATGTTTTTAGAATATGCAAGAATGATCAAGAAGAGTTTAGAACATTGAATAATTCATAAATTGACAAAAACTTCAAGGATAATATATGTTTGGGAAAAATTTGGTTGATTATGAAACTTTTTCAGAATACAAACCAAATCACTTTTGGTTCAACTATAAAGGAGAAAGTACATTGTACATTACCGACTCAAGTACCATTCAAAATGAATGGAGAGAATCTCAAAAAATTTAATGAGGATATGTTTATGATTCAAGTTTTCAGGAATAAATATTCAAGTAATAAGAATAAAGTAAAAGGAATAGGATCATATTTAGTTGTTCATCATATTGGGTTGGATCATCAGACTGGGATTTTAAGACTCAGATTAGAAGTGGTTGAAAATTGTCTTAGTCCTATTCTAGTAGATATGTATTTCTATTTTGAGAAATCAAACCTCATAATTAGATTGAGAAATTATATAGAGTGTTATTATGTATTCTTGAATAAGTTCGTTCTTGATGTTGGGTAAGGATGTGATGAATTTTTTTGAAGAACAAATTTGTGAAATTTGATTATGAAGCACTATAAAATGGTTGTTACAAAAGTTTTATTATTTAAATTTGTGTTATGTGAATAACATGAATGATTGTATTGGTCATTGTGGAACATGTGTTTAAGGGATTATAATACTCATAGTATTCTACAGAAAATGATTTTTTTTCTAGTGGATTTTGTGTAATTAGATAATTTACAAACCATACCATGGTCATAAAAACTCTTGTTGATTATGAACCCTGTAACTTCTTTTTTTCCTGTGGAAGTTTGTTTAAATTGTTTTCATCAGGGAAAGAAATCATTAATAAAATGAAAAATCTGTTTCACAAGGAATCATAAAAGAAAAAATTTATCACTAAATCGCCCATCCCCCTATCAAGGATACAAAAATCTCGACATGGAAATTATAGTAAATAATTCCATGGGGTAGTGTATCTTCCTTCTCTTCATTTATACATTCCATACATGGATTTTTCATAATTTTTTCCCATTGTGTAGATATTAAGGGTCATTATAAATAAATATAATTAATTAGAATGTGTAGAAATAATTGGTATGGGAGAGAAATAGAATATTTTCGTTATTTAGGCATTTGTATTGATATTTTTATGTCTGTTGTTGAAAATTCAAAAAAAAACTACTATTGGAAGATTTTATTTTTTAATAGCTGATATCTATTTAGACCCTTATTGGGTATCTGTGTGATCACACCCTGAATAAAAGGCTAATGGAATTATATTTTTCAAATAATGTTTTTTCCATTAAATGTGGTATCTATGATAATACCCATTTTAAATAAAGAAGTAAGGTGGTTAAATTCCCTGAATAAATTGTGGAATCTTGGATATGTTACAGTTTTGGGAGGATTCAGTTTTGTATTTCCTTCTATGTTATTGACTATTGTGTGGTGATGGAAGTGAATGACTGGGTTGTGTAGTGTATGGGGCTACGATTCAATGGTTGGTTTCAAAGGATGTGATGTGGGATGTTTTTATGTGGTTATAGTGCATATTGGTGTCATTTACTATGATGATGATGTGTTGTGGTGTAGTTTTTTATGGTTGTGTATTTTTGTGTTATTGTGTTGTTTTGTGTGGCAGTGTTGTATTACCTGGTTGTGGTGCATGATGGTGGTGATGAAGTGTGGTTGTGGTTAGGTGGTAGTTTTTATGTACGGTAGTGGTGGTATATGGTGTTTAATATGTGTTGTTGCTATGGTGAGATGGTTTGGAGGGTGTGGCGCATTGATGATAGTTGATGTGAGATCGGTGAATTGTTGTGTGGAATTGGTGTGTTAGTTACCGGGTTATCCATGGAATGATTTTCAATATAGTAAATTAAGTATAATGGGGTGGAACATGATGTGTGGAAAACAAGATAAACGAATGAATTAATTAATATTCTATGTATGTGTGGAATAAAATTGATAGGTAAATTAAATTGAGTGTAACATAACCATATAGAAAACAGTGAAATTTTAAATTAAAGTGTGAATTTGTATTGATATGCATGGCCTTTTATAGTGTTTTTGTGGATTGTTTTAAATAGTGTTTGTAGAGGTTTCCATGGTTAATGTGTGGTATTGTGGTGTTGATTTGTTGTGTGGTATAATTATTATTGTGAACCCATAGGTTGGGGTTTCTATGCTATTGATATATCCTATTTGTTTATATTACTTCTTTAAATTCTCCAACCAATTGGGATAACCTTACTAATTATTTTATGTTCTGGTTTTGAGGTCTTTTTCCCAACATTCAGGATACTGGTGATATAGATGGATGGATACCCCCTCTTCCTCTCTCCTCCTTCAGTAGTGCTGAACTAGTTGTATTTGGGAAAGATGTGAAATGATGGACTAGGTGACTTTTGGAGATATGTGATCTGATGAGGTTGATATGAGATGCGATATTTGGTGGTGGTCATTCAATTTTGGAGGAGGGAACATGGTTGATGTATTTAAAATTCATGATACGATACTTATTTGTTTATGTGATAGGATGTGGTGTGGTGTCTGAAGTGTCTTCAGGCAGGATGTGTTGTGATGATTCAAGTGTCTTCAGGTGAGGTGTGATGTGATGATACATGATACTAACACCAGATGCAAGAATATTCAAGCATGGGATAGGTAGGGATTCATCAAAACCAACTTTATAGAATTGATGTGATGTTATGTGATATGTTTTCAAGGGGTGGTAGCATAGGACATTTGACATTGGGGTGTGAGAGAGGAAAAATCAGAGGGGAAGCAGTAGTGGGTCGCATTGATTTGTTTTGATCTTGATATTATATAATTTTATTGGATGTCTGATATGGTGATAAATGCATGTTGAGTCTATGTTTGGTTATATGGAAAGTATACATTCTTGTTGGATTTATTGTCTATTCACGGATGCATAATCATTCCCTTTTCATATTTTCATGTGATTCCTTGGTCATGATCCAACTACATGCAATTTTATGCTCACCCAATGTATATAAACATTTTTTTGGGTTTCAAAGAGAAATTTGTGGACCATTCAGGACATTTCTACATTAGTTTTGGAGATATTTTTGAGTCTCTTTTATAGAACATTACCTTAGTAATTTATATGGGGAATTTTATATATGTTATTTTATAATATTGATGAATCATGGGATGGATTTGTGTTTTACTTTCATATTAACATTGGTATTTGTTTGGTGATTTTTTATTGTATCTTCTAATCCTATTTCAATATAATGGGCGGTTCCTCCCATTTGTATAAATTTTATACCCTCAGTGATATTCTCTACCCATAGGCCGACTAGAGGTGTGAATCATGGGTCATTATCTCTCTTTTTTTATTATAGTATATTTCAGGTAATAGGGTTGTTGTAGTATTTGTTGAAAAAACCCAACTAGATTAAGTAAGAACATTCACAACTACTTCCTTGGTCTTATATGCTGTTTATGATAAATTACATGACTGGTAATTTCCCCTACTGTTTTTGGTGTCTTTACACTTGATCTCCATAATATGATAAAAAAATTGTCCATTCTGAGAAATCATCCACATTGAAGGCGATGGTGGAATCCTTACCAAATATTTAGACCTTTTATGTTATATTATGGAAATTTTAAGTATATTTTGATTCATGGTGATGTATATATGATTTGGTAGATACATTCACAGGATTCATGAGTTTGGTGCACCCTTAGAGACATCTCGATGACATGACATGGGTTCTATATATAAATTATAGAGATTTTACTTCCCACATAGTTGGGGTATTGTAAATTCACATTAATCATGTGGTATATACTCCCTTTATCCTAAAAAGGTATGAGTCCCCAATATAATATATATAGTTGATACACCCTTATAAGAAAGGGTATGTGTTTATCATCCATGGCATCAGTTTTCCCTTGATTAGTACTTTCCTCTCGATGAGGTATGATTCCTCTATTGGGGTCGATACTCCCTCAACCAATGTTTTTACATAATGAGGTATGTGTCCCCCACTATGATTCAAAAGTGGTGAAACAGAATTTATGGATTTTGGGTAGTTTAGATATAACAATCCTTATGATATATTAGTTATCATGGGATTTTCTCTAAAATAAAAACATTATAGATCCATGGCATAAAGAAAATAATTTTACATTATTTATTTCTGTCTCAATCATTGAATCCGGGTTTTCTCTATTTTTTGATATGGCTTGATACCATTTTGTCTTATCTTATATTTTTGGGGAATTATACTATGTATGATTATACTTACCCCCTACATTTTACTTCTTTTCTACACATGACGTGATCATGTTGATAACACATTATTTGGTGGTGAAATGTGTGGATCATGTCGAATTAGTTCTTAGTAGTTCTTGGAGAATATTGTTTTTTATCAGAGATTGTTCTGATATTGGATAGTATAAATGAGGTGTTTTCCCTTATCATGAGCCCACTGTAATTTCATAGTTATGTATTTTATTTCCATTGGGGTTACCTTTTTTGTATTATTATAGATAGTTTATGAATCATTCATGTTCTCATTTTATAGTTTTGTTAATTAAATAATGAATGTGTTTGTTATTTATTTTTTATTTCAGTGAATATATATTCTGTTTCATAGTTTATAATTATACTAAGGAATCTTATATGTGTGATATGACTTCTTATTTCTAGTCACCATCGACTAACTATTTGACGGTGATAATGGGGAAGAAACATTGGTCCTACCATTGGCCCATGTGGGGTACTAGTAGGCCAAGTCATGTTAGAGTGTTATTGGAGTAGGTATTTTTTAAGGATTGAGATTAGATTTTGGGTTCTATCTAGTTTTGGTGAAAAATATTAGGTAAAATGTGTCAGGGTGTCATGAGCATGAATATCAAACTATGGATGCTAGTATAAGCGTATTAGACTAATTCATTTTGATTTTATGAATATAATAATATGTTAGTCAAATCATTTATCTGTGGAATCATTTATATGGTACAATGAGATGAATAATTCATCATATCACATTGAATTTCGAATTTTATCCATTTCTCCCTTGAGTCTGATCCATTTTCAATGATTAAACTCATATTAATGGACAAATTGACTAATGATGTTTTAATACTGCGGTATGAGTAGGTGTTATCCATGCACCAAGAATATATGGAAGATCCTACCTCTGATATAAAGAGAGAAGAAACATCTTTTGAAAAGATGGTAGTCCATGTCGATAATAATGAGATAACCTATAGGACAAGTGTACTTTATTAGTTTTAGTGATAGAGTCCTACAAGGTTCCACAGAAATGTTGAACCTTAAGAGGTTTAGGATTACCTAGAGTTTATTACATGCATATTTCATTAGTTTAAGACAAATATTTGCAAATTGATGATTTTTTATCAATTACCTTTCATAGATTGAATGGGGATAATACTCAAGAGATTTCATATGATTACACACTGATTAGTCAGATTATATTTTATAACTATTGAATGTTCCTGAGATAATCATTCTAATATTGTGGATAAGTATATATATTCTCTTCTAGAATATTTAACAGGGTTTCTACCTATTGAGAGGCCAATTTCAGTAATGTCATGCAAATTAAAACCACATAGATTTCATTTACAACAAATTGGATATCCCTTGATGAGTATAGGGAGATGAAGGTGAATTTGGAATAATTATTGATAATGATTTCATCCATAATAGCATGTCCCCCAAGGATGATTTTACATAATTCACTATGAAGGGGGATGGGGCCTATGATATTTTATTGACTATCACTACATAAAAAAGGTGACATTCAAGAAAAAACACACACATTTTTGGATGGTTGATATCTTTGGTCATCTAAAATTGGTGAAGTGGTTCTTGAAGATAGATATCATGTTTTTATATAATCAAAATTGAGGGTTTGTGGAATAAATCCCAAATATAGTGTTCAAGTGTTGATATAGATAACATAAGTTACTAGTGATATTATTTAAAGTGAATATTACCCCTAATATGATCATGAGACTCATAAATAGGATATATAATTCGTTCTTAGACTAGTTGTAAGTTGTATTCATAATTTACATCCTTATCAATTCCTAGATATAAGAAAATAATGATAAAAATATAACAATTTTCCTATACTTTTTTTTGCGGGAATAAATTGTATGATAATATCTAAAAGTGAAAAATATGGATGTGCGAGGTTGATTTTCTTGGATATATCATCTTGAATGGTATTTTTTAAAATGATCCTCTGATGATTGAGAAGTTTATGGATTAAGAGCCACCCAATATTGTATATGTGGTGTGTAATTTATTTTTGTTAATGATATATGACTATAGAAGCATGGGGAATTATTTATAATAACAACTCCCATTAATTCCTTTTCTTAAAATGAGAAAACATTCATATATTATCAACATTTTCAGAGATATTTAAAGGAGATGAAACATAGGTTGAACAGTTCCCCGGTTTATGAAATTTTTTGGGTAATTATCCGAGTACATGGTGTTCTACAATGCTGCATAGGCATGGATGTGCATTGATGAAAAAGAGAGAAATGATTAATTATGGGTCCAGAAAGTTGATGATTCATTTGTAGAATAGAATAACCCATAAATTAGATATCATGATATACATGTTTTTTTAAATACTTGTAAACTCTATCTTCTTGCCGAGATATTTATGGTCTATACAAAACACAATAACCTCAGGTATATTTTTTGTCACTGAGATCTCAACTTGAGATAGAGGTAGTGGATAACATTCTTGTAGGACTATGACTTCAAAATCATTTACACTCATGGTAAGTAAAACAATATGGTTGATGTAAATAAATGAAAATATTTTGTTTATTTTATTGAATATGAATAAAAAAAGATAACCTTGATACAATTTGTTTCAGAGGAAGAGATAGTCATCATTTATCTCATAATAATGGTTGTGGCCCCTAAATTTATTCATTTAGTGAGGGAGTCTTTTCAAAAAGACATTTATTGTGAGATATTACATGATTATATCTTCTATATTAATTCACTATAAAAATTCAATGATGCAAGGGATCATTTCATCCTTTTATAGAGATGGAAAATTGTTTTGGCGACACCATGTGAGGAAGTGCTAGGGTCTTTTCACACACCCCCTTGGTAGTAAATACTATTGTGGAAAAGATATGCTAGGATATCATGTGATAGTTTTTATTGTTTTGAATCAAGTAGATTTATTCATATTTTATATCATAGTGCTTTTCCTATTATCATGTGGTGTTTATGTACTAGGACTCAAACTATTTGATCCATCTCATTAATGTACCATATTTGAAGTGGGAAAGTATATAAATGATTTTTTGAATGGACTTATATTCTATAAAAATGTGAATTAATGTATCTAGGTGACCATTGTATTTTTGAAAAAATGGTTCGTTTCATTTCTATATGGGAGAAATGTTTAGTGAAGAACATGTGATTATTGTTCATGGTAGAGATCTTACAGATACTTGGGGTGTATTAAATGACTGTTTCCAACCTACATTATTGTCTCATATATTTATTTTGGAAAAGTTTATGTGAGGCCTTCATGACTTAGTTATGGGGGATTATGAATTTCTACCCCTTTGACCGATGGTTAGATAGAGAGTACCATTCATGTTCTCAGTGTTATATTGGGAGCTTGAATGCTTGATTTCGGTTGTATTTTGGTCATTCACCTACCCATAGTATAGATTTTATAAAAAAATTACCACTCTACTCCCAACATGAAACCCTTTGAGAACATGTATAGGATACCCTAAAAGACACCCCTTTTCTATTTGGAGATTTTTGAGTCACCTCTTATGAGGCCTAAGCTAGTGTGATTGACGATGGATTAGGTGAAGGCGATCTAGGAGAATTTAAGGGAAACCCATTTTTTATGTCTTAGATAGACTGAAGATGAATAATTATGGATTTTCAGGAAGGAAAATATATGTTACTGAATTTCACTCAAATAAAAATTTTATAGAGGTTTTTGTGAGGAAATAAGTTATCTTAGAGATTCATAAATAATTTTTAAACCCTTTTTTTGGTAACCAAGGTGGATTATTTCTTGCAATTTCCCACATATTATTACTAGGTGAAATACTTATTCTACATGTTATAAATGAGGTGGTATGTGCACAATACATCACAGAATATCAAATGTAGTTTTTTATATGTCAATAAAATACACCACTACTATAAATTACTTATTGCAATTATGGAATGGTAGGAGAGATGCCTCTATAGGTGGGTGATACCATTTTAGAGCATAATATAGAATTATGGGATTCATAAATAGTGATCAAAGGAATATGAGAATGTTGTGAGAGATTAGTACCTTAACCTATTTCACTGAGTTTTTCTTTCCAATATCAAATTCCTTGAATATATGGAAAACATAGTGATAAATTTTTCATTAAAAACATTAAAATATTTCAAAAAATATTTTATAAAATGAACATGATGTCATTTTATTTATCTTTGTGTCATGTGAGCTCAAAAAATGATTATATTTCCAAAACCAATCCTCTAAAATAAAATATTTTTTTACATTTTTATCAAGGATAAGATATTTTTCCTATGGTATGTGTAATTATTGTTCAAGTTTTAGGCATATGATCGATCTTGTTTGGGGTTGATGATATAAAAATTGATTGGAATTATTTTATTCGTGTTTATAAATGGATATATACAACTAAAATTGACATATTTTGTATTTTTATTGAACTAAATAAAAAAAAAATTGGATATGGTTAGTGTGATTATATTTGGATATGATAACTGAATTCTTGAATCATGGAATAATGTTGATGTTTTAGTTACCAATGATAAAGATAGAGTTTTAGTTTACATTTTTGAATCATTATTTATATAAAATAGATTTTTTATTCTCAATGTTTAATTTTCTTTTCCATGTTTTACGCTTATATTGTTTATCATAATTATTTTCTCATCTCATTATTGAACATTCACACATTAATTCATAGTTTTAAACCTAACTCTTGTTTATAATTGAATTCATTTTCATTTTAAGGATGATAAATATAAAAGTAATTAATAAATTAAATACAAATAATAGGAGATGATATCTTTTCATACCACCACTACATTATTCCCATGGCATGGTTGTGAATAACCTTGATGAATCATATACGATGACGTGAATCTCCAAATTCCAATGTTTTCTGCTTTGTAAAATATAACTATTTCTCCCCATATATTATTCCCATGAAAAATGATATCAACTAGACATTAAATTTTTTGACAATTCAATTATTTAATTATGGTGTGATAGGTTTCATGATAAAATAGTGAGGGTGGTTCTAGTTCAAGTGAGGTAATGATAAAGGGGGAATTGTTGGGCGTGGCATGGAGTGGAGGATGAAATGGAGGATTAAACTGACGAGGATATAAATGATAGAGGGTGGTGTGAATGGTGGTTGGTGGTGAGGAGGTTGCACTAAGACATGTTATGTAGAGCATCAGGCATATAAAATAGTGTTTAAGTGGTATGGATACTTATAATTAAAACAAGAATTACAATAGTGGTGAAAACAATGAATAATTTAGATCTATTTAACATGACATTATCACAGTTTGTAGCTGTAATACACACACAATGTGTTGTTATCTATTAATGGAATGGTATAATGATAATGGGACAATTATAACATGATTTATATCTCCCAATACACATGTCATGTTGGTCCAATGTATATGAGTAGATCATGTGAATACAAACTGGGGTCTCAATTTGATCCAACATTATGGCTGTTTATCATGTACACACCATGTTTGAGGAGACACGTGATATAGTTAAAAGTTATTTTCACCCTTATATACCCCCAATATCCCTATAATATAAATATTATGTGTCAATAGGGATGATAAACTATGTATTTTAGAATGAAATGAATTGATGATGGAAATACATGCCCAGATAATGCCTAGTGTTTTCACACAGTATATGATAAAGTATATGTCATGTACATTTCCACATTATATTTTTTCATATATCCACTCATGGGTTTCATAATTCTAAAAATCAGTCCTCTATTCTGAGTGGTCGTATATATTAAATGTAATGATGTAATCCTATTCACTATCGATGACTATTTGTGAGTTAATATATTTAGCACTGTATAGAAAGCAATATGGTTTGGGTAAGATTTTTAGAGCTAGCATTTGGTTAGTACTTCTTGGAAATATCCTGATGATTAAGAGTGTCTCCCTCCCTTTCATTACGGATTCATTTCTCCCCATATAGATCTAGGGAATGTGACCTTCACATCGAGCTTGGGATTGGTACTCCCTTGATCCAAAAATGGTGTGGGCCCCCTTATGAAAAATGAAGTCAATTATCCCACCATGGGCTAGATTTTGGGTCCACTATAAATGTAATTGGTACTCCCCCAATCAATTATTATTCCTAAATAATGTTTATTCTCTCCATAGGGGTTGGTACATCCTTGATCGATGTTTATTAATTAGCAAGGAGGGGGTCTTCCACTTTGATTGTATAATAGCGACATATATATTATTGAAGCTAGGAAGCTTAGATATTATGGGACCTTTAAAAATAATTTTTATTTTAGGTTTTATTCAAGATTGTGAATTTTTTAGAGTTGAGCTGTTAAGATGAGGATTTTCCTTTTTCATTAGATGTCTTGATCCTTAAATCATATTAATGATTTTAATTAATTTTCCACTGAATTTTTAATATTTTTTATTTTCCTAGGTTTTTTGTGATCCCTACTTAATAATTTTATACTCACCCCTATATGATCATTCATTGACAAACTTTTCGTGTCTCTTCAAATGATTCAAAATTTACTAGAAATCTTCGTGGATGAAAATATGGTGGATTTGGTCCTTAGTTGTTCTTGTCGAAGACAGTTTCTATCAGAGTTTGTACCAGGGGTCGATAATTCTGTGGATTTATTTTTTTCTTCTCATTATCCTATTCTAATTTGATAACTATATATTTTCTTTTTATGGAATTTTCCTATGTGGAGTTAACTTGATAATTAATGTCTCAAGCATTCTATCACTTTACATTTTGATTATGCATACATGGTTTTTGGTTATTAGTTATCTTTAATTTCATTGAGGATATGTTCTTTGTTATAGGTTACCATTAGATAAATTACTTATATAGATTTGATATGACGTATTAGTGATAGTCACCAACTCCTATCCTATTGGACATAGGAAAGGGGTGGCATACTTGTCCTAACTGTCTCCCAATGGGGTCCTTCTAGTTTGGGTTGATTTAAATAATTCATTAACATGTTTTAATGTGTTAAAACTATTTATTATTCGTTATCACATATAAATAACATCCACTCAAAATAATACATGTTTCTTCCATTTTAATATCCTTAAGGTGAAACTCAATAAGATTAACACTGTCCTTTTACACCTTATTATTTTAATCATTTATCATTTACAGAACACGTCCTATTTTTTATTAATAAAATTCAATACTAAATACATGAATTATTTTAAAAAATAGTAAATCTCATCACATAATTTGGTGTCAAATGTGTTAATATAAATAAGAATAATAATCTTTTTATTCAATAAAATCTTATTTAAAAAAGTTGTAATCTCTTTATTTCTTATATGATTTCATACAGTGTAAATTTTTTGAGTTTCAATGTTTTTATTCATACATTCATCAGTCTTATTTATGAAACTGTGAGAAACATATACAATAGTCATAACAATATAAACTCTACCTTAACGTTTTCATTTCTTTCTATATAGGTCATTAATCTTCCATGGGAAATCCACAATCACTACTATGGACTGAAATATCCCCTGATAAAAGAATTTAGTCATTTTTTACCTTAGGATACATTACATAATTTCATTTTAATTATAATTATAGATTGATGTTTGGGTTTCCTTTTGTGGTTAAAATCAGTTTTATTCTCTATATTAATATATATTTTTAAAATAATTAATGCCTCATAAATGATATAAATACAAAATATACCAAATATATGTATTTATTGAATTCAAATAAATCAATTTGGACATTTCAAAAACATATAATACTTACTTGAGAATTATATATCATTGTACGTAATTTAACAGACACATTTCTTTAAATAATTTTTCATCCCATTACACAATTTATATTTTAAGGAGACATGTTAAAATTTAATTTTATTAATATTATTCTCCTTAATAAAACTACCATGATTCACAGGTTCAATAAATCATTCCAAATATTTTTTTATATACTTTATATATCTTTATAAATATTATGAGTTTTAATATTTTGATTTTCTATGCTCCATTTTTGTATTTATATTCCAAAACAACATATTTTCAATCAATAAATATTTTTTTATTATTAATATAAATATTAAGTGTTTGAAGGATACCCTTATGAAACCCTGAAGGTTAAAACATATATTTATGGTTTCTATACTGCTAAATATTGAAATGTTAGTATTTAATTACTATTTTTTTAGGTATTCTAAAAATTATATAAATTATATTTACATAATCATCTTCATATTAATAGTTTTCAAAATTAACAGATCCCTTTTTCTATAAATAAAATTATACCTCTCCAGTTCAATTTTTCTATTTTTTTAAATTTTATATATACATAAATAATACAAAATTTTTAATATTGAGCATCTTAAAGCCACTTATTCTTCATCACTTTTATGAAAATTTATATATTATAAATTATGTTTATCACTTATATAAACATAAAATATAAAAATTGTAATTTTTTGTTAAATTTAACTTTATATCTATTAAAATTATGCTATATTTATACCACCAATGTTCAAATAATCATTTTTTATCTACTTTCATTAATTTAATTTGGCTTCTATTAATAAAATTAATACCTTTCAATGATGAAATATTATTGTTTCTGACCTTAGTAGACATATAATTAGTTGAACGGAATATTTTTAACTTATTTGAATATAAACTTTTAGGTATATTTACCCAATTTTTATATCTTTATCATTTTATATATCATGAAGTGTTTATAAAATCTTTCTATCCACCAAACAATTTGATATATCCCCTCCAAGGACTGTAATACAAATTTTAAAATCCATAACAAAAAAAATTAATGAAAAAAATTATTATCTATCATAATATAATCATTAAATTATTAATTAAAATATGTAATTCAGATTACCTCAATTTGAAAAAAAGCTATTAGTTAGGTAAAATATTTTCTCTCATCACATTAGTTTCCTTGAATGATGATTTTTTTTAATATTATAAATATATATATATACTATTTATGAATAAGAAAAAATTTAAAAAATTAAATGGAACTTATTATTCCTTTTCCAATTTAAATAAATTTCTATCTTTAGAATGTGTAAAATATACCAAACAAAAAATACATTAAGAGACCAACATGGGACATTAACTGAGACCACCCAACATGTGGTGTTTTATTCAATGGAATCAGAAAAATACTATGTTTTTAATTTAATTTTTGAAAAATAATCCATCTATAAGTCTGAAATCATAAACGTAAGGTACTACCTCAATATGAAACAGATTAATGGTATAAATATATTTCATTATGTTTTCAGGGAATCAGAAAAAACATAAAAATTTATTTTTCAGACATAAATGACAATTAGGCAATATAGACATCATATATAGAATTATGTTACAATGAGGTATCATGGGAAACCAAAAATTAAATGGAATAAAAATATAAAATATATTATCAAAATTATCTATATCCCGTAAATAAAAAATTTTCCACATTTATTATGTATTAATAGTGAATAAAAGAATATAAAAAATATGATCGAAAAACATTTGACCATCCCTCACATCCTAGCCACGTTTCCTCATTTCCATATATTGTAATTGTTAGACGGAATATTTATATATACAAAAGGATAACTCATAAAATCATACTATAGGGAGGTGGGATATATTCTTCCTAAAAAATCAATATATAAAAACATACCCCAAAAAGTGATTTCTGTGGGTGACACATTATATGGATTTCATGAACAATATAAAAAATCTATGATCAACCTATCATGTATGAATTAAAAAAATTCTTGATATTAGAGATATGAATTGGTGTACTATGTTATATTATTATAGAAATAATAGGTTTATAAATGAATTTAAAATTTTTCATCCTCATACCATAAGAAACATCTTAATTTTGGACTTGAAAAATATTGATTTTGAATTAATTATTCACATTAGTAGTAATCTAGTGTGTTCCTATTAATATATAATCTTATTATTGGATGTGAAACCAAAACATATCAAGTTAATATATTAGTTAGGTATATTTGACCATTATCCAAATCACCAACCATAATTCTAGTTCCATGTGTATTCATAAACAATGGAAAAATAATGAAACAATCCATTACAAAAACAACTAATATAAATTAACATGATAATTAATATTAATGAATAACATATATGGATAATTAAAATTAGGCAACATTTCTAAATCATATATAATGATCTTGAATAGTGGTAGTCATTAATATTCACATATGGGAAAAATTGTTTTTTAAAAAATTTATTCTCAATATTAATTATAAAAAAATAATGATCTAATAATGAAATGAACCTTAAATAATAAAATTACATAATATTAATTATAACCAATCAATTAAAAATTCATTCATATATTAAACCTAATGTTTATGAAAATTATAACTGTAATAGCTATTATCACACATTCATTTATTCACAAAAAATTAGTGTGAACAATATATATTCATGATTATCCTACAAATGAACTATTATAATATTATATGATGAGAAATTTTAAATGATGTTAAACAACCATATAAATGATTTAGAGGATCAAATATATGAATATATCAAAAAAAGTCTAAAAACATCTTCAATATATTATAGAAATTTTGATTTCTATTTTAAAAAACAATAAAATGCTTGATTCCCCTCTTCAATTTCCTTATAAATATAATATCATGAAATAAAACTATATTTAGTAACTATTAAAATTTTCTTGGAGGTATATTTGAAAAAATAGTGGAAATTAATTGAGAATGGAAAGTTTCCACTGTTATATTGAGAAAATTTGAGATTAATTTAGGGTCTCAAAACCCACACCCACCCCACATAAAGATACACACAAAAAAAATTCAATAATTTTTCTTAGGGGGACACAAAATATTAGTGAAAATATTATATCTAGATCAATAAGTCCATTTATTATGATGAAAATTGAAGAAATGTGAATAATTATTTTATAAAAAATGTATCCAAAACTAGATCAAGTCAAAATGTTCTGGAAATAATGAAATAAAATATTCCCTAATAGTTGTATATTATGTAATGTAGTTTTAATAATTACTTATTGTTAATATAAAAATTACAAATCAACCAAAAAATAGAAAATATAGACAATAATAAATGTCCACATCATGTGTAAACATACCTCATCATGTACCATATTATATTTATTATACATTTTAAAAATTATTTCAATCCCATAAATTTTTTAATAAAATAATCAATGATCCTTTATTTTATTTGTAAAATACTAAAAAGTCACTCTTGTAATTCCCCGACCCTAGAAGCCTAGATCCAATTCATTAATTCAATAATTTTTCATGTTTACAAGGATTCAAGTCCCCACGAACCAAGTAGTTTAATAGTTTTAGAAAACCATATAAATACATAGTGTCAACATTGCATCTTGAAATGAAATAAAACCTCAATGTTTTATTTGGAATATAAAAAACTCTATGCTTATCCTTGCAGGTAATTTAAAATAAAATTCTACATGTCCTATGAAAATTAATCATAGTAAAGGGGTGAGATAATATGATCAGTAAGGGTAATAAATACAGTGAAAGATTTCATAAACATAAACATTTGACATGGTGAATAACTAAAAACACATGCCTTTAAAAATAATCTTGAACATAACATAGTTGGAATATTAATTGATTAAATATTTCCTTAATAAAATAAATACTTTGATATTATATTTTTCTAATAATCACATGATGTTTCAATTTCAAGCTTTATAATGAGGGAAATGCATATAATAGACATTCTGAAACATACCATCAAGGCCTTGGCCAAGACGTCTAAAAATTATTAAGGCCTCGAAGAAAACCATATCTCAAAATATTCAAGGGCACATCAATATCCATATATATTTTCCTCATAAGACCAACCGATTCATCAAGATAATATAGTGGACCCCACCCATCACTTATTAAGTTCAATGAATTCCTCATATGATACGGGTGAACAGAATCAACATATACATTCATACTAAAACTAACAATTGAAATGTAAATAAATTCCCCAATAATTTAGCATAAACACTAACAATTTGGAATAAAATAGTGAATTGTGACAAGATAGAACATCCACAGTCAGACTAATCTGAAATTGTAGTACCCTCGGTTTCGGGTACATAACCCTTTCCTCATATTTTTTAAAATGGCGCGTCTTTGAATAAGTTTCCATAAAATAGGGAGTTTCCATAAAATAGAGGGTTTCCATAAACTAGAGAGTTTCCATAAATTTGATAGATTCCATAATATTGAATGTTTCCATAAAGTTGGGTGTTTCAATAATGTTGGTTGTTTCCGTAAAGTGGGTTGTTTCCATAAAGTGGTGTCTTTCCATAAAGTGGGTTGTTTCAAAAAATTTGGGTGTTTCCATAATGTGGGATGCTTCCATAAAAAACTTTTTCCATAAAAAGGTAAAAGTGAGGTATGAGAGAGTTTGGGGGTTTTATAAGGAGTGTTTTGACCAAAAGGAAGGTTGCACGATGCATACATGATTGGCCAAAACCATGTGATCAAACCTTGCACATATGTGAAATCTAGATCCTATTTTATAAGAGCTTAATATTTTTTTCTCTATATAATTATTTTTGGCTTCAAATCTATCCTATTTCGAGATTACTCTCCCTAGAAGTCTGGAAAACCCTCCCCACACAATTTGGAGATGACCTAGAGCCTTCCCTTGTTGATTTCATGACTGATTCTTGGGGTAAGTGCTGATCTTCTTGGTTCTTTTCCATTTTCTACAATCTCCCCCTTATATACTTCTCTTTTTCTTTGATCTACACATCATTATGGTTCATATATGTTTTTAAAGTCAATTAAGGCTAAATATGGTGTCGTTCATGATATATTAAGAGATCTAAGATACTTTTGTGGAATCTTAATCCAATTCTTAAGGTATGTCATAATTCATTCCTTGGTTACCATGTTTTCTTATATATTATTATATATAATTTTCCAATCTCCATTAATTATTATACATAAACCAATAATTATTAGATCAATTATTTTTGATTAAAAATAATTCAATGTTGAGTCATGATATTTCTTGGATATATAACTAAGGCCATTCCTGGAGAATCAACCCTCTTTCTTGTGAGTTCTTCATCTGTTGTCAAAGATTCATCAAAACCATCAAGGTAGGTGGATTAAATATCATATCCTCTTGCAAGAATTTATTATATTAGATTAAAATTGGTTTATTTACTATGAAATGAATGAAAAAAATCTTCATTTGTTATTATTTATGGGTTTTGTGAAATTGCTTGATCTTGGTGAATAGTTGTGGAAAAGGTGGTTTAGTTTCATTAATTTAAAATAATGATATTAAACTTTGGATTATCTAGAATTTATAAATGGTTGATAAAAAAGGTATTTTCCATTGAAATGGTTCTCAATAAAAATGTAGTTTTATTGTAATGGTTTGGAATTGAAATGGTTTTGTATTGAAATGGTTTTGACGGAAATGTTTTTAAAAAAATGTTTTTTTATTAAAAGGGCTATTTTGGAATGATTATTAGGAATAAGTTGTTTGTGTTCATGTTGCATATATGGGTATTGATTAAAATATGTCTTTGTGCTTGATTCCAATTGTTTAATGGGACATGGGAATTTCATACATGGGGCTAGGTAGAAATAGGACCTCGTGCTCAGTACCAAAGGGTTAATTGCACATGGGAAACAATAACCTTGTGAAAACTTGGTAGATTGAAGAGATATTTCTCGTGAGTATAGAACTATCCTAACATAGAATGCATGGATGGTTGCATTGGTTTAAGTAATGTTTGGGTATGTTGATAAGTGGATATTGTCAAATACTCTTAAAGATTGTTCCGTTATTTTTCAAGAAAAATATTTTGCGAGGAAAATTAGTTTCAATTCCCTTGTATGCTTTTGGTAATGAATGGTTTTGGAAACATGTTTATATTTAGTTATAAACTATTTTTGAGAAAGTTTTTTATATAAAATATTTTATATAATTGTTGCTAACTCTTCTATCCTAGTGGTGTGAGTATGGATGTTATTCGGGAAAACCTACTGAGTTTTATACTCACCCTTGCTTCAGCACTTTGGTGATTTTGTAGATACTGTCTAGCGGGATAAGGGAAAAGGTAATTTTTCACATGTGTTTAACACTACCTCATGATTTTTGGGCTGTTCAGAGATTTTGGAGCATAGAGATCATTGATCATGGGGTCTTGAGGTCTTTGGAGAGTCTTGTGTAGTCTACCTGCTCTGTACTTTGATACTTGGTTATTCTTCTACTTTCTCTTACTTTGATGCAATTTTGAGATACATAAAGTTGTTGAGTTTTCTTCCATTTTTTATGCATCATATAGTGAATGTTTGGTTATGGTTGGTAGTTTTATTGGTTTATTTCATAATAGATAAATCATCCCCCACTTGTATTCAAAACACATCAGCATTTATTTCCAGCATTTGGTGTTCACGGGTTCCTAGTCTGGTTTGTTTTCAGCGAAGGCTTTCCATGAGGTCTAGCTTACCATCAAGGGCCATGTTTCTTGGGGTGGGATCTTTTGTTGTTCTGATATCCAGACCAAATTCAATTTCCTTATCTGGAGGTTCCGCAACCGGGCTCTTCCCACTGATTAAGAGGTACATCGCAAGGGTATTTCTCTCTCCGGAAAATGTCATTGCTAAAACGGCCATAAGGAAGAGTCGTCTGAACATATGTTTTTTATGAGTGATTCGGTGTGTTATATATGGTCCCTTTTTCATGATTTCTCCAGGTGGGATTTCTCATGTCTCTCTAGGGACGCCTTTCTCCAGGCCTAGTTCTCTGGTTCATCAGAATGTGTTCAGGAATAGAGGGTGCGCTCAGTGGTCTTTTTGGTTGGATGTTGTGTCTTATGGTCTGTTCGTAAAATCACCAGGCATGAGGGAGAATCCAGTTTCATTTTGGCCTTGCAAGCTAGGGAGAGGTCCCCATCACTTAACTTGTCGTTTCTTCTTAAACTTGGTGAACAGACTCCTTCCTTTCGTCGTTTGATGGCCAGTAGCCAGATTCCTATTGCTCTAAGGGTGTATCCTCAAGGTCATTAGGTTAGTTGGAATCCTCCTGATTTTGGCCTCATGATGAATTTTGATGGCTCTTATATGTATGGTTGCATGAGGGGTGGGGTCATTGTTCGTAATCCGCATGGCTCAGTGGTCTTGGCCTTCAGTTGGTGGTTTGGTCCGGGTGATTCCCTCAGAGATGAGGCTACCTATCTGCTCATAGGGTTGGATTTGTGTTGCACCCAAGGGTTCCATATCCATCAAGTGTAAACTGACTCAATGAATCTTCTTCTCTCAATTAAAGATACCTCTAGCATCCAATGTATTTTCTCCTATTTAATTTGCAACTGAAAAAAGTTTCTTCAAGGTAACACTTGTCTTAATCACTCGTGGAGAGAAGGTAACAAAGTCACAAACTTCCTGGCATCCTCGGAATCCCCATCCAACCCTCACATTGTTTTTAATAGTATTGGATCCCTTCCACCTGAATGTGTAAGCTTGGTTCAAGAGGACGCCTTAGGCCTGCAATATTTCAGACCTCCCTGATCTGTTTCGGGCCACGACCCACGTTTTTTTTAATATAATAAAATCTCAATGTTGGATGAATGGATGGATGGGTCATTACAAATTGTATCATTTTGTTTGGTCCTTTCCTAAAATGTAATAATCAATGTTCCTAGTTTTTTAGATGAAATCCCATCTTGTCTATTCCTTGGGTGGGAATATTAGAAAGGAGTTGGATTGTCGGAACATGAAATGAATGACATAAAAAAATGTAGCTAAACATTTTATATTCAACATCATGTTTCTAGGGACTTGTGTAAATATATTTTTGGAGACACTTCTAGAATTTTTAAATATAATTGTCATGGGTTTAGCCAATGAGAAGACCATGACATTCATTGTAGAGGAATGACTTCCCACTAGTCGTGCATACATCATTTCACAGAAGGATTCATGTCGTTAAAAAATGTGTTAATTTTTTTAAAAAGTATGGAATTGTTTTTCAAATGAATTAATTTAAGGAGAAAATGATTATAATATTTTTAAAATGGTTTAATTTTCAAAATCATGTGAAGTGTTTTAAAAAATGGTTGAACCTTAGAAAAAGGTTTTTTTGGAAAACAATGTTGTGATAGTTGATGTGATAAAATTTGAAATGATAATCCATCAGTTCGTAGAGAGAGAGACTTATAGAGTTTTTCTTTGTTTAGAAAATGGCACCTGATAGGCATCATAAGAACTAGTCAGAAGAGGATGTTGAGAATTTTGTTTCACCCGAGCCACATGTGAACCAATAGTTGGTCCTTAGTATCAATCTTGATTTTCAAACTATTGTGTTGGGACCGTAGCCCGATACTCCATTAACGATATCTATCACTGCTGAAAATCCAAGTAGAAGATGTATATTTGTCTTCACTTGAGAGGCTGAGAACTCTAGCAATAGGATGAATACTAAGTGTGGCACCTATTAGCTTTTTTAAAACCTAAAATGACTACTTCTATGAATGAAAACTCCTCTCAGTGAAAGATAATATAAAGCCTTTGTGTGTCGATCATGTTCTCTAAATATTAATGGAGGTAAGCTAAAATGGGATGTCTTGAGGATGCATACGGATATCTATGATATGATCCTGTGTATGTATTCACTGACAATGTTCAAGGCTCAAATCAACAACTATAAGAGAACAGTTAGTTTCAGGACTGAGGAAGACATAGAGCATCTCATTAGAGGAGAGAGGATTGTAAATAATGGTGCAAAGATCATGTTGGCACCAATGGTGGGAATGATCTCTTTCCAATTGGTAGAATTGACTTTAGAATTAATGGTAGAGATTGAGGAATATAGTTTTCTAGTTGTTGTGGATAATTTTCCAAATGTCTCTCCCAAGAACTTCTCAGGGTAACCACCTCTATGGGAAGTTGAGTTTACGATTGATCTCCTTTGAGGGACAAGTCTTATATCCCTTCCATCTTATAGGATGGAGCCGACAGAGTTAGAGGAATTGAAAGTGAATTTTGATCAGCAGTAAAGAAAGAGTTTTTTTAAAACATGCACGTCTCCATGGGAAGTGGCAGTTTTGTTTGTGAAGAAGGCAGATATAACTCTTCGGCTGTGTAGTGATTATCATAAGCTTAACCAAGTTACAATAAAGAATAGATATCCACTTATATTCATTGATGATCTATTCGATCAATTAAGGGGAGCTCAGTGGTTCTCCAAGATTGAATTGTGATCAAGATATCACCAATTGAGAGTTCGAAAAGAGGATATTCCAAAGACAACATTCAGAAGAATATATGGACACTATGAATATGTAGTCATTCCTTTCGGTCTAAAGAATTCACTAGAAGTCTTCATGGAATTGGTGAATCACATATTTCAACAAAATCTGGATTCTTTTGTTGTTGTGTTTGTGGATGACATTTTGGTATATTGAAAGACAAGGGTTGATCATGAGGTGCACTTGGAAACAATGTTACAAATCCTGAGAGATCATTGTTGGTATTCCAAATTATCAATGTGTAATTTTTGGATACAAGAAGTATGTTTTCTTGTCCATGTCATTTCTGAAAAAGGTGTGACTATTGATCTTGAAATGATAGAAGACATTATCACTTGGCTACCACTGAAGAATTCTTCCGAGATACTATGTTTTCTTGGTCTAGATATTTACTACTGATGCTTTGTGCATGATTTCTCATGACTAGCATCACCACTAAAATCTCTATCAAGGAATAATTCTCCATTCCAATGGATGGAGGAATGTTAGAATTCATTCCAGGAACTGAACGTTTTCCTTACATTGGCTCTTATCTTGACCTTTCCAGAATCAAGATAGGGGTATGTGGGGTATTGTGATACTTTAAGATCAGGTTTGGGTTGTATGATCATGTGGTTGCTTATGGTTCAAGCCAGTTGGGGTTGCATGGGAATAATTACCCAACATGTGATAAGGAGTTAGCTGCAAATTTCAATGCATTGAAAACATATATACATTATCTCTTTGGTGAGAAATTTACAGTGTTTATGGTTCACAAAAGCTTGAAACACATTTTGTCATAGCCAGATTAGAATATAATGAAAAATATATGGATGGAGTATCTCGAAGTGTTTTATGTTGACTTGATGTACAAACCGAGGAATGGAAATTTCGTAGTGGATGCATTGCATAGAAATTCATATGCTCTGGTTGTGAAAGAAGCTTCAGATGAATGGCAGTTTATATCAGTATTAGACGACATGCATGTGGAATGTGAAGACCGAGGTGATGTTGATGTTTTATTTTCAATTATTCCTACTCCTAATTTAGTAAACATGATCAAAGAGGCACAAGAATCTGATGCATAATGTCTGGTTTTATGTTCAAAACTCAATGGTGGGGAGACCATTGAGTGATGGAAACTAGATGGGGGTTCAGTTGTGTGATTCAGAGATCGGATGGTTGTACCTATGGTTTATTTAAAACAAATCCTCCATTCATACAACTATTTGAGATGAGATGTACATCTAGGTATACCGAATATGTATAAGGAGTTGAAGATGTAGTTTTGGTGGATCGACATGATAAGAAAGGTGGCCATGTTTTTCTCGCAGTGCTTTACTTGTTAATAGGTTAAAGAAGAACATCAGAAACTAGCTGGTATGTTGCAATAATTACCTATCCCAGTTTCTAAATGGGATCAAATATCAATGGATTTTGTTACAGGTCTTCCAAGAATGGTCTAGAAACATGAATCCATTTGGGTGATAGTGGATCATCTAACCAAGTCATCCCATTTTATACCTATTCGTGAAACTCATATGGTGGAAGCTATTTCAAAAATCTGTATCCAATAAGTAGTAAATATTCTTGGTGTTCAAGTGTTAATAGAATCCTATAGAGATCCTATGTTCACATCTTGTTTCTGGAAATCATTACCATAAGCCTTTGGGAATCAGTTGACAATGAGCATGACGTATCATTCTCAGACGGATGGGCAATCTGAACAGAAAATTCAAATGTTAAAAGACATGTTCTTGGTTTGTGTAATGGATTTTTGTGGCTCATGGGAGGAGCATATACCCATACTAGAGTTCCCCTACAATAACAGCTATCATGCCTTGATACACATGGCTCCGTTTGAAGCATTGTATGGGAATCTGTGTCATTATCTTATGTGGTGGGTGGAAACATGATAAACATCACTAGTCGGGCCACGGTTTGACTAAAAAACAATAGAGAATATCCAGTTGATCAGAAAGATAATGGATATGGCTCAGAGTCATCAGAAATATTATGCAGATCACCGCCGAACATTGTTTTCATTCGTTGTGGATTATTATGTCTTCTTGAGGATCACTCAATGGCTTGTAAATCATCGTTTTAGAAAGTATGGGATATTATCTCCTAGATACATTTCCCCTTTCAAGATACTAGAATGGGTTGGAGAAATGGAATATCGGTTGTAATTACCACCATGGTTTAGTTTGGTGTATAATGTATTCCATGTATACCTGTGGAAGAAGTATCAACCTGATCCTGACCATGTGATCAAATTAAATCACGTTGAATTAGAACATGATGAATCATTGGTACATATCCTAGTGTGGATCATTGGTAGAAAAGATAATGTCTTTCATGGAAAAATCATCAGACTAGTGTGGGTTTTATGGAAACATGGTCAAATTCATGAAGAGACTTGGGAACGTGAGAATGAAAAGAAATTGTAGTGTCCAGAACTCTTTTTGGACACTAAGGGGTTTTTACTTTTCATGTATGTAAATACTAATGGCGGGCAGAACGTAGTACCCCTATTTTTAGGTACATAACCCTTTCCTCATGTTTTTTAAAATGGTGTGTCTTTGATTGGGTTTCCATAAAATATGGAGTTTCCATAAAATAGAGAGTTTCCATAAAATAGAGTGCTTCCATAAAATATATAGTTTCCATAATATTGAGAGTTTCTATAATGTTGGGTGTTTCCATAATGTTGGTTGTTTCCATAGAGTGGGTTGTTTCAATAAATTTGGGTGTTTCTATATGGTGGGTTGTTTCCATAAAGTGGGGTGTTTCCATAAAGTGGGATATTCCCATAAAAACATGTCTCCATAAAAAGGGTAATGGTGAATTATGGGAGATTTTGGGAGTTTTATAAGGAGTTTTGGGACCAAAATGATGGTCGTACGATCCATACAGGGTTGGCCCAAACCGTATGGTCAAACCTTGTGCAGAGGTCAAATATTGATCTTATTTTGTAGGTTCATACTCGTTTTAACTCTATATATTTCAATTTGGATTCAAAACTCCCAAATATCATGATTACACTCCCTATAAGGCTTTAAAACCCTCACCAAACAAGTTGGAGCTGACCTTGAGCCTTCACATGGTGATTTCATGTCTGATTCATGGGGTAAGTGTCGATCTTCTTGTTTATTTTCTGTTTTCTACAAACTCTTTCTCTCTTTATCATTCTCATTTATCTACACCTAATGTTGGTAGATATAATATTTTTAACGACATTTAAGGATATATATGGCGTTTTTCATGATAGAGTAATATATCTAAGGTCCTTTCATGGAATCTTGATCTGATTCTTGAGGTATGTCAACATTCTTTCCTGGTTTGTCATGTTTTCTTAGATCTGTTTATATCTACTTCTCCAATATCCATTATTTATCATAAATGAACCTATAGTATCTAGATCTACGTTTCTTGATGCCAAATAATTCAATTTTGAGTTGTGATCTTTCTACGATAAGAGAACTATAGCCGTTCTTGGAGATTCGACCTGCTTTCTTGTGTGTTCTTCGTCTAATGTTAATGTTTCTTCAAAAACTTCGAGGTAGGTGGCTTCAATCTCATATAATCTTGATATAATTGATTTTCATAGATTAAAATTGCCTTATTGAATGTTACATTCATGGAAAAATCTTTATTTGTGTTTATTTAAGGTTTTTATGGAATTGTGTGATCTTGGTGAATAGTTGTGCAAAAGGGGGTTTAGTATCATGAATTTAAAATGATGATTTTAAATTATTTATTTTTTGGAATTGCTAAATGGTAGATGAAAAATATATTTCAAATAGAAATTTTTTTCAATAAAAATGGAGCTTTATTGAAATGTTTGGAATAAAATTTGTTTGGCATTGAAATGGTTTTGATAGAAATGGTTTCCAATAAAATGGTGTTTTTATTGAAAGGGGTGTTTGGGAATGACCATTGGGAATATGTTGTGTGGGTTCATGTTTCATATATGGGGGTTGGTTGAAATATGACATTGTTCTTGGTTCCAAAGGCTTAATGGCACATGGGAATTTTATACATGGGGCTTGGTTGAAATATGACCTTGTGCTCGGTACCAATGGGTTAATGTCTCATGGGATACAATTACCTTGTGAAAATATGGTAGATCAATGAGAAACCGCTCATGTGTTTGGAACTATAATAACATAGCATGCATGGTTAGTTGCATGTGTTTGAGTAATGGTCGGGTATGTTGATAAAGAAATATTTTGAAATGGTTGTAAATAATTCATAGTTATTTTTTAGAAAAAATATCTTGCTAGAAAAATTGGTTTCAATTTCACTTGTCTTGTTTAGGTAATGAATGGTTTTGGAAACTAGTTTATATTTAGTTATAAACAATTTTTTAGAAATCTTTTTATATAAACTATTTTAAATAATTGTATATAACTCTTCTATCCTAATTGCATGATTAGGGAAGTCACTAGGGAAAACCTACTGAGTTTTATACTCACCCCTGCTTTGGAACTTTGATGATTTTGTAGGTGTTATCTTCTAAGACAAGGTAAACGGTAATATTTCACACGTTTTTTTCACTAAATCAGGATTTTTGGGATGTTCAGAGATTTTAGAGCTTGGATCTTGTTTATCATGGAGTCTTGAGGTCTTTGGACAGTCTTGTGTAGTCTATCCACTATGTACTTAGATAGATGGTTATTCTTTTGCAGTTGCTTACTTTGATGCGATTTTGAGATACATGAAGTTGTTGAGTTGTATTCCATTTGTTCGTTCATCATATAGTGAATGTTTGGTTATTCCTGTTAGGTTTATTGGTTTATTTCTTATATGGAAAATCACCCCCTTGTATTTGAAAGTCTTCGGCATTTATTGTCATCCTTTGGCGTATTGGGGATGTCGCTTATGGCCTAGTAACGACTCACTGTACTCCCAATCCAATGAGAATTGGAAGGTCATTAGATAAACCATTCAACAAAATATAGTAGGTGATATTATAAGATATAATACTAAATTAATTACAAGGTTTAACGATGTATTTTCACATAAATAAAGTTACTTTTAAATGATACCATTGAATTTTTTTGAAGAAATATTACTTAAACATTCCAAAGTATCCCATTCCACTTTGAAACATTCAAATAATAATCTCTTATAATATGATGATAATAATGATACTATTTATGTGATATACCAATGGGAATTAAATAAACCACATTCATGTAATGAGTGGTGATCAAGGCATATATTTGAAAAAAGTAAATATGAGACGAGGAATTTTTTTCTACTTTTGAAATTATAGTTCATTGAGAAAATCATCTGTATTGGACATGAAATCAGATTGTAAAGATGTATATTCATGAAAATTAAATTATATTTGAGGAATAAATTTTCTTCTAATAATGTGAAATCATGTAAAAAATAGTTCTTAATAATCTGTAGGAATAAAACATTTTAGATCATTTTAAGGAAAGTATTAAAGAGAATTTTAATATTAAAATGAATTTTTGTTATTTAATATCCAAAAATAATCCAAGATAATTTTTCCTAATAATATTATTGGATTAATAAAAACAATTTAGGATTAAAATAGATTCTGGTGTGCACTTGAAAATAGGTAAGAATGTGAGAAGTTCCATTGAATCCGGTTTTTTAGGGATAAAATATTGAATGATCCTTTTAAAAAATGTAAATACCTATAAAATAATGAAGGATTCTGGTTGGTAAAAATATATATAAGATTAAAATATAATTTACTTGTATTAGATAATAAAAAAATCATTATGGTATGTAGAGAATAAGAGTTACCAACATAAAAATGGAGATTCGGGTAGAAATCCATTAGCACATTGTAATCAATCAGTTCGTATTCCCCAAAACTAATTATCATAAAATGATACAATTAATTAAATGAAAATAAATATATTCATGATATGATATATAAATGGTCAGTATAGATACAACATACACAAGTAATACTAGTGAATAAGGAATATCTCACAAAAATGGAAGTGAGGCTAGAAAACCCCTTCCCTTAAGTCTGATGGTGTTCTTCACTTGATATTAGTGTCATGTATAACCAAATCAAATTCAATAATGAAGATTTCCAGAACCTCTTATTTATGATATTTATTTATTATATCCTTATTAAGTTCATTCATGTCCTTCTTGGGGGGTTTAAGAGGTCCAATTTCATTGTTTGGGAGTGATTTATTTCTTGGTATTCTTGACCAGTTTACTTATATATATGTAAGAAAAAACAAGTAATATGAGAATGGTTGTCCAGATTAGAAGTTGTATTTTATTTGTTAAAATAAATAGGATTTCATGGTTATTAAATTAATTTTAAAATTGTTACTGAAGATGAATCATTATATAAAACATTAATGATATTTTTTTTGGGATAATTGGCTATTTTTTATCACAATAACCTCATTTTAATTTATAAAGTAATATCATGGGTGAAAAAGGATTAAAGAACCTTAACTAAGTTATAATACATATATTATAGTCTTTTACAACAATTAAAATGGTTTTATGACCATAATATAAGATAGTAACAGAAATTGAAAACCCATTGTCTTTGAATGTGATAATTTAACACATATCAGATGGTGTTTTAATTTCTAGTATAAAAGAAGGGAAAAAGGGAGAAGATGATGAATTATTATATTATCACAACAAAATTATAGTAAATATAAGTTACTGGATTTATCATAAAATTTGGATGAAATGAGTCGAGTAATGAAAAAAAATATTTGAAAGTAACATGAGATAAAAGAAACGTTGAGAAATCCCTTATGAAAATTCTGCAGCCTAACGACGTCGCTTAAAAATTCATAAAATATTTTGATGAGGTAAAAGAGGTATCTAATAATTCATAAATAATATTTATATTAAGAGGGATATTGAATTTCATATAGTAACATAATCCAATTGAAAATAAAAGATAATAACATTAAAGGAGTGCCTGAAAAAGAGAGAGATTTTGAGATGAAAAATCTATAACATAACGACAATTGAACATGGTTTTAGAAAAAATTAGAAATAGTGGGGACATGGATCACACATTAATAAAAGGCTCAGAATATATTATAGGGAAATAATAAACTTTAAATAAGCATAATTTATGGAAACTTGAAATACATACCACATAAAATAGAACTTGACTAGAAAAGAGAAGTTGAGAATTCTGATACCTTATAGAGTAACTCCAAAAACATGAATTTGGGGACCTAGGGGGAATGAGGATACATTTGGAGGACTCATAGGGAGGCTAATATACCAAAAAATAATGGATTATTAGTTTATAATGATATAAAATGATGTAATTGGTGGTTATTTGTACTAAAAGACTGGTATTTTTTATTAATTCCAAATGACACCTTGTTAGTGGTTTTTGAGGAACCATGGGCTTTCCCAGGGTATTTTCCCATGGTATTCGAAAATTGTCACACCACATATCATATTTTATTGTAAATAAGTTTACAAGAATTTTATATTAATTATTACATAATTATGATGTCATTAAACATACCGAAAACTCAAAACTATATTTTTACTATTCCTGAAAATTTTAAGTATTTTAGAAAAATCCCCAAAATTAACCCCAACTATATTTCAACGTGTACAATTCAAAAATGAAATCCATTTTTTGAAAATAAATTTCTAAATATTTTTAATGTAATCTTCAAATAAATTCATAATTTATTCTAAATAACAACTATAATACTATAAACCGTTTTATAATATCTTGAGAAACTAATGAATCTCCCAAATAAATATATTAAGAGAATAAGACAATAAAGTAACAATTTAGGATTAAATTTTATGAAAATACATTTCCATTTTATATTATTAAATTAAACTTAAAATATTAATCAAAATATTTATGAAAAACAAAAATATTAATACTTAAACTATGATCATTTTGGACTTATAATTTGTTTGAATTGTACTTATACATTCATGGGTGAAGTTCCTATTTTTTTGTTCTATTTAATAATAATTACTATTCATAAGGTTATGATATTATTCAAAAAAAATTATGTTTTTCTTATCAGATACTAATTATCTTAACGAAAGCAATTGTGTAAGTGAGTTTTTCAAAATTCAAATCATTGAGGTGGAAAGATTATGTTTATAGGATAGGTTATACAAAGTGGTTCTTGTAGATACTTTTTTGACTTATGAATTCAATATTAAATTTTTTTTGGAAAATATTGGGGGTGTTACCTTATTCCCTTATTAAAAAAATTCATCCATGAAATTTGAAATTGAACATCGAAATTTAAAGGTTTATACTTGAAAATTCACATGTTTGGAAACCCATATCTGCAATACGGTTAAAATAACCTCTTAATAAGAGCAAAGGGAAATTAATCAGTTACTAAATAACACACAATATAATTAGAAAACATGGACATGGAAGAATAAAAAAAATATATTTTATAGAAAGTGATAGAGAACATGATCATATGAATGATCGTTACTAAAAAACCATAATCTACAATTATATAAACTGTCATTGATATAATGAAAAAAATGATAACATGACCTCCTTTTTATTTAATACTATTTTCTTAGAGTTGATGAATTATTCCACTTTATTATAGTATCAATATATATTTCTATTTCATAAATGCATTCTTATATTTGGTTTGTTCCTTGAACCATCTGTACTTCATATCTTAGCACAAGTTGCACAATATAGTGACATTAAACCATAATACCACATAAAATGATCAAATTAAACCATTTCACAAATGGTTCAACTATCCTAAATATTATGATATAATACTTTGAATAAATTTCATATCCATCATTTCTAGATCCTTGTTTATGGGGTCCATTGAAAATCCTCATTTTGATTAGAACTCCATTATCTATCCTTCTTAATGCATTCGCTACCTTATTTTCCTTTAATCATAATGAAGTGGCCCTAAATTTTCAAATTCCAAACATGTAAACATATTCATCACGTGTCCTCTTAAAATATGGTAATAACTCAAATTCCAATAAAACCTTATTGGAATCATGCATTCATCCTTACATTTTCTGTTAGATATATTCCTTATATACAAAAATGTTGTAAACTCCATCAATGATAGCATAGACCACTTGTCAACAAGTCAAATATAAGTTCTAATGATGTCATTACTTATCCAAATTAATCATTTCATCACCATTATCTTACTCATTAGAAATATATTAATTGTTATTATTCCTTTAATAATTAGTGTTAAAGAAATATTAACCTTCCACTGAATATCATTTCTTAGAAACATTTATCTTATGGTTTCAAATCCTTAATCAATAAGTATTGCAGTACAGTACTCATATATTCCATACTTTTTGTAACCAATATAATTTTGAATAAATATTAAAATGACATGATTTTTTACTAGGAATATTAATCATTCATATTTATCTGTGGTATCATCATAACTTGATAATTTTCTAGAATCATCATATGGGGTATATTGCATAGACTCTTGGGTCATTGATTCACATAGTGTCCCATATCTGTTCAGACGAAGAATTTTACATTGGAAACCTTTATCTTACCCTTAGAGTCATGAACTTGTTGTCCGTTTTTTCTACACATATAAAAAACAACCATTCCCTTCAAGAATTTACTAGGGTGATTCTTTCCATAGTTATCTCACTTGGTAAAACCCTTCCTTACCTTTTTCCCTTTATCCATATTTTTCGTTACCGTCCTCTTCTTATTTTACATCCCTTCAAATCCATAGAACTCAGATAATTATTTACATATCTGATTAACACATGATATAATTTATTTATACGATTAATATACATGTGAGACTATATTCCTTTGAAAAATGTAGTATGACCATGAGAGATATTATCCTTCTTACTATTTTTATCACATGCATTGGTGATATTCTCATTCCTTTTACTTGGTTGCATTTCTAATCATTTCCATATGCTATATTATCTCATAAAATTATGAACTTTGTATAACTCTAAATATCTAATAACACATATTCTAAATTTATACATCGTAAATCATAGAACCATATTCTAGGGTTAGATTGGAAGAATAAATCCTTCCTAATGGTAATTAAATCTATGCATGCCCTCTAATAGTGTCAAATCATATCCTCAGTAAGGCTCGTTGTTGTATACCAGGTTTCCTTGGGTCTAGCCCAAAACATCTTTTCAGAGTTGTTACTCCAAGTTATATCTATGCCAGAGCCACTTCTACTTAAAGTATATAGGGAAGGATGTATTTTCAAAAAAGATCCACACAATCTATTCTTATCCAAAATACCAGGACATTCTTTATTATTTATCCTCAAAGACTATCTTCAGGGTTTGTTCCCTAATATATGTTTTTTGAATTTTGTTTCCATGTTTTCTTCTAATCTTCCTATAACACCAAATTTAATGCCTTAACCCCAGAATCTACAAGCCATTGTATTATTTTAATACACTGTCAAGATTACAAGGAATCAAATCCCAATGTACTGAGTAGTTTAGTAGTTTTGGAAAACGAAATACATGTATAGTTTCAACATTAAAAATTGAAATGAAATTGAACATATAAGTTTATTTGAGAAAATACACAACTCTATGTTTATCCCTGGAGGACATTCATAATAAACTTCTTCATTTCAAGAGAAAATGAAACATAAGAAGGGGTGATCTCAGATGCTAAGTGAGGGTAAGAAATATAGAAGATGATACGATAAAAATAAACATTAGGCATAGTTAATAACTAAAAATAAAAACCTTTAAAAATAATCTTGAACATAATATGGTAGGAATATTGGTTTACTAAATATTTACATAATAAAACATTATCATCAGTATTCTATTTTTCAAATAATCACATGAACTGTAAATTTATAGCTTCATAATGTGAGAAATGAATATGCAGAACATTCTAAAACATACCATCAAGGCCTCGACCAAGATGCCTAATAATATTAAAGCCTTAGCCAAATACATATCTCCAAATTGGCATGGCTATGGTCAATTCCATATCTATTTTTATCATGAGACCTACTGATGCATGGAGATGCTATAAAGGTCCCCACCAGTCACTTACTATATCCAATGCATTCGTGAAATGAAATAAGTGAACATAATAAGCATATAAATTTATATTGATACTAATAATTGAAATGTAAATAACTTACCCAATCATTTAACATATACACTGATATTTTATAGTAGTTAATGTGAGAATATAAAAATACTTATTTACATTTTGAAAGAAGAGTTCTTTAGGAAAACCATTTGTATTTTCCATGAAATGAGATTGTAATCATGTATATCCATGAAAATAAAACTATAAGAAATGTAAATTATATTTGAAGAAAAAATTATGTCCCACTGATGTGAAATCATGTAAAAAATAGTTATTAATAATCAATAGAAATAAAACACTTGAGAGCATTTTGAGGGATGCATTAAAGAAAATTTTAGAGTGGAAAATAAATTTTCTTCTATTAAATCATGAAATGTTCCAAGATAGGTTTTCATAATAAAAAGATTGGTTTTATAAAAATAATTGTGGCTTAATATCGATTCTCGTGTGAACTTGAATAGGAGTACGAATTCGATAAGATCCCTTGAATTCGGTTTGTTTATCCGGATAAAAGTTTGAATGATTCATTTAAAACATATAAATACACATAAAATTATGAAGGATTTTGGTTGGTAAAACAATATAGATAATTACCAAAAAATATATCTGGAATACATAATAATAAAAATAATTTCATTGAGGTATGTAGAGAATAAGAGTTACCCGAATGAAAATGAAGGTTCTGGTAGAAATCCCTTACAACTTTGTAATCAATCAGTTCATATGCACAAAAATTAATAATATTAAAATCATACATTTAATACCTTAAAAATAAATAGATTCATGGTATGATACATAAATGGGAAGTATAAATACACCATACACAAGTAACAGAAGTGAATAATGAATATCTAACAAAAAATGGATGTGAGGTGAGGAAACCCCTTACCTTAAGTCTGGTGGTGCTCTTCACATGATATTAGTGACCTAGTTAACAAAATGAAATTCATTAAATAATTTTTACATAACATATTAATTGTGAAATTTATTTATTATAGCCTAATTAAATTTATTCAATGCCTTCTTGATGGGTTAATATGTTTAATTTCATTGTTCAGGAGTTATTTCTTCCATGGTATTCATGTCTTGTTTACTTATATACATGTAAGGATAAACATGGAATATGAAAATGGTTTTCCTGAATAGAAGTTCTATTTTTTTGTTAAAATATATAATATTACATCGTTATAAAATTAATTTGGTTATTGGCAGTGAAGACGAATCATTTTATAAAACTTTAATAATAATTGTTTGGGTTAATGGGCTATTTTTTATCATAATAAACTCATTTTAATTTATAAATTATTTCATGTGTGAAAAATTATTCCAGAACCATAAATAATTTATAAGACATATTTTATAGTCTATTTAATCCATCAAATTCGTATCATGACCAGAAATGAAGATAGTAAAAGAAATTGAGAACCCATTGTACTTGAATGTGAGAAATTAACACATCTCGGATTGCATTTTCATTTCTAGTATAAATGAAGGGAAAATGAGAGATGGTGATGAATTATTCTAGTATCTCAAAAAAATTATTGAAAATTTATGTTACTGTATTTATCATAAAATTTCGATGAAATGAGGTGATGAAATAAAAAAATGAATAGAAATGGACTCAAAAAAAAAATTAAATGATGAGAGATCACATAAAAAAATTCTGTAGCCTAACAGCATCACTTAAAAATTTATAAATTTTTTTGATATGGTAAAATGTTTCTATAATAATTATTACATAAAATATAATATAATGGGGATATTTAATTACATATACCAACATAATACAATTGAAAATAAAAGAGAACAACATAAATCAAGTTCTTGAAAAAGGGAGATATTTTGAGATAAAAATTTTACAGCATAACAACTGTTGAAAATGGTTTGTAAAAACCTTACAAAATATTATAGGGATTATACATTCATGAATGACTCATAATATAGTATAGGTAAAGAATAAAATAAAAAAATTACATCGTATAGAATCTTTAAATACATACCACATAAAATAGATCTTTAATGGAAAAGAGAAGTTGAGAATTCCCTTACCCAGTGGAGTAACTCCTAAAACATGAATGTTGGGACCTTGGGGGATTGGAGGATCCTTGGGATTACTCATATGGAGGTAAATTTCTATATATTAGATGATTATGACTTTGGAACTAAATAAAACAAAGTAATGGATGGTTATTTATAGTAAAAGAGAGGGAGTTTTTTTATTAATTTCAATGGACACCTTATTAGTGGTTTTTGTAAAACAATGGGTTTTCCTATGGAATTTTCCTATGGTATTGGACACTTATGAAACCACATATAATATTATAATGTAAAACATTCTAATAGAAATTTATATTAATTATTACATCATTTTGATGTCATTAAACTTACTGAAAACTCAAAACTGTATTTTTCCTTTTCACAAAAAATTCAAGTATTTTAGAAAAATACAAAAAACTAAAACCAACCATTTTTCAATATGTAAAATTAAAAATTGAAACCAATTTTTTGAAAATAAATTTATAAATATTATTATTTAATTTTAAAAAAATCATAATTTATTCAAAAAAATGAACTTTAAAAATTTAACTCATTTTATAACACCTTGAAAATTTAATCAAGCTCCTATAAAATTAAGTTACCACCATAATACAATAATGTAACAATTTATGATAAAATTTTATGAAATTATATTTTCATTTGAAATTATTTAACTAATCATAAAATTTTAATTAAAATATTTATGACATAAAAAATACCAATACTTATACTATGATCATTTTTCACTTATAAGATGTTTTAATTGTTTTTATACATTCATGGGTGAAGTTTATACTTTTTTCTAGTTTAATATTCATTACTATTTGTTACTACTCATAAGGGTATGTAATTATTCAAAAGTTTATGTTTATATTCACCAAAAATTATGTTTGTCTTATCACTCTAAATATCTTATTGAATGCAACAGTATATGCCAGTTTTTAAAAATTAAAATCACAGAAGTGGAAAAAATTATGTTTACTATATAGCTTATTACAAAGTGGTGCTTGTATAGACTTATTGTTTTATGAAATCAATTTTATAATTATTTTTAAAATCTTGGGGTGTTACAATATCCCCTCCTGACAATTATTTCTGCCTCGAAACTAGAAATTGATCTTTAAAAGTTAATGGTTGACACTAGAATATTCTCTTGTGAGAAACCCATATAATGAATACGTTTAAAATAACCACTACATAAGAGGAAAGGTATATGCATCAGTTACTAAAAATACAACACTTTATAGTTCGAAAACATGGTTATGGAAGAATAATCAAACCATAATGTTTTTATGGAAACTAATAGAGAACTTGCTAAGATGAAAAATCATTACCACAAAACCATAAATTGAAGTTATGAAAAAGTTTGTTGATATCATGAGAAATATGATAATAGGACAATATTTTTATTTAAGACTATTTTCCTAGAGTTGGTGAATTATTTCACTCTATATGACTATAAATATAGGACTCTATTTAATAAACACAATCATATCTATTGGTTGTCCCTTGAACTATCTATAGTTCATCTCTTACCACAACTTTCCTCATGTAGTGGCATTAAACTATAAAACCGCATACAATGATCAACTTAATCAATTTCACAAATGGTTTCATATTCCAAAAATCATTATCCAATAATTTACAGTCATTCTCATATCCATCGTTTTTAGATCCATGTATATGGTTTCCTTGGAATATATTATTTTGGTTTAGAACTCCATGATTTATCCTACTCAAAACATCTTCTACATTATTTCTCTTTAATCAACATGAAGCAACCCTAAATTTTCACATTCCAAACTTGTGAATATCTTCATCAGGTGTCCTCTTCAAATATGGTAACAACTCAAATTACTATAAAACCTTATTGGAAACATTAATTCATCATTACACATGCTATTGGATATATTCCTTATATCGAAAAATGTTGTAAACTCCATCAATGATAGGATAAAAAACATTTCAACGAGTCAAAAATTAGTTCTGAGGTAGTCAATACTTATCCAAATTAATCATTTATTCATCATTATCTTCATCGTTATAAATATATTAATGGGTTTCATTCCTTTAATCATGCGTTGTACAAAAAAGTTTGACCTTCCACTGAATATCATTTGTAGAACCATTCAACATGTGGATTCATAATTAATGAAAATGTATTGTAGTAAAATTCTCATATATTCCATAATTCTTATTACTAGTACATTACTGACCAAATATTAAATGAAATTATTCTTGAATAGAAATTTTAATCATTCTACTTCATCTACGACATCATCCTAACTTGATCATTATCTAGAATCATTATTTGTGGTATATTCCTTTGACACATGGGACATTGAATTTCATAGTGTCCCATCTAATTGTTATTGAAGAATTGTACTTTAGAAATTCTTTTATGATGATTTAAATAATGAACTTTGTGTCCTTTTTCTCCAAAATTTTAGTAAACACCCATTCCCTTCATGCATTTACCAGGGTTATTCTTTCCACAGTCATCACATGTGGGAAAACCCATGTATCACTTCTTCCCTTTATCTATATTTTTTTGTCTACCTTCCTATTCTTATTTTACTTCCCTTCAAAGCCATAGGACATAGAAAATTATTTACATATCTTGTTAACACATGATATTATTTCCTCATATGATGAGGATATGTGAGAGACTATATTCCTTTGAAACAATGGATTAATACCATGAGATATGTGATCCTTATTATTGTTTGCATCATGTTCATTGGTGATGTTCACTTTCTTTCTACTTGGCTCCATTTCTAATCAAATACATATTCTATGTTAGCTCATAAAATTATGAACATTCTATAACTCTAAACATTTTATAAAAAAATATCATAAATCAATGAATTGTATATCCTAGAACCATATACATTTGTTACTTTCAAAGAATAAATCATTTCTAATGGTATATAAGAAACAAAATGTGAATTATTATAAGAATATCCCCCAAAGACGGTCAAATTAGGTGTAGAGTAAGGCTCATTGTTTCATACCATTTTACCTCGGGTCAAGACCGAAACACCTTACCAAAGTTTTTTATTTCTAGGTACATCAATTTCATAACCATGTCCGGTTACAGTTTCCAGTTAGGGATATATTTTCTAACAAGATCCACATAATTTATGTCTTACCAAAATACCAGGATTTTCATGTATGTTTATCATCAAAGAATATATTCTTGGTTTGTTCTGTAATATATGTTTTCTAAATATAGTTTCCATGTTTTATACTAAGATACCTTTGATACCAACTGTAACTCCCCAACCCCAAAATCCTAGAGCCAGTGCATTATTTTAAAATATTGGCATGGTTACAAGGAATAAAAAATCAAAGGACCAAGTAGTTTAGTATTTTTCGAAAACTATATACACTCATAGGTCCAACATTACAACATGAAATGAAGTAAAACATATAAGTTTTATTTATAATATCCACAACTCAATTTTTATCCCTGAAGTTAATTCATAATGAACATTCCTATGTCATCAGAAAATGAGACATAAGAAAGGGGTGAGCCCAGATTCTTAGTAAGGGTAAGTAATAAAATGAATTTATCATAAACATAAACATTAGGAAATTTAGATAACTAAAAACACATTACCTTAAAAATAATCATGAACATAATATGGTAGGAATAATAGTTGAGTAAATATTTCTATAATAAAATATAATCATGGGTATTCTGTTAGTCTAATAATCACATAAACCATCAATTTCTATCATTATAATGAAGGAAATGCATATGTCATACATTCTAAAGCATAATATAAAGGCCTCATCAAAGATGTCTAAAAATGATTAATGCCTCTAGAATAACCATTTCTCAGAATGGGAAAGGCCTGACCAAGTCCTTATCGTTTTGTCTCATGAGACCTACTGATGCCTCGAGAGGCTGTAACATGCCCCACCAATCACTTAATAAGTCCAATTATTTCTGCAAATGAAAGGGGCAAACATAATACACACATAAATTCATATTTAAACTAATAAATGAAATTTTAATAACTTCCTCAATCATTTTACATAAAGACAAACCTTTTAGAGTAAAATGCTAAATGGTTTCAAGATAACACATTCATAATCAAACTAATTAAAAAACCTTCAACAACATATTATAGACTATATCATAAGTGATAGACCTCAATGAATTAAAATATTCAACAATGGATATTAACATAAATGAATATAATTTTAAATGATACCATTAGAAAAATTCCTGGGTAATTAATCCTTAAGCATTACAGAGTGTACAATTTCACATTGAAACAATAAAATCATATTGACTTACAATATCATGAGAATAAAGAGACTATTGATATGATATACCAAAGGTAAGTACACACTCCACATTCATGGAATGATTAGTTAACATGGAATATATTTTATAAATGTTAATGTGATATAATAAAAATCCTTTTTACTTTTGAAAGTTTAGTTATTTTGGAAAATAACTTCCATTTTCCAAGAAATCAAATTTTAAACATGTATATCCCAGAAAATAAAAGTTCATGAAATTTAGATTATATTTGAGGCATAAATTAGGTGTCACTGAAGTGAATTCAGGTTAAAAGAGGTCTTAAGAATCATTATAAATAATACATTTTAGAGCATTTTTAAGAAAGTATAAAAGATAATTTTACTGTAGAAAAGCATGTTTTTTATCTTAAATCCAGAAATACTACATGATAATTTTCTAAAATAAAATGAATGTTCTTATAAAAATAATTGTGGAATAAACCATATTCTAGTGTGCACTTGAATACGGGTAAGAATTCGTCATGTTCCCTGGAATCAGGTTTGTTTATTTGGATATAAATTTTAATGACCCTTTTAAAACATGTAAATCACTATAAAATAAAGAAGGATTCTAGTTGGTATAAATATATAGAACATTCAAAAATAATTTAATTTTCATACTTAAGAATAAAAATAATTTCATTGAGGAAAGTAGAGAATAAGAGTTACCCAAATGAATATGGAGGTTCTGGTAGAAATTCATTACCACCTTGTAATAAATCAATTCATCTGTCCAAAAATTAATAATCTTCGAATGAAAAATTGAATACAATGAAAATAAAGAGATTCATGATATGATAAATAAATTGGAAATATAAATACACCATACTAATTAATAGTAGTGAATAAGAAATATCTTACAAAAATTTAAGTGAAGCAAGGAAACACCTTACCATAAGTCCAATGTTGTTCTTTACATGATCATAGTATCCTGGATAACCGAATTAAATTCATTAATTAATATTTCTGAAACAAATTCATTATTTAATTGATTTTTTTATATCCTTATTATGTTCATTCATGGAATTTTTGAGGGGTTTAAGTGGTTCAATTTCATTGTCTGGGAGTGATTTCTTCCTTGGAATTTATGGCCGATTTACTTATACACATGTATAGATAGACATATAATATGAGAATGGTTTCCAAAAATAGAAGTTTTGTTTTATTTGTTAAAATCCAGAAGATTACACGGTTATAAAATTTATTTGGTTATTTGTTGTGAAGATGAATCATTTTTTAAAAACTTTAATGATAATTGTTTGGTTTAATAGGTTTTTTTATCATAATAAACTCATATTAATTTATAAATTAATACCATTTGTGAAAAAATATTCCAAAACATTAAATAAGTTATAATACACATAATATAGTCATAATCAACCATCAAAATTGTTCCATGTCCACAATTGAAGATAGTAATTGAAATTTAAAACCCATTGTCTATGAATGTGATAAATTAACACATATCAGATTGTGTTTTCATTTCTAGTATAAAAGAAGGAGAAATGAGAGATGATAATGAGTTATTCCATTATCAAAACCAAATTACCTTACCTGTAATGTACTAGAGATTTCATAACATTTGGATGAAGGTAGGTTAGTAATGATTAAAATTAACATAAAGGAACTCAAAATAAAAACAAATTTTGAAATCCCTCACGAAAATTCGGCAGCCTAACAATGTCTGTTAAAAATTCATTAAATATTTTTATGATATAAAAGGAGAAACTAATCCTTTTTACATAACATTAAAGGTAATGGTGATATATAATGACATATCCCAACAGTTTCCAATTGAAAATAAAATAGAATAACATAAAAATATTTCTTGATGAAGAGATAGATTTTGAAGTGAAAATTCTGCAGCATAATGGATGTTGAAAAAGGTTTTAGAAAACCTTAAAAAAATATGGGGCATGGGTCAACCATTAATAAAATAATCATAATATAATATAGGGGGATAATAAAATATGAATAAGAACATGTTATGGAATCTTCAAATACATAACACATAAACTAGAACTTTAATGGATAATATAAGTTGAGAATCCACTTACCTTTTAGAGTAACTCATAAAACAAGAATATTGGGACCTTATGGGATTTAGGAGACCTTAGGAGGACTCCTAGGGAGGTAAACCCACCAAATATTCGATAATTATGATTTTGGAATGAAATAAAATGAACGAATGGTTGAGTATTTAATGTATAAAAGAGGGATTTTTTTTAATTTCAAAGGACGCCTCATTAGTGGTTTTTCCAAAACCAAGAGCTTTCCCATGGTAATTTCCCATGGTGTTGGCCACATGGGACACCTCATATCATATTTTATTTTAAAAATGTTTACTAGAATTTAATATTAATTATTACATCATTATGAAGTCATTAAACATATCGATAACTTAGAAGAGTATTTTTACTATTCACAAAAATTCAAATATAGTAGAAAAATCAAAACAATTCACCCCAACCATTTTTTGAATTATAGAATTAAAAAATGAAATCCATTTTTTTAAAATAATTTTTTAAGTCTTTTTTATTTAATTTTTAATTGAAATCATAACTTTTCTAATAAATATACATTAAAAATATAATTCATTTTATAACACCTTAAAAAAATAATCATGCTCCCCTAAAATTATATTGTAACCATAAAGAAATAAACTAAAAATTTATGATTAAATTTAATGAAAATACCTTTATATTTTAAATTATTAAATTAATCATAAAATTATAATTAAAATATTTATAACATACCAAAATACCAATAATTATACAATGATCATTTTTCACTTATAAGATGCCTGAATTGTATTTATACATTCATGGGTCAAGTTTCTATTTTTTGTTCGATTTACTATTCATTACTATTCATAACGGTATGGTACTATTCCACAAAAATAATTTTCTCCCTTATGAGAATCTAAATATCTTACTGAATGCAATCATGTATGTCTATTTGGTGAAATTAAAATCACAAAGGTTGAATAATTATGTTTACTGGATAGGTTATAAAAAAGGGGTTCTTGTTGAGACATAATGTTTTATGCATTCAATAATGAATTTATTTTCAAAATCTGGTGGGGTAACATTATCCCATCCATAAAGAAATTTTTTCCTCGAAATTTGAAATTGAACATTGAAAGATAATGGTTGATACTTGAAAATTCACTTGTGGGAAACCTATATCAGGAATACAGTTAAAATAACCTTTTAATAAGTGGAAACAGAATGCATTAGGTTCAAAAAAACAACACATTGAAAATGGACAACATGGTCATGGAATAATAATCAAACCACTATGTTTTTATGTAAACTGATAGAGAACATCCTCAGACATAAGATCATTACCACGAAACCCTAAACTATAGTTATGAACAACTTAATTGATATCATGAAAAAAATGATAATATGGATACATTTTTATTTAAGACACTTTTACTAGAGTTTTATAATTATTCCACACTATAAGATTATAAATATATGTTTCTATTTAATAAACATGATCTTATTCTTTTTTATTCCTTAAACTATCAATACTTCATCTCTTAGTACAAGTTGTATTATGTAGTGACATTAAACTATAAAACCTCATACAATGTTCAACATAAAACATTCCCAAAATGGTTTAACTTTCCAAAAGATCATGATCCAATACTTTAGAATCATTATCATATCCATACTTTATATATCCATTTATATGGGGTCCTTGGGAAATCCTCAATTTTTTAGAACTCCATGATCTATCATGCTCAATTCATCAGTTACATTACTTGCATTTAAACAACATGAATCTGCCCAAAATATTTACATTACAAACAAGTGAATATCTTCACCATGAGTCCCCAAGAAGCAAGGTAATAACTAAAATTACCATTAAACATTTTTGAAAACATGAAATCATCCTAACACATGCTTTTGTATATATTCCTTATATCCAATATGGTTGTAAACTCCATCAATGAGAGCATAGGTCACTTTTCAAAAAGTCAAAAATCAGTTTTGAGGTATTTAGAACATATCCAAATTAATCGTTTCATCATTTTTATCATAATCATTAGAAATATATTAATGGTTATCCTTCCTTTAATCACGTGTTTTCACAAAATTATAACATTCCACAAAATATATATTTTTTTGTATCATTCAACTTATGGATTCAAATCCTTAATGAAAAATTATTGCATTAGAATCCTAAAATATTCAATAATTATTATAACTAGTACATTGAGGACAAAATTTTCAAATGACATGATTCTTGACTGGGCATGTTAATAATTCTACTTCATCTACAGCAACATCATAACTTGATCATTATCCGGAATCATCATTTGGGGTATATTCCATTGACACTTGGGATATTGATTCGCTTTGTGTCCCATCTCCTTGTAGTTGAAACATTGTACATAGATAACCTTTTTTAACCTTTTAATCATGAACTTGATGTCCTTTTTCTCCATACATTTAACAAAAAACCATTCTCTCCAAGAATTTACCAGGGTGATACTTTCCATAGTTATCAAATGTGGGAGAACCCTTCTTTTTATTCTTCCTTTTATCGATTTTTTTTCACTACCATCCTATTCTTCTTTTTCTTCCCATTAAAGCCATTGGACTGAGAGAATTATTTACATACCTTGTTAACACATGATATTATTTCCTCATCTGATGATGATAAATGATAGACTATCTTCAATTGAAACAATTTCTTAAGACTAAGAGCGATACGATCTTTCTTACTACTTTCATCATGTGGATTGGTGATTTTCTCAATCCTTCTTCTTAGAATCATTCCTAATCAATTCCATATGTTATATTACATCATAAAATTATGAACTTTCTATTACCCTAAACATGGTATTGAAAATATCATAAATTTAGGAATCGTAAATCCTAAAACCATATACATTGGTTACATTAGAAGAATAAATCCTTCATAATGGTTTGTTGGAAAAAAAATATAAATTATCTTAAGCATATCCCCCATGAATGTCAAACCAAGTGAAATGTAGGGCATGTTGTTATATACCAGGATACCTAAGGTCAATCCCAAAACACATTGTTGGAGTTGTTAATCTTAGGTGAATATGTTCTAGAACCACATCCAATTGTAGTATCTAGGCATAGATGCATTTTCTAGAATGATCTCCTTAATCTATTTCTTACCAAAATACCGAGATATTCTTACATGTTTATCCTCAAAGACTATCTCTCGGGGTTTTTCCCCTAATCAATGTTTTATAAATCTGGTTTCAATTTTTCTACTAAAATTCTTCAGATACCTTGTTTAACACCCCGATAACAAAAGACCAGATCCAGTGAATTATTTTAATATATTGGCATGATTAAATGGAATAAAATGCCAATGGACTGAGTACTTTTGTAGTTTGGGAAAACCAGATACATACATAGGTTGAACATTATAACATGAAATGATATAAAATATATATGTTTTTGTGGGAATATCCACAACTCTATGTTTATCCCTGTAGGTCATTCATATTAAACTTCTTCATGTTCTGAGAATATAAAACATAATAAAGAGATGAGATCATATGATCAGTAAGTTTAAGAGATACAAAGAAGGATATCATAATTTTAAACATTAGTCAAAATGAATAACTCGAAACCCATTCCATTAAAAATAATAATGAACATGATATGGGAGGCATATGAGTTATGTAAATATTTCCATAAAACAAAATATTCACGGGTATTATATTAATTGAATAATGTCATGAACTATAAATTTAAAGATTCATAATGATGTAAATGCATAGGAATGTCATTCTGAAACAAACCATCGAGGCCTCTACCAAGGTGTCTAAAAAAAATTAAGGCCTTGTCCACAACCATATCTCAAAATGGGAAATGCCTCAGCCAAGTCCATATATATTTGTATCATTAGAAATTACGATGCATAGAGAGGCTATAACAAGACCCACCCATCACATACAATGTCTAATGAATTCCTCATATGCAATGGGTGATCACAATAAACATATACGTTCACATTGAAACTAACATTTGAAATCTAAATAACTTCACCAATCATTTAACATAAACACTTACCATTCAAAATAAAATGGGGAATGGTATCAAGATAGAACAACCAATATCAGAATTATCAGTAACCCTTAAAAATATATATTATATTATATCATAAGGTATAAACCTTAATGAATTAAAATATTCATTAAGGGATGTTGACATAGATAAAGTTACTTTTAAATGAGACCATTGAAATAGTCTTGAGGAAATAATCCTTAGATATTCCAAAGTGTTCCATTCCCTCTTGAAATATTCAAATCATAATCCCTTAGAAAATAATTATAATAAATATACTATTGATATTATATACCAAAGGGAATTACATACACCCCCTCTATGGAATGAGTGGTTAACAAGTCTTATATTTCATAAACGATAATTTGAGACAAGAAAAATCCTTTTTAATTGTGAAAGAAGAGTTTTTTTGGAAAATAATTTGTATTTTATATTAAAGAATATTATAAACATATATATCTAAGAAAATAATTGTCAAGTATATTGAAATTATATTTGAGGATTAAATTATGTCCCACATAAATGAAATCATGTAAATAATATTTCTTAATAATCTTTTGAAATGAAAATTTTCAGAGAATTTTAAGGAAAGTAATAAAGATAATTTTAAGGTGGAAAAGAATGTTTGTTCCCTTAAATCCATAAATGATCCAAGATCATTTTTTCATAAAAATATGTGGTTTTATAAAAATAAGGTTATTTTAAAATCTATTTTTTTGTTCAAATTAAAATGTGTAAGAATTCAAAAATTTTCTTCGAATTGGATTTGTTTTTCGGGATAAAATTTTGAATAATCCTTTTATAACCTGAAAATACCCATAAAATAAAGATTGATTACTATTGATAATATATATAGAACATAAAAATAGAATAAATGTGGAATGAATAAGAATAAAAATAATTTCATTGTGGTAAGTAGAGAATGTGATTAACCCAAATGAAAATGGAGGTTTGTGTAGAAATAACATACCACTTTGTAACCAATCAGTTTGTATGCCCTAAAATTAATAATATTCGAATGATACATTTAATAAAAAGAAAATAAATTTATTCATGATAAGATACATAAATGGTAATTATACATACAACATATACTAGTAATAGTTGTTAATAAGGAATATCTCAAAAAAAAAAGGAATTGAGGCGAGTAAAGCCCATAACATAAGTCCAACGGTGTTCTTCACATGATTTTAGTGTCTAGAATGACCAAATTATATTCATTAATTAATATTTAAAAAACATCCTATTTAGGTAATTGATTTATTATAGACTTATTAACCACATTCATTTCTTCATTTATGGTTTTAATAGGTTAAATTTTAGTTTTTTGTATGTGATTTCCCTCTTGGTATTCATGAGAGGTTTACATATATTCATGTAAGGATAAAAATGTAATATGAAAATGGTTATCTAGAATAGAAGCTGTATTTTATTTTCAAAAATCCATAAAATTACATGCTTATAAAATTCATATGGTGATTGGGAGTGAAGATGAACCATTTTATAAAACCTAAATGATAATTGTTTCGGTTAATTGGTTTTTTTTATCACAATGAACTCATTTATGCTTATAAATTAATATTATATGTGAAAAGAGACTAAAGAACCATAAATATGTTATAATAGATATATTATAGTCTATTTAAACCATATAAATGGTTTCATGACCATAATTTAAGACAATAACAGAAATTGCAGACCCATCGTCCTTGAATGGGATACGTTAACACATCTCAGATAGTTTTTTCATTTCTAGTATAAATGAAGGGGAAATTAGAGATGATGATTAATTATTGCATTATCACAAAAAAATTGTACATTTATGGTACTAGAGATATCATGACATCTGGATGAAAGGATGTAAGGAAACAAGAAAATTAATAGAAAGTAACTAGAAATCAATGAAGTGTTGAGAAATCCCTTATGAAAATACAGGAGGCTGACGACATTGTAAAAAAGATCCTAAAATATTTTGATGAGAGATAAGGGGTCCCAAATAATTATTTAATAATATGTAAAGTAAAGGGATATTTAATTACATATCCCTACATAATATAATTGAAAATAAAATATAATAATATAAAAAGAGTCCATTAAAAGGAGATAGATTTTGAGATGAAAATTCTATAGTAGAATGGCAATTGAACTTGTTTTTGGAAAACATTAAAAAGAGTGGGGAAAGGGGTAAACATTAATAAAATAAAAATAATAGAGTATGGGGGAATAATAAATTGTAAATAAAAACATGATATGTAGACATGAAATACATACCACAGAAATGAGATCTTGAATGGAAAGGAGAAGTTGGGAATTCCCTTATCTTATAAAGTAACTCCTAAAACTTGAAGGTTGGGACTTTGTGGGCTTGAGGACACCTTTGGAGGACTCATATTGAGGTAAAAATACTAGATATTTTAGGATTATGGGTTTGTAATAAATGAAACTGAAGGAATGGGTTGGTATTTATAGTTAAAGGGAGGGAGTTTTTTTATTAATTTCAATGGACACCTCATTAGAGGTTTTTGACACCCCATATGATTTCCCTTAGTATTTTCACATGGTGTTAAAAAATTAGGACAAATATTATCATATTATAATGTACATAGGTACAATAGAATTTTATATTAATTATTACATCATTATGATGTCAATAAACATACTGAAAACTAAAAACTATATTTTTACTATTCATGAAAAATTTATGTATTTTTGAAAAATCTCAAAAATTGACCCCAACCATTTTATGAAGTGTATAATTAGAAATTGAAATACATTTTTTGAAAATAGTTTTCTAAATATTTTTATTTAATTTTTATGTATAATTATAATTTATTCCAAAAAGTAACTTTAAAAGTATAACTCTTTTTATTACACCTTAATAAATTAATCAATCACCAATAAAATTATTTTATAACAATAATACCATAATGTAACAATTTATGATTAAATTTTATTAAAAATAATTTCTTTTTGGAAATATTTAATTAGTCATAAAATTGGAATTAAAATTTTTATAACATACAAAAATACAAATACAAATACAATGATTGTATTCTCACTTATAAGATGTTTAATTATATGTATAAATTAATAGGTGATGTATTTTTTTAAATTTACTATTAACCACTATTCATAATGGTATGTTACTACTGAGAAGGGTATGTTTCTATTCACAACATATTATGTTTTACTTATTAGACACTAATTATATTACGGAATGAAACCGTGTATGTCAGTTTTTTTAAATTCAAATCACAGAGGTGGAAAGATTATGTTTACTGGATATGTTATAACAAAGTGGTTCTTTTAGAGACTTAGTGTTTTAGGTATTCAATATTAAATTTACTTGAAAAATCTTCGGGTGTTACATTATCCATTCTTTACAAAAATCATGCCCTCGAATTTTGAAATGGGACTTCAAAAGTTAATGGTTGATACGTAAAAGTTCTCTTATGGGAAACCCATATCAAGAATAAAATTAAAACAACCTCTTAACAAGAGGAAAGGGAAGTGCATTGGTAAGTTAAAAAACAACACATTATATTTTGGAAACATGGTCATGGAATAATGATCAGACCTTCTATTTTTTAATGAAACTGAAAGAGGAATTGTTTAGATGAATAAACATTACCACAAAACCTTAAACTATAGTTATGAAAATTATCATTGATATCATGAAAAAATGATAATAGGGGAAAAAATGTAAGACTACTTTCCTGGATTTGATGAATTATTTCACTCTATAAGAGTATAAATATACAGGTCTATTTCTTAAATACAACTTTATCCTTTTTTGGTGCCTTTAACTATTTATACATCTTTTCTTTACAAAATTTTCCTCATGTAGTGACATTAAACTCTAAAACCCCATACAATGATCAACACAATCCATTTCAAAAATGGTTTAACATTCCAAAAGATCATGATCTAATACTTTAGATTTAGTACCATGTCCATCCTTAATAGAAACATGTATATGGGGACCTTATAAAATCTTCATTTTTTAGAAATCCATAATCTATCCTACTCAATGCATTATCTACCATATTTTCATTTAATAAACATGAAGTATCCATAAATTTTTACTATCAAAACATGTGAATATCTTCTTAATGTGTCTTCTTAAAATATGGTAATTACTCAAATTACCATAAAACATTATTGGTAACATGCATTCATCCTTACACATGCTATTGGATATATTCCTTATATCAAAAAATGTTGTAAAATCCATCAATGATATCATATAATACTTGTCGACAATTCAAAAATAAGTTTTGAAGTAGTGATTACTTATCTAAATGAATCATTTCTTCATCATTATCTTAATCATTTGAATTATATAAACGGTTTTCCATCCATTAATCATTAGTTTTCTAAAAAATTTAACTTTCCACTGAATATCTTTTCTTGGTGCCATTCAACTTATGGACTCAAATACTCGATGAAATAGTATTGCAGTACATTCCTCATATATTCTATAATTCTTATTACCAGTACATTGCTGACCAAATAAAAAAATGATATGATTCTTGACTAGGAATATTAATCATTTTACTTCATCTGTGGATACATCATAATTTTATCATTATCTAGAATCATCATTTGGGGTATATTACTTTGATTATTTGGAAATAGATTCTCATTGTGTCCCATCCCTTGTAGTAGAAGCATTGTACATTGGAAAACTTTTTCTTAACCTTAAAATAATGAACTTGGTGTCCTTTTTTCTCCACACATATAATAAACACCCATTCCCAACATTAATTTTACAGGGTTATTATTTCCATAGTTATCACATGTGGGAAAACCCTTCTTTACCTTTTTCCATTTATCTATATTTTTTATTACCAACCTCTTATTCTTTTACTTCCCTTCAAATACATAGGACTCAGAGATTTATTGACATACATTGTTAACACATGATACTATTTCCTCATATGATAAGTTTCCATGGGAGACAATCTTCCTTTGAAATGATGGCTTAAGACCATGAGAGATATGATCCTTCTTAATATTTGAATCACGTGCATTGGTGATGTTTTCATTCCTTCTGATTGGATCCTTTATAATAAATTCCATATGCTATATTAGGTCTTTAAATTATGAAGTTTCTATAACTCTAAATATGGTATAGTAGATATCATTAAATTATGCATTGTAAATCCTAGAGCCATATACGTTGGTTACTTTAGAAGAATAAATCCATTATAATGATATGTATGAAAAAAGTGAATTATCCTAAGAATATAACCATAGAGTGTCAAACAAGTGTGTGGTAAGGCTGGTTTTCATATACCAGGTTACCTTAGGTCAAGCCCGAAACACCTATTTGGAGTTGTTACTCATAGGTACATTTCTGATAGAACCCCACCCACTCTTAGTATCCGGACAGGGATGTGTTTTTTAGAAATACCCACATAATTATTTCCTTACAATAATAATAGGATGATATTGTATATTTATTCTCAATAACTATATTCATGGTTTGTTACCTAATCTATGTTTTCTAAGTACAGTTTCCAATTTTTCTACTAAACTTCCTCTGACACCAACTATTATGCCCTGACCATATAATACCCAAGATAGTGAATTATTTCAAAACTTTAGCTTGATTACAAGGAATAATATCTCAAAAAAATGAACTTTTTTTTGAAAAACCAGATACATACATAGGTTCAAAATTACAACTTGAAATAATATACGAAATATAAGTTTCATTGGGGATATCCACAACTCTATGTATATCCCAAGAGGTTATTCACAACAAACTTCTTCATGTCCTAAGAAAATGAAAGATAAGAAAGGGGAGAGATTAGATTATCATTAAGTGTAATTAATATAGATAAAGCCATCACAAACATAAACATTAGGCATGGTGAATAACTAATAACCCTTTCCATTAAATATACACCTGAAAATAATATGGCCGGAATATGGGTTGAGTAAATATTTCCATAATAAAACATAATAATTGGTATTTTATTAGTCAAATAATCCCATGAAATATCAAATTATAGTTTCATAATGATGAAAATGCATATTTCAGACATTTTGAAACATAACATCATGGCCTCGACCAAGACATCAAAAAATGATTAAGGCCACCACGAAAAACGTATCTCAAAATGGGCAAGGCCTTAAACAACTCTATATCTATTTGTCTCATGAGACATATCGATGCATCGAGAGGATATAACGGGCCTCAACCATTACTTACTAAGTTCAATGAATTATTCATAGGAATGTGGTGAACATAATAAAAATATATATTCATATTGAGACTGTCAATTTAAATATAAGTAACTTCCACAATCATTTAACATAAACACTAACCATTAAGAGTAAAACGGGGAATGTTATCAAGAAAGCACATCCATAGTAAAAATAATCAAAAACCCTTCTACAAAATATTGTAGATTATATAATAAGAGAGATATCTCAATAAATTACATGATTAAACAAGGGATATTAACATATATTAAGTTTCATTTAAAAGAGACCATTGAAAAATTCTTGAGGAAATAATCCTTAAACATTCCAAAGTGCTTCATTCCACCTTGAAACATTCAAACCATAATCCCTTAGAATATAATAAGAATAAGGAGACTATTGATATGATATACCAAAGGGAATTACATACACCACATTCCAAGAATTAGTGGTGAACAAGGTATATATATTATAAAAGTTAATATGAGATGAGAAAAATATTTTTTTTACTTTTTAAAGAATAGTTATTTTGGAAAATAATTTGTATTTTGCATGAAATCAGATTGTAAAATTTTATATCACATAAAATTAAAGTTCAAGACATTGAAAGTATATTTGTGGCATAAAATACTTCCCACTGAAGTGAAATCATGTAAAAAATAGTTCTGAAGAATCCTTTTAAATAAGACATTTTAGAGCATTTTATGGAAAGTAATAAACTGAATTTTAATGTGAAAAAAACGTTTGTTATATTAAATTGGGAAATTATAATAGATATTTTTTCAAAAAAATGACTTGTTTTATAAAAATAATGGTGGATTAAAACATATTCTAGTGCTCACTTGAAAACATGAAAGAATTCAAGATGTTCTCTTGAATCAGATTCGTTTATCAAGATAAAATTTGGAATCATCCTTTTAAAAATGTAAATCACCATAAAATAATGAAGGATTATGGTTGATGAAAATATATAGAACATTTAAACAGAATTTATGTGGATTTAATAATAATTAATATAATTTCATTGAGGTATGTAGAGAATAAGATTAAACTAAATGAAAATTTTGGTTTGGGTAGAAATCCCTTACCACTTGGTAATCAATCAGTTCTTATGCCCCAAAACTAATAATCCTAAAATGATAAAATTAATGACATAAAAATAAATATCATAATGATATGATAAATCAATTATCAGTATACATACACCATACACATGTAATATTATGGAATAAAAATTATCTCACAAAAATGGAAGTGAGGTGAGGAAACCCCTTACCTTAAGTATGATGGTGTTCTTCACTTGATATTAGTGTCCTAGATAACCAAATTAAAGTAGTTAATTAATACTTAAAAATCCTACTATTAATGTAATTTATTTATAATGTCCTTATTATGTTCATTCATTCCCTTCTTGATGGGTTTAAGAGGTTCGATTTCATTGTTTGGGAGTTATTTCTTCCTGGGCATTCTTGACCGATTTACCTATATACATATAAGGATCAACATGTAATATGTGAATCATTGTCTAGAAGAAAAGATGAATTTTATTTTTTAAAATATATAATATTACATGGTTATAAAATTCATTTGTTTATTAGGAGTGAAGGTGAATCATTATATAAAACGTTGATGATAATTGTTGGGGCTAATTGTATTTTTTGTATCACAATGAAATCGTTTTAATTTAAAAATTAATACCATGTGTGAAAATGATTCTAGAACATTAAATAATTTATAATAAAGATATTATAGAATGGTTCAACCATCTAAATGTTTTCATGGAAATAATTTAATACAATAATAGATATTTATAACCCATCATCCATGAATGTGACAAATTAACACATCTCGGATGATGTCTTAATTTCTAATATATAATATGGGGAAATGAGAGATGATGATGAATTATTATATTATAAAAAAACAATTATAGTATATATATGGTGTTGGAGGTATCATAAAATTTGGATGAATGGAGTTTAGGAAAGAAATAAAATGAATAGAAAGGAAATAATGAAAATAAAATTTGAGAAATCCCTTATGAAAATTTGATTGGCTAACGATGTAGCTTAAAAATTCATAAAAAATTGTGAGGAGATAAAATGGTAATATAATCATTAATAAATAATATTGAATAAGGGGGATATTAAATGTCATTTAAAAACATAATCCAATTTAATATAAAACTTAATAACATAAAAGTATTTCTTGACAAAAAGAGAGATTTTGAGACGAAAATTCTGCATCATAACGACTATTGAACATGGTTTCCAAAAACATTAAAAATAGAGGGGTCAGGGGTAACAAATTAATAAAAGACTACTAATATTGTATATGTACATAATATAATTTAAATAATAAAATGTTATGGAATCTTTAAACACATACCACATAAATGAGAACTATAATGGAAAAGAGAAGTTGAGTTTCCCTTACCTTGTAGAGTAACTCCAACAACATGAACGTTGGGACCATGAGGTATTAATGACACATTTGGAGGACTCCTAGAGAGGTAAAACTACATGATATAAAATTATGATGAATTTTTAATGAATTAACTTGAAGGAATGGGTGGGTATTTATAGTAAAAGTGAAGGAATGTTTTATTAGTTTCAAAGGACACCCCATTAGTGGTTTTTGTAAAACCATGGACTTGCCCATGGTATTTTCCCATGGTATTGGAAACATGGGAAAATTCATATAATATTTTAACGTAAAAAATTCTACCCGGATTTTACAAAAATTATCAGATCATTATGATGTCATTAAACATACTGAAAAATTAAAACAGTATTTTTACTATTCATGAAAAATTCAATTATTTTAGAAAAATACAAAAATTCACCAAAACCATTTTTTGACATGTAGAATTAAAAAATTAAACCCATTTTTTAAAAATAATTTTCTAAATAATTTTTAAATTAATTTTTAAATAAAATAATAATTTATTCCAAAAAACAACATTAAAATAATTACTCATTTTATAACACCTTGAGAAATTATTCAAGCTCGCATAAAATTATCTCATAACCATAAGACAATAAAGAACAATTTATGATTAAATTTTATGTAAATACATTTCCATTTTAAATTATTAAATTAATTATAAAATTTTAATTATAATATTTATGACACATCTAACTACCAATACTTATATTATGATCGTTTTTCAGTTATAAGATTATTGAATTGTATTTATACATTCATGGGTGCTGTTTTTATTTTTTGTCTTATTTTATATTAATTAATATTAATAACTATTAATAAGGTAATGTTACGCTTCAGAAGGGTATGTTAATATTCACAAAAAATAATGCTTTTTATCAGACTCAAAATATCATACAGAACGCAAGTGTGTATATCAGTTTTATGAAATTCAAATCAGAGAGGTGGAAAATTTATGTTTACTGGATAGGTTATAACAAAGTGGTGTTGGTAGATACTTAGTGTTTCATGCATTAAATATTAAATTTATTTGAAAAATCATGGGGTGTTATAAAACCTATGGGATAAATCTATAAGTAATGCATATTTTAATTCTGCATATCATCATTTTCCATATATAAAATAAACTATGTTTTTGTAATGAAAAAAATTAAAGACATATAATTGAATCATTTTTATTAGATACAAAATATACAATTTTTTTAAATTAAACACATAAAAATATTATCAATATAAAAATATTGATTATTTATACAATAAAAATCATTTATGATTCAACCATAGAGTTTATAAATCATTGATTATTTAGAAATGAAAATATAATCATATAGTTACATAAAATTTATATTAAAATATATTTTCTATCAAATATATAAAAATATAAGGATTCAATGATAAATTTTATTTGAATTTCAATAAATAGGAATTATTTTATTAATAATTATTATTTATCAACTATTAATAGAAGTAAATCATTCAAAATTAATATTAATGAAAGAATATAAAGTGACGATTCCCCATGTTTTGAATCCTAAAAAAATATTATATTTATTAATTCTACTTAATTTAAAAATATTTAAATTCTATATCTACATATAAACTAAATTCATCAAGTAATTCTTACTTTATTATTCTTTATTTTTACTACTATTTCGTTGTTATATCTATAAAAATGAACATAAAAACATTTCATGTAAAGACTAGTCATTTTATTATTGTTTTTATAAAAATAACTTTTCATATGTTATTCAGACCATAATTAGAGAATTAGTTGGATATATTTTCAAAAATAGCAACAAATACTTGTTATAAAAAATTATATATATTTGGGATATATAAAAATTTGTTTCAATTGATTAAATAATTTATAGAGTAATAATATGGTTATGTGTTTTTAGGAATAGAGGGTTCAAAAATAAACTTAATATCAATTTAGATTCTTATATAAATATATGTGGTTTGGTGCACACAAGGTAACAACCAGTATAGAATCATCAGACTAAGAAATGAAAAATCAACAATTTGAACGAAAATATATTTATTTAAATATTGAATGTGGTTGATATTAATATAACAGAATGTTAATTACTAGAACGAGAACTATAAAAAGAGAAATTTATTCAAAAAAAGTTAATTTTAATAATTAACCTATTAATTTCAATATATCATCATATTTATTTACATATATAAATAGTATTATTTCAATGAAAACACATGTGCTTCAAAAAATCATCATATAGAGTTGATTTTTTTAATAATACTCTAGGTATATAAACTATAAATTAATTTTTTTGAAAAATATCATCTTCATTATAAACAAAATTCAAGATGAGATTTATTAGTGTTAGATTGGGTGATATTTTTTCTTGATATTAAAAAACTCAAAATGTATGAGAATTTTTCAATCATTTTAAAAATTAAAATCAATATTTTTCCAATGAAATTGTTATGGTGTCATAAAACACATGTGATTTACTTTTTCAACTATCATGACTGAGTTTCATGATATTTGGTGGTGCATTTATGTAAAAATACATTTAGTGAAATATTATAAATTCAGTAAGTATACGAATTTTTTGTTGTCTTTATCAAATAAAAATTAGCTGAGATAAAATAATAAATCATATATTAACAAAATAATATGAATTTTTAATTTAGGGACAATAGTTTCCTTTAACCAATGTATAAAAAAATTACACATGTGAATTAATGAATAAGTGATACAAACATATAATCAGAAAGTTAGGATAACTTTTGGGATTAACACAATGAAAGGCGGGAGAGGGCCTGAATCATCATGGGATGGATTTTTATCACTATAAACTTTTATCCACATTTTTACCTCCATCACTTAATCCATGAAATATTTTCTTACTGTCTACACATTTAGCTAACAGTAATTCACATACAAAAGTGATGCACAATGGACATTAGCTTTTCTTAATGAGGTTTAACTCAAAAATTGATGACTACATCACCATTGTACAGTGGTTATTATCCTAAAAAAACACTACATCCTTATTAATATCAAATAATTCCAACGAAATTATATGATTTATAACATGTTCTCCTGGAACCAACCATGTATTATGTGAGATTAAAATTTGATGGAAAAAATGTGGGATGTTGACCCTCCCCTTATGAAGTGATAAACAGTGTTGTAGAAGTCTTCTTCTATATACTCCAATTAAGCTAATACACTTCCTCATAATGCCTAAATATAATAAATTCCTTTAATACATAAATAAAATAAAATTTCATAGATGTGTAGCTATTTAATAGGATTCCTCTTTTATTCACCAGTCACATTGATATTAATATATCATAAAATAATAATCATAGTAATGTTTCTTTATCCAATAAATAATAAAATGAGTAAATATTGTCCATAGTCTTCTTCTCCTTGTGATGTTCAACGCACCATAAAAAATATGAATCCCAATGTTGGATTCTCAATTATGCAAGTACAGTATGTATCCTGCATTGAACAATCAACTAAACTATTCTTGATGCATTAATGATGCTCGGTTTGAGGTTCTTAATATTTTAAACCCTATAAAATATATGATAATATTAACATTATTTCATGTGATAATATATATTTTTTGTTTTGTTCAATATGTGCATATGGGTTTTATGAACCTCTTACTATATAAATTCACTATCGTTCTCTCATAAGATATAATTTAATACTTTGTATCATAATACTTTCACATAAATATATTGTAGAAGTTATTATATATAAGAGAATGGTGGATTCATGATATGCACTTTTTCCTATCTGTGTAATAGGTAATATGCACTTTAGCAACATTCTTTTTCATTATTGTGTTACAAGATACACAGAATAATAATTCGTCTTCCTCTTCAAGGAACTACAAGTTTGATATTCTATCCTTCATGAAACTGAATTACTCGTGGGTCTTTACCTTTGTGAAGGACTATGATCATGTGGATCCTTCTTGTACTTATTTTATATTCTCACAACTTTAATTTCGTGGGATCTCAATCTTCAACGTTGTGGTAGACTACACTTCATTGAAATTCAATTCAATATTTTATACAATTAAATACCTAGAAAATGTATATCTTCTTCACATAAACCTTTAATGTTCTTTTAAATCAAGAAAGTGCACACAATATTGTTTCACACAATATGTGTGTGGTATATTCCTTGTTCATGAATCCCAGTGGCTCGCAAGATCATTCCACAAAAAATCTAGAGTGTCGCATGGTCCTTCTTCACAAAAGAAAATATATGAAACATTCTTCACATTAGTGGATATTCAAATACTAATTTTTTTCCCATTTTTATTTAAAAATTGAGCTCTCAAGAATTTCTAGAAACATAAACCCATATCAGTAAAACCTTATTTATATATGAGGTTCACATCCTTTGATCCATGAATTCACCAAATTCAATTCAATTTTTATATTCTGCCCAAAAATAATGGTGAGTCATCAGTGATTTTATATCACTAAATATATTAGTATATTATAATTCACATGGCATAATTTTTATATCTCAAAGATATTGAGAATCAAGGTATCATCACATATCTCATCTTCTTCTCCCTTCTCGATATAATTCACGTTCCTGTGATAATAATTACACGAGTCATCATGTAATCCCTCAAGGTTTTGGATACCTGAATATTTCACTCGATCTTTATTCCTTTTTACCTCAATAATATCATGATATTCAAAAATATTCATGCATACAAGACAAAGTGGAATGCGTGAATTGAACTGACTGATAACACCTTGTTCTTTGTGGTTTTATCACTAGAGGTGGTCAAAAATCATTCATCAAATAATATATATCAACAATATAGAAAACCTTCAGGGGGAGGTAGGATATGTTGAATTGAGATATCAGAAAACCCAGATTAGATTGATTATGTATCCAACAATATTTCCATATTTTTTGGTAGTAACATTATAGAACATAGTGGAATCCTACATCAAACTTCTCTTTAGTGCATCTCATCCTTAAATTTCACTATACTTCCTCAGCATCTCGAACCAGAACTAGTGTCATCACCTACAAATCATTCACACCATGTCCTTATAGTTCATACCTCACATGTGGAGTCCAACGGGCACCCTGCATGTTCTACATACCAACTACCTGTCTTTCTATATTGTGCATTACCAGTGGGTGAAATGAATGACCACTATCACATACATGATGTACATGGTTGGCCTGGTCAACCCTCTCTGATGTGGTAACCCATTGGGTCCCCCATTTGTGGTTGAAGGGGGTTCTTGGTTGGGTATGGACTGGCCTAATTTTTGGCTAACACATAAAATATTCATAGTGATATATAAGTAGAAATATTTTAAGGAAACTTTCTTCAAATATTCTTTATAAAACATTGTATATGTGTTCTTTTTTTTTTGATGGCTTTAAAATTCCTTCATGAAAATAAATATTTCATGGGATTTTGAATTTCATTATTAAAATAAATATTTTCACGATATTCTACCTTCATATAGTGTTTCACAGCATTTGCAACTTATAACATTCTCCTGAATCAAGAAATACTAGTTCATCAGTCATCATACTTAAATAAATTCTTCCATGAATTTAATATATTACCTTTCAAACTCCCTTGGATGGATATTCTTTAACACTTCATCATAGGATCACCAATAGACTTCCATGAAACTATTCACTTCAAAAAAAACTTGGAAATACTATTGAACTTCTAAGACCTTATTATTAAAGGTATATTGATATATTAATTGATGAAAATAAAACACAATCACAATGTAAGATATTAAATATACCCCATTAATTTTTTTGGCAATACCTAAAAAAAATTAGAGGTTAATATGTTCTTTCAATATTGATATATTATATAATTTTCTCCCCATTTCACTTCGATATTTTTATTTTTTCTATCCACCTTATTGATGAAAAATTAAAAGTAACTAAGAGAAGATGGTATCATTTCATTATTACAAAATGTTTCATCAATTAATATATGTAGAGACTTTTATTTTTCCATGTACGACTTTGGAATATTCCTAGCAATATTTTTTGGAGCCATGTGTTGAGACGCCATGTGATTATAAGTCTCAGTGAGCCCAAAATTAATATTTTTATAATATTAAATATATTTTCTATCAAACATGTATATGTTTCCATAAATTCAGGAGTGCATCTCAAAAAGGGTCTCAAATTGGAAATATGAAACCATTGTTGAATACGAAGCATAGGTTTTATTCTAGGAATGACCTAATGTTTGTTGGCCTAGGACGTTCGGTAAATATAGCTGTTGGTGGGGGAATTTAATTAATATAATTAAATAATTCATTTATTTTAAATCAAATGACCTAATGAATTTTACTATATAAATAATCTATCATGGATAATTTCATGGGATATCCACATAACCCTACGATCGGGGAGATGTGCTTACACCCGTTATTGATTGCAGGATCGAGATCAGAGAACGAAGAGCAATCAGATCAAAGATAATCGTGAGACAAATGAAGAAGAAAATGGGATCATCACCTTCATCACTAGTGGATGTTTTATTCACAAATTATTGTTCCATAATCAATTTAGATCTCTTAATTCTTGGTTTTCAACCTTTTGATTAAAATATTGATCATGAATTTTATTTATTTTTGATATGTGATATTTTTTCTTCACATGAGCCCCACAATTTTATTGATTATATTGATCGGGTATAATTCATCCCTTGATCAACATTTTATAACCTCATTTATATAATTTTTCTCTTATAACTCTAGTTCAATGATGGTTTACTTTGTTCTCATGATTTTCCCATCTCCTTTTGTCGCGCTCTTCGACATTGGAAAATGTTTCCAAAACTTGGCATTATAAGGGAGGGGAAATTGAACCCCCAGAATCATGATGACTACCCTGAACAATGAGTGGGATGGTTATTTTTAAATGGAACAGATTATTACAACAGATAAATGGATCAATATTAGGGAAGTGATTGAGGTGATATGAGAATAGAAGATGACTAGAGGTTGTTTGGGACCAGATTAGTGATCATAATTTTCATGTTTGATGCATGATGATGATGTGTTGTGCGTCATGATCTGTTGCAAGTAGAGGCCATGCATGGGGTCTCATTTCAGAGGCTACTCCATATGGATGTGATGGTGTCCAGACATAGATCAATGATAAGGTGGTAAGATTTGTCCAACACAACGGGTGTTGTTATTATTCTGAATAATAATAATAAAATTTTAAAAATTGTGTGTGGTTAAATAAATCAAATGGATTTAATTTAAAATGATGATATCCATGGGAAAATAATTTAATGGAATTAATTCAGAATAATAAATGTGTGTGTTTATGTCATCATAGAATATAACAATAATTTTTTATCATAATAAATCAATAAAGGTGAGACTCGCAGGGGGAAAATTTGCTAGTGGAGGTGAAGATAAGGACTCCTCTGGGTCATGTAATTGTTATTATTATATATTATAATAATAATAAAGTAACTGAATTTAATGAATATACAAAAGGAAAATATGAATGGGTGTCGAGATGGGTTCTTGAAGTGCGGGTGATAAGCATGGAGGTTCCGCAATGTGAATCCATGCCATAAGGTAAAAATATAATAGAAATAATAATATAAAATATAATTGTTATTTTTAAAAAACCTTAATTCAATTATAACTTCTTCGTACACCGTCAAATTGATGAACTATCAGGGACAACATGGCCCTATCCTTGAGATAGTCATTTCAAGACCAATGTTGGATATTAAATATAGTCCCATGGTGTAGGTACACAATGATCCCAATAATAATAATATTAGTGATAATATAAATAATAATAATATTTTTACTAATATAGAATCTAGTATTTGACACACATACATCATGTGTTTTCATAATAACAAACCATTAGTGGCATTGTGACTCTGATTTTGATCCGAACATGTCAAGACCAATAAAGGGTAATAAATTAGAACTCATGGCTCAGGACCATGAAACTTTATTCGAGCATGATGTGGTGAAATGTGTTTATTTCACTAGGTGTCTAATTTTGGAAATTGAATAGCATGTATTGAGAATTGTTTCACAATTATCACAATTGTGTGATCAATTAGGCTATTTATGACCATTTGCGATCGTATATTGGTTTATTTATATTTTAACATGTCAAATTGATGATGATCTTCATGTTTTCATCAAGAATTTATCCAAGACACATCGTTTAGTACCCCTACATGTCGTGTTGTACTGCATAGACAATGAGCCATGTTATGGAAATGACAAAACTAAGAAAAGGAGGGATACCACACACCATGTGGATCCTCTTTTTTTTTAATCCCTCCCTCTCATATCTCCTTCGTTTGGACTCAAATTTTTTCTCATGAGTATAATATACAGATTGTTTTATCACATCTAAAATTATGGTTTGCTTCATAGTATATTTGAATATATTATCTGAGATGTTTGGGGTGTGAATCTTCTTTAAGAGTTTCATGATGATGATAGTAATTAGACAAGATCATCATAGTGTAATCCTCCTTGGATAGGGTATGGGTCCTCTACCCATAGAGTGAAAAACTATTGTTTTATTTGGGGGTGGGTAACATGTCTATCCATATTTATAGTGGAAAATCATATGGTTTTATGGAATGGGTCTTTACTATTTGAGTGGAACCATCCTATGTAGTCTGAGCTTGATTCCTCTACCATTATAGTGTAAAAGTCATTCTTGGGTAGGGAATTGGTCTCCTACCATTAGTGTGGAACGCTAATATTATATTATGGAATGGGTCCTCTACCATTAGAGTGGAACCCCTTATGGTGTCCAGGCATAGTTCCTCTATAATTGGAGTAGAACCCTCCTACATAGTCAGGGCATGGGTCCTCTACCATTACGGTGGAAAAATCCCATGGATTTAGGTAATGGGTCCTTTACCATTATAGTGTAACCCTACTATAGAGTTATGGAATTGATCTTATACCATTAGAGTGGAACCCTCTTATGGTTTTAGGGAATGAGTCTTCTAGCATATGAGTGGAAGACTCCTTGTGGGACATGGAATGGGTCTTCTACTTGTCTACTGAGTGGAACCGACCAGTTGTACCAAGGAATGGGCCATCTACCTACTGAGTGGTACCCCATGATGGACTAGGATATGGGTACTATACATAGATATCCCACTACAATGAGACATAGTTTCTTGGTGTGGGTTCTCCATGTGGTTACTTCTACAGACAAACATGCAAGATGTCAGGGAACAATGATGGACCTATGGAAAATATTTGGACACTTTTTTCCTAACTAGGTTATTGAGATTGAGATCCCATTTCTCTCTCAATTTGGATTCTTATATATATTATTAGAGTCTATTTTTATATTTGTTGTATGAAACATCGATATACATTCATTTGTTGGTTAGAGCTGAGTAAATCTATCATGTCTTTTGCCGCCTCCTCTTTAGTTTTCATGGAATCCTACTTTGTGTGTATATACTCACCCATGTACGGTATATAACTACATGTCTCATGTTTTATAGAGATAAAAGAATATTTGATAAAAATTTTAGAATAACATAGTGATACTATGATACATTTGACTGTGTATGGAGGTCAGGTCCTAGAGATTTAGAACTGGACTCTCTTAGTATTTACTATTCTAGTTAATTTCATGTTAGGAAATATTTTTCCTGTTGGGCATGTATTTTTACCTTTACTTTTTAGATTACAGTGTAATACACTTTTGTATTCCATAGATGTTATTACATTCATAACATTTACTCTTGATATTACTATCATGTATTATCATTCCTCTTTATTTCTACATGGAGATGGTTGGGTGCGTTCATAAAGGTACATTAGGGAATTGTATACAATTTTATTTATGCATTTTGGCACTTGAATTAAGCCCTTGTCCTATGGATGTAGGCTTAGGGTAGTTTCAGATCAACCTTCCATTGGCCATGTGGACCCCAGTGGGTTGGGTCATCAAATATTAGTATCAAATGGAATTCAAAGTCTCAAATGTTTTGACAATTCTTGAGTTTAATGGTTAGGTTCATCCGTGTTCCATGGTTTTTATTTATACCCAGGATGAGGTTTTTTGGGACATTGGGTAATGGGGTCAAATTTTCTTTATTGTGACTCTCATATTGCGGAACCTACTGTTGGTGTGGCGGATTACATATCCATACACAAGGAATTTGAATACATTCTTACTGAATTATAATATTGAGACATCAGTTGTAGGGATCAATGTTACATGAATTATATAATTTCGATTCCAATGACTATCCTTCTTATGAAAGATCCCTAGATATCCTTATTAACCATGGGACATCTTGATAACTTTCATGATGAATCTGTGATGATAGATAGCTAGGATTTTGAGACAGTGTCCATTGATGCTCCTTTCAGTCATAGAGTCTAACGAATGAAAAATGGGAATACCTTAAGCACAATGGGATTCATCCTTTGATGAACATCCAATATTTACAAAGGCAAGAACAAGGAAATCATTAAGCATGGGTCCCATAAGTTTCTTTATAGCCGCACAAGTATACATTCTCGCCACATATGGGTCACGCAAGTCACTTGTGCACCCTATTCTTTTTTCGCCCAAGGTCCTCAGATGGCCAATATATACCCCTTGTGGTCCCCCCATTTAAAGGACAAAAAATCAAAAACTCATATTTAAGCTTTGGTCACCCAACTCTCCATATGATGTCTTCCAAACACTTCTAAGGTAATTGTTTACCTAGAATGGAATCTCTTAAGAGGAAGAATAAGTCCTAAGTTTTAGAACTCATTAACACTTGCGTGCCTAAGTGTCCAGTACTTAAAAGAAATGGATACACTTGCGCGCTGCCTTGTCCTCTCACGGAAAATTCCCCACCACCATTCTGGAAGCATCTAGGGATAATTCTAAGGGCTTGAGCCAAGTCTCGCCCAAGTATTACCCTATAGGTTTTCCGTCGCCCAAGTGAACTCATGTCGCGCAAGTATACTTGTGTGAATAGGACTAGCGTGCCAGACCAATACTTGCGCACCTCCTTCCAATTCACTTCATTTTTTCAAATCTACCTTTCCTCTTCATGGACATCCTTAAAACCCTCTTCAAAGACATTTATGGAATGTTTCCTTTATTGGCTTCCTTATCTGAAATGGAATTATATGGAACATATATAAAAACCACATGGTTTACATAAATTTATGTCAATAAGGTTAGATATTTATTTCATTAAACCTCATTCTTTAAGATGAGAAGTTACCTAATCTGGGCATCCTCATTAGGAGTAAGCCCCCAGTTCCCAAATATGGGCACCCCCCTTAAGAGAAAGCCCTATGTTCCCAAATCAGGGAATCCTCCTTTGGAGTAAACCCCAAGTTCCCTAATCTGGGCATCCTCTTTAAGAGTAAGCCCCAAGATCCCAAATCCGGGCATCCTCCTTAGGAGTAAGCCCCATGTTCCCAAATCTAGGCATCCTCCTTAAGAGTAAGCCCCAAGTTCCATAATCTGGGAATCCTCCTTAAAAATAAGTATGAAATTAAGAATCTAAATCACTATAAAGCACAAATATCTTTATGGATCCTGTTAATGGGAATCCTCCTTAAAAATAATCCCCATGCCACCTTTAACATTGGGCCTCCTTATCAGGAGTAAGCCCCAAGTTACAAGTCTCCTTAAATTGGGCCTCCTTCTCATGAGTAAGTCCCAATCATAATTACCTTTAATTGGTCCTCCTTCTCAGGAATAAGCCTCAACCTTAGTTTCTCGTGATTTGGGCATCCTTCTCAATAATAAAACCCAATCACAAGTCCCCCCTAATTTGGGCATCTTCCTCATGAGTAAGCCCCAAGTTAGAGGATCCAAATCTCCTTAAAGCATGAATACCTTTATGGACCCTACTGTCGGGCTTCTTTCTTGAACTAAGTCCCGATATTAATTTTCTTGGGCCGTCACATATACATAAGCCCCATATCATTCCTTGTGACTGCATCTTTCATGGAATGAATCTTCAGTTTTACTGATACCTCTTGTTTCTCACACCGAGCATGACTCACGTGAGCTTAGACTGTAAATTTAACCACGACACATCTCTTTTGGGATGTTAATCATATGTATGCCACACACTTCTTACTCTAACTACATGGAATTTTATCTCTGACTTAACAGTAGAGTACGTACGAAACCTTTCCAAGGTTCAATCCCATCACTAATTAATTCTAATCCATCCCATATTACGTTAAACTATATCTTAATTCCCAATCTATGTGGGTTCTGATCCCTCTTTAACAAGAATACGTAGGTATCCCATCTGTAGGTATGATCCCAACTCTGAAATAATCCATTTCCTTCTGAATGACAATAAACTTCATGTGATCCACTAAGTTTCTTTAAAACTAGTATGTTCATCATAATGACCAAGAGATTTCTATATAATTTATTGAAGGATACCATTGACTAAGAATCTCCAATACATACGAATGATTCTCTATCGATGAAGAACCTCAGATAGAAATAAAAGATTCTCTAAATCTCATACATATCAATCTTTGATTGCCAAATCTAAAGAAAAACTCATTTTCATACTCATTAAATTAATAAGGATTTTTGAAAATAACTTAAATCTACGAGAGAGTCCCAGATTAGGCAATAATTCCTCCCAAAAAGGTGTGATGAGTCTGACCTTCCATCCACTCGACCAATTAAAATTCTTAAGCCTCATCGTTCCAAAACTAATGAACACCTACCTTTGGAATGTAGGTCCAAATGGATATAGAATCACTGGATGTTTCTAGTTCTATGAATAAACTCCTTTGAAACTGATTTGAAATGTATGAACCTTAAACAATGAGGTTATCACCATTTATATAAGAAACAAAAAATGATGAACCCGACATGAATCCTTAACCAAGTTAAATGATGTTTTACTTATTTGTTAGGCCCCTATTTAACTTAATGTGAGGGCCAACAAAGAAGTCAATAACATATGTGCTCTTCCAAAAGATGTAGTTGATGAACATATCTTAATTATGTTTGTTATATCAAATAGGAACTCTTTTCCATGATCTATCTACATTAGAGAAATGTATTCCTTAAAGCTCACACCTGTGAATGCCTCAACTGCTACTCATGCTGGATCCTCGTCTGCTCTGAGGAAGACATCACCTACTCAGCGTCTTCAACGTTGGGTTTCTGATGCATTGGTTATGTAATACCGTCATCATGATACCATTCCGACTCTGGAGGCCCCTCAACAAGACCTCCAATTTAACAACTCACCCTGGTTGTCCGGACAGTGACGACCAGTGGTCAAGAAGTAGGTGGTTCCAACCACTGTCTCTAATCATTTTGGGTCGTTATCCCCAAAAAGCAATCCACAGTCCCTCCAATATTATGGGGAGGTGAATGAGAAGGTTACTCAAGGCCTTAATTCAAGAAAACAGGAATCTTTCATGAGGGATCCCATTAACAATCGCCGCCAGAATCGGGCAGTAGTGCACCCTCAACATGATGAGGGTACCACCTTTAGGGGTTCGGCTCAGGTTCCTCAGACTCGAGGTCGCAAGACAATCCTTTAGAGGAAAAATATGGTCAACAGGGAGTAGGTTCATACATTTTCCCCCTCCGAAGAAGTCCATCATACCAATTTTATGGAAAACATCGAGCATTCATATAAACCCATCCGTCCTGATATTGCTGCCCTGCAGACTCGTCTGGCAGTAACATGCCAGTCCTGCTAGGAAATTCTAGTGAATTATTATAGGCAGGCATATACACATGTTTATAATTCATCAACCAATCAGTGGGCTTGTCTGACTACACCTAAAGAAGCTCACCAATCTAATGTGGTGGCAACTTATAAGCACAGACATGCACCTGTTTACAATCAACAATTCGGCATCAGTTTCGTCTGCCAGTATTGACGAAAATTCATCAACCATACTTAATGAATAATACACCGCAGGCACATACACCTTCCAGTGATCATCAAGCATAGAAACAGACTCGTTTGGTACACCCGGAGAAGTCAATTGGGAAGATTCGATGTCAAATTTGGAGAAGACTCACCTCTATGCCCCTATGCATAAGTACTATCAATATCCATTGATAGGAAAATGAGGACAGGTGAAGGAATACACACCTACTCCAAGAATGGAATGGACATATATTCTCGTTCCTATAGCTGAAGTCACCAAGCACATTCTGACAATGGTGAAAGAGCAGAAACAAATCCCTTCCCATATTTTGGATGTCTGTTAGAATATTATAATAATTTTAGTAGCATCACAGGGAAAGAAATAAAAAAAATTCCTACCAGTGGAGTGACTCATCAACATATCCCTTCGGAATAGATACACACCTCTGTTCTAGTCCAGGAGGGTCGTAGGGCATACTCCCCCATGTCATGTAGACAATCAAGTCGGGCACATACACCCGATTTAAATGGAGATAATCATCCTAACCTCAACATATCTCCTGAACATGCACATACACCTTCCCATAATAACAAATTTCAACAACAAGTAGTTCCCAAAGTGAGTAAGAAGGTTTCTATGAAAAAGACTCATCCATCACAATCAAAAAATCAAGATCAAATCTACAATAAGGATTTTCTCGATGCTGGAGTTCTTGATGCACTCAGACAACTGTATGATGAATCTCTAGATTTTACTCTCTCATTTCTAGATTCTGGAATTAACAACAACAATTCTAAAGGGCTTGATCATAAATTTCATCATGAGGGATTTCTTCATGAAAGTTCAGTCGATATGGAAGTATCATCTTCATATGAGATCCATAATAACCCTCTACATGGCTAGAAGACCAAGGAGCAAGAGGTTTCATCTTTTTCTGTAACCCACCATGGTGGTCCTCCCCATGATGATGAATTTAGCTGCGAAAGTCCTATCGGCAGTAGTAATTCACATTTCTGGAAAACTTATTCAACGGACAATGCAGTAATGAGAAAGCCCTCTTATCATTAGGCACTTGAAAATTTGAATCCAGTCATGTTCGATGATTTTCCACTAGTAGGTGAAATACATTCTCAATTAGAAGATAGCCCGGGATGTAGGTCATCCTCTTAACCACCCATGGGTCATTGATCTTCTAGTTCGGTAAATTAATTTTCTACCAATCTAGTTGAATCTTATAAAGCAACAAAGAAGCACCATCTTTGGTCTAATCAGGTATAATAATCTTCATCAAATGATAAGGAGGACATGCTAAATATGAGAAAACAACTGGGGAAAGGTTAAGTACCAGTCATGTTTTTTCCTTTAGCTGACTCTCAGTATGATATTCCAGAAATTCTGATGCAAGATTTTTTTCACTATATTCATCTCAACATGTGGAAAACTCATTGTCACTTAAAATAGAAAATATTATCTTTTTATGAATATCAAATTCACGTTAAGAAAATATAAGGGTTTAAACACCAAATTGATTTGGAATCTCTCTCAGTTTCCTGACATCCAAAGGTTGAAAAGTAGCAGAGAGAACCTTTCAGTGTTCATGCCATGACACTTTAAAAAGGTTGCGCCAGTTAATTACCAATGCCCATTCTGGTATTCATATTAGGGGATGAGGTGTTCATGGAGAACAACATTTCACTATACTCTCCAGTCAACAAAGTCTGCCAAAAGTGGTCTCATGAAATGTTATTGCCCATGGCCGGCCGCGACCAATTGGTTTTGTGTGTAATCTATGTCCTGCTTAGGAACATGCCTCAACTAGTTCTTCCCAAAGTCAGGCATACAAAGAACAAGTTGTCGAATTACTCTTGCATCAGGAAAATGATAATATCAAACAGGCTTCTCGTTTAGATCATGCACATCATCACGTGATAGAAGCATCAGAAATAATCCAACGATCATTTGGGCCAGGTGATTTTAGTGGATATAGGATGATGCATCCGAAAAATTTCTAGACAAATGTCTGCAAAATCAGAAGATCTTTTAAGAATGTCTCAGATATAGCAGATCAAGAGCCACATTAGCTTTCCAGACTAGGGGTTCTTTTAATCCAACCCTCGGGATCAATAGATAGGATTCGAGGAGTAGAGTGGGAACAGTAGGAATAGCCCCAGTCCACTGGACTGGGGACTTTTTCAAATTCTCAATCTCTTCCTTAGTGAAAGTCAGTTTTCTCTCGATTAGGAATGAATTTACAAGAGGAACTCATAGCCGAGTAATCGGGAGATTCCCTCCAAATTACAGTTTATCAAGAGGTTCCTGAGGGATCAACTCTACAAAAGGCAATGTCACATCAATGACATGGAAGACGACAATATCACAGAAATGCTAATAGAATGGATGAAATGAGTTATTCATCAATAAATGTCATCAATGGCGTTGTTACTGATCCCCCAGAACATGAGGCTCACTCAGGGGAATAAGATGAAGAATTTCCTGTTCAAGAGGTTATACGCACTGAAACAAATGAGGAAGGTGCGCGTACCTAGAATCAAAGGCTTACCCAAAATTTAGGTATTCCTTCAAATAACAAACTTCCCCCTCTCTAAAAGGAATCCAACAAGGGGAAAGGAAAAAATTTAGGTTACCCATAACTCTAGAAAAGGCCAATCACCCTCATTAGAGGAATGGTTTGTACTGCAAGAGGAAGAAATGAAGGAGTTAATCAGGTTGAATGCATAACTACTTCAAGGTAGTATTCCTTTTAAGCGTGCTGGATTGATTCAGTCAAGGGAATTTGTTTCAGCTACTGGGATGGATCAAGAATATCCTCCATTACAAGTACACCCCTATAGGTCTAATCCTAAGGGTCAATTGCAACAATAACCGATTGTTCTACCATCAGTTGCAGTACAGTCACCACACCTGTCCAAACTCTAGTTATTGCACCTGTTCAGATCCAAGTTCAACCAGATGTTTCATAAAAGTTAATAACTACCATTGAGTCATTAACAGCTCGTTTAGAAGATATGGAAGGAAAACATGCACCAGTTCAACCAGAGAAGAGAGATTACACTGAATGGGATGATGCAATTCCTCCCCCATCATATTTTTCACGTACCACATTCCCAATTTTTAATGGTTCGGGAGATCCAGAACAACACAGAACACATTTTATTTCTCATTGTGATCCTATGATGGGAAATCCTCAACCACAAGAAGTAGTTAATCTCAGGTGTTTTGTACAGTCATTACAAGGACCTACTTTTGTCTGGTATACAAGTTTGCAATCCCGGTCAATTACTGGGTGGGAAGATCTTCGTCAATGATTCCTTCTTCCATTCAACTAAACGTTTCCAAAGTCAACAGTTTTTGATCTTACAAATTGTAAGAGATGGGAAAATGAAATATTTTCAGATTTCATTGCTTGATGGAAGGTATTAACATATTCCTTAAGATTAGCACTCCCTCAAGAATAATTGTTGCCAATTTGGGTGGAAACTTTGCATGATGAATTGCGCAAACCATTGATCCATGTGAAATACACAAGAGGGTTTCGAGACCTTACTTCAATCGCTCTCCATATTGAAGACTCTCTTACAATGACTAAGGCTAAAACTCATGTAATTCCATCAGCTTTAGGAAAGAAAATGAGGAAAGAAGAGATCGCTCCAATTGCACTTAAACAAGCACATGTACCTGCTTCCAAATCAAATCCTTCATTATATAGAAGGGATCTTCCTCCTGAGCGTCAACAAAAATGGCAGACTTGTCAAAATGATCAAAGAGATCAAAGGGAGAAACAATTTGAAGATTTGAAGAAAAAAGTTTATTCTTTCCAGAATGAACAGGTTTCTGGTTATTTCATCTCGGCTTTGGAAAATAATATGGTTCAGTGGACAAGGCCCAAAAGGCTGAACAAGAAAGGAGATGTAGTACTCCCTAACTATTTACCATTTCATAAGATGTTGGGGAATCCCATTCAGGAGTGTTTTGTCTTCAAATACCTCCTTCAAAAGATGGTGGACTCTGGATAGGTAACACTAAAAGGTTCTTCATCCCAGGTAGCATGTGTTACTACTATAGATCTAGAGGAAGAAGGTGAGTGGCACTTATTGAAAAGAAAAAATACGCATGAATATAATGATTGGATGGTTAGAAAAACGATCAACCGAACACATGCCATTTTACGAACGCAATTGAAGAAACCAATTGTGGCTTCTACTATGAATACCATAATAAAACCCCCTTCATTAGAATGAAAATCATAAAATAGGCGGCATAATTTGAAGAAAGAAGAATAGTCAAGAGAATATGAGTTCATGTCAAAGAATAAATTGTCTTTGACTCTGGCATATTTTATGCCATCTACTTCAAAAGTACGAGCACCTCCCCACCAAACGGCATAGCCTGAATTGGATGATCAGGAAAAATCTTCATCAGATGATGAGTTGATCTCTGGTTCTGTTAACATAATTCATTTATCAGATCCTTATGCCAGTCACAATATTGATCTTGATGAGCCTGAGTTTCCTGTATCAAACAGATGAATTAGAGGAAGATACAGAGGTCTAGGATATAGGGGAAGACGTGGATATTCCAGAATCCACTATTTCAATCCTACCTCTACTAGAACTGTATATGCAACAGAAACTCAAGGAAAATCCCTTCAGCGGGCTCAACAAGAACAAGAATTTTCTTCCACACATGGCAGATTCAGTCCTGGCACAGTTATTTTGGAAGATTGGTTCGAAGTTACACCTTTTTCCTCTCAGCAAATAAGTAGACTCAGTCTGTCTAATCATCCAATGCCTAGAGTATTTACAAATCCTACACCGATACAAGATGCATCTACTCACAAATCATAAAATTCTAAGGCACCTATGAAACCACATGTTCATGTTGGGAAATGCAGACCTTTGGGCCAAAATAATGATTTCTTGAAACATTTTTCCCAAGTACCAGCCATGTTATCAATTCTGGATTCCTTGAATCTATCTAAGGATCTTTGGGAGTCAGTCATTGAGGATTTTTCAAGTCCTCAGTAATTCTAACCTAAAATTACTGGAGTTGAAGTATATCATATAGATAATGATCCTGCAGAGTTCCATGCAGTGATATCTTTTACAAATGAAGATGAAGATGATGTGGTGAACGGACATATTAGACATTTTTATTTATCTGGAAAGGTCAATGATGTAGACATCCGACGAGCTTTCATAGACAATGGTTTAGGAGTCAACCTCATCCCTATCCGTACACTTCGTCGATTGGGCCTCACCGAATATGGTTTATGTCATTCTACTTTCATGTTGTAAGGATATGATAAAAATTAACAAGAACCTCTGAGTGAGATTACACTCAAAACTCAGTTTGAAGACCATGTATCCAATACAGATTTCATGGTAGTTTTTCATGACACAGCCTTCAACATTTTTCTTGGAAGAACATGGCTACATCAACATGTGGCTATACCTTCATCTTACCATCAATGTCTCAAAAATTGTTTCAATTGTCAAATTGGGACATTGTATGGTTATAAAGCAACATTCAAAACATGTGAATCTCAATACATTGAGGCAGAATTCTATCACATGGAAGGAAATGAGATATCCATGAAAAAGGAGGTCACCAAAATTAATTCTCCATATTGTTTGGAAAATATTCCAGTAATCCCATTCATACATATGAGTACAAATTATGTGTTGCTTATCAGTCAAATTGACAGGATAGATTAAAATCCAAATACACTTATGGAAATATCCATAATGTCAATTATGGAAACCAAGCCAGAAAGAATGAGAGAAATTGGCGATTCTCCAAGGAATGATGAATGCTCAAACAGATAATTCTTCATTCCATCCGCTAAAATCCAGCAATTCTATACTTCATCAACTAGGATAGAAGAAGTTATAGTAATGCCAGAGATGAATTATGATGACCATTATCAATCCATCATCTCCTCTTTATTACCCAAGGAAGACACTTCATCATCAATAGGGTCAGAAATGGTAGCATCTTCTTCAAGATGTTCAAATTTTAACTTTTCTCCTGATCATGGAAGTTTTGCTTCTTCATCTACTATGAAAGTTGAAACAAATGAAGTAACACATATTGAAGAAGAAGAGGAAGATCTCATGGATTCTCCTCCAGCATTTGAAGAAGGTATCTCTACCACTATGGATGAACTCATAAGAAAAAATCTAGGTACAAAAGAAGATCCATGCCCCACTTTAATTAGTGTGGTCATGACTCTTGAAGAGCAAGAAATGTATACTTCATTTTTATAGAAAAATCTATATTTTTCATGCTTGTAATTATACAAAAATTCCAGGTCTTGATCCCGATGTTACCACTCATCATTTGGGCTTTCCAAAAGAGCAATTAGAATTCAAGCAAGCCGCAAGAAGAACACACCAAACTTATGCCTCCAAAATTGAAGCTAAAGTGGATAAGCTTATCAAATATATGTTCATCAGAGAAGGTAAATATCCCAAATGTATGGATAATATTTTCCCTGTGAAAAAGGAGAATTGAAAAATTAGAGTTTGTATTGACTTTAGAGATCATAATCGGCATTGTCCCAAGGATGATTTTCCAGTTCCAATCACAGAACACTTAATTGATAAAACAACTATATATGAAGCTCTTTATTTCATTGATGGATATTCTGGGAACAATAAAATATGAATGGCCCCAGAGGATGAGGATTCTACAGCTTTCAGGTCCCCTCAAGATGTGTTTTGCTATCGGTTAATGCCCTTTAGCCTGAAAAATGTAGGTGCAATGTATCAACGTGCTATGGACCATATCATCCAAACCATTGAGGGAAATTTTTTGATTGTTATGGGGATGATTTGGTAGTTAAATAAAGACAAAATTATCATCACTTGGATGATTTGGAAATCATATTCCACAAACTTCGACAACATAATTTGAAGATGAACCCCATGAAATGTGCTTTTCGGGTAACCTCCAGAAAATTTCTCATCTTTATTGTACACCATAATGGAATCAAAGTGGATCCTGAGAGGAAAAAATCTTTCCTTGGTATGTCACCTCCTCAAAATTTGAAATAATTAAGAGGACTTCAAGGATACTTGGCCTATATTCGGTGTTTCAACGCCGATCTGGCAAGAAAATGTTTACCCTTCACCAAATTATGAAGAAGGGCATCACCTACCAGTGGACTGAAGAATGTCAAGGAGAATTTGATATCCTGAAGAACTATATCTTGAGTCAACCGGTATTAATGCCTCCTGTTGAAGGAAGACCACTTATCTTCTATGTGACAACTTTAGAGCGATCATTTGGTTCCTCCTTTTCCAAAATGAATGATGTCGGGAAGGAAAATATCCTTTACTATCTTAGTCGAACTATGCTTGAGGAAGAAAATCAATATTCATGTATTGAAAAGTGCTTCCTGGCATTAATATTTGTAGTTCAGAAACTAAGACACTACCTGCAACATCATGAGGTCCAATTGGTATCTCGCAATAACCCACACGAATTTATCCTTAGTCATCCAATTCTTACAGGACGTCTGGCAAGGTGGGCAGTTTTTTGGTAGCAGTTTGATATCCATCATGTGTATCAAAAGAAAATAAAGGGTCATGCTATAGTTGATTTATTTACTGAACATCCTTCAATAGAAGATACAACTTTAGATATTGAACTCCCTGATGAGGAAGTCTTCTCTATTAAAAACAATCTTCAAATATGGTAAATTTACATTGATGGTGCTTCTAGAAGTCCAACAGGGAAGAAATTGGAAGTTACTAAATTCAAAAAAGTTGGGATATGAATTGTGCTTATTTCCCCAAAAAATGCAGTGCTACCCTATTCCTTCTTACTATTGGAAGGTGGTACAAATAATGAAGCAGAATATCAAGATCTCATCACAGGATTGGAGTTGGCGCTTCAGGAATAGGTGAATCACTAAAAGGTTAAAGGTGATTCAGACTTGGTAATCAAACAAGTCAATTGGGGACTATGCCATCAGAAAACCAGAGTTTATTCTTTTGTATGATTACGTCAGAGAGTTAATGGTGGAATTTCCTTCGGAACTGATAGTTTCTTATGTCCTGCGATCTCAAAATGCCCAAGCTGATTCACTGGCTAATATAGCCACAGCTCTGGGAGATCCAAATCGGGACGAAACAATCATCAGTATTGCCCACTATCGTACAGTTTAACCTTGTTTTCAAATCAGAACAGAGAAAATCAATGAAATTAGTCCCATTTTTGAACCATATGGTCATAATACAGGATGGATTATACCTATCATTGAATACCTCTAAAATGGAACACTCCCACCTGATAGAGCTGGGAAAGAACAAGTCTAGCAACGTGTGGTAAATTTTACTCTTTACGATATCCAAAATCACCAAAAAATTCTCTACAAACGAGGTTTTGATGGAATTCTCTTCAGATTCATTGATGGTGAAAATACAATGGTTGTCATGAAAGAAGTACATGCAAGAGTCTATGGTCCCCACCAGTCTAGAAATAGTCTTTCTAATCAAATTAGAAGGCTTGTATAATTCTGGCATTTAATGATACAAGATTGTGTTGATTCCCCTAAGAAGTTTCATCTGTGCCATGTATATGCCAACTTCATTCATCAACCCCCATAGTTTCTTCATACAGCTAAATACTTATGGCCATTTTCCACATGGGGAATGGATATAGTAGGACCATACCCTCCAGCTACATCTAAGATGTTTAAGTATATTCTTACTACTACTGACTTCTTTTCCAAATTGGATGAGGAAATACCTCTCAACGAAGTTAGTTATAAAAGTGTTGTTAGATTCATCAAGTCTAGCATCATTACCATATTTGGTGTCCCTCATACCATATTGACGAACAATGGCACCAACATCTTTTCATATGAGGTAAGGATGTTTTATCAAGAATACAACATCAAATCCAACCAATCATCTCGGTATCATGTTGCGACCAATGGTCAAATAGAAGCCTTCAATAAGACTCTTTCAAACATACTGTAAAAGATGGTTGATAAAGATACGAAATCATGTCCTGATATACTTTTTCATGCTTCATGGGCTTATCGGACCACCACCCGCACTGCTACGCGGTCAACTCCATATTCATTGGTATATAGAACAGAAGTAGTCTTTCCCATTGAAGTTCAATCAACTTCACTTAGAGTAGGCATTTTTGATCAGCCATATAAAGGTGAACAATCCCAAAAGAGATTAGATGAATTGGAATGATTAAATGAAAATAGATTGTGCACCCTTCACCACATGGAAGTCTATCAGAATCGAATAGCACGTGATTTCAACAAAAAATTTCATCTTCGTTCATTTATTCAAGGAGAATTGGTATTGGTCCTTAGAACTACAATTATTCCTGGAAAGAAGCCTCCAAAGCATGATCCAAAATGGGAAGGACCTTACTCAATACATAAGGTCTAATCCAATGGATCTTATTCTTTAATCTCAATAGATGGAGAACTCATGATGAATCTAACCAATGAAAGATTCTTGAAGAATTATTTTGTGTAACACAAATACATATTAGTGCAACATGAAGTTAAATTGAGTTTTATCCTACTTGATATTAAACTGTATGAATTCATCCAACATGATGTTAAACCGGGTTTCGTCCAACATTACGTTAAGCTGTACATATTCGTCAAACATGACGTTAAACTGTGTTTCGTCCAACATGACGTTAAACTGTTTTTCATCCAACATGACGTTAAACTGTATGTATTCTTCCAACATGACGTTAAACTGTGTTTCATCCAACATGATGTTAAACTGTGTTTCGTCCAACATGATATTAAACTGTCTTTCTTCCAACAAGAAGTTAAACTATACGTATTCGTCCAACATGACGTTAAACTGTGTTTCGTCCAACATGACGTTAAATTGTGTTTCTTCCTACATAACATTAAACTATACAAATTCTTCAAACATGATGTTAAACTGTGTTTCTCATTCATCCAGCATGACGTTAAACTGTTTTGTCCTAGCTACATGATGTTAAACTGTGACGAACTAGTCCATGCATATGAACTTAAATATTTTAGCCTTTACTGCAAGAATTTAAACTGCATAGTCCCCTAGTCCTTACTACATGACTTTAAACTGTATGGTTTTTTTTTCCATATTGCAGGACATTAAACTGGATAGCCCCTCATTCATCTAACATGATGTTAAACTGTGTTTCCTTTGTCATCCTAGCAGATGTTAAACTGTACATATTCATCCTTCATGACGTTCAAACTATAAAAAATTCCCTAAATATGTCTTACCTGACGTTAAACTGTGTATAAGTCCTACATGAAGTTAAAATATTGATCATTAGGGTTGTTAATACCTCTTGTTTCTCACACCAAGCATGACTCACATGATCTTAGAGTGAGGTTCAACCATAACACCCTCTATGGGGCGTTAACCATGTGTAAGTCCCAACACCATTTTTAGGTTGTTGTCCTCAAGTACAACTCGATCACCAATTCATTTTCAATTAAACTACGTGGACTTTGATCCTTTCCTTCTAGGATGGGTTCGTACGCAACCTCCTGAGGTTCAAGCCAAACACCAACATCATCACATCAGTTCACCTCCGTCCAACGAGACGTTAAACTGTGTACGTCCCTTTTGTCCCTACTACATGACACTAAACTATGAAGCACCATCTTTCTTTATATATGATGTTAAACTATACAGTCTCCCATTATCCTCACTACATGACATCAAACTGCATAACCATACGTCCTAGCTACATGATGATAAACTATGCAGCACCGGTCCATGTATATGACCCTAAACTATTCTTACTTTTGTCATGTATGTCAATAAACTACCACTGTCTTTAACACCCTCACATGAGAGGGAATAATTATTTACATTGATCTCTAGTCCCATTATATTTCAAAGACTACGTTCATTCATGGAAATTCTTGAACCTTTAATCTTGGGTTAAACCATCATTGCACTAAAGTCTCCTTTCACCCTTCACTTGTACGAACCAAATCTGTATAGAGGGTATTTAATGAACTATGTATTGCTTGCTCCCCACCCTTATGGGATAGATAGTATTGTTTTATTTTCCCTCGAATCTAGCCCCAATTCTTTGTGCCTAACCACAAATTCCACTTTCAGTCCCTTGGTTGAAGAGTCCCCCTGTGAAAACTTGAATGTGGTATGAAAACCCTGGTCTTCATTCACATCAGGTTTATATGTGTATTCCTCATTATAGTCTAATCACTAAGATCTGCTACACTATAGTCTAACCTGACATTAAATTGTATTTTCAAGAACTATGTATGGCTTGATTCCCATCCTTATGGGATATGTAGTGATGTCCAACATCTCAATTCAGGACCCATCCACAACACGATTGTGGTTAGCATTGGTCTATGTGTCTCTTTTATGCATTGGTCAATGCCCATTTTTTATGTTTCATAATCCTAACTTTAAATACTTCTAGATCTCCATAAATCTTTTCTTGACTTCAGGTCACAAAATGTCGGATACCCGAGAATTCTTTTTCCTAGCTATGCAGCACGTGCCCTTTGGAGGCCTTGCATAATTAGTCTACATGACAGACCTGTCAGCCAAAATATGCTATTATTTTACTATGTAGCCAATTCCCTTAAGTGTCCTTTCATAATTTTACCTCCTAACGGGTTTTTCAAATAGTGGTAATTTCATTCTCGGGAGAAAAACCTCTTTTGTATTTATTGGTCTTAACGAAAATATGTTGGGATCCTCAAAAATAGCCATCTTTAACATATTTTTACCATACTCGTTTTCATGATATGAAAGTATTCAAGTCTATGGTTTATATTTCCCTTCCCTACGTTTGGGCCAGACCTTTGCAGGAGTGACATTCATCCAATTCTTTGACAATCATTATTGGGAATATCCTCTCTGTATTCATGTACGTTTTTCCATACAGCAAACTCTATTCTTTGAAAATTTTGAATCTCCATAAACTTCCACTAGATTTTAGCAGTAGAAAAGTAAAATTTCTGAGAGTTCTTTTGCCTGACTATGCAGCATGTGCCTCTAGGTGGCCTTGAATAAGTAGTCTAAATAATTGACCTGTCATCCAAATGAAGCTATTATTTGACTATGCAGCCAATGCACTTAAGTGTCCCTACATAATTCAACCCCCTAACGGGTTTGTTAAATAGTTGTAACTTCACTCTTAAAAAATAATTTCTCTAATTCCTTTTAGCCCTTTTTCATATCATTCCTTAGATTAAAGATTTCTTAAGTCATATTTTACATGTTTTCTCCCATACTTGAATATAGAAATATGTTTTCAGATAAATAATCAAGTAATTGAGTCAATTTTAATCCCTTAAATCAAGGCTATTCGACCATAAACATTATCTTTTTAATGTTCGACATGCATGACTTTAAACATCCCACAAAATACAAGGTAACTCTGAACAAAAGTCAAGTCCCATCTCACTATGCATACATTTTTTATGATTTAGGTAATATTGAGCAATTAATGATGCAATGTTTGTGGGGTTGATTGTATCACCGTAGAAAAAATCGAACTATGAATACTCGGCCCATTGGCTTAGGTAAAATTATTTAAAGCAGGTAGCAAGAGAATGCAGGCACAAATGATTGAAGGTGAAATTGTTTTTCATTGATGCACAAGAGTTACAAGGACATCCATAGACTGCAGTCTCTTTTCTTTTTCAATAATTAGAAGTGACTTTAAAAATAAATCTACATTTGATATACGGAATTCTGAGCATAATCAAAAAACACTTTGAATTCATTCATTCAACTGGATACAATAAGAGACACAGTAATACCATATCTTCTTGGAACAATTTTAAAAAAAATATTCTTCAGTGTGGTTTGAGAAAATTTTCTTCTTATCAAACAGTGACTCTATTTCATTCCATGAGACTTGGAAGATGGATACATGGATTTCAGAATGGAGCATTGGAAGATAAAATCCATTTTAAGAGAGCACTCTTTTCAAATTTTGTTATAACGTCATGATAGTCTTCTCTCCACCAACCACCAGCTGAAAACATATCAGCCCAGGGGTTTTCCATTTTCATATCTGCATGGAAATGGCAGGGAGGAAAAATTTAAAATTTCACACCATTTGTTTTGCTCTTAAAGCACATACTAACCAAAATAGAGGATTAGTAGTGCAGTTACATCTTAGGAATATACTTATTTGCATGTGGAACATTGAATCCATGCAGATGACCATGCCCATACAAAGGAAGGTAAATACTTTGTGGGAATTTGACATGATATTTCTTCAAGTACATTCCCAAATTTGGGATAGTGTTGTCATAGATATCATAATAGTCATGGCCAACGATGTTCATCATCTCATTAATCCACTTTCTAGACAGTTCATCAGCTGATCGAATTATTCTGGGAGCCATGGAATCTGCACAAAGATCGATTAATTAACTTTTAAATAAGTTGATTTTTCAAAAAATTTATGAAGAAATTGAAAAAAATGGCAAAGGAATTAAGGCCCGCAAGTATAATATTGGCGTGCAAGTCCATGACGTTCACACAAGTTTTACCGTGCTAGTACTAGCATGCAAGTCAGAAACTCACTACAGAAGTGCGACATGAATAGAAGAATGGATGAATGGAAAGCCGAGTCACTTGCACAAATGAGAGCCCACTTGCGCGATCAGAGTGAGGTTCTTTGAATGCTGGGTGATTTTCATGATAGTGGAACCCATATTTATAGGCGAGGTCATACCCCTGTATGCTATAACCTGCGTGCTGGTACCTACGCACTCAAAACATGCGCGCCACATTACCTAGTTTTCTCTTTTACCTCAGATTGAAATCCTTGTTCCTTTTTCGGATCCAAATCTAAGGGGGGACTTTTGTTGAGGGTCCTTTCCATCACAGAGTCTAATGAATGAAAAAGCGGAATACATTAAGTACAAAGAGATTCATCCTTTTATGAACATCAAAATTTTACAAATTCATGAACAAGTAACTCTTTAGGCATGGGTCGCGCAATTTTCATTATGGTCACACAAGTATACATGCACGCCACATATGGGTCGCACAAGTCACTTGCATGCCCTATTATTTTTTCGCCCAAGGTCCACATATGGCCTTCAAATTTCCCTTGTGGGCCCCACATTTTGATGACGAAAAATCCAAAACTCAGATTTAAGCTCTGGTTTCCCAAGTCACCATCTAATGTCTTCTGAACACGTCTAAGGTAATTATTCACATATAATGGAAGCTCTTAAGAAAAATAATGAGGCCTAAGTGTTAGAAATCATCAAAACATGCGCGCCTGAGTGTCCATACCTTAAAATAAATGGATACACCAGTGCGCTGCCTTGTCCTCTCAGGGAATCTTGCCCGCCGCCCCTATAGAAGCATCTATGGGAAATACTAAGGGATTGAGCCAGGTCTCACCCATGTATTACCCTATAGGGTCTCCATATCCCAAGTGAACTCATGTTGCACAAGTATACTTGCGTGACCCAGACTTGTGCGCTAGACCAATACTTGTGTGCCTCCATCCAATTCACTTCCTTTCTTCAAATCCACCTTTCCACTTCAATGACAGCCTTCAAAACCATCTTCAAATCCATTTATGGCATGGTTCCTTTGTTGCCTTCTTTTTCTGAAAGGAATTCAGTGGAACATCTCTCAAAACCTTATGATTTACATAAATTTATGTCACTAAGGTTTGAGATTTCCTTCTATAAAACTCATCCCTTAAGATGAGAAGTTCTCTAATATGGTCATTCTACTTAGGAGTAAGCCCCAAGTTCCATAATCTGGGCATCCTCCTTAAGAGTATCCCCAAGATCCCTAATCTAGGCATCCTCATTAGGATTAAGTCCCAAGTTCCCTAATCTAGGCATCCTCATTAAGAGTAAGACCCATGTTCCCTAATCATGGAATCCACATTAGGAGTAGGCCCCAAGTCCACTAATCTGGGCATCCTTCTTAGGAGTAATCCCCAAGTTATCTAATCTGGGCATCCTCCTTAGGAGTAAGTCCCAAATTAAAAATCTAATTCATCATAAAGAATAAATACTTTTATAGATCATGTTAATGGGAATCCTCCTTAGGAAGAAGCCCCAAGTCCCCTTTAACTTTGGGTCTCCTTCTTAAGAGTATGCCCCAAGTTACAAGTCTCCATAAATTGGGACTCCTTCTCAGGAGTAAGTCCCAACCATAATTCCAATTAATTGGGCCTCCTTATCAGGAATAAGCCTCAACCTTATTTTCTCTTGATTTGGGCTTCCTTCTCAGGAATAAAACACAATCAAAATTCTACTTCTAATTTGGGCATCTTCCTTAGGAGTAAGCCCTAAGTTAGAGTATCCAAATCTCCATAAAGCACGAATACCATTATGGACCGTGCTCCTGAGATTCTTTCCTAAACTATGTCCTGATCATCATTTTCTTGGGCAGTCACATATACATAAGCCCTATATCATTCCTTGTGACTGCATCTTTCATGGAAAAAATTTTCAGGTTTACTAATACCTCTTGCTTCTCACAACGAGCATGACTCACATGAGCTTAGAGTGTAAAAGTAACCACGACACATCTCTTTTGGGTTTTTAATTATACTTAAGCCCCACACTTCTTACTAGAACTACATGGAATTTGATCTCTGACTTAAAAGTAGAGTACATATAAAGCCTTTATATGGTTCAATCCCATCACCCATTAATTTTCATCTATCCCATATAATGTTAAACTATATCTTAATTCTCGAACTACGTGGGTTCTGATTACTCTTTAACAAGGATACGTAGGTACCCATCTGCGGCTACGATCCCAACTCTAAAATAATCTATGTCCTTCTGAATGACAATAAACTCCATGTGCCCCCCCCTGAGTGGCTTTAAAACCAGTATGGTCATCATAATGACCAAGAGATTTATATATAATGTATTGAAGGATACCATTGACTAAGAATCTCCAATACATACGAATGATTATTTATAGATGAAGAACCTCAAATACATATAAAGGAGTCTCTAAATCTCATACATATCAATAATTTTTTAAAAAACATAAAGGAAAACTCATTTTCATACATGGTGAATTATTAAGGATTCGTGAACATAACTTAAATCTTTGAGAGAGTCCCGGAGTAAGAAATAATCCCCCCCAAAAAGGTGTGATGAGTCTGACCTCCCATCCTCTCGACCAATGAAAATTCTTAAGCCTCATCGGTCAACAACTAATGAGCACATAACATTGGAAAGTGGGATTAAATGTATATGTAATCATTGGATGTTTCTGGGGCTATGAATAAACCCGTTAGAAACCGATTGGAAAAGTTAGAACCTTAAGCAACGGGGTCATCCCCATTTCTATATGAAACAGTTTCGTGATGAAAACTAGTTGAGTGATGAGGCTTTAGTTTAGGTAACTACCCATGATGTTTTTTTCTCTAGGTAGGAATTGCGTAGTGATACAACCCATTGACTTGAACATAGATAATTTTGTGGATATGGTTGATGGTCGTTCGTGTTTTGAGATGTTGATAGATCCAAAAGGATTGGATGATGGTACCCATAGTATTATCGTGTTACATGAGTTCCAATAATGGGGAACACTAATGTTCCATGATGAGATAGACCCTCTAGAAGTAGAACACTATCTTGAGGTAGTGGTTTGGATTTTTCAACTTATCTAGACCATGACTGTTTGGATGGTTTCATTGGAGACCATTCATGTGCGTCTAGGGAATCTATTGGATCTAGAGGTAATCATAGATTAAAAATCATTATTGAGTACACATCATTGGTTTTAGATTTTTTGATCTCACAGGATTCAGGGTGAGCTAGACTCCCCCTATCGTGTGGTAGAGGACTGAAGATTGTCTTTGGTGTAAATGTTCCACTTGGATAGGACCCCTCATGATGGTGGTCCATTCGATGAGACATCTTTAGGGTGACATAGGTAATCAGAAGATCCTTGTGTTGGTAATGTTCAATGTGGATTTAGAAATGCATGGAAGATATACACTTCCCATACCAAGACATTCTTTTGAGACGTGATCCAAAATCTTACAGGTGAGTTAGTGGCAACCCAAATAGGATAATATCATGGTTTGGTGGATGAGTTCATTTTATTTGTTTGTTTATGTTCATCTTAATGTGATAACGTGTTGGGGAAGGCCTAGGTTGTAGTGAACATGTGGGACATGAAATTTGTAGTTTTAGGTAGTAGAAGCTTATGATTAAGTGGCATCGAGTGTGGTTTGGGATATGACATGTGTCTCCACAACTCCAACTATAGTTATAGAATAGATTCATAAACCATATTTCCTTGTATTTAACCCCTATTCAAGACCTAGAGATACTATTTGAGGCCATTTATCTAGATCCTTATGTTGAAGTAACCGATAGGGAGGAACAGTGATCACCCATTTTTTATGATAGTGTCACCTAACATTAAGAGGAGGGAGATAGAGAGACTCACACAATATCATACCATAGAAACAGTGTGTCCCTATTATTATTTCCTCTACAAGGACTACTAATATACCATCCAGGTTCAGAAAAATTCTACCTTTGAGTGTGGTAGTGCTTCCAATTCCATTGATATATTTTTTTCTCCATGGATACGAAGTTACCCCCGATAAGGGTAGGATGATCTCGTTCATAGAAGGATACAACCAATTTATTGTTTGTATAGTATTACCCTTAGATTATTGGATGTTATATTCCCTTATATTCCTAAAATGATGGTGGGGGTTGATGGAGCCTTTATTAAGGATGTGTTGGGTTTACCTCCCCCATGTGAGATGTACATCTGTATATACATTCACTAGGGATGGCCTGATGTTTGCACTAACATATCGAATGACCCCATGTAGCTGTGAGATATGAAGGTGGGGTTGGAGGATTCTATAGATTGGGGGATTTGTAAGACCGATTGGGTTTTCATGGGAAACCCTTTTTTATTTTCCTTGGAGGTGGAAAATATCTTGAGGTTAGGTGTGTATTAACATCACTCGAGCCAAGTTATTATCTGAGAGGCGAATACACCCTCGAGACAAGATTAATTCTTTCCTTGGTGGATGGAGGTTAAGAGGATCTCAAATATTATATCCTTCCCCAAGTTCCACTCAATAGTTATTGAGGTGGTTCACCACAATACATCAAGCGATATCCCAAAACACCATAGGATTCAAACGTGCAACATTGGCCTTAGGTATGTTCGTGGGGAGACGATTCCCTCGTTGATCAGAGTATAGCACAAAAATTGCTATATATTAAAAAATCGGATAAATGATATCATCCAGATGGTAGAGAAAAATAAAATCCTAATCATGAATGATAAAAAAAATAACATGTGAAATTTTAATAAATAAATAAGAGAAACTCATTATGATAGTATGTCATGTGTTATACAAAAATGACTATCCAAGGGGTAGGGGATACAAGAATATACACCATGCTATCAAAATTAACAAAGGCCAAAAAATCAACAAATACCATCTCAATCATAGGCTTAGTCGTCTTCTCCTTAGTCCATCCTATAAATGTTAATCAAGCATTGGAAGATGGATTCTTCCCTTTATTCGTAACTGAAATCATAAAGTCTACTCAGGTACTAAAGCCACCCGAGTAGTGTGTGATATAAAATCATAGTAGTATGACTCACATAGTGTCTAGGCCTTTACATTTCATATGATATAAATAAACTGTACTTGGATCAACTAGGACACACGTCCAATCTATATTCATGGGCCTAATTTGGTGTCTCGGAATCGAAGGTCCCTAAAATGGTAAAGTGAATAATGTAAAATTCGAGGGGATGGATTTTCCCCCAACATGTGATTGGGCTTGTAAAACATGTCCCTATGTCTTATTAACTAGCTGACCAATTCCCATTTGAATCCATTTATTCACCTTTGAAAACATTTTAAACATTTCTTTATAGAATAAGTTGATACACCTTGAACCTGTTCATGGAAATCTGGAGGGACATTCCAAGAATCGCTTGAAGGGATTGGTAAAAGAAAAATTCCAAGAATTCCTTCCCCTGTGACCCAAGTATTATGTACCAAATTTCACTTTTCCATGTTTTAAAAACAACATGAAAAGGCCTCCAAGTCTGTAAATATTATCGCATGTTGGGGCATGAGTCTCTCTCAGGAATTGTACAAATTATCATGCCATTGAGACCATCCAAGGTGTATCCCTTAGGGATCTAGTGTCACTCATATGGAGGTAAAAATAGATAGTTCACAATGACAGTTTCTCAGGAATAACTGATGTTTCCTATGACATATTTAACAATCTTTAACAAAAGGTAACTATAGAATGAGAGTCTGTCCAAGTTATCCTTAAGTTAGAACCCCTCATTTTACCCTCGACACTATAAAAACAATAATTTAACAATAAATATATACACATATAGAATTTATAATAAGAGGCCATTAAATTTAAAGTCAATCCTTCAATTTATAAATGGAACAATTAACAAAGAATGTCATTGGGAATATTGAATTTAACCCACAAGGCACAAGGATTTAGAATTTGGTCAATGGAATTTTAGTCCAACCCCCCCCCCCAAGGCATGGGTAGAGTGTTTTACATGTGGGTCCATACCTAATTCAAACCAATTAATAAATTTGAGGTGTTAGTCATGTAAAGACACTGCCAAGGATACATTACCAATTTCTAGCAAAGGAGTATTTAGGAAATAAGTGTACAACACACCCATTGGGGTGGTTTTGATCAAGGAAATAAATCCTAAATGAGTGGGAGGGGGAATAGAAAATATTTAATTCTTTTAAGAGTGTATTTTTTGTAAATTGACTCATTATTTCACCATGCATGCTTTGTCCACACAGTTTGGCCATACCACGCACCCTTCAATGCTATTAGGGTAACATCACATGGTTTTCTATATGGTTTTTCTATTCATATGAAAAACATGAAAGATGTCATTTTCAATAATTGTAGACAGACTCCACGGCCATGTGCCCTAGGTTGCACAGTTGCAGACAAACCATGAGGCCTAATATGCTCTTCCTATTTTATGGTTTCACGATTTGAACGATCCCTAGACGCAATTGATACATACTAAATTTGATTGAGAAACATATTTTTGTCCATTTAAAGGAATTATAAGAAAAAAGTAATGGTATTTTCCTTTATGAATTTCTGGGACATTACAACCTCCCCTCTTTAAGACAACTCGTTCCTGAGTTGTCCTTTCGAGGGTATTAGAACATCGCCTGAGAAGAGTTCAAGCCACTGAGAATGTACATGAGCTCCCAACACCTAGGTATAATCCTATATGATTCCATAATACCAAAGGATATATAGTAGAGGAACTAACCTTCCTTAGAGAACATTCATGCTACGGTCTATGATGCATATTGTACGCTCCTCAAAAGTGTATCTGATTCCAACTCTATATAATCAGGGTCAAATGAATGAGATAGGTCAACATGATACCTTCCAAGATGAGAGATATGGAATACATATTTAATAGAAAGATACCTATAAGTTAAGGGTAATAGGTAGGTTACCAGACCAACTCTCTTCACTATCTCCAAAGGATCTACATATCTCGATGATAACTTTCCATGACACCTGATTTTTCTAAGACCCGTCCTGGGTGGTTGAATGACCCGAAGGCCAATATTTTATTGAGAATCATATAGATCCATATGAATCATTTCCTAAATGATATATTTTAGGAATACAAAACAATAGGAATATGATTCTTGAAAGAGCCCGAAAATCAATGATACAAGCCTGTATAATATCGTCTAACACCCATATGATCCTCTCAGACTACCCGTTGGTCTGAGGGTGATATACAGTACTCAAGAGAACCTATGAACCCAGTTCCTTATTTACCCTTTTATAGAAATTTAAATTAAACTAGGTATATAGATCTGATATGATAGAATAGGGTACTCCATAAAGTCTCACTAATTCTCATATATCAATCCTTCCTAAAACAACAGTAGATAAGGAATCCCAGATAGGTAGGAAGTGTAAGAATTTGGTCATCCTATCGATGATCACCCACACAACATCTCTAGCTCAGGGGGATTTCACCAATCCTATCACAAAATAAATGGATACATATTTCCATTTACACTCAAAAATGCATAGATGTTATAGAATTACAATAGTTCCTTAGTGATTTGACATCACCTACTGATAGGTAGAGCATCAAATGATAAAACCAGCTATCTACCTCTTCATACCTGGACACATATACTAACAGTTCATATATCTGTACATATTGGTGAGACCATGGTGAAATACCCAAATAGAGGCATGATATTCTCACATCAACACGTAATGTATGTTTGATGGTACCCACACTTTCCCACAAAAGATAAGAGTCTCGCTTCCATCCACAATGCAACGAGGAGGAAGGTCCTCTCTTGTGATGATATATCATTGGATGAGGACCTCTAAATTCAATAATTGTCTTATCCAGACCCACCCATGAAGAGAGGATGTCACTACTAGAGTTGATATAACTGGATTCCCATACTGTTCTTTATATTTAAAAGGCTTCTTAGAAAACTGATCCATGTACTACCAGTCATTGCTGGTCTCCTTGACGGCTTTAATCTGAGTATTTAAGATTAATGTGTCAACCACTAAATTCCTTTTCCCAGGTGTGTAATCAAACTAGAAATTAAATTAATGAATGTATTACACCCACTTTCACTTCCTTAGATTCATGTCTCTCTAAGTGGAGATGTATTTGATACATTTATTGTTCATGTAAATTATGAACCACTCACCCAATAAGTAGTGCCACCAACAATGTGGATCATGAAACACAACTGCTAGTTTGACGTTTTGTGTATGATAGTTCCACTCATGAGGTCTCACCTGATCAGATCATTATGTCACAAATTGATCATCCTACATCTTAATGACACCATGTCAAATCCCTGAAGCATCAAAGTAGACTATATAACTTCTGCTTGGGTCTAGAAGAATAAATATCCGAGCTGGAGTGAGTATTCCCTTTAACTCTTAAAAATCTATCTAATAAGATTCAATCCATTATAGCTTCACAACCGAATTTTTAAATCCTATAATTAGAACTTCTAGGAATGATAATTTCTATATAAATCATCTATAATAGACCTCTAGCCCTAAGAATCTGCGTATATCAAACACAATAAGAAACCACAGTGCTCACCTTCTTTGGGTGAACTGATACTCATAACTCAAATATTATATGACCCACGAGGTGATCCTCGATAATCCAAAATTATCTTTTATAGAGCCTCATATATAGCTAGTCATCTCTTAGTGTACATATCATATCGCATGATTAATGAAAAGGTCGTGTGTGGTGTGTGAATACACTAAGATGTAATCTATAAAGACTACCACAAAATAATTATCATATGATTGGAAAACCTGATTTATCGGAGCCATGAAGATTGTTGGTGTGTTCCTTAAACCAAAAGAAATAACCAAATAATTGTACAATTCAAAACTGAATCAGAATGTTTTATGTTGTATTTCTGATAGAGTCACACGATCCTGATGGTAGCCTGGCCTCAAGTCAAAATTGGAGAAAAAAGTTGCACCTCATATTTATTCGAATAGATCATCTATACAAGTCAGTGTTTACTCTTTATTCACCGTAATTTTGTTCAGCTAGTGGTAATCCATGCACAATTAAAGGGTACCATCCTCCTACATGGAGAAAAGTACTGGTGAACCCCATGGTGATGTGTTGTGTCTTATGAATCCCTTAGCTTCTAAGTCTTCAATATGCCACTAGAATTCTAGGAGCTATGTAGGTCTCATCCTATAAGGAGGAATAGACATTGGTTATGCACTTGACATTATCACAATGACTAAATCTATCTCTATCTTTCAAAGTAATCTGAATAAATTATTAGGGAATACAACTCTGAAATAGTCTGTGATATAAGGTAATTCCATGTGTTGTATTCCCTGATCCCTCATGAATAGACTAGATAGATTGGATGTCATCCTTCCTAGCCCATTTCTCTAAGATCAAGCGTGATATTTATGGATGTACCATTCATTTATATGGATATAAATATGTCCCTCTAGTGATGTGAATGAAACTTTGTGATGATAAGAATCCACTTAGTCTTGATAAAGTACAAGTCAGTCTATATCGATAATGACGTTGAAGCTGGTCATATCAAGGGTGAAGAAACTCCACAAAAAGTAGTACAGACCTATTTTAAGGTGGATTTCCTTTCACAATCATATAACCTTATCCAGAAAATTTAATGGTGAGTCGGGGGTAATAACACCATTAGATTACTAGATAAATAGGTCCAAACTTACCATGGTTGCAGCAGATAGAATAGTGTGTGATGCACCTGTATCAAATAAGGATGATACTTGAGTAGAGGGTACCCGAATAGTACCTCTAACTGTATATGGAAATCGAAATTTCTCTTCAATCATAGGATTTAATACATACATATTGGATAAACTGTGGCACTAAGATACTACCGAAATAGTGTGAGTAGGTCCACTATGTTGATGATGGAACTCTGACGTCTGACCACCACTACCACAACCACCTACCTAGTCTAATTGGAATGTAGAAGACCAGATTCCCACCCGATGAGGTGTCGTTGGCCCTACACCTGAAGGTGGTTCTAGAATAGAACCTTGTTCACTAGTAACTAATGTAAAATATCAGCCAAAATGTTGTTTGTGACCCATCCTTCCTCAATCGCGATACTCGATCAGGTTCCTCATACACTGGTGATTTTTGTGACCTGGCCTGCCTCAATGGTGACACTCCACAGTGATGACGGTGCATGCCAACTAGTGGGTACTAACCCCTCATGTACCCACAATTAATCACTTCTTTTCTTTAGATAAAGCACTACTAGTCTTCATGGAAGCTATACACCCCTCCTTCACATCCCATAACCCCATCAGGTTTTGCTTAGTGATGAGGCTCTGGTTCATGATCTTGAAAATATATGACAACATAAATCCATTCACATATGAGTATATGACATAAGAAACCACCTCCTCAAATAACCTCCTAGAATACATCTCATCCAGAGTCAATTATAGTGAAAAATGTGGCAACATAGTGAACCAAGCTGAGTATTACATCATTGACATGTCACCTTGTGCCAGGTTCATGAATTCCTAAAATCAATCCATTATCAAGGTCTGAGGGAAGAAGTAATCAAAAAAGGCTCCCTAGAAATCCTCCCAGACCATATCTTGATGTTTAATAGCATCATTCAGAATGTCCCACAAACTCTTGGTGGAGTCCTACAATAGATAGTTTAGAAGCTCGATGATCTAATGTGGTAGAGTCTCGATGTGCTCAAATATTGACACCATAGACTTCAAACATGATTCAACAACGTGAGGTACACCATCCCCTGAGAAGGTGTGAGGATGCAACTATTGAAATTCTTTGGCTCACTCTGTAATTGAAGGGGATGGTCGAGGATCATAGTAAACTAATTTCATGATGTGTATGAAGCTATCAAAAAACTAGGAATCAGAACCCAGTTGAATTTCTGAAGGAGGTTCCCTAGGTTACAGTACAGGATGTATCACATGTGGCATAGTGGACACCACCTCAAAAGTATGCTCATCACTACATTCTTGGAATATATAGCATAGTCTTCATGATGGAATAGCTCTATAAATTCCACAGTCATGACCTAGACAAGATTTGTTATATATATGGAATAATGTAAGATAATAAATACACAAGGCTATCCTAATAAAGAAGCACACCCATTTTCCCAACCCATAAGCCAGGTCTTGGTGGAGAAGGAATCACAAAATGAAAGAAAACGAGACACAACCGATTTTCCACTAACTTATCAGAATAAGGTCAATTTCTCACAAACAAGGTAGTTATTTCATTTAAGAATAATATTAATTATAGCATTTATAGATTAATTATTATTTAATTAGTCATTATAATCATGATCCCGTTAATTGTGTCACCAATAAAAATTTTTAAGGTCCCGTATACCTAATAAATTTCAATTGACATGTCAACTAAACACATCCTAAAATTTAATCCAAACATAGGGTGTAACAGGCCATGGGTGTAGTTTGAGAAAATTATCTTCCACTGGAACTTACAAATGAAACCCAATAATGTGAAATTGTTGTTCAATTGAACAAATTATTCTATAATAGAAAATACTAGCACACTACAAAACATAAAATTAAAGCATGATTAGAATTCATAAGAAATACAGTCAATGGATGAAAAAATTAGATATTACATGGAATAATGTATGGAATTTTAAGTCCTGTTATGCCAAGTATGGTTCATGATTTAATTATGTGCGCATATCATATTGCAGAATCGATAGATATATCATCAAGATAATAAAAATTCCAAGAATGCGAGTCAACCAATAGTAAAATCCAAGAAACTTTAATTGTATAATGAACAACAACATTTACCCATCCCAAGTAAATTTGGGTTTCCCCTTTATGTGGGGTAGCTACTCCTAGGAATAGTCTCTTAACAAAATTAAAATGTACCTGTCTACTGTCTAATCACTAATAGTAAAACAAAAGGATAAATACATCTAATACCACTTTATAGCATCCCTCATCATGTTCCACTCAACAGTGCCCTGAGGCGGTTGGCCAGAAGACCTCAAACACATCTTCCCAAAAATCAAGGGCATCCATCTAGAAGCAAGGGCCTTGGGTAAGTATGTGGGGAGTCTATTCCGTCATTGATCATAGTAGAGTAAAATAATTGATGTATAATAAATATTATAAGTAATAAATTCATCTAGATATCAGTAGAAAACAACAACATAATCATGCAATAGAACTATATAAAGTTTGGTAAATGAATAAATAAATATAAAACCCTGATAATGATAGCATGTCATGTGTTATTCAAAAATTAAATTGCAAGGGGAAGGTGATACATGAATATGAACATGATATCAAATGACAAGAAGTCCAAAAACTACTACAACTATCATCTTGATCATAGTATCTACCCACTACTTCCAACTCCATCCTAGAAGTGTAAATCAAGCATTGGAAGATGGATGATTCCATTTATTAGTACCTAAAATCATAAATTATACTTGGGTACCAAAGGCACCCGATTAGGGAGTGAGATAAAATCATAGTTGGATAGAATCGATGGTGTCTAGGCCTTTCCATTTCATTCCATATAATGAAACAATGATCCATGATAAATTAAATTCAAGAATAAATAAATAAATAAATAAATAAATTGGATAGTTTTCCACTTGGAAACTCGTCCAATATATCTTCTTTAACCTATGTCAGTGTGTCTGAACGAAAGGGATCCTGAAATTGAAAAGTGAATAAGGTAAAATTTTATAGGTTGGACTAACCCTATTTTGTGATGGAGCTTGGAGGACATAACCCAATACTTTCTAAACTGACTGACCCAATCCCATTTGAAACCATTTATTTACCATTGAAATTTTCAAAAATTTCATTATAAAAAAATTTAGACACATTGACTCCATATATAGATATTTGGAGAGAATTTTTAATTATCAATCAATGGGAATTGTAAAATAGAAATGGAAAGGATTCCATCCCAGGTGACCCAAGTATGAATTCCAAAGATTCACTCTGGCATTGTTGGAAAACAATAAGAAATTACCTCTGAGTCTGTACCTAGTATCGCATGTATGGTCCCAACTCTATCTCTTGGAATGAAGAACTAATCGTACCATCATGACCATCAAAGGGTAATCCCCTAGTGAACTAGTCTCACTAGTTAGGAGGTAAAAATATGTAATTCACTTTGATCCCATATCAGGAATAAATACTGTCTCCCCCAATGTATTTAACAAGCTTATACAATAGTTAACTATGACACGACATTCCACCCAAGGGTTTCTTAAGTCAAAACCCCTGGGTTCACCATGGGTACAATGGAAACGATAATTGAACTAGAATGGTATACATATATAACATGTCTATTGAGAGGCCATTCCATTTAAATTAAATCCATTAATTCATACATGTCACATTGGTCAAAGGTTGTCATTGGGTGTATTTCATTTAAAACACAAGGCACAAGGAACAAGTATTTGGTCAATTAAATTTATGTCCAACAATTCCCAATAAGGAATGGGTAGAGGGTTTAACATGTGACTCCATACCCAATTCAAACATGTAAATAAATTTGAGGTGTTAGTCATATAAAGACACCCCAATGCTACTTGACCAATTTCTAGCAAAGGAGCATTTAGGCAATAAAGATAGTACACACCAATTGGGCATGTCTGGGTCATGGAAATAATCTATTGAGGTGATTAACTATGTCTTTCAATCATAATAAACATGTAAAATATGTCAGAATAAATTAATTAACATTATGTTTGATTGCTAGACTTGCACGACAAGGGGCACAACGATATAATTTATTAAACATAATAACATTATGGTAAAAGGGGATGACCTCCTACCTAATCCTCATAGAGATCACCTCATCTAGTATCAATGTTTATTAGGATGTATGTTTGAATAAATAGACAATACCATCAAATGATCTAAAATTATGGAAATGTGATTGCAAATAAATAGTGAAATGGATGGAGGAATAACATTTAAAAAGATTATAGTAGATTATATATCATACCTCTAGCATTCCAATGAATCTGACGATGGATGAATAATATGATGTAAGGAGGATCCACCTTGATACCAATATTCATTAGGGGTGAAGGTTTTCAATGGGAGGAGAAGCACCCAACCATTGGAAGTGAGAGGTGGGAGAAAGAGAAATGCTTTAATTCATTTTATATGGATATTTTAGTAAATTCAACCATTTTTCAATGCACACTATTTGGCTAAATGGTTTGGCTAAAACATACACAAACCATGGGAGACTCACTTCAATAAGGGTCACATTCCATGGTTTGTTAGATGGTTTGACTAACCATGCAGTAATAAAGCAATACAACACTACCAAGAATGGAAGACAACTCGTATGGTTGTGTACCATATGTGTATGGTTCCAGAAAAACTGTGTGGTACTATCTACTCTTCCAATTTCGGGTTTCTAGGATCTTAATGAGACCAAAATGCACTGGAGATCTCCTTTACATTATATGGAATCATATTTATGGTTGTTAAAAGGAATCAAAACAAAAATGTAATGGTCCATACCTTTATGAATATTTTTGATGCTAAATTATAGATTAACCTCAGGATGGGTTATCATCAGCCCTAGGATTGCGAGGTTGATGTACTGAGAATGGATTCCTAGATCCAGTATAGTTGATTTGATTTCATGCTGATACACTTAGGAATGTTCAAAGCTACACCAGAGTCTCAAGAATCATGATATGAATCATTAACATTTATTTGACCGGTTCATGGAAGTTTTTTTTGATGGTACCCTCATGTCCACAGTATCAGATTTAGAGAACACAAGATATAGGAGGATAGTTATATACATGCCCTAGAATTGATTCTAGTAAGGTATCACTTAAAGAGTTAGATCTTAATATCATGGTCCGATTTATGGGACATGTCCTATAAAACATGGGAGTGACACTAGGCCCTACAAAATTTGAGGTGGTGCGATCTTGAGGGCCACCCAGGACTTGACCATGCTAGTAGATGCTCATAGTGAGGTTTTCGCCCCATGGTTGTCTAGTGAAGTGATTTAGTAGTAGACTTATTTATAGTTTTTCCAGGTGATTAGTGTTCTCCACATTCCCTAACTGAGTAGGTATGTGCATGAATCATTTTATTATACCCACATAGCTTAGCTAGTATATGAAATTTGAGTTTCCTTTTTCAAAAATATGGTAGCATTGATTTCTGACATAGAATGTCCCATCGTGGGAATGCATTTTTATTGGGTCTATCCTTTTTGGAAGAACATGAAACCATCAGAGAGCTTATAGGAGAGGGAGAGTCAATTGTGAGTATAATACCTCAATATTTTCCCCAAGTTTGTGCTTCTTAGGGATGAAAATAATTAAATAAGGGAATATTGTATAGAATCTAGTAGTTTCCATATAAGACTTTGGAATATTCCTAGAAATAACTTGAGATCTAGGAAATGAGATGATGCATGATTCCAAAGCCTAGTGATCCAAAAATTAATTTTATAAAAATGATTAAATATATTTTATAACACACATGGATAGTTTTCCTAAAAAATTTGAATTACACCTAAATAGTGTCTCAGATAAATATCAATGACCACTATTAAATCAATAGTAGATTGCTTCCCCTAAGAATAAAATAAATTCGCTCGCCACGAGTTGTGTGGTAGAGGCAGCTGTTCGAGTGTGCGTTTAATTAAAATAAAAAAATTATTTATTAATTTTAAATTTAAAGAACTAAATTGTTTACCTATATAAATATGTTTTTACTAAGAAATATCCAGGATTATCTGCATAACCATGGGATCAGTGAGTGGAGCTTCCAGCCATTATCCATTGGTATATCAAGATCCGAGAACATTAGATGATCAAACCAGGGACAATGGTAAGAAGAAAAACGACTGAAACAAGATCATCACCATCAAAGCTAAATTATTAATTCTTCACCAACGATTGATTTTTAATTGAGGTAGGGATCATCATTTATGGTTTTTTCACTTTTTATTAAAATATTTAGCATGTATTTTATCTAATTTTGATATGAGATATTTGTTTTTAACAGGATCCAAAACAATTTACGGATTATATTTATCTGGTATAATTCATTGCCTATTACACATGTTATCATATCATTTATAAAATCATTGCAAAATAATTCTTAGAAAAGTATGGTTCAGTTTATAAGAATTTGTTTCCACTCTCCATTCATCATGTTCTTTATTTTTGGCTAATGGTGTCGTGGTTCGACATTTATGAGGGGGTGTTCGAGTGTGATTACCCCCCTAAAATAATGATTGTTTTGTGTAAAATGAGTGGGGTGGTAATTTTAAAACGGACCAGATTGGTACATGGATGTGAGATAGAGAATGAGGATGTGATTTGGGTATGATGAGAATGACAATTGATCATAGGTGGTTTGCGATTATATCAATGATCCCTATTTTCCTAATTAATGTACAATGATGAATTGAGGTTTAATAGGATCAACTCTGAGTAGAGGCTATGAATGAATTCTCGTGAATAACTCTTATCAGCATAGACATGTTGTTGGTCAAACCTGGATCTCTAATTAGGTGGTTATACGTGTTCACTGCATCGGGATTTCTTATTATTCTTAATAATAATAATAATAATAATTGTAACATTAGAAAAATGTGTGTGTGGGGATAATAAGATAAAATGGTTATAATTTCATATAAGGAGATACATGGGAAAATAATTTAATAAAATTAAATTATAATAATAAATGTGGGTGTTTAGATGATCATATAATAAAAATTATAATAATATTTTTTATCGTAATAAAATAATAAATGTGAGAGTCGTAAGGGGTGAGCGTTCTGCTGGTCGACATGAATATAGGTACTCCATTCGGTTATGTTATTAAAATTATTATATATAATAATAATAATAATATAAAATTAAGTAAATTTGGAGAAATAAACAAAGGGAAATGTGAATGGGAGGTAAGATGGGCACATGAAGTGGTTGTACTGCTCAAAGAGGATGCCCATTGCGAGCCATTTCATTATGTTAAAAGAGATAAAAATAATAATAATAATATAAATTATTATTATTTATTATATTTGTTGTTAAATATTTAATTCAATCTTAAAATATTATTATGATATCATATTGATGAACCTTCAGTGATAACATGACCCTATCTTTGAGATGGTCATTTGAAGACCAATGTTGGATATTTAATTAAGGCTCATGAAGCGGGTCCCAAAAATAGCCAATAATATTAATAATAACACCATGAAAAACAACAATAACAACAATAATAATAATAATAATGATATTATTATTATTATTATTACTATGGAATCTATTATTTGACATATCTTTTTAATTCGGTGTCTGAAAGGCAAACAATAAGTGGCATTGCAAACCCGAGTTTGAGCCAAATGTTTCAATACCAATATGGGTATTAAATTGTGACATGTGGCTTGGGATCACAAAACTTTTTTTGATCATGATGTGGTGAAATGCATTGTTTTTTCACCACATTAATAATTTGGGAAATTGAATTGCCTATCCTGGGCATTTTTCCACGATGATCACAAAAATGTCATACATTTGTCCATTCATGGCTGTTTGTGCTGAAATATTGGTGGTTTGCTGTTTTTTATTATCAGACCGAGGATGATCCTTGTGCATTCATTATTATTTTAGTTGTAACACATTCTGTAGTAACCATATATGCCATGTGGTACTAAATAGCCATATATTCATGTACTGTTGTGGACATGACCAGAAAGAGGAGAAGGGTCACATGCTGTGTGGACCCCTTACTCACCATGTATCTCCTTTTGTAGAAACATATACCTCTCATATTATTATTTTTTCAATCATATATTTTCTTCTGAGTTTCTATTTTTGGGTATTTTTCATATAGAATGTGATGGTGGCCTTAGTACTGTATTTTGATAAATGATTTGAGATCTTCTCAGTGCGACGATTATTTAGGTGGTGGTTGATGATGGAATTAATTATATTAGATCATCATAGTCGAACTCTCGTAATTTGATAGAGAACATATCCTTTACCCATTGATTTCACCCTCCTAATGTATCAGGGCATGGGTCATATATCTATCTATATTAAGACTAAAACTTATCAACAGTGTCAGGGAATTGATCCAATACCATTAGAGTAGAACACTCATGTGGTGTTAGGTCATGGGTCCTCATACATTAGAGTGGAACCCTAATTCTTAGTTAGTGCATGTTTCCTCTACCATTAGAGTGGAATCCACTTGTGGAGTCAGGGCTTGGGTCTGCTGCCATTATAGTGAAACCCTTTGGTGGAGTTAGGGCATGTGCCTTATACCATTATATTGAAACACTCCCAAGGAGTCAGGGCATGGGTTATCTACCATTATAATGGATTCCTACCATGGTGTTAGGGCATGGGTCCTCTACCATCTATGTAGAACCCTCTTGTTGGGATAGAGAATGGGTCCTCTATCTATCTACTGAGTGGAACCCTTCTATTGTACAAGGTAATGGGTCTTATACCTATTGAGTGGTACCCCCTTAATGATCTAGGGCATGGGTCCTCTATATGGAGATCGTTCCCCCAAAACTAAGGGACATACCGGCAAGGAAAGGGTCCTCTGCAAGGTTACATTTTTTTACCAATATGCGAGAAGATGGGTATCGATGATGGACATCCAGAACTGATGAATGATTTTTTTTCTTAGCTAGGATATGGATATGGAGATCCCCTTTCTCTCTTATTTGGGATTCTTGTTAAGAATATCTAAGTATTTCATTAAGGGTTTTTTCTCAAATACATATTGAATTGATTTTGTTTGGTTGATTTGAACAATTAAGTCATATCATTTATCACGCCCTCTTGTGTTTTCAAGTCTTCCTAGTTGACATGTATATACTCACCTCTATATAGGCTATGACTATATGTGACATGTCCTTTTAAGATGATGAATACATCGATGAATTTTTCAGAGGAGCATAGGGATACCTAGATGCATTTGACAATGTAAGGTGGATAGGTCTTGGATATTTAGAGCTAGGCTCCCTCATCACTTACATTTCAAATTACTGTCTTTATAGGAGACCTTTTCTAGTTGGAAATGTTTTTTCCCCTTTAATTTTTAGATTACCTTCTCAAGCTCATTTTTATTCCGCAGTGGTTATTAGATGCATGACTTTTACTCTTGATGTTACTATCTTTTATTATTATTCATATGCACTTCTTCATGGGGATGGTTGTCTGTGTGTATATAGGTACATTTGGAAAAGGTCTCCCATTGTATTTATACCTTTTGGATCTTGTTTCATGCCACTAGCCTATAAAGGTGGGTTTTGGATAGTTCCATATTGGCCTTCCACCGACAAGGTGAGCCCCGATCGGCCATGTAATGACATTCCACTCTATGTATACATGGAAAAACATAGTTTAGAAACAAGTGGGTCTAATTAAAACAACAAAACTATCCATTCTCAATTCAGAATATGATACAAGCCAATATTTTACAAATTTTATTTTTTTCCCTAGAGACTATTATGTTATTTCGAGGATGATTATAATTGGATGATACCAATTGGTACAGTGTTAGTGGAACTTGTTTGGTACCACTTGTTGAAAAACTATTCTCAAGAATAATTTCATCCGAAAATTCTTATAATAATCTTAATATATTTATTAATAACATTTGATTATACTATCCAGGCTATTTTCCTAATGTCATTCACGTGACTTCTTCAAGATTGTTTTGTTAATGAAATTGATTCATTTATGGTTTCACTATTAGTATTAGACATATTTTTTTAATAATTATTGGAGAATTTGACAACATAATACAACAATGAACTTATTAAACTGGTACTTCTAGAGATGTCATATTTGAATGAAATATAGGATCTAGAATACTCTTATGAAGATCCCCCTAAAGGTATTACCATACGATTCACTTCATCAAGATGGATCATCTCATTATATATTCATTTCTACTTCAATTCATGTGAATAATAACATTATTGATCTCATAAATTATGGTGACTTAAAATTTCTACATAATCTATGATATCTTTTTCATCTTCATCAAGTTTGATCTCTGAAATTTTTTAACAAATAATCTTCAATATATCAATATATAGATTAATCCTAGATGGATATTTATACTATTCTTGGAAGGAATATTTCGCAATCCATATATAGTAATATAATCTTAACTTCATGTCTCCCATTGAGTATATGTTTCTTCTTCAGTTAATGGAAAATAAAGGAAAACTCAAATTATATTAGAATAAGGTAGATCTCATTTAATTTTTAGTGATAGAAAGATGGTATGAGAATTATATCTCAACCTTGAAAATACTTTATTTACACAAATATTATATGACTAAATCTTTATGCTATATCACATGAATTTCTTGGATGTTTTCGGATATATGGGATCTGTACATTACTTTTTAACAACTTTGCATGGAATTTTAATTTTCACGCTTGACCTTAAAGAAAATTCATGACTTAGTGCTTTCCAATTATTATTTAATATTTATTCTTGAGTTGGTGTTATGACGAAAAATTTATATGAGATGTATCCATCCCTTTTTACCTTCCTCACTGTAAATATGAGATTTTTTATTTATCAATTATTGAAATCCTCTAATGGAATTTTATTTAATCATACAGAATAATTTGTTTTACTTTTTAATTATTCTTATAATTTTATTTATATTTCCAAATAATCTCAAATAATTACCAGTATATAATTTTTACTATACATAACATGCTTAGAAGATCTACATAGCATTCAAGTGTGATCTTCCCCACTTATATCCATTTATTTTTTTTGTCGGAATGACCTTACACATTGTAGCTTAATCATGATTCCATAAATTATGATTTCTATGTATTTATTATAGGAATAAACTGTGTGACCACTTATTATAAAAAATAAAAGACTTATTATATTTTGTGTTTCCATCCTTTTTATCTTCATTGGTTTTCATTGAACATTGATCTTATTCTTATTGAAACCCAAAGTAGGCTTCCCTTTCCACTTTACAAACTTTTTGTTAATAGATTTCATTTGGTACATTACCAAGGTTAGACAATATTTGATATTTATATTATGTTGTCATTTAATCTTTGTAGAGACCCGAAGCTTGATGTACATGGACATTACATTACTTTAGAGGAATACTTAATACATCACAAAAACAGACACACAAGGACCGTAATAGTTTGGTGTCTTTGGAAACATGGAACGTAATATTTTAATCATGGTGAGAGATCTTAGACATCTCCCATAATGATCTTACCCTTTCCTTCCTACCTAAAACCATTATTTATATCCTGGGGAAAAGAAAACATAAAAAGGGTGAGCTCAAATTCTCAGTAAGGTTAAGCATGGATAAAATAAAACATACCAAATACATTTGAACTTAAAAACATGAACATAATGTTTAACCATAAAAAGATTGAGCAATGACATAAAACATGGAAATACGTAAGGCATAGATCATAAAGAAAAATTAAGAATGATAAAATAGCATGGGAATAAAACATGTAATTGTGGAAACCATTAATTACATGATATGATTTCCATATTAGCCAAGGCATTACTGCCAAGACCATCTTAGTGGACAAAGTCCCTTTCTGAATCGAGTTCACTTCTTATTCCAATCCTGTATTACTAAACCGGTTTAAATTGTCGTTCCAGCCATGTCTATCTCATTAGATATAAATCTTTACCCAATGCATTAGAGGGAGATATATGTCCCACCCATCTCATAATGAAATCATTCTTTCGTGTGCCACAAAATCATAAATCATACATCATAGCATAACCCATGTAATAAAATGGGATTCTTAAACATCTTGCCATCATAACATAATCCATAAACAATTGATATCATTTCATCATAAGAAAATTGAAACCATTTAAATCATAGAGACATTTATTTGAAACATACACATATGAAATAATTTCATCTTAGAAGGAAAATAGTTTTGACAAAACACTTGAAATGAATTCTTGAGGAAAATATCCTTTGTTCTTTAAAATCATTTTCTTTTCACAAAATTCCATGAAATTTTAAAATATAAGGGTTTTTTTGAAAATAATCATGCAATCTTGTGGAGGAAGCTTCTTGAAAATGAGGCGTTATGAAACCGTAAAAATCCGTTCACGCTGTATAAGTTAAAAATAACATTCTCCTCATACTTTTATCGGAAAAGTCAAAAAGTACCTTATATGGTAACGAAAGGAAATATTCTATTCATACAATGTGGTAAAAATTCAATAAACGGTAAAAATGACTTTAAACATTCATGGAATAATGGTAAACATTTTATGAAAACATTTTTAGAAAACATGGTCATGGATGATAAACGTAACCCCAGTAAATACTTACGTATAAGCAATCTCGGATAAAAATGAGATAGAAAATTTATCCCTTACCTTAGGAATGATATGCTTCGTACGTACCCGAACCTCCTCTATAATGATTTAAATAATGTCATTGACTTATTACAGAATCATATTCATTATTATGATATCATATATGTTTCACTTATTACTTTATATTACCCGTTCTTCTGTAAATTCCATGTTAAAGTAGCATTTTGGGTAAAATCATTTCATTTATCGTATGTGTTTCAACTTGTCATTCTTGATATTATTACTTATATCCTGATTTACATAATTCCAGAATGTAAAACATGAATTATATATATTATATACTCATCATATAAATATATATATTATAAGATGATAAAAGGAATGAAATACACCGTTTATGGAGACAGTAGGACGTACATATGCATGAACGCTGTTTTCATTTCCTTATTGAATTGAATGAAACTAAAGTGATGAAATAAATATATATATATATATACATAAATAAAGTATCATTATTATTTCATATATTTCATTATTATTCATTAAATAAACTTTATGATCATTCATGTATGGTTAACATGGAGAATGAATCTCATCGCGTCGTGGAGACGGTAGTCTGTATGTAGGAAGGAGCGATGATATCGTTCCCATAATTATTGAATAGAATTAGAGTGGATGGTATAATATATCAGAATCATTATGATGTCATAATAGCCATATATATTTATTCTTTACACCATTATACCCATCCATGTAAGGTTTTGGTGGAAAAACAGATTTCACCACGGCGTGGAGACTGTATTCCGTACGTACGGACGCGTGGTGATTTCATTTTTTGTAGGATGGATAGATGGTGAAATAGGATTTTTTTTCATAATTATAATAACCTATAATTATATAAGTTATAATTATGTTATTATTTCATAATGAAAATACTAAAGATGAATAAGTGGAAGAAGAAATATAGTTGAAAGAATCAGTAACAGACATTACCTCTTCTTTGAAGCGCCTCTTTGAGACCTATTAGGGCACTAAATTTGGTCTTTGAAGAATACCAGAACCTCTAGGATGTTTCTATGGAAGTGGAGAAGATAATTTGTCAGGGGTTGGCCGAGATTGAAGGCTCAAATTGGTGTGAGGAAGGGAGGGAGGAGGTGCCCTTTTATAAGGGAGGAGAGGGGCACCATTGGAAATCTTAAGAATATTAATTTATAATAAATATAAAACCACTTAAAAACCATAATAAATTACTCATATTCGAATATAAGATGATATAGGGTTGTAATATCATCAAAAAATAAAATTTAGACATGTTAGGAAATTATTTTAAACATTATCAACTTGATTTATCCTTACTTAATCAATTTAATTTTATTTTTGGTAATAACATTCTAAATTTTAAATTATAACGAAAAATACTTATTTGTTGTGAATTTTCCATAATTGGATACTTTATGACATTTTAGACCATAAAAATTTAAATTTATAATTTCTAAATATTTTTGTGATTTTTAAACAATTTTATAATATTTTATTTTTATAAAATAACAATAGTGTCAATTTTGAAACTATTCATTTATATGAATTTAAATAAAATATATACAGAAGATATGTTCAAACTAAAAGCATTAATAGATTAATTAAAGGCCATATGTATCTAGAAAATTAGATTATAACATTAAATAGTTCATATAATATTTATTTTATTATTTTCAAAACCATTTATTTGGTTTATCTCTTAATAAAATAATTACTACAACATTTTTGTATAATTAGTTAATATACATATTTGTTTCATAAAAATTAAAAATAAAATCCTATGATAAATATAAATATATTCACTTTCAAAATAATACTTTTACTAGAATTTATAATTTTAAAATCACAATATTTAAATTGTTATATTTATTAAATTATGAAGGTGACAACTTTGGCATCATTTAAAATAAAATAATATAAGTGTCATAATCACTTTTATAAATCTCCAAACGGTTATATATTTGGTAATTGGATGATAATGGTATAGATATACACTAAAAATAAGTTTTGGTCAGTTTTGTGGGCCTTTTAATGGGTATTAGTATTTCAATAAAAACTATATTACTGATTTTTCACTTAATAGATAATTTCTGCATCATTAAATGTATCACCATTAATGACAATTATTTAATCCCTAAAAATTATAATTAAATTATCATGATGTAGATAATTTTATTAGATTTCTTAAGACTATTCATGTTCTAATATTTATGATGTTTATCACTAAATTAAAATTATTATACTTATAAGATTTAAGAGAGTGACATGTTGTCACTTTCTTTGGTTTTAATAATAATTAAATTATTTTCATGGTCAAAAGTCCATAAAATATATCTAATCCGACCCTTAGGTGATATGGCTCTACGTTTATCCATCCAATATAATTTTTTCATGTGTTAGGGTAATTTTATAATATTATATTTACCCTTAATTACCCAATTTACATTTAACTATGGTAAATAAAATTTTCCATTCTTACTATTCATAAATCCCAAAAATAAAAAGTATTCTATTAATATAATTTGGACCCAATGATTCCAAATATGGAATCAATTTCTCCAAATTCAATACACATAAGTTGCAGAAATTAAATTAAAATTAATCCCGTTGTCGAAAGAAAATGAGTTTTTGTTTAAAATATTGCAAAAGATTGAATTTATTTAACCTATGAATTCAAGGTAAAATAAATGATAATGACATAAATTATATTAAATGGTAAAAATATATTCTATTTATACTTTAAAACCATTCAATATTATAATTTAACCATATAAATTATTTCTATGAAAAAAGTTGTTTTTAATTAAAATATAGCGTGTTTTTACTATTCATCAATATATGAAAGTTACCAGAATAATATGAAAAATTTATCCAAAGTAAATTTTTATTTATTGATTCCAAATAAGAATTTTAATTTTTCAAATTGAACTTTTAAACATGTCAAAAACTATATTTAATGTGGGTGCGCCATCAAAATGCAGCAAAACTGCTTTTTTTGAAAAATACTTATTTTACCCGAAATATTTATTTTGTTCTTATACAATGTTCTTGAAAATGTGTAAGATGAATAATAATGTTATAAAATTCAAAATTTTGTTAATACTATACATAACGGCTAGTTAATAATAATATTATAATAATATATCGTTGTTTAGTAAAACCCGATATTGCGTACAACACACGCTATCGACGAAGGTCGCGATTGTGTGTAATACAAGCCAAGTCAGGGTTGCGTGTTCTGCAAGAATCCTTCGTTGATTCGTATAACAGAATCCAACCATATTTCATTTATACATTGAATATATATAAATATATACGCAATGTTTCATAGAATAACTATTATCAAAGTTGTGTGTAACACGATCTAAGAATAGTGTTGCGTATACTGCAAGATAATACGGTGTTGCATATAGAGCAAGGTAATATTGTTGTAGCATACAACACAAGTCATTAATGAAATTAAAATAATATAAAATCTCGGGGTGTTACATTCTGCCCCCCTTAAAATGAATTTCGCCCTTGAAATTTGTCGGGGTTATAAATGGTTTACTACTCAAAAGTCTGTTTAATAGAAACCCACATCCTAAAAAGGAATACCAAAACATGGCTTTAAAAACTAAAGTATGAAATGTAATGGTTACCAAAATTAACTCATCACTGGGTTTCCACGTAGGATAACATAGGTGAAAATATGGATATGGAAGAAAAATCTAACCATCAAGTTCTGATGGAGAGTGGTAGAGAACATGGATATGAAAAAGCCATCAATCACAAAGCCATAGACTTGTGATGGTCTAAGGTACCATCTGATTCATCAGATATAAGGGAACCAGGACAAAATTTTTGGTTTTCATGACCATTTCCCTAAAGTTGATGAAATTGTAAATAGAAGAAATACTTTCGTGATTTTGGTACAGTCTCACCGATGTTCGTTATTTGGACAACTTCCACTTCATCTCTTAAAGAAATGAAGTTGAATTTGTCATTCGTGAAGTGTTATTAGCTCATGTGATAGAATGATGGGTCATTCCATCTGTCTCAAACAAAAGGTTATAAAAGTTATTAAAAATACATAAGTCCATCTATAGTGAGATTAATCATATATGGTTCCTAAAATGGACTTATACTTCATATATCATACTGCTTAATATAATAAAACTAGTTTCTACTAAACAGGGACTTCCTATAGGCCAGTGGTAGGCAATAAAGGCCAGTCGCACTTCGGTTGTGGGTTCAATTCCCACAGCCTTGTCCGAAGCGATGGGATGTCGCCCATCCTGCAGGTTGTCCATTTTCTAAAACTGTATTACTATAATATCCCATCAATAATATCAAAAAATGTTCTATCCTTAAACAATACTAACTTATGTCCAACATAATCCATTCCAATCTTTAGGATTATCTAAAATACTTCGGTCTAAGCTCATTGTATAAAGAAAACGATTACTTGAAATGTCATCAACCAAGCATGTGAATACCATCATTTATCCCCCATATATCTTGTTGGTCACATTACAATCATGTGAATACCTTAATCATGTATTCTCTTGAAAAATGAATACCCATTAAACCTTAGTGAAAACATGAATGCTGTCAAAAGTTAACACTTTCCTCATACCAAAATCCAAAAATTCTATATACTCAAACCATGATATAACCTTCTCCTAATATCAGTCATGAGATCATGTATACCATCAAAAATTTAATTTTCTCCTTATCCCTTCATTATGTGCATATCATCTACATTCCAAAAATATCTAAATAACCTATCATGGATACTGGTACCATTAATCATACACTTTCAAAACTCAAGGAAAGACATTAGTGTAACAATCCTTAGATGTCTCTTTATTCCATAGTACCATGAGATTACTTATACAACATTACACTTGATAAACATGTAATCATTCCACTACCTTCTTAAACCATTGACCGAGCATCAACAATTCTTTCATCTCACATATCATTTGTAGTCTCTTCATCATCATGAACATAAATTCTACCCATACGACTGTACTGATTCTCTTCATGAGACTTTCCATTAGGGAATTGGTTTTCATAATGCTCGTACATTCCACATTTAAAACTTTTAACCGTTTTTGATGTCGTAGAAATACCATTATCCTCATCCATGGTGTTAACTGACCGTTTTCCTTTGCACTTACTGGCTTTGTGTCCTTCTTTTCCACACCCAAAGTGTCTTGCAGTTCCCTTGAAACAATATCCCTGATGCCTCTTCCCACATGATTTACATGGGGGAAACTAAACTTTCTTTCCTCTATGATCATCATTAAACTCCATCATTCTCTTATTATCTGAGTCAGGAAACTTACCAAAGTTGAGATTATTGATCATATTATGAGATTTCTAATTAGGCATAATAACGATGTTTGGACTTCCAAATCCTATTTCATTTTGTTTTTCATGAAGAATATCATTCCATTGTCCAGCATATCCTCCATTATCATGAATCTTTATGTTTCCATCCATTTTCTAAAACCCAAAAAAAATAGTGTGAGAGGTAAAAATCATGATAGGGAAAACAACATAGTAAAGGGGGATCACCCTCAATATCTAACATCTTAGGTTAAATTCTAAGATCGTTACCGTAGTTCTAGGACTATATCCTATACGTATACTTATCCTTAGGGACATCCCTAGACATACCTTAGAAATGTCACTAGGGATCTCACATCCTAGTTTCCAAAGGTTGACTAAACATTTCCTCTGATACCAACTGTAGAGACCCGAAGCTTGACGTACATGGAAATTACATTACTTTAGAAGAATACTTAATACATAACAAAAACAGACACACAAGGACCGTAATAGTTTAGTGTCTTTGGAAACTTGGAACATAATCTTCTAATCGTGGTGAAAGATCTTCAACATCTCCCATAAATATCTTCCCCTTTTTCCTACCTAAAACCTTTCTTTATATTCTGGGGAAAAGAAAACATAAAAAGGCTGAGCTCAAATGCTCAGTAAGGGTATGCATGGATAAAATAAAACATACCATATACATTTGAACTTAAAAACATGAAAATAATGTTTAAACATCAAAAGCTTGAGCAATGACATAAAACATGGAATTACCTAAGGCATAGATCATAAAGAAACATTAAGAATGATAAAATAGCATGGGAATAAAACATGTAACTGTGGAAACCATTAAGAACATGATATGATTTCCATATTAGCCAAGGCATTACTGCCAAGACCATCTTAGTGGACAAATTCCCTTTCTAAATCGAGTTCACTCCTCGTTGCAGTCCTGTATTACTAAACCACTTTAACTTTCTATTCCAGCCATGTATATCTCATGAGATATAAATCATTACCCAAGGAATTGTAGGGAGATATAGGTCCCACCCATCTCATAATGAAATAATTCTTTCGTGTGCCACAAAATCATAAATCATACATCATGGCATAAACCATGTAATTAAATGTGATTCTTAAACATCATGCCATCATAACATAATCCATAAATAATTGATATCATTTCATCATAAGAAAATAGAAACCATTTAAATCATAGATAAATTTTACTTGAAACATACACATATGAAATAATTTCATCTTATATGGAAAATATTTTTGACAAAACACTTGAAATGAATTCTTAAGGAAAATATATTTTCTTCTTTAAAATCATTTTATTTTCACAAAATTCCATGAAATTTTAAAAGATAAGGGTTTTTATGAAAATAATAATGCAATCTTGTAGAATAATCTTCTTGAAAATGAGGCATTATGAAACTGTAAAAATCCATTCACGCTGTATAAGTTAAAAATAACATTCTCCTCGTACTTTTATCGGAAAAGTCAAGAAGTACCTTATATGGTAACCAAAGGAAAGATTCCATTCATACAATGTGGTAAAAAGTCAATAAAGGGTAAAAATGACTTTAAACATTCATGTAATAATGGTAAAAATTTTATGAAAACATTTTTAGAAAACATGGTCATGGATGATAAACGTAACCCTAGTAAATACTTACATATAAGCAATCTCGGATAAAAATGAGATTGAAAATTTATCCCTTACCTTAGGTCCGATATGCTTCGTACGTATCCGAACCTCCTGTATAATGATTTAAATAATGTCATGGACTTATTATAGAATCATATTAATTTTTATGATATTATATATGTTTCACATATGAATTTATATTACCCGTTCTTTTGTAAATTCCATGTTAAAGTAGCGTTTTGGGTAAAATCATTTCATTTATCGTATGTGTTTCGACTTGTCGTTCTTGATATTATTACTTATATCTTGATTTAAATAATTCTATAATGTAAAAAATGATTTATATATATTATATACTAATCGTATACATATATATATTATAGGTTGATAAAAGGAATGAAATACACTGTTCAGGGAGATGGTAGGCCATACGTACGCATGAATGCTGTTTTCGTTTCCTTATTGAATTGAATGAAACTAAATAGATGACATACATATATATATTTATATATACATAAATAAAGTATCATTATTATTTCATATATTTCATTATTATTCATTAAATAAACTTTATGATCATTCATGTGTGGTTAACATGGAGAATGAATCTCATCGCGTCGTGGAGACGGTAGTCCGTACGTACGCACGAGCGATGATATCGTTCCCATAATTATTGAATAGAATTGGAGTGGATGGAATAACATATCAGAATCAGTATGATGTTATAATAACCATATATAGTTATTCTTTACACCATTACACCCATCTATGTAAGTTGTTGGTGGAAAAACAGATTTCACCACGGCGTGGAGACGGTATTCCGTACGTACGCACGCGTGGTGATTTCGTTTTCCGTAGGATGGATAGATGGTGAAATAGGATTGTTTCATACTTATAATAAAATATCAGTATATAATTTATACTGATGTTATTACTTCATAATGAAACAACTAAATAAGAAGAAGTGGAAGAAGAAATTGAGTTGAAAGAATTGGTAATGGACATTACCTCTTCTTTGAAACGCCACTTTGAGACCTCCTCTTAGGGCACTAAATTTGGTCTTTAAAGAAGACCAGAACCTCTAGGATGTTTCTATGGAAGTGTAGAAGATAATTTCTTAGGGTTGGGCTGATATTGTAGGATCAAATTGGTGTGAGAAAGGGAGGGATGAGGTTCCCTTTTATAAGGGAGGAGAGGGGCACCTTTGTAAATCTTAAACATATTAATTTATAATAAATCTAACACACCTTAAAAACCTCAAAAAATGACTCATAGTCTAATATAAGTTGAGATATGGTTTTAATATCATAAAATAGTAAAATTTAGACATGTTAGGAAATTATTTTAACATTATCATCTTGATTTATCCTTACTTAATCATTTTAATTTTATTTGTGGTAATAACATTCTAAATTTTAAATTATAACAAACAATTACTTATTTGTTGTTAATTGTCCATAATTGGATACTTTATAACATTTCAGACCATATAAATTTAAATTTATAATTTTTAAATATTTTTGTGGTTTTTAAACAATTTTATAATATGTTATTTTTATAAAATAACAATAGTGTCAATTTTGACACTATTCATTTATATGAATTTAAATAAAATATATACAGAAGATATGTTCGAAATAAAATCATTAATAGATTATTAAAGGCCATATGTATCTAGAAAATTAGTGGAGCACATTAAATAGATAATATAATATTTATTTCATTATTTTTAAAACCATTTATTTGGTTTATCTCTTAATAAAATAATTACTACAACATATTTGTATAATTATTTAATATACTTATTTATTGCATAAAAATTAAAACTAAAATCCTATGATGAATAAAAATATATTACCTTTCACAATAATACTTTTACACGAATTTATAATCTTAAAATAACAATATTTAAATTGTTATATTTATTAAATTATGAAGGTGATAACTTTGGCATCATTTAAAATGAAATATTATAAGTGTCATAATCACTTTTATAAGACTCAAAACGGTTATATATTAGGTACTTTTATTCTTATGGTATATAGATACACTACCAATATGTTTTTTTCAGGTTTGTGGGCCTTTTAATGGGTATTATTATTTCAATAAAAACTATATTACTGATTTTTCACTTAATAGATAATTTCTGCATCATTAAATGTATCACCATTAATGACAATTATTTAATCCCTAAAAATTATAAATAAATTATCATGATGTAGATAATTTTATTATCTTTCTGGAGACTATTCATGTTCAATGTTTTATGATGTTTATCACTAAATTAAAATTATTATACTTATAAGATTTAAGAGAGTGACATGTTGTCGCTTTCTTTGGTTTTAATAATAATTAAATTATTTTCATGGTCAAAAGTTCGTAAAATGAATCTAATCTGACCCTTAGGTGATATGGGTCTGCTTTTATCCAACCAATAGAATTTTGGAATCTTTTAGGATAATTTTATAATATTATATTTACCCTTAATTACCCAATTTACCTTTAACTAGGGTAAATAAAATTTACTGTTGTTACTATTCATAAAGCCCAAAAATAAAAAGTAGTCTATTAATATAATTTGGACCCACTAGTTCCAAATATGGAATAAATTTTTCCAAATTCAATACACAGAAGTTGCAGAAATTAAATTAAAATTAATCCCGTTGTCGAAAGAAAACGGGTTTTTGTTTAAAACATTACAAAAGATTGAATTTATTCAACCTACAAATTCAAGGTAAAATCAATGATAAAGACATACATTGTATTAAATGGTAAAAATATATTCTATTTATACTTTAAAACCATTAATTATTATAATTTAACCATATAAATTATTTCTATGAAAAAATTTGTTTTTAATTAAAATATAGCGTGTTTTTACTATTCATCAAAATATGAAAGTTACCAGAATAATATGAAAACTTTATCCAAAGTAGATTTTTATTTATTGATTCCAAAGAAGAATTTTATTTTGTCAAATTGAACTTATAAACATGTCAAAAACTATATTTAAAGTGGGTGCACCATCAAAAGGCGGCAAAACTGCATTTTTTTAAAAATACTTATTTTACCCGAAAAATTTATTTTGTTCTTATACCATGTTCTTGAAAATGTGTAAGATAAATAATAATATTATAAAATTCAAAATTTAGTTAATATTATTCATAACAGCTTGTTCATAATAATATTATAATAATATATTTTTGTTTAGTAAAACCTGGTATTGCGTACAACACACGCTATCGAGGAAGGTCGTGATTGCGTGTAACACAAGCCAAGTCAGGGTTGCATGTTGTGCAAGAATCCTTTGTTGTTTTGTATAACAGAATCCAACCATATTTCATTTACACATTGAATATATATAATTATATACTCAATGTTGCATAGAATAACTATTATCAAAATTGTGTGTAACACGATCTAAGAATAGTGTTGCGTATACTGCAAGCTAATACGGTGTTGCGTATAGCGCAAGGTAATCTTGGTGTAGCATACAACACAAGACATTAATGAAATTAAAATAATATAAAATCTCAGGGTGTTACAATCTTTCTTGTTTTAATGGAATACATGAAATATTTATGCCTTCAAACATCTTCACTGTGACTTCTACCACTGAAAATACCATATATAATATTCAAATTTCGATATAATTTTGAAATGGAATGACACTTTTCTTTATGATTTCTTATTTTCTTCATCACATTTTGTATCCCCCTTGATGTATTCATCCTATGATTTATAGATACTATCATTTTATACCATTAATCAGATGGACTATGCATAACTCATTAACAACATAAACAATAGCCCATAAATCTTGATATCATATTCGAAATAATATTATGGATTGACTGACGTGTGTGATGTTTCTATTTCAACTCAATTTTCAAAAATAATTTCTTTGAGGAACAAATAAATTAAATTTTTTCTTTGCAATATATGTATTTGAATGAACTTTATTACCTTTTGAAATATTCTGTCTTGACTGGACACAAATAAGGTAGCATTACTGATGGGTCCCATGGCCTTAAGAACACCTCCATGTACACTAATGAATGATGACTAGGTGCAAGGGTTTAAGGAGGTGATAGTGGGGAGACAATACCCTCATGACTAAGGTTTCACAATGGTAAGTCAGATAATAAATAACAGCTAATAATATGATTATTAATAAATGAAAATGAAATTAGAAGTAAAATAACATAAATTGAATATAAAAGATGGAGCTAATACAGAAGTACTACAATGCATGCTTGTATAGATGATGATATACATAAAACAAATAGTATAAATACAGCAAGAAGTGATATGATATAGTAAAAGAATAAGAAAAAATTCCCCAAGGGAAATATCTTTGAGCATCTTGAGCTCTAGCATGGTTATGTGCTTTTAACTCCTTGGTAAAAGCTAAACAACACAAGCAATGATCTATGGTCTTTCAAAATGAGTGTTTACTCAGGTACCCCAGTACAATGGCATTCCAAGTAGGGTGTAATGTATAAATCCTAGTAGTTTACAATACATGGTTTATATGAATTCATATATTATGTGAATATGATGTAAATAATTGTTCATCTATAAACGAATAAATAAATAGTGCAGAATAAACAAATAAAAACCAGTCAGATCAGGTTCTAATAGGACTCCTGGCAAACTCAAACAACTTTAGATCATGCCCAGAATGTTTTTATTAATTGTAACCATATTTATATAGTACTAATATATACCTTGAATAGTTATATATTTCATCCACCTCTCTGAACCAAGTATGTGCGATCATAAGTGTCTATATACCTGGAATACTTATCACTGACTGGACCGGGTGTAACTCAGTCATCCATAACCAGTATGAACAACTCTTTAAGTTAAATTAATATGGTACATTCAATAAATCCCAATTGAGTGTCCTACCTTATGCGAGACACTTAAAATTGTGAGTGATCCAACATTTTATCACTCTAAACAGGGGTAGTTGTGTCTTAGTCGAACGTCTTGTATAGTATCAATGGTGTGAAACGCCAGGACTCTACACCTGATGTAAGGGAGCGTGATTTTTATCCTTTATCAATAGATCCCTTACAATCACCCCATATCGCATTTAAGGAATATTCCTATAATAATAATAATTAATAAATATAACCATGATGCATTACCTCTCATGCTCAATATTTAATATACTCGTTAATTACTATGTGAATCACATTGTAATTATGGAATGTACTAAAGATACAATAAAGGAAGTGGCCTCGACACCCATTATAATTATTTTTTGTTTAAAAAAATTTATTTAATTCATGTCATGGAAACCATCATAAAGCAATCTATTAATAATATTCATGTATTTCCATTTATACCATTCAAATTAATCGAGGAAGTCATCCCATCATGGTTATCCATTATATTTTATATAGTATATTTTCTTCACTATAGTAATAAATATCAATCTATAAATATCAATGAAAAATTAAAAGGTATCTTTTTCTATTGGACATTTACCTACTAGGGAAAATTATAATTATAATTCAAGCCATTCTATTTAATAAAAATTCCAACTACATATATGGTGCTTTGGTTTATTTAACATTTATATAAATAAGGGAAACACTATTTAGAAATAACAAATAGTCCATGTAGTATAATTACAATTATTAATATATAACATGAATGTATAGGAAAACTCTGTAAAATAAAAAAATAATGGTTTAATATAACTGAACATTACTATTTTAATTAAGAATACAGTGGACCTCATCCAAAGAATTTTATTAATAAATCATTTTATTTTTTCTTAAATAATTCCTTTAATTATTAAGAAGAATACTTATAAGGATCCAACATTAAACATTACATAATGTGGATTTAAGTCTATTATTTGACATTGAGGAACTTTTTAGGTTTAGTGTTTTAGACAATTAAGCCATAACTATTACATTACATGTCAAAAATTTCAAAGAAGACACATATTCTCTATCCAATTTTTTTTCACAAAAACAAAACACCTAAAAATAAAAAAAGAATTCTATTATTGATATAAATATCCTTGAATTCTTCCTTTCTCTTAACTTTCCTTAAAACATATGAAAAGCATTTCAAAATCATGGGATAAGAATAAAAATATCAGTATGGGTTATAAAATAAGGAAAGAAAACATATGCCCATAAATACATTCAAATCAATAAAATCTTACTTTACAATCATAAAGCATTATATCTTTTTAACATACCTTATAATATCAAAAGATTTATGAATAACATATAGAAATAATAAATCATATTGGTAAAATGTAGAATCCATAACAAATGTACATTGTAGCTTTCATATATACATAGGGAGTTGCATTTAGAATACCCACCATGGTATATTCTTTAAATCTATTAAGAGAAACATTAATGTTTACCCCTATCACATTACCCATTGCATTGGAAATATATCTTAGGCACATCCATGCAATGTTTATCATGGAAGAACCCATATTCGGTTTATCACATAACCACCCATCAAATTTCCATGTACCATTACATAATCATAATACATAAAATATTGAAATTATCAACATTTCACAACAAATCAATTAAATATCTTGAAATATTCAGTCAAATTTCCAAAACTATTTAAAATATTTAATCATGATATTTTTGGATCAATGTGTCCCATAACACTTTGAATATTTTAAATGAAATTTGGGATTTAGAATTTTAAGAAATATATGTCCCAATAAATAAATCCATACAATCATTTTGAAAACATAATCATTAATGAGAATGATTTAGAAGAATAAATATTTAAAACATTTTAAAATTATTATTAGTTAGGATTCCCATACCACTAGTGAAATAACTGAATAAAAATTATTAAAGAATAACATCAAATACTACTTATCCTATCATGAGAATAGAGATATTAATGATATAACATGTCAAAGGGTAGTATATATGCTATATAAAAGTGAATTGGTGAATAACAACAATTAAGATTCAATGGAATGTAAATTGAGACAAAATCCATTACAAAGATTGTATCATTATATTAAAGAAATATCCAGACATAAATATGTGTAAAAAATATAAATACAACCAATATAAGTGGATATTATGTGTAAAACAATCAGAAGTCACTCACACATATTCTTGGGAAAACAAAACCAATGACATGGATATTTAACTCAATGAAATGAGATTTAGTTAAGATTTCCCTTACAAATCTCATATAAATGACATGATAATTTATCAATGGGGTGATTATGTGTTGAAAAGGTATATCCACATATAGGGAAGTATAAATTCACAACATAAATAAATAATCAATGATTCCAAACATAATCTTTTCATAATATAATCAAAGATGTTTGTGTAAAACGCAGTAAGTGTAAATTGTGTTTAGAAATTCCCTTACAAAAATTTTACAGCCTAATGACATCACTTAAAAATTAATAAAATGAGTTGATGAGTGAGAAAAGTTTCTCTCGTCACTTGGACATAAATTTTTTAGAAATAATGATATAGAAGAATATGTCCCAACATAAGGAAATAATAAATTAAAAGACGTAACATAAAAGAACTCTTTGACAAAAAGAGGATGGCGAAATGTTCACTTACAAAGATAATTTTGTTAATAAAATAGATTTACTATATGTGTTAAAAATAAAAACACATAATTAATGTATAAATACTAAATAAGATATCAGAATTCATTTCTCACATAATCATAGAACAACATAATCACGAAGTGAATGATCAACCCGAAAAATGGATATTGGGTTAACAAATGCCCTTACCTTGAGTCCGACTTGTCTTGTCCTTTATTTATCTCCCTGAATAATAAACATAAGATAATTTATAATTTATTCAGAATAATTTTCACGTTTATTATTCCTTTTATATAACTTATTTACTTGTTATAAAAATGTTATAATTATTCATGTTTATATCGGTTTTTTTTCGATGTTCAGTACTTGAGTCCAAAATGAACTCGTTATAATTACAAATTATCCATGTGTTCAAAATTTAATTTTCTCCAAAATGATATTCAAGATTTAAATATAATATATATCCAATATATATATAAATATTTATAATATTATAAAACATTATGAGATAAGAAATGAAATGCACTGTTCATGGAGTTGGTAAGTCGTACGTACACATGAATGCTACTTTCATTTCTTTTTCAAATTTAAAAGAATGAAAACTAAATGATACATGGGTATATTATGATTCTAGTATAATATAATATTTTTTATATTTTACATTATTTCATTAAATTAATCCTATAAACATTCCATGCATGGAATGAATGAGTGATATCACTTTGCGGGGGCGGTAGTCTGCACTTCCTCAAATGAAATTATCGTATTTAAAAATTATTGAAATCATAAAAGTATTCCATAAAAAAATCAGCATAGATAAAATATAAATATTTTATATATGATATATAAATATATTACAATCATAATGGCCACCATGAGAGGTGGTTGAAGAAAATCAAACACTCATCGTTTCGTGAGGCAGTAGTTCACAATACACAAAAACAGTATGTTAGTATCCATTAGAGGAGGTGTATGTTACTGTAGTCAAATAATTCTCATAAAAACATCCTATTATATTGACGATATTGGTGTTTTTATGTAATAAAATAATAATTGTAGAATATAGAGTGTAGAATTAAAATAATGGAACAAACATTAGAGAAGATGGTACCTCTTAAAATGTTTAACTTTCTTTGATTTGAGCCAAAATGATTGCTTGAATTACCTTATTCATATGGTAATGATTCTAGGACGAAGATAGGTATTTTGGCAGATAATCTGGGCAGCATTTTGATGAGACAAGGAGCTTGAGTGGTTTCATTCAATGTATAGGCGTGATGCTCTTTTATAAGAGAGAGGAGGGTCACTTTTGGAATGTTTTGAATTATTATTTTATTATAAATTGATTATAGGTTCCAAAAGGTCACAAAGTAATTTATTTCAAATATAATATGATTTTGGGTTAAAAACATTCAACCAATATGTATTAGAAAAGTCTGGGTCACAAATTTAACTCTTCCTTTTAGCATTAGCTGTTAGTAAACTAATTTAACTCTTACCATGTCTTCATGTATATTAATATTATATGGTTAACGTAGTTACTAAATAATTAAAATAGAACCTAAAGTGGTTCAGTAATGACATTTTCAACATTATATTAGTCATTTTTCTCAATCTTAGTTTTTCTGGACTATCATATTATTTAATAAAATAGTATATATTTAGAAAACTCATTTATGTCCATTTTTATACTATTCATATAATGACTTTTTAAAATATCCATAATATCATTATTATTTTAAAAACACTAATTAATTCAAATATACCAAGTCATAATAATCCATAAAATTCGTTTATGGAATAAAAAGTATCAAAATAAACTTATTTTGTTATTCATTATCTCGTTTATTTAAATAATTCATTAAAAAGGAAATCACTACATCATCATTGTTTCATAAACAAATTTTTATAATTAATAACTAAAAATTTTAAATAAAATACCCGGATAAAGGAAATATTTTTAGATTTATAATGAATATTTATAGTCGAAGAGATCATGTATATAATTCAATATAAAAAATTAGTAAGAAGACACGTTTATGTTATATTTTTCATTACTTTTAAATTAATTTTAATAAAATGTCATTTTCCTATCAAAGTTGCTCTATTGGGTCCCAAAATCGACCAAATGATGCCCATGGTTTGAAATATCTCATACAAGAGGATTAAGATACATGTTTTAGTAATTTAATACTATTATAATATTATTTTTTACTAATATTTAACAGATTCTCCATTTAATCATGATTAATAAAATAATTACTAAAGTTACTATTCATAATGTCTAAAAATAAAACGTAACTATTTACACAATTCTTCACATTTGATTCCAAATACGGAATCCAATTTTCAATATTAAATACAAATAATTTTCAATAATTGATTCAAAATTAATTCCCATTTTTAAACAATAAAAATGAGTTTGTAAGAGGTAAAAACATAAAAATGATTGACAGGTGTTTATATCTAATTTCAAAGTGAAATTATTTATAATGACCAAAATTGTATAAAATGATAAAAATATATTCCATTTATTCTTCAAAACCATTAAATACTTTGATTTAATAAAAAAATTATCTCGATGGAAAACATTTTTTCAATGAAAATTTATCTTATTTTTATGAATCATCAAAAAATGATAGTTAACAAAATAATATCAAAAATTTATCCAAAGTAAATTTTTTACATCATTAATCTAAATAAAAGTTTATTATTCAAAATATAACAAATATATGTAATGAAAGCTATATATAAAAGGGTTCTCCATCAAAAAGTTGTAAAACTGTATTTTTTAGAAAAATACTTATTTTATCCAAAAATAATTGAATTTGATCTCATATAATATCTATAAAATATATAAGATGAATTTTAAAATTAAAATTAATATATAACATATATTTTTTATTAAATAAAAATTAATAAAAATTAATATTATTTTATAGAAACAATTATTTTCATTTAAATATGTTTTCATAAAAAACACCTTTTATATTTTATAGATTTTTATTTCAAATTATAAAAACTTTGGAAACAAAAGAATCATTATTTAAACATGTCTAAACCATATTTTTGAAATCAGTTGATACTATTCACTACCTCTATTCCATCAGCTTGGCATTAACTACAATTTAAAATAATTATAATATTAATGTATTATTTTTCAGTATAACTATGTGTTGTGTACAACATAAGATTTCAGAGAAACCCATTGTTGCATGTCGAGTATGCTAGTAGAAAAATCACCCCCTTTAACATAAAATTAATATATTTATCAAAAGTATTACTTTAAATCCTGAAGTATTATTCTATAAATACCTGGGTTGTTACATAATTCCCCCTTTCATAAATTGTGTCAACATAATTTTAAAATTGGACTTGAAAACTTCATTGAAATTCACACAATAGGAGAAAAGTCAATAAAACTATCACATTAAATGAAAGAAAGAGAAGTACAATGGTTACCTGAGATAAACCATAATACATTTTCATGTTGTAAAACATGGATATGGAAGAGAAACTAACAATCATATTCAGATAGAGAGTGATAGAAAACATGATCAGGAGAAATATAACCACCACAAATCACAAAATTGTGATAGGTTAAACAGTCATTGATTCCCCAATAGAAAAAGTAAATGGACAATGTTTTTTTAATTTAAGTTCAGTTTCATAAAGTTATAGAATTTATTTATGATATTGATTAAGAACATAAGTAAATATACTTACATTTCATTTAGACTATTATCTTTTAATAAATTTCAACCACAAACCCATATTTTCCAAAACGATGAGTATTCATGATTACATGGTCACACCAGAAGCATTAGATTCAACTTCTAGAGAATCAAATAATCCACAAAAGATGAACTATATTTTTCCCTTGTCTTTAGACATTAACCAATACCAAAATGGTTAGTATGAGATCAGATATCCCCCAAAAGGATAATCCTTTATAAAAATAAATAATACTAATAATCTCTAAAATTGATCATATATTACCCGAAGTTCAACGAAGACAATTGAATACAAAATTGTCCTTAAAATTATCCAAAATAACCCAAATAATATTGAAACCCAATATTCATAAGGATTTGATTTCATAGACTTTGACGATAAATAATAACATTTATCTCCAAATAACATCAACTACTCTTAAAGTATCACACTAAAAAGTAATTAAGCTAATCAAATATTCTATATGATAGGTTAACCATTACCTTAAATAACCCAAATAGCCATATGTTCAAAATAAAACATAGATTCTTCCAATATATGATTTCAACAATTACACCACAAATTAAATCCGATAGTATTCTATTTTTCATAGGCATATAGTGTTCCAAAAAGATAGAACATCCTCCAAAATAACATTTATCACATAATCACCAAATAATTTTCTTATACTAAGGATATCTATTTGATAAAACATAAGTTTCAAAATAAACTTATTATTGATTCATAAAATCATTTAACTAAAAATAATAAGTCATACTAACCAGGGAATTCATGTAGGTCAGAGGTTTGTGATGTTCCCTTTGTCTCTCATCCATTATAGGTTCGATTCCTACGACCTTTTCAGATTTGATGGGTTGTCACCCATCCTACTGGTTGTACTTTTTCTAAAACAATATCATTCTTATAGCATTGTCAAAATAATATAATTTCCCAAAAAAAATACAATAACCTATTTTATCATGAATGGTTCTCTAATAACTTTTATTTTGTATCAAAAATTTTAATAAAATATATTCACCTCAATAAAAGGTCATATGAGCCCCTAAGGTTATCCATTATGTCAACACAAGAAAATGCAATTATTTCATGAATAACATTTTCACATATCAATCATTAGGGTTATAAATACTATAAAAGTTCTTTCAATGTAACCCATCATCAAAATAGCATTAATAATTTTAAACATTTCATCATCCTACAACCTATTATAACACTTTAATCCCTTATATGTAGACTTCTTACTCATTCATTGCTCTTCATAATCCATTAACTATGCATTTTCACCTTATTTCATAATACATCATTCCTACAGATCGAATATCCTCATCATTTACACATATAAATCCAAATATTATTCATTTTTTATGGATATGAATATAAATCATACAATGAATACTGATATCATGATCTTTAGGATTTTCCCTTTCACTTTTGGAATGTTGTCATACATTAAAATTGTAAACGTTTATTACACTACCATAATTTTACTTTTTTATAGAGTTGTAAAATTTGAGTTTTTGAAATCATATAAAAAACATACCATGACCCATATAATTGTTTTAGAAATGTTTTGGTGTTCCATTACTCAAAAAACATAATGCAGATGATTTGAATACTCAAGAAACTATGGAAATCATATGAATAGGATTTTTCCATAATAGTGATGGTTCAATAATCATGGAGGGATAAGAAGGTTGTTAAAGATCTATTTCCTTCTATAATTACAAATTATCCTTAATCTACTTAAAATATTCAACACCTAAAAATGAAACTAAATATTATTATTAAAAAAAATCCACTAAAGGGTAAGGATAAAAAAAATTATATTGCTATAAATAATTAACCTCCATATATTTCCATTGTTTAGGTTTTTATCCAAATATGCTATTTTACAATAACCCTCCAAATGTTTCCATATAATAATAACCCTCTTGGTTATATGGTATCATTTACCTACACCAAGATAACACCCTAACCTCTAAAGTATTATAAACCAACCCATGGTACCAACTATAAGTCCCCAACCTTAAACATTACATAATATTGTGTGAAGTCAAGAATTTTCATTGAGGATCTTATCAGGTTAATAGTTTTAGAGAATTAGGCCCACATTACATCTCAAAATTTACAAAGTAGACACTTCTTCTCTATCCAATTTTTTTCACAAAAATAAAACTCTTCAAAATAAAACAATAATTCTTTTCTTTATATAAATCTTCATGAATGAATCCTTTCTCTTACCCTTCCATATAACATGTCAAAAAAAATTCAAAAACAATAGATGAGAATAAAATTCTCGTTAAGGGTTAAAAAAGGAAAGAAAACATTATACCATAAATACATACAAATCAATGAAATCATACATTTCAATCATAAAATATATTATATTTAACATACCTCATGAAAGCATAAGATTTATGAATTACACATAGAATTCATAAATAATAATGTTAACTTGTGGCATCCAAAACATACTTACATTATAGCTTTCATAGGTATATAGGGAGGTACGTTTGGAATACCGCTCATAGTATATTATCTAAATCTCTTAGAAGAAAAACTAATGTTTACCTCAGTCGCGTTACCCAATGCATTGAAGAGCTATCTCTGGCTCGCCTACCCTATGTTTATCACAGAACCACCCGTATTTTGTTTATCTCATAACCACCTGTCAGATGTCTATGTACCATTACAAAATAATAACACATAAAAATTCAAATCATCAACATCTCACAATAAATAAATTTAATATTTTGAAATACAATCCATTTCCAAAACAATTTAGAATATTTAATAAAGAGACATTTGAATCAAAGTGTCCCATAACACTTTGAAACATTTAAAATAAATCTAAGAGATGTAATTTTTAAAAAAATATGTCCGTATAAATAAATACATAAAATCATTTTGAAGGCATAGAAATTAATGAATATGATTTAGAAGAGCAAATATTTCTAATATTTTAAAATGATGTTTTAATTAAAGTGTTCGTTGCAACTTGGGAAATAAATGAAAAAAAATAATTAAATAATAACAACAAAAAAATATAATATTATTATAATAATGATATTCATGATATAATGTGTCAATGGGATGTATATACACCATATAAAAGTGAATCGTCTTAGAACAACAATTATGACTCAATGGAATGTAAATTGAGACAAAATACATTGCAATGATTGTATCATTAGACTAAGGATAAATCAATGACATAAATATTTATGAAAAATATGAATACAACCAATATAATTGGATATTAGGTGTAAAAAAATCAAAGGTAATTTCCACATATTCTTGGAAAAATAAAACCAATGATATAGATATTTAACTCAATGAATCTAAATTGAGTTAAGATTTCCCTTAAAAAGCTCATATAAATGACATAAGAATTTATCTATGGAGTGATTATGTGTTTAAAAGGTATATACACACAATGGGAAGTTTAAATTTACATTATAAATAAACAAACATTGATTCTAGACATAATCGTGGCCAAATATAATCAACTAAGAATGTGTAAAACCCAATCAGTGGAAATTGAGATAACAAATTCTCTTACGAATATTCGGTTACCTAACAACATCACTTAAAAACTCATAAATTGGTTTTATGGGAGATAAAGGGGTCTCCCATCAATTGGAAATAAAATTTACATAAATAAGGATATATATAAACATATCCCAACATAATAAAATGGAAATTAGAAGATGTAACGTAAATGAAGCCTTTGACTAAAAGAGGACGGGGAAAGGTTCCCTTACAAAGATCATTTTGTTACTCCAACAGATTGATTATGTGTATTAAATATAAATACACATAATTAAAATATAAATAATAGATAAGGTATCAAAATTCATTTCCCATGTAATTATATAATGACATAATCCTGAAGTAAAAGATGAACCCAAAGAATGGAAATAGTGTTAAGAAGTTCTCTATCCATGAGTCCGACATGTCTTGTTAATTATTTATCTCCATGAATAATAAAATTAAGTTAATTTATAATTTATTCAGAAAATTGTTCTTTTTTATTATTCCTTTTATATCACTTATTACCTTTTTATTATTTTTTTAAATTATTTATGTTCACATCGGTCGTTTTGTCGATGTTTAATATTTCAGTCAAAAATGAACTTGTTATGAATAAAAATTGCCCATGGGGTAAAAAATTCCATTATCTACATAATTATATTAATTATTTAATTATCACATATATTCTATATAAATATATATTTATTTTTATTAATAAAAGTAATTAACATTTGCATATAATAAATGAAATGCACTGTTCAATGAGACGGTAAGTCCTACGTATGCATGTACACTACATTCATTTCATTTTCATATTTAAAATAATGAAAACAAATTGATACATAGGTATATTATAAATCTAGTATAATATAATATTTTATATATGCTATATAATTTAATTAATGCTATCCTTTTTATGTTCCATGTGTGGCATGAACGAGGCATATCATTTTGAGGGGGCGGTAGTCACACTTCCTCAAATGAAATTATCATATTTACACATTATGTAAAGAATAATGGTATTATTTAAAAAAATATAAGAATATAAGAATATAAATATAATATATATAATATATAAATATAGTTCTATCATAATGGCCCCCATGAGAGGTGGTATGATAAAATTAAACAATCATCATTTCGTGAGGTAGTCATTCCCTGTACACAGAAATAGTATGTTCATATACCTTAGATGATGATTTGTGTAAGTATAGTTCGAGTCATTATCATAAAAAAATCCTAGTATATTTTGGATACAGGTGTTTTTATGTAACAAAATAATAAGAATAAAATAGAGAGTGAGGAATTAAAAAAAATGGAAATAAACTTTAGTGAAGACGCTACCTCTTAAAACTTTAAACTCCCTTTTATTATAGCCAAAAGCCTTTCTTGAATTTCCTTCTACATAATATAAGGCTTCTAGGAGAAATACGGTGATGTTGAGAGCTTAGTATTTCATATTTTTGACTATCCAAGGTGCTTGAGAGTTGAGATTAAATGGGTAGGGGTGAGGCTGTTTTATAAGAGGGATGAGGGGCACTTTTGAAATGTTTAGAAGTATTATTTTATTATAATATTATTTTTGGATTCAAAAGCTCCCAAATCCATTAATTTCAAATATAAGATACATTTGGGTCTAAAAAACTCAACCAATTTGTTTTAGACAATTCTTGGCTACAAATTAACCTGATCTTCTATCTTTAACACTTATTTAACAAATTTAATTATTTCCATGTCTTCTTGTATATTCATACTATATGGTTAACATATTTACTATAAAATGACAATTGAACATTAATTGGTTAATCAATTATATTTTAAACATTATATAATTATTTTTTCCTAATCTTAAATTTTAGGACTATTATATCATTTTATAAAAGAGTATTTCTTTTAAAACCCCATTTATGTCAATTTTTATACTATTCATATCATGACTTTTTTAAAAACCGATTAAAACATTATTCATTTAAAAATATTTCTTCAATTAAAAGATAAAAAGTCATAATAATCCATAAAATTCGTGGATAGCCTATAAAGTTTCAAAAAAATATTTTAATATTTTTAATCTCATTTATTTAAATCATTCTTTAATAAGGAAATCACTAAATCATCATTGTGTCATAAATAAAAATATTTATATGATATATAAACATTATAAATAAAATAATATGATTTTTGAAATATTTTTATCTTTTTAATGAAAATTTATAGTTTGATATACCACTTATATAACCCATATAAAAAGTTATTTACATTAAAATAATTCTTATGAAATGTCATTTTCACATTAAAGTGTTCAATGAGGTACCAAAATCGATCCAAGGATGCCAATGGTCAGACATATAACCTCCAATAATATTAAGACACATGTTAACGTACGTTAATATTATTATTTTATTATTTTTTACCCCTATTTACCATATTTACTCACTAACCATGGTAAATAAAATTTTTACTGATGTTACTATTTACAATGTCTAAAAATAAAAGGTACCTATTTTTAAAAATTTAAACATATGATGAAAAATATGGAATCCATTTTTCCAAATTCAATATGAAGATTTTGTATTAATTAATTTAAAATTTATTCTTGTTGTCAAACCAAAAAGTTTGTTTTTAAGAAGTAAAAAACTAACAAGAGATTGGCATGTGTTTATGTATAATTCCAAATCGAAATTACATACAGTGACCGAAATAAGAATTAAAGTTAAAAATAAATTATATTTAAACTTTAAAAACCATTAATTGAAATTATTTGACCATATATATTATCATGACGGAAAAATTTATTTTCAATTAAAATTTAGCGTATTTTGACTATTCACGGGAAAAATATAGTTTTTAGAAAAATATAAAAAAAAATCATGAATAGTAAATTTTGATGTCGCACTTCTAAATAAAAAGTATATTTTTTCAAAAAGAACATATAATGTGAAGAAAAATAAATTTAAAAAGAGTTCTTCATTAAAAGGTGGTAAAACTGTATTTTTTAGAAAAATACATCTTTTACCCAAAAAATCAAATTTACTCTTATATCATATCTATAAAACATATAAAATGAATTTAAAACATTACATGTAATATAAAACATATATGTTTAATTAAAAAAAATACATAATGATTCATATGACTCTATAAAAACAATTATTTTCATTTATATAGGTTTTCATAAAAAACACATCCTTTTTATTATATTGTTTTTTATTTTCATTTCTAATAAATTTGAAAACTAAAGAATTATTATTTAAACATATATAAACCATATTTTAGAATTTAGTAGATACTATTCACTCCCTCCATTCCAATGGAATGGCGTGAACTACCATTTAAAATAATAATAATATTATTGTATTATTTTTCAGTATAACTCAATGTTGTGGGCAACGTAAGATTTCGAAGAAACTCGTTGTTGCATGTCGAGTACACTATTGAAAAAAGAATCCCATTTAATGTAAAATTAATATCATAGTGGTATATAATAATATAAACCAAAAATTATTATTCTATTAATACATTGGTCATCAGAATCATAGTTAAATTAACATTTTAAAAAATCTACTCACCATGGAAATTTAATTTATAAAAGTTACACATGGAACCTTGGAGGTTCCCTTCTCTCATTTGAATGTGTATAAAAGGGAAATAACATTATTAATAGAAGGAGAACTCCTATAAGGTGTTTCAGGTATTTAATCGATTAATTAGAAAAGGGAAAATAAATATAGAACATCCTATGGGTTTTTACAATTGAGATTGACATCCTCTATATACTAAATGAGGGTCATAGTGAGAGTATATAGAACAATTTTTCAAATTCATTTGAAGAACTTAATTTAAAGGAAATACACTGAAAAATAAAGTGTATTAGCATGAAAACATTTATAAATCGAAGAAATAATTTAGGAGGAATTCATAGACCTCCAACCTCATACTTAGGATGATCCACTCCTCCAATATGAAACATTGATTTGGTTCAGTTTGGAAGAAATAGAAAAAACATATATTTAACCTTAAAATTAAGAAAATGAGCTTACACAATTATAAGTAAATAAATATGAGATTAATACAATAAAAATCCCAAAGTATTTAAGATATTATCAATTCATATCTATATAAATAGTCGATGTTCCATTCAGACATCAGATGGGGGAGATACCATGAAACCTAGGAGGAACTTGTGATCTCACAGGCAAGAGGGATGAGCTTCACCAAAATTTCAGGAGGAATAAAAAGAAAGAAATGATGTTTAAGAATCATTAAGGGTATTTTATTCATTTGAACTCCTAAATCAATGTCATTTTGACACACGTCTTGGCCAAACCATTCGCTAACCATGCGACGACTACTGCTTACGAACCCAACCTCACATAGTTTGTGACACACAGTTTTCATAACCGTGCACCAACCATGTGATGAATAGTTATTAGGTACTACCTATGTGGAACTTACCATGCAAGATAAGCTCAAATTTTTGGAAAACCATGTGCATACCATGTGGAAAACTAATTCTCCTCTGATACTGGTTGCACGGTTTTCTGCTGGGGTCTGCACAGTTTCAGAAAAACTATATGCCCATTGCAGACACCAAAGATTTGATTTTAAGGGTCTAATACCCCCCAAAACTCAACAAGACAGTAAATAATCCTCTTGATCCATTAACCAAGACTAAAAAACTCATTTTAGTATTCAAAGACTCAAAATTATGTTCTGAGTCTCATTTCAAAGAACATAACATCTAGTAAACTCCAAAATTCTTGTTCCCTTAGTCATTCACATTGGCTAAAAAACATGGGTCGTTAAAACCTTCCCACCATGTAATAATCATCTTTAAGAATAATTCTAGAATCATTAATACATCACAGAACCTGTGATTTCTAGGATGATTTATTCAAATGTTCGTGTAACGTTTCTAAATTCCCAACGCACCTTAAAGAAATTCCTAATCACACTACATGTATTCCATTAAAACTCAATCAAATAATCGTTCTCCTACAGAAACATAAATACAGATCTTACCGATGCCCTTTTATCTAGGGACATGATCACAAAATCATCTTGTTTAACAACTATCTAATGTTGATCCTATATATGTCTTTTACATCAAAAGGGACCAATTTTGAACCATGGTACGTCCATAGTCGAAATTTCCTACAAAGCATGTTCTATGAATTCTAATGACACTCCTGGAATTTTTTAATCAGCTGGGAAGGCCAAATTACGTATGATGTCAGATCAGGGACCTCATTGTAATGAACAATAGAAACCTTATTGACCTAACTAAAACTTTTCATGAAAGATTTACATGAAGGACATTGTTGACCCTTTCATCACACCAGCCTTAACCTAACTACTTGTTTCCAAATAGTTCTATTAAACCATATCTATTTAACAAGAGGGATTATGAGTTGAACCAACTCAGACTTACCATTTCCAGAATTCTAGGCATAAATGTCCATTATAAAAAAAATGAACTATAATACCTTCTTCCAAGGCATCTTGCATCAACCAAAAAAGCATTCATCAAAGTTCATACCTAACTTCTGGTGATATTACATGTTCAAACCATCAAATGGTCATTTAAAACGTCATGAATCAAAATAAATATAGTTGTAACCCTAATCTATCCCACTGGAATCATCACCCTTTAAACATAACAGTTTATCCCATCAATGGTTATATTATTCAATCAGATTCAAAGGGTTGGTGCTTGAAGAACTAACCCAAGGTAGTCTATTCCCCATGTTTACAAGTGAAATGTTTTTAAAAATCCAGGACATCCACATTAAAACTTTGATTGAACCCAGAGAGAAAAGTGCCTGGTGGTTAAGTCATAGGAAAATAGGCTTTTGTCTAATAGTCTACACAAGGTGTTTCTACATAGAAACCCAAGCATCCCTTAGGACTAACCAAGCATCAATAAGAACCACACATCCAACATGAAACCTTGAGAAAACCACCCAAAGAAGTCCAATAGATTATAAATATTTATCATTGTAAAATTACGATGCTCTCTTAGAGCATCAAATAAGAAGTAAAGATATGGGAAATGATCATATCATAACTACGTGTACACTAAGGGGAAATAAAATATTACCAAGTAAGAATAATCGAACCACTACTATTCGACTTCTTGATAAATTCTCATCTTCACATACTGACACATCACCAACCAAACCATGATGCTTTTATCAACTGATGCATTCCTTGATCATTAATTATTAAGAACCTAATTGAATCCAAGACCAAATATGTTTATCAAGAGTTTTATACCCAACCAACCAGATCAATATCGTTCTACTGAGAAAAAATAAACATGATTGAAAACATAAAATCAACACAGGAACTTACGGAAGACGAATCATTTCCAAAGGTCCTCCTTGGTTGTGTTCCTTATACATGGAAATATATATAACCATTAGAAAAGAAATGATTCTACTAACATTAAGAGTTTATTTTTCATTGAATGATGAGATGTAACATCTTCTCCTATGTGTGCTATATTGGATTCAACACAAAAAAATGTGTGAAAATCCTACGAGTGACAATAAGAATGTCAATGCATTTTGAATGAAATCCAAAATGAAACTGGCTAGTGTGCCAAAACACCCGATTCATTGGGATTCCTCCACGAGAATTTGGAAAAAATTTATGTCTTCAACTTCCAAGCCACACTACTATAGAGATGACCTATGAACGCGCACAACAGCTCAAGGATTATTGATTTCACAAAACAGAAATAGTAATTTACATAATTTAGAAGCTCAATGGGTAACACATATAATAGTGCATATTACCCTAACATTAATGAAGAAAACCACAAAACCTGGATAATACCCATAGTATTTTCATCCATATGCATTCAAGTATTTGATACCTCACACCAATAACAATTTCAATGTCGTATTATCCCATAAGCATTCAAAGAAGATTACTGACCTCCCAAGTTGCCCAAGGAAAGAGAATATGGTCATGAGACCTACCAAGAATCTGAACATTACCTAGGAATGTATAACTTGTTTAAATGAGTAATTGTTCTATGCTCACACCCATATCAAAAGTCTAGGATTCAATGAAATCCCATTCTAACCAGGGATTGATTTAAAAAATCTGAATGGGGATAATGACACCTAGACAAAACCAAATGCCAAAAAATCACATGATTGGAAAGTAATTTAGTATTTAACGGTGATACCTAACATGATATATCCCCTTTAAAAAAGAACAAGCACTGAACCTATAACAAGGTCACGAAAAACAAATTTCACTAGGTCCGACGCTTATCATTTAAGACGTTTATAAAATGGGGAATAACCTATAGAAAATTCCCACATTTCTATTCAAAGTGAACATAATTAGAATGTTAAACTGCTCTCAAATGAGGGTTTAATAAGATGACACCCCCTAAGGCTCCATTTCAAGTCATTAAATTGATTTAAAATCAAATTTTAAACATTTAAAGGATTTAAAAAAACACTAATAACCCTTTATAAAATTAAATAACATGGTAAAAGATAAGGCAACCTATGGGGGTCCCATTAACCCAATATGGGTTCATCAGAATGCAACCCAATAGAATTTTTTTAATTATTAAAGTTTCAAAACACCCATAACGGTTCATCTCATTGAAAACATGCCCCAAAAAACATACTTGGGTCCAGTTGTGCATTTTAAAATGTAATCACATGATCTCAAAGACCATGTGATAGAGTCTCAAGCCTTTATATAGGAAACCATATCACATCAATTTAAAATTAAACAATTTTTTATTTTAAAACCTTTCTATACTATAACATGATCATATATAATATTTTAGTTATATGGGTGGCCATATACTAATCTATAAAGTTCCCATACACTTTTTAGTTGGGCATATGGATCCCATTAAATGAAATCATTCCACTTTAACATCTAAAACATAGTATCCTTTTACATTTTAACAAATATAAATATGTATATATATATATATAATATAAAAGGATTTTTTGAGTATACAAGTCATCATTTATCAGTTATAAGGGCCCCATACACCTTAAAACTGATGATTGGATCTCATTTAGTCACAACCACTATATTTAGTACATGAAACTGTTTACATATCAAACCATAACTAGCATGTTATCAAAAAATGTAAACACCAAGGAACATGATATAAAAATAGAAGCATGATGTATAGGAATAAAATTATAAATAAATAGGAAAAATGGAATTTAATCACCTATACCATGTTATAATAGTAGACAACCTACAGAAAACAAGATCATGTAATAGTACATAACATGCATGCTAATGAATACACGAAATGTAATACACTCAAAGGATAAAATCACTATAAACAATCCTACAAATGAATCTACATTTCATGGAATATGCATGGCATTTGAATTTTCTATGTGATTATAATGATGCATGTGATGCTTTATCCTTGTTGTACCAGGATAAGGAAAAAATTCCATAAATTTAACAAATAAATATACAGTGGAAAATTCACCAATAACACTAGTTGAAATCATAATCTACAATAATATCAAACAACATGAAAAAAATCATAGCTCTATCCAGTTGGAAATTTTCTCATATGTGGGGTGATCAGTCCCAAACACGACTATTTACCTAGCACTGATCCATTCCTAGTCTTTTTTATACAAAACCAAAATAGTAAGGCAAAGGAAAATACAGCCTCTAATACTAATTTATAACATGAAGAACCGACTGAACAGTAATACAGTTGCTAGAATGGTAAGTTAGATGCCCTCAAGTGCACCTACCCATATGTCAGAGACATATGACTAGCTGTGAGGGTGTAAGTAGGTGATAGTGGGGAGAATATACTCTCATGATCAGATTAGCACAATGGCATATCATATAATAAATATTATATGACATCGGAAGATATAAAAAATAAAAAATAAAGCTGCAAAAGAATAATATAAATTTAATATAAAACTAATGACTAATGCCGCTGAATTACAATTCATGCATGTACAAATGATTATATACATAAACTAAAAGGAATACATAATGTAGGAAGTGATAAAATAAAATACACAAATAAGAAAATAAATAAAATAAAATTCCCATGGGTGATATCTAAGAGTATCCTCAGCTTCATATCAGTCCTGTGTTCCTAAAAACTAGGTATAAGCTAAACAACACAAGTAATTATCCATAGTCCTGCAAAAAAGGTCTACTCGGTACCCCAATGCAATGGCGGACTGAGATGGGTGGGAGATTTAAATCATAATAGGTTACCACCCATAGTGTCTATGACTAAATAAAGTCCATTAATATGAGGTAAAGAATTGCTCATGTATAAATGAATAAATTAATAGAATTGAATAAAAAATTAAATATATGTTTGATCAATTTCTAATACAACACCTTGATGACACTACCTTCTTCGACTCATGACTGGAATGAGTGAATAAAAAGTAACCATATTTATATGGTAATAATATATAAATAGTGTAGTTATATATTTCATACACCTATATAAACCTTGTACATACAGATATAAGCGGCCATATACCTGGAATAGTACTTGTTGGATGGATTGGGAATAACCCAGCCATCCATAACTAGATTAAACGAGCCTATAAGCTCAAGTAGTTTGGTACATGCCCTACATCCCAATAGAGTGTAAGAGATCATCAAATACACTCGAGATGGTGTTTGATCTATCACTTCATCACTCTAAACTGGTAGTGTGGTTCCTCATCCCAACCTCCTATATAGTATCAATGGTGCAAGATTATGTGGCTCAACACCTGATGTAAGGGGGAATGATTTTCCTCCATTCTAAATAGATCCATTACCATTTTATGATAACCAATTTAAGGTGTAATCATATAACAATAAAAATTAATAACTACATCCATGAGGCACCAACTCTTAGGCTCTACATTTAATAAGACTAATACTAACTAATGGCATCACATTGTAATAATATCATGTGCTATACATGCATTGAATGGAGTGGCCTTGAAGCCTTTAAAATTCAAGTTAATCCATTTGAGGCATTCAACCCATCATTAAGCAAGATGGTAGTAATATTCATGTCATTCCCTTTATACCATTCAAATCAATAGAGTAAGGCATCCCATCATGAATGAAAATTCCATTGAATTAATTCCATTTTCATTACAAAAAAATAATTTCAATATATAAATATCAATGATTACTTAGGAGGTTTCATTTTCATTTGGACATTTACCTACTTGAAAAAAATCCATTTATAAAGAAATCCATTCAATTAAATAAATATAAAAAATACATAAACGGTTTTTTAGTTCATTTAATATTAATATGAAAAGGGGAAAAACTCTTTATGAATAACAAAGTGTCTATGTACTAGAATACCACTTATTAAGATATAACATTAATCCATACAAATTATCTAGAAAAGAAACCAATCATGTATTAAAATAACTAAAAATTATTATTATTTTTAGTTGAAAACACACCTCATTCATGGATTTTTATTATAAAAACATGACATTGTTTCTTAAAAAATTAATTTAATAATTGACAAGCATCGTAGTTCAAATTAAATTTAATAAAATCTAATAACTAAGGATGTTTAATTTATAAATGTTCAACATGGAACATAGAGGTCCCATTCCCTCATGGGAAAGTATCTACTGGGGACAATAACAATATTAATCCATTTAGAATTCTTAGAAGGTATTTCATAAATTTAATCAATTAATTATAATGGGGAGAATAACGTCAGCACTCCCATGTAGGATCTAAATGATGATGTAGATGCTCAGTATACAAGAGGGGGTTGAATTGTACACATTAAAATTTTCCTTAAACATGGAAAGATCTATGTTTAACAAAGTTAAACTAAGAAAATTCACAACACATCTAACACCAATTGGAGAATTATAAGAAGGTATAAAGTTACAAACTTCTAGTTCTACACACTTGCTTATATCTGGAAAGTGATATCGAAAAATAGGTTTCGAAAATATGGATCCAGAAATTGAAACTTAACCAAAATTTACAATATGAGAATCTACCATAAAGTGTATAGAATCTAAATGAATCAGAGTACAAGTGTAAGAAAATATATGAAGGTTATACTTTCCTTATAATACAAAATTGTTGCGGAAAAACAAGTAGTAAAACTAAAAGTAACAATATATAAATCTTTTAACCCAAAGAGAAGGGTATCCAACATCCTTGGATAACGGTCCCTTGATTTATACATTCATGTAATTTTGTCTTACCCACACCAGGGTAAGCCCTCGATACGAAAATCGGAGTCTCTGTCTTTCTATCCCCGCAAGCCCTCAACTTCAAAGTAGTTGGAACCTCTGTCTTCCTCAGCAAGGAAGCCCTCGAACTTTAAGGTAGTTGGAACCTCTTTCTTCCTATCCACGGAAGCCCTCGAATGTAATTATCAACATTCAGAGTTTCACGAAGCAATCTGCAGAAGGTAAAGTTTGAAAAAGTATTTCAAACTTTCTGCATGAATCTTGAGAGTTGATAAGAAAATCTCTCTCTAGAAATCACTTCAGCAGCATGTAATCACAATTGTCAAATATCGGTTGTAAAGTTATATCTTCTTTTCAAATGATCCTTTATTTATAGGCGAAGATCCAACGGTCGACTCCCTCCTCCAACGGTCATATTTTCCTTGAATTTCGAAGGGACCTGTACATGTGTCCCTAAACCAATGGTAAGTTAGAAACAAAATGGACGACATCGTTTTATAAAAAAACATGTGTAAGAATAAGCAAAAAAGATGATCAAAATGTAAACAAACAAAAGTTCAGAGTCTAACCAAATGGAATTCGAAGTCTATAATAAAATGATATTCATATTCTGCTTTATAGGAATTTGTAACCTGAATTCTATAGAAATATGGAGTCTGAATTTCTAAGGATATTCGAAGTCTGGTTTCACCAGAGTTCTGAATCTGAACATAAATAGTTTGGTGTCGAACTTGTAAAAGTTTGGAGTCGAACTTCTAAAAGTGCAGAGTTGAACTGATAAAATTTTGGAGTCGAACTCATAAAAGATCGGAGTCAAACTAATAAAAGTTTGGAGTTGATCTTATTAATGTTCGGAGTCGAATTCATAAAAGTTCGGAGTGGAACTTATAATAGTTCTAAGTTTAGAATTTGGACTAGAACTATATGAGAGTTCGTATCCAGAATCCTGAATGGAACTTTATTAGAGTTCGTATCCAGAATTCGGAGTGGAACTTTATTAGGGTTCATATCCAGAATTCAGAATGAAACTTTATTAGAGTTCGTATCCACAATTCGGAGTGTAACTTTATTAATGTTTGTATCCAGAATTCGGAGTGGGACAACATTACAATTCTCATCCAAAATTCAGATCCTAAAATAGAATGATTCATATCTTAGCATTATATGATTCTATGGTTTTGGGAATGAATCTGATTTTTAAACTGAAGACAATTACTGCTATGTATAAGGAAATCTAGGTTAGGGTAAACTTACTTATGGAAATTTTCCATATAGAAGTAAAATATAGGTTTTCATAAGTATAAGGTGTTTGTGATTTTCAAAACAATAAGGAATGGAAAATTCATAAGGAAAACCTTATTGACTCAACAATCTCCCCCTTTTTTGAAAGCACAAACATCCTTATGAAAAATAAAATAAGGACTTTGAAAAATTTCATTAGACATTGAAATTAAAACTTATCTCCCTTTGTTCATTAATGATTGTTAATAAAACTAACTCCCCCTTAGGCATTGAAACTCTAAGAATTTGATTCTGATGTTCCGGAGTGGAGTTTTCATTATCATGGGAAAGAAAAACTTTGTAATGAGAAAATCCCCCTTACTTTAAGGATATCTGCACTTAGAAATTTTTCCTTTAATATTTTAATTTTTCTTGTCCCATTTTGAGTAGTTCTTTTTTCCTTCTCTCCCTTTGTGACTTTCAAAAATAATTTATGGTAATGGAAAAGAAATAGAGTACCTAAAACATTAGTATATAACAACAGATGATACAACCAACCAAAATTTCATTAGAGTTGTTAAAAATTTTACATGGAAAGACATATAAAACAAAAGATCATAGTGGGTTTATTTGTCTTCGTTTTCCTTCAGGATTAGCTTCTTTATCAAGGTTTTCAGTTTCATCAAATCTCTTTGATCCTCCTTAGCTTGCCTCTCCAAAGTTTTTATCCAATCATCTTGAGCTTTCAACACCTCTGGTGGAGCCTTCATGGATTCTTCCTGCATCTTCAACATCTCATCCTGCTTTTGTAGCTTTTCATGAATCTCAAGCCGGAAATCTGTTTCACCTTTCAAGTTTTGAGATACTGTGTTGAGCTTCCCATTTAGATCCCTTACTTGTTGATTCTAAATATTTTTCTCAGTGATAAGCTCATCCCGAAGATTCTTAATCTTATTATCCTCGGTGTCAAAGGAATCCTTTACCTCATTTTGAAAACAATCAAAGGCATCCATGTCTTCTTCAACTTTCTTAGACCACAAAGTTATTTTGCTGGATGATTTCCTGTGCACAACATAATTGATAAAGAAATTTTTATGTTTGGCTTCAATCTTCCCACACTTATCCATCACCATGGATAAGGATTCTGACTTCTGATTCAAACTATGCTGCAACATATGGCATCTAGATTCTATAGTGGGAAATATATGAATGGTGTCCACCAATTTTTTCAAGTATTCAACAACAAAGTCATGACCATGTGATGATGAATCTGAATCCGATAACTTTCTTGGGGATTGTTCTTCTTCAATATGTACCAACTTTTATTTAGAAGAACCACCAAATTCATTCTTCCCAATGATATCCTTTGTTGGTGTATCCATGAGCACTTGCTTTCCTTTATCAGTTTTCAGAGTGGGTTCCTCATTAGGAGATTCCTCCTCAGATTTAGATACATGAACAATCTTGTCTTCATCTGGTTGCTCCTTATATTCTCCTTCTTCAAGAAATTTATTCTCAGAGATCTCTTCCTCCGAAAATTCACTCTTTTTCTTCTTGTTCCTTATAATCTTTGTTTCCTTCTTTCTCATCTACATTTTCCGGAGTGATAAACTTTGAAGATTCAGCCTTTTCATGATAATCTTATAATTTTTAAATCAAGGAATCTATATCCTCACTTCCTTCTTCTAACTCTTCTTCATCTTCAACGATCTCTTCATCTACATCTTCAACAAACTCTTTACCCTTAGACTTTTCTGGAGTCAAATAATTCTTTTCTGGAGTTTTTGGTAAAGATGGTTGGACATCAAAGGTTTTCAGAATGGGAATATTCTCAGAGTCTATTTCAGTATCTCTTAACAGATATTGAACAAGCTCATCTTCAGACGTATTTTTCTTCATCTTTTTCTCATTTGATTGTTTTTTCTAACTCATCTGCAACTCTTTCTTTTAAGGCCTTAGCCTCAGCAGGGGCCGATCTGAACTTTGGATCCCCTTCTTTCCTCTTCTCTTTGTCTTCTCTCCACTTAGTAGCCACCTCATCTGGATATGATTTCTGTTTCTTCGTCTTGGGAGGTTTAGATTGGGTTACCATAGCTTTGGGGGTTTTGTCTTCAGCAACCACAACCTAAAGCTTCCTTTTCTTAGAATCTTTCTTCACTAGCTCGGCTTTTTCAAATTTTTTTGGAATGATCTCAGCCTCTGCCTCTAGAAAATAATAAAAATATCATGTTTCCATAGAAATATCCATATTCATTCATTTTAGTGTGTCATCACAGACAAGAATACACTTGAAATTATAAACATTGTACTTACATGCATCCTTGAAAGAATCTAAACACCGAACTATCATCTCAGATAGTATTCCAGGGTACACGATGATTTGAGCTATTATGTTTCCTTCCTTGTTATTTTTGATCATCACAAGGACATGCCTCATCAGATTTATTTTTCTTAGATTCACCAAGTTTTCTAAGAAATAAATGTCACTTTTCTTTAGGGTATCTTTATCACCCTTTCTCGGAACCCAGAATCCTTGTACCCAAAGTTGAAGAATCCTATTATTCAGAGATAGGCGGGAAATCTTGGCTGTCTTGACATCAATAAGTACAAGACATTGTAAGGTCTTAACCTTAACAAAACTACCTTCAGCATCCGAGAGTTTGTGTGAATAAAATTCAGCTTCTCTTTCGTATGCCAGTCCCACCAATCTTTCTACCTTGGTGTAAGTAAGTTTGTAAGTCTTCCCATAGGACTTGAAAGAAAACTTTTTTCCTTCCATCTTCCTCATAAAAATTTGTTAATTCATAGAATTCTACAAGTAACTCCAAATAGACAGGATCTTGATATCTTGTCTTGGATACACATGCATCTTCCCAACCATTCAACTTGATATTCTTAGAGATGATATAATTGTAAATGTAAAAGTTTGGATGGACTAGTATTTATATGTACACTTTCCATTTTGAAATTGGATTTGAGGAAGACATATCTTGGGAAGTAGCTTCAACAGACATTCGGAATGGAGAGTTCTGGAAGATTCGGAACAACTTAACATAGATTGGAACGGCCTTAAGAAGATTGTCAGGGCTTCTAGACACGAATGTTTTGAAAAACCAATGTGGGACGACCCTCGAGGGTCCCCTTTATATAGGCGTTGCGACGACGATTCAGTTTCCACGGTTGATCGAACGGTTGAGATACATTAAGATTTTATCTGACGGTTCAGATACAAACCGCAAGGAAAACGTGACTTCGATATTTTGAGGTTATAAGAAAAACATTCGGATTTAAGAAAACTAGAATCCGAAAAATTTAAAACTCATATGAAAGCACCAGCAAGTAAAATATGATTACAAAGACATAAGTAAGGAAATCATACCTTTCGGATTGGCCAGGAAATTTATTCTTAATAGGTAATATTCTTCTTCCAGAAAAAAAAATTTACTATGAAAAACTCACTACGAAATTATTAATGTTGAAAAGACTTTGAGTATGAAAAGAATGAATACGGAAAATTTTCTTTATGAAAAAATCTAAGTAAGAAAAATTCTTATTACAAAATTTCTAGTATGAAAATTTTATTATGAAAATTTTCAGTATGAAAACTTCATTATGGAGATTTCCAGTATGAAAATTTCATTACGAAAATTTCCAGTACGAAAATTTCATTATGAAAATTTTCAGTACGAAAACTTCATTACGAAATATCCAGTAAGAAAAATTCATTATGAAAATTTCTAGTGTGAAAACTTCATTATGAAAATTTCTAGTACGAAAAATTCATTATAAAAGTTACAGTTCTGAAAATTTCCATTATGAAAATTTCATTTCCGAAGTTTAGAAAAACTGACTACAAAAAATTTGATTACAAAAGCCTCAAAAAATGACTACGGAAATTTTGTTTATGCTAACATGAAAATGTATCCCCCCTATAAAAAGGAGTTTATTACTATAAGGAGAATTGTTCAACATGAAGTTAATAAAGAAGGATTAACTTACGGTTATCATTCCTATCTTCTGTTTAATGTATTCAAACCCGCCAGAAGGTAAAGATTCTGTGAAAATGTCAACAAGTTGATCTTGCGTTCCGATGAATTGAAAAATGATATCTCCTTTTAATGTGTGATCCCTAAGAAAGTGATGCCTAATATCTATGGGTTTTTCACAAGAGTGATGTGTTGGATTTTTACTAAGGGAAATGGCACTTGTGTTATCACACAAAATTTGAGTCCTAGTAAAATTCAAGCCATAGTCTATGAGTGTGTGTTGCATCCACAACACTTGATCACAACAACTTCCAACTGCTACATATTCTGCTTCAGCAGTAGAGAGTGCTGTTGAGTGTTTCTTCTTTGAAGACCAAGAAACTAATGAATCACATAAGAAATGAAAAGTTCTGGATGTACTTTTTCTATACATTCTACATCCACTAAAGTCAGCATCTGAAAATCAATTTAAGATAAAATAATTTCCAAAAGTATAAAATAATCAAAGATCCATGGTTCACTATAAGTAGCGAAAAATTATTTTCACTGCCATTAAATGAGATTCCTTAGGATTGGACTGATATATTGAACATAAGCATACTGAAAACATCAAGTATGGTCGACTAGCTATGAAGTAAAGTAGACTTCTTATCATTACTCTAAAAGATGTTTGATCTACTGGTTTCCCAGCTTCATCAAGATCAAGTGTTTTAGAGGTACCGATGGGAGTACTAATAATTTTAGTGTTGTCAAACCCATACTTTTTAAGAAGATATTTAATATACTTATGTTGGGATATGTAGATTCCTTCTAGTTTTGGAGAAATTTGAAAACCAAGGAAAAATGATAACTCACCCATCATACTCATTTCATACTCAGATTTCATTAGACATGAAAAATAACCAGTTAATGATTTCTGAGTTGAACCAAATATAATTTCATCAACATAAATTTGAACAATCAAAAAAAATTCATATCTTTCTTTATAAAAAGGGCTGGATCTGCATTTCCCATAACATAGTTATCTTGAAGAAAAAAATCCTATAAGTCTATCATACCAAGCTCGTGGGGTTTGTGTATGTCCATAAAATGATTTGGTAAGTTTAAAAACATGATCAGAATGTTTTGTATCTTCAAAACCAGGAGGTTGTTCTTCAAAAACTTCCTCTTGAACATAACCGTTAAGAAAAGCACATTTCACATCCATTTGAAAAAGTATTATATTGTTGAATGTTGTAAAGGCAAGTAAGATACAAATAGATTCAAGTCTAGCTACTAAAGCATAGGTTTCTTCATAATATATCCCCTCTTGTTGATTATAGCCTTTATTAACTAGTCTAGCATTATTTCAAACTATGACTCCATTTTCATCACACTTAATTCTGAAGAACCATTTTACTCCAATAACAGAAGTTTCCTTAGGTCTTTTAACCAAGGTCCAGACTTTATTCCTTTTGAATTCATTTATTTCATCTTGCATTGCTTTGATCCAATCATCGTCACCTAAAGCATCATCATTGATTTTTGGTTCTAATTGGGAAGGAAATGCTAGATGTTCTACTTCATTCCTTAAGGAAATTCTTGTCCTTATATATTGATTGACATCACCAATGATACTATCACTGGAATGATTCTTATGAAATTACTAGTTTGGGTTTTGTAAATCCTGTTCATCAACATAGGGTAGAAAGTCTTTTGGGGTAAATGTTTCATAAGTATCTTCTTAAACAATTTCATTATCAGATGGATCTTCTAACAAAGGTTGATAATCAGTTTTTGAAAACACATCCGACGATGTTGGTTGGGATGGTTTGAAAACAAAAGGACCACATTCATCAACTATTATATGCACTATTTCTTCAACAGTACAAGTGTTTTGGTTGAAAACCCTATAAGCCCTAGAAGTTGTGGAGTAGCCTAAGAATATTCCTTCATCAGATTTTGGTGAAAATTTGTTTAAGTTATCTTTAGTATTCAGGATGAATACCTTGCAACCAATAACCTTTAAATAGGAAATTCTAGTTTTTCTACCTTTCCAAAACTCATAAGGGGTTTTATTAAGAAAAGGTCTAATCAAAACTCGATTTATTGTCTAACAAGCAGTACTTACAGCTTCAGCCCAAAAATGTCTAGCTATAGAATATTCACTCAACATGGTTCTAATTATCTCTTGAAAAATTATATTTATTCTTTCAACTACACCATTTTTTGGGGAGTTATAGGTGCTGAAAAGTTGTGAGTAATACCTTTTTTACTACAACAAGTTTCAAAATCAGAATTTTGAAATTCTCCTCCATGATCACTATGAATATTTTTCAATGGAAGGTTTTTCTCTTTTTAAACTTGGTCTCTAAAAATTTTGAAATAAGAAAAAGCTTCAAACTTCTTTGCTAGAAAATAGACCCATGTAAATATAGTGTAATCATCAACTAGAACAAACACATAGTATTTTCCTCCAATTCTTCCAGTTTGTGTTAGTCCAAAAATATCCATTTGCACTAACTGTAATGCACCAGTTTTTGAGACTTCACCGATTGATTTAAAACTATATTTATGTTTCATTCCATATTGAAAAGGATAATAAACATTAGAAGAATCAAATCTAAGCTCTGGTAGATCCTTAACTAGTTTATTCTTAGATAGTTTTCATAAGTTTCTAAGGTTACAGTGACCTAGTCTTCTATAACAAAACCAATAATGATCTTCCATTGCACTTAGGCAAGGTAAATCATGGCTCCAAATGTCTTTTAAGTTCAATGTGTAAACATTCTCTAGCCTACTGGCATAGAGAATAAATTCTTCCTTGGAATTGTGTACTAAGCATTTATAATTCCTAAAATTCACAAATTATCCTTCATCACATAATTGACTTATGCTAATGCGGTTGTGCTTAAGACTCTTGACAAAAAAACATTTCAAATCAAAGTTATACTAAGAAGAACTATATTACATATACCAATAATTTATCCCTAAGCATTATCTCTGAAAGTAACTTTTCAACCTTTTATCTTTATAATCATTTCAAAATAGTTTTTGTTGCCATTCATGTGCCGGGAACATCCACTATCCATGTACCAAGTGTTATTATTGGCACTCTCCCTATTTTCATGAAAATGAGAAAAGACTTAGACTTTAGGAATCCAAATTTGTTTGGATCTGAGATTTTCAGAGAAAAAACTTTTGGGTATCCATATTTGTTTAGAGAAATAAGCTTTACAAAACCCAAGAGATTGAACTTTATTCAATGAACAGTTTTTCTTCCAATGCCCACCACTTTGACACTTAGTCTAAAAAGGGGCTCTAGAAGGAACAAAATAGTTGTTTTTGAAAAATAGTTTTTGGTGAGTATAACCAACTCCAGTAGTGTTTCATTTAGGTTTAATTTGAGAATACATCTTGTCAAAATTTTCCTTCCCAGATGTAAATTTTTCAATAAGTTTCTTAAGAGAAAATATTTCGGATTTTAGTCTAATGACTAAATTCTTATCCTCAAGAATCATTTCCATAGAGTTGGATTTTTCCTCATGAACATTCATCTTTAAAATAGCATTATTAAGATCTTTATAAAGATATTCCTTATCAGAAGTTTCTTTCTCAAGGACTTTAGAATTTTTTTCTAAAAACTCTTCTTTATCTTTAAGATCTATAGAATGATCCGAAATCTCTTTTTTAAGAATTTATTCCCTAGTATTTTCCTTGTCAAATTTCTTAGAAATTTTACAATTTTTTACATCAAGTAACATGGAAAATATAGATACTTCTTCATATGAAGGTTCTTCATTTTCTGAGGATGAATTATCTTCATTAGAAGTACTATTTTTAGAATAGTAATTCTTATCAAGAGATAAATTTTTTAAAGCCTTGGCAGAGCATACCTTGGCCATAAGACACATATGTGGAAAAGAAGTATTAGAAATGAATCCCATATTCTTCTGAGCTGATAAATCATATTATGAAGATTCTCTTTTTAATGAATATCCACATATAGCACTCCAAGTATTATTAGCTTTCAGACTTTACTTAACTTTAGCTTTGTAAAAATTCGTCATGTTCCTTTCAGAATGCCTCTCTTTTTTTTTATTTTTAAGCATAGGGCAATCAGGTCGTATGTGTCCACTTCTCTTTCATTCATAGTGTGGGACCCTTGAATCTTTATTATCTTTCCTTTCCTTCTTCTAATACTTGGATTGTAAATTTCTTTGACCAGCGATCTTGTTCAATCATCGAGAAAGATTTGCTAACTCATTCTCTGAGACTTCACTCTCACTAGATTCGTATTGGATAGTAACCTTCATAGACTTGGATCTATTTAGTCACTCAGGATTATTTACTTTCATGTGATTTGATGTTTTATTAAAAGCAACAGTACCATTACCATTCTTCTTTTTGATGTTTTCAGCATCCCTCTTCATTCTTGTTTCGTGTTGGAGAAGAGTTCCAAACAGCTCGTCTAAGGAAATTTGAGTGACCTTTCTGTTCTCATCAATATCTATTCTCTTTGATTCCCACTCATTAGGCATAATATCAATAATCTTATCCACAAGAGCTTCATCAACTAGACCTTTCTCTCCCATAGATTGTAAGCTATTTATGATATTCATAAATCATTGTTGAACATTTCTTATAGGTTCTCCATAAAGAAATATAAAACCATGGTATTCTTCTCTCAGCATAGCTCTTCTTGTCTTAATCACTTTGGATGTACCAAAATGAGTAACTTCGAGTTTCTTCCATATAAAAATAGCTATTTCACATGAAGAAATTTTTCTATATATATTCATAGTCATTGAACATAGTAATGTATTGCATACCTTATAGTTGAGTTGATAATCATGCTTCTCTAGGTTTGTGAAAGTATTAACTTCCTTATTAGAAATTTATAACCTCCAGTAAGCATAACAAAGTTATCTACCCTAGTATTGATAACAAATGTATTTATTCGATCTGTACAGTATTTATAATCATTGTCATCAAAAATTGGTGGTCTTGTAGGATTTAGGTTGTCGATGGAAGGAACATTCATTCCTGTCATCCTTAAGAAAATAATTCTACAAAAAAACATGTTAATAACAAAAGTTTGGATTCAAGGAAATTATTCCTAAGAAAGGAAAATATTCCTAAGCAAGGATAATATAGAACAATGAAAAACTGAGCAAGAAAAAATTATATGTGAATATAATTATTTCAGAGACATGCTCTGATACCAATTGAAGGAATGAAATGATGATGTAGATGCTCAAAATACAAGAGGGGGTGAATTATACACTTTAAAAATTTCCTTAAACAAGGACAGATCTATGTTTAACAAATTCAAACTATGAAAATTCACAACACCTCTTACACCAATTGGATAATTGGAACAAGGTATGAAGTTAAAAACTTCTAGTTCTACACACTTGCTTATATCTTGAAAGTGATTCCGAAAAACATGTTCCGAAAATATGGATCTGGAAATTGAAACTTAAACAAAGATTACAATATGATATTCTACCTTCAAGCATATGGAATCTAAATGAATCAGAGTACAAGTTTAAGGAAATATAGGAAGCTTATACTTTCCTTATAATACAAAATTACAGAGAAAAAACATGTAGTAAAACTACAAGTAACAAGATATAAATATTTTAACCTAAAGAGAAGGGTATCTGAAAACCTTGGATAAAGGTCCCCTGATTTATGCTTTCAGATAAGTCTATATTACCCACACTAGGGTAAGCCCTAATTACGAATATTGGAGTCTTTGTCTTGCTATCCCTGTAAGGCCTCAACTTCAAGGTAGTTGGAAACTCTGTCTTCCTCAACAAGGAAGCCCTCGAACATTATGGTAGTTGGCACCTTTGTATTCCTATCCCCGGAAGCCCTCGAATGTAATTACCAACATTCGGAGTCGCACGAAGCAATCTGACAAGGAAATGTTTGAAAAAGTAGTTCAATCTTTCTGCACAAAGCTTGAGAGTTGATAAGAGTCTCTCTCTCAAGAAATCACTTCAACAGCTTGTAAGAACAAGTGTCAATGATCAATTGTAAAGTTATAGCTTCTTTTCAAATGAGCTTCTATTTATAGGCGAAGATCCAATGGTCGGCTCTATCCTCCAACGGTCATATTTTCCTTGAATTTCGGAGGGACCTGTACATGTTTCACTAAAACAATGGCCAGTTAGAAACAGAATGAATGAAATCATTTTATAACAAAACATGTGTAAGAATAAGCAAAACAGGAGTTCGGAATGTAAGCAAACAAAATTTTGGAGTCTAACCATAATGGAATTCAGAGTCTATAATAAAAGGATATTCAGATTCTGCTTTATTGGAATTCAGAAAATGAATTCTGTAGCAATCCAGAGTCTGAATTTCTAAGGAAATTTGGAATCTGGTTTCACCAGAGTTCAGAATCCAAACTTATATAGTTCGGAGTCGAACTTGTAGAAGTTCGGAGTCGAACTTATTAAATTTCAGAGTCGAACTTATATATGTTTGGGGTCGAGCTGATAAAAGTTCGGAGTCGAACTCATTAAAGTTTGGAGTCGAACTTATAATGGTTCAGAGTCGAACTCATAAAAGTTCGGAGTCGAACTTATAATAGTTCGAAGTCCAGAATTCGGAGTGGAACTATATGAGAGTTCGTATCCAGAATTCGGAATGGACCTTTATTAGATTTCGTATCCAGAATTCAGATTGGAACTTTATTAGAGTTTGTATCCAAAATTCAGAATGCAACTTTATTAGAGTTCTTATCCAGAATTTGGAGTGGAACTTTATTAGAGTTTGTATCCATAATTCGGAATGGGACTTCATTACAGTTCTTATCCAGAATTTGGATCCTAATACAGAATGCTTCATATCTTAGAATTATATGATTCCGAGGTTTTGGGTATGAATCTGATTTTTATACTTATGAAAAATATTGCTATTTATAAGGAAATCTAGTTTAGGGTAAATTTCATTAAGGATGGAAATTTTCCTTATAGAAGTAAACTATAGGTTTGCTTAATTAAAAGGTGTTTGTGATTTTCAAAACAAGAAGTAATGGAAAAGTCATAAGGAAAACCTTATTGACTCAACATCACAATTTGTTTCCATAATTGAGGTTTAAATCCTCCATATAATAAAAAAGTTTCATAGGGAGTGTATCTAGGATTGTAGAGAAATTTTATATGAATAACATTATTAAAAGGATACATAAAGAAAAATCTAGTGTGTGGCACAAAATATCTTTTATAAATTGATGAAAACTTTGGGGGTAAAGTAGTAGAGGAATTACATCATAAATAGAATGTTTCAATCATCCAATATAAAACTTTTATTAGGTCCAATTTGGATGAAATAAAATAAAAATACCTTTTCTATGAAAACAAGTCAAATTATACTGCACCTCAATTACTCAATTGAGAGGAGATTAAATAAAGAATTATCAAAGACAAATAAAGATATTACATATGAGGATCTATAGAGACTGACAACATTTATTTCATACATCAGATGAGGTAGATACATTGAAGCCTAAAATGAAGATCTTGGGAGAAGATTGGAATAAGAGAGGAAATTCCCAAGGCTTCCAAGAGAAAAATAATGAAGGAAATGAGTGTAAACCTCATTAAGGGTATTTCAGAAATTTTATACCCAAAAAATAGGTCATATCATTTGGCCGTATATCTTGGACAATTCATGTGCCAACAGTGTGGTAGCCAATGCTTATGAACCATACCTTACATAGTTTGTGATGTATGGTTTTCCTAATCGTGCACGACCTGTGTGATGAATAGTTATTAGGTTCTTTTAAGTAGAACTAACTATGTGAGGTAGATACACAATTTTGAAAAAAAATTGTATATCCTATATGGGGATCTTTGGATCCTTTAACACATGACACACAATTTACTTCTAGGGGCCACATACTTTTAGACAAACTGTGAACACTGTACAGCACCTCCAAAAATTGATTTCTGGGGCCCGATACTCCCAAATCTCAACGAGACCCTTGGGAAATCTTTCATACCTTTAACCAAGTATAAAAATAACATAATGATGTATTCTAATCCTCAAAATTATATTCCAAATCATATTTCAAAGAACGAACCATCTGTTAAATGCCAAAATTCTAATTCCCTTACAATATACCCTTATCTCAAAAAAGATCAATAATCCTTTCCTAACCAATTTTTTTTATAGGTTTTAATTTTGATCCTTCATTGTATCAAAATAAAATTATCCCTAAATTTATTAACATGGATAGATGGTACCTTTTTTGTTAAGAAAATATGATATTGATCATTAGATGATTTTAATATAGTCCTACAACTTTATAGAGGTCTTTTTGGATAATAATCCTCCTTTGAAGTTTTTATGGATGAAGCAATAGAAGTAACAATTTTTCTTTTGGCTTATTGTTAACTATTTGCTTGAATATTTTAAATATTCTTTAATTTAACAACTTGTTCAAGGAAATTAATATTTAATATGAGTTTTCACCTTCTACAAACATGAATTTCTCATCACATTCCATATTTAAGTCTACAACTTCTTTGTCATGAATTATATTATTATTATATATCATGGTGTCAGGGTATTTGATCTTGTTCCTTCGATCCCATATTGATAATTCTTGACATAAATGATTTTATTCTGGTTTTTCCAAATTATTGGATATTTTCTTCCAATTACATAGTGTAACTGAAATGGGTATAACCTTAGTATTATCAAAAAAATAACTGGAATGGGTATAACCTTAAAATTTATCTCTAGTCATCGATTGGGTACAATGAATTCTTAAACATTGATCCAAAAGATAAATTATTTTAGCCTTCCCCTTATTAGGTGATCACAAGTGTAGAAAAATTCGTCTTCTATATAAAACAATTAATCTTATCAACTTCTTCATAATATTGAAGTAATATATTTTCCTCAAACACAATAATCAAATGTGTTGTCTCAAATGTAATGATCTTTAGTAGATTTATTATTTTCTTTTTTAGTCAGACATATATTAATTATTCGTAGACATTTAATCTTAGAACTTCTTCCTCAACCAATAGATAATAAACTTAATGTGGGTTAGTCAAACTATTCTTATCTTTGTGATCATTAACATGAAATATAATATAGAAATCATAGTATTGGATTATCAATCAAAAATGTACAGTATGTATCCTACATTTAACAATAAAGTTAAATTTTATTTAAAAAATCATGCTAGTTTTCATTAATTTTTCATGATTTTAAACCGTAGAACATATTCTATGTTATTCTAATTATTTCATGTACTTTCCTTGTTTTTATTCTATTCAATATCGTTATATGGGTTTCATTTGATTCTTTTTATATTCATGCACCATATTCCTATCAGAACCCACAATTAATTAGTCGTTATCACAACTCTTTTACATAAGTATATTGCATGTTTTCATCTTTACAAGAATGTTATGTATTTGAAATATTCTATTTCTCTTAATTGTGTTATAATTTATATGCACTATAAAAATATTCTTCCTTTTCATCACATAACATGATACATGGAAGATCATTTCTTCTTCTTATTCATGCATATAAATGTGAACTGTTCAATCCTTCATGACGCCGAATGGCTCTAGGGTTTGTTTCATCATGGAAACTTAATATCACATAGATCCTATTCTCCTTCCTATATTTTTACATGACTATATGTGTGAGACTTCCCAGTCTTCAACTTTATGAAGGATTCCACTTTTTGGAAACATGAATCAATATTTTCTTTATATGAATATATATGGAACATATGTCTTCATCATGCGGACCTTTAATGTTCCTTTGAATCAATAGAGTGCACAAATAACATCATCACACAAGATTTTCATGTTATATTTCTTTTTTATGAATCCCAGTGGATCAAGGGATCTTTCCTCTTTAACTCAATAGTGTTTCACAATTATTCCTCGTGAAATAAAGTTCATGAATCCTTCATCACATAACATGATATTTGAATTCCTAAATGATTATATATTTCTTAGAGAAAAATGAGAGATCACCATAATTTATTGCAACCTCATCTCATCTCGGTACCTCACTATGTATAGATAAAATTATCCTCATTCGATCTATGCATTAACCAGCTTAAATATTGGGTTTTATACCACATTTGAATATATTGTAGATTCATGGAACATTTAATATCACCGAATCATTTGGTATATTAAATATCACTCAGTTTACATCTAATATATTTATTATTCCAAGGATCATGGAACCATCCTGCAAATTAGAATCTTCACACATCTTGAGGTAGTGTATGGACTTATGATAATAATCACAAGATTCATCTGGTACTCCCTCACTCTTTTGGATGCATTAATATTTCATCATAACTTAATTTATTTTTTTCTCCATATTATTATTATAATAAAATAGATGCATTCATATGAGATGAAGTGGAATAGAGGAATTCAGATGATGGATTACATCATTTTCATCATGGGTTGAGCCTTGGTGATAGAAGGAATTACATTCATCAAATAATGGATATTAAAGATAGAGGGAACCTTCGATGATAGATAGGAGATGATGTGAGGAGATATTGGACAACCCATGATAGATTGATTAGGGGACAAAATTATTTCTATAAGTTAACAGCACATTGATAGTACAACAGTTCATGAGAAACCATATTATAATTATCTCTAGTTTAGTCGTACCTTATATATCACCATGTTTCATCAGTATCTCATTCAGATACCGAGGTTGAATCCAAGAACACTTACACCCCATTCCCTAACAGTTTTTTCCACACATGTGTAGTCCACCGGTTACCCTCTAGTAGTTATGTGTCCACTACATTTCCTTCTAGTCTATTCACTCCTAGAAGACACTATTCATGTCTACTATCACAGACCTTCCATTCATGGCTATCGAGGATGACCCTATCCAACATGGTTCAGCCCTTGGGTCCCATATATTTTGTTAATGGGGTTCTATGGTTATATATTGATTAAAAAATTGTTTTTGGAGAACTCATATTATATACATAATAATTACTAAGTTGTAAATTTCTGAGGCAACCATCTTCAAATATTCTGTATGAAATAACATAATTTTATTCTCTAATTTTTTCATGTCCTTCATGAAAATATATATTTTAATGGACTTTAATTCCCTTCATGAAAATATATATTTTCATTTTCTTGTAATTTCTTCATGAAAATATGTATTTTTATGATCATACACCTTCAAATAATGGAATAGACAATGTGAAACTTAGGGAATGTCCTTGAATAAATTAATATGGGTTCACAAATAATTATACATAAATTAATTCCTACAAGAATATAACATATGACCTTTGAAATTTCCAGGGATATGTTTTGTACAAAATATCATGCTTAGGATCTCCAATATATTTACAAAAAATTATTCTACTTAAAACTATATATGGAGAACCCAAGAAATTTCATGTTGTTCTTGTTCTTAAATACATATTTATATACTCATTAACATCAAATGAAACACAAAAACAATATATGATGTTTAGATAATGATCAAATTAATAAAAAAATAAATATTTTATATTATTTTCAGGAATGTGTTGAAACATATGAATTAATTTTTTATCAATCAAAAAATAAAACATATTATTATATAATTGTTTCCACCCAAAATGATGTTACCATAAAAGGTGTGGTGAATTAGGATATATTGACATTAAATGACCCTTAAAATGATATTTTTTTATGGTTCAGGAAAAAATACCATATCCATCATAATGAAATAGTGATATAATTAAGAATAATGAGTGAAATAAGTTATATTTATTGGTTTATCTTCACTATCCGATATCAAAGGATAATACACCTTGCGATTTACCGGTATACCAAAACCCACAAAATAATATACACTTTCATAACAAATTCCATGTGGTCTCACTAAACCTCTAGGTTTATAACCCTTTTAATGATAATCTAGTCATAATTTCCCCTCAATCAAAAATATAACTACTCAAAAATTAACACCTTGATCTTCCATGAACCAAAAATGATTATAACACCAATGATGGTGTATCAATTCACTACTCCTTTACCCACTTGAAGGATCTCCATGAACTTCTAAAAATATGAACTCCGCGATCATCTTATTTTCATTCCATAAAATTATATACTACATCTTTTTTCAATATTTTTACTAGCAAATATCATTGATCTTATTCCCCCATTTATATAGGAAGATATCTCTCTGAGAACAAAATAATATCTAAGTTGACCCCGTTTACAATATTCAATTTTTAACAATTGTAATTAGTAAATTAATTAATGGGAACCTTTAAAATAAAATTCAAAACAATTGAGTTAGTATATCTTAATACCTTTCAAATGATAGGAAATTTTAAAAATATATATTAACTGAAACTCAGGCCACTGCGGTATAGAAGGCTTCAACATCGTCATTTTTAATTCTTATTAATTTTTGACTCTACAAAACATGGACATCAAATATATATATATATATAATATCATTATTAAAATCTTAAAATATTCCAATATGATAACCAATAAGACATTTATAACTCCAAACCACATCCTGAAGAATTTACAATTAAAATTTCCTTTAGTATTCCCCATGCTTTTTTTTAAAAATACCTAGAACAAATCAACATGAAAAATATCAACTAACCTGATATAGTACACTTTTGTTTAAAATTATGATTAATCATATCTGAAGCCACCATAGATAGTTTTATTCCCATTTTGATCATAAAAATTTCTAATAATAAATTCTTTATGAAATTATGTCTATCAAAATTCCCTTATTTAAGCCCATTATCTAATTTTCATTCGATATTGACCCAATGATGTTCACCTTAAGAGTTGTAACATCTTGTGTCACTATTTTCAATTGATAAATACATTCCTCCCTAGTGTATACCTCTAAATTCAAATTTTTAGAACCCTTTGAAGAAACAGGGTTATCATTCCTCTAACCTAACTATTTCCACTAACAATGTTCAACCCCAAGGTATAATCACTTTGGAACCACGATATAAGCACCTATATTATGTCAATATTCATTTAACTTCTACCAAACTTCCTTAATACCATTTAACAATCCATGTGATGAAATTTAAATGATATTATGAGTATTTAAGAAGATAATTACATTTATTTGTAAAAAAATATAACATAAAAAATACCTCCTTTTATTTTTTTTTTGAAAAATATCCACATTTGGGATGACTAAAAAATAATCAATAACTAATTTAATTTGTAAAACTCATAGTCCATTATCTATAATCTACATATTCAAATATACTATTTAATTATTCACTAATAATTCCCTCTTGGGCTATATGAAAGATTCGTTTTAAGAGAAATGTGTATAAATATAAATATTATAAATTAAACACTTCATTGATCATCATAGTATTCAACGCTACTTGTGTAATAACCTGATATTTTATGATAAGTATTCTTTTTAATTTGTTTTATGTCATGTGTTTTATGCTACAACAAGATTATCTTGTGTTATACGCCACACTGTATTAGCTTGAAGTATACACAACACTATTCTTAGATTTTTTACACAGAATTTCAAGTTCATTTTATAACAGTAATTCTACGCAACATTGAGTGTATATATATATATATATATATTAAATGTATAAATGAAATATGGTTGGATTATCTTATATGAAATAATAAAGGATTCTTGCACAACACGCAACCCTGACTTGGCTTGCATTATACGCAATCGCGACCTTCCTCGATAGCATGTGTTGTACGCAATACCGGGTTTTACTAAACAACGATATATTATTATAATATTATTATGAACTAGCCGTTATGAATAGTATTAACTAAATTTTGAATTTTATAACATTATTTTTTATCTTACACATTTTCTAGAACATGGTATAAATTTTTTTTGGGTAAAATAAGTATTTTTTAAAAAATGTAGTTTTGCCGCCTTTTGAGGGTGCAACCACTTTAAATCTAGTTTTTGACATGTTTATAAGTAAAATTTTACAAAATAAAACTATTATTTGGAATCAGGATATAAAATTTTACCATGGATAAATTTTTCAGATTATTCTGATAACTTTCATATTTTAATGAATAGTAAAAACACGCTATATTTTAATTAAAAACAACTTTTTTCATCATAATAACTTATGTGATTAAATTATAATATTTAATGGTTTAAAAGTATAAATAGAATATATTTTTACCATTTAATATAATTTATGTAATTATCCTTGATTTTACATTTAATTCGTATGTTAAATAAATTCAATCTTTTGCAATGTTTTAAACAAAATCCCGTTTTCTTTCGACAATAGGATTAATTTTAATTTAATTTCTGCAACTTCTATGTATTGAATTTGGAAAAATTTATTCCATATTTGTAATCAGTGGGTCCAAATTATATTAATAGACTACTTTTTATTTTTGGGCTTTATGAATAGTAACAACGGTAAATTTTATTTACCATAGTAAAAGGTAAATTGGGTAATTAAGGTTAAATGTAATATTATAAAATTATCCTAATACTTTTCTTAATACAATTGGATGATTATAATTTGTCCTAATCCATATTTGGGTCGAAATGGAATCCATTATAACCCACTTGGAGGTGATTAATACCTTTAGATTATTTTATTTAAAGGAAAGTAAAATATGTCTCACTCAACTTTAATAATTAAATTATTTTTAATATAAGTTTATACAGAATATAAATTCGGTTATAAATACTCATTTGAAAGATAAAATGTTTTTCTTTGTCATGGTGGTATATTTGTATTTTTTTAGAGTTATTTAGATACCTTATTATCTTATACATTAATGATGCAGAAATTATTTATTTAGTGAAAAATCAATAATATAGTTATTATTGAAATAGTAATGCATATCAAAAGGCCCAAAAATCTGAAAAAAAACTTATTAATAGTGTATATATAAACCCTAATCATCCACTGGCCGAATTGTGGTCCATTTAGATCCTTAATAAGGAAATTATGACACTTATATTATTTTATTTTAAATGATGCCAAAGTTGTCACCTTCATAATTTAATAAATATAATAATTAAAATATTGTGATTTTAAGATGAAAAATTCGAGTAAAAGTATTATTGTAAAATTTAATAGATTTATCTTCATCATTGGATTTTATTTTTAATTTTTATGCAACAAATAATTATATTAAATAATTATACAAAAATGTTGTAGTTATTATTTTATTAAGTGATAAACCAAATAAATGGTTTTAAAAATAATAAAATAAATATTATATGAACTATTTAATGCACTACACTACTTTTATCGATACATATGACCTTCTATGAATCTATTAATGATTTTAGTTTGAACATATCCTCTGTATATATTTTATTTAAATTCAAATAAATGAATAGTGTCAAAATTGACACTATTGTTATTTTATAAAAAACATATTATAAAATTGTTTAAAAATTACAAAAATATATAAAAATTATAAATTTATATTTATATGGTCTAAAATGTTATAAAGTATAGAATTATGGAAAATTCATGACAATTAAGTAATTATTTGTTATAATTTAAAATTTAGAATGTTATTACCACAAATAAAATTAAATTGATTAAAGAAGGATAAATCAAGTTGATAATGATTAAATTAAATTCCTAACATGTCTAAATTTTATTGGAAGATGAGATTACAACCCTACATCATCTAAGATTCGGATATGTGTCATTTTGAAAGTTTTTATGTGGGGTTGGGATTTAATATATAATAATATTTCTTATATTTCCAATGGTGCCCCTCTCCTCCCTTATAAAAGGTAACCTCCTCCCTCTCTTCCTCACACCCCTTTGAGCCTTCAAGCTCATCCAAACCCTGCCAAATGCTCTTCTACACTTCCCTAGAAACATCCTAGAGGTCCTGGTATTCTTCAAAGACCAATTTTAGTGCCCTAAGAGGAGGTCTCTAAGAGGCGCTTCAAAGAAGAGGTAACGTCCGTTACCTATTCTTTCAAATTTATTTATTCTTCTACTTATTCTTATTTAGTTGTTTCATTATGAAGTAATAACATAAGTATCACTAATATACTTATATGTTATTATAAGTGTGAAAAAACCCTATTTCACCATCTATCCATCCTACGGAAAACGAAATCACCGCGTGTGCGTACGTACGGAATACCGTCTCCACGTCGTAGTGTAATATATTTTCCACCACCACCTTACTTGGATGGGTATAATGGTGTAAATAATGACTATATATGATTATTGTAAATTTATATTGATTCTAAAATAGTATACATACACTCCAGTACTATTCCATGGGAACGATATCATCGCTCGTGCGTACGTACGGACTACCATCTCGACGATGTGATGAGATTCATTTTCCATGATAAAAATTCAGGAATGATTATAAAGTATATATAATAAGTAATAATAAAATATATGAAATAATAATTCTACTTGAATTATGTACATATATATGTATGTCATATACTTAATTCCATTCAATTCAATAAGGAAACGAAAACAGCGTTCATGCGTACGTACGGCCTACCATCTCCATGAACGGTGTATTTCTTTCTATTTATCGATCTATTATATATATGTATATTCTGAATATATATTATATATAAATCATGTTTTACATTCTGGATGTAAGTAATAATTATCTATGTAATCATATGAATAATTACAAGTTAAAACACAAATGACAAATGAAACGATTTTACCCAAAACGCTACATTAACATGAATTTACAAAAGAACTGGTAATATAAAGTCATAAGTAAACCATATATGATATAGTGACAATGAATATGATTCTGTAATAATTCAATGACATTATTTAAATCATTATACATGAGTTTTGGATACGTACGAAGCATATCAGACCTAAGGTAGGGGATAACAATTCCAATCTCGTTATTATTCGAGATTGTTTATTCGTAAGTATTTACTGGGGTTATATTTATCATCCATGTACTTGTTTTATAAAAATATTTTCATGTATTTTTAATGTCCTTTTTACCCATTATTGAATTTTACTACATGGTATGTATGGAATCTTTCTTTTACGAGGTACTTTGACATTTCCGTCAAAAGTATGAGAGGATGTTTTTTATAACTTATACGACACGAACAGATTTTTACCGTTTTATAAAGCCTCATTTTCATGAATCTTCCTCCAAAAGATTCCATGACTACTTTCAACAAAATCCTGTTCTTTTAAAATGTCATGACATTTTGTGAAAAGAGAATGTTTTTGAAGAAGAAAGGATATTTTCACCAAGAATTCATTTCAAGTGTTTTATCAAAACCATTTTTCATCTAAGATGACATTATTTCATATGTTTATGTTTCAAGTATCATGTCTCTATGATTTACAAGGTTTGACTTTTATTATTATGAAATGATATCCATTACTTTTATATGGATTAGTTTATGATGGGATGATGTTTATGAAACCCATTTTATTCGTTGGGTTATTATGAATTATGTATGTTTATTTTGTGGCACAAGTAAGCATGATTTCATTATGAGATGGGTGGGACCTATATCTTCCTCAAATGCATTGGGTAAAGATTTATATCTCATGATATAGACACAGCAGGAATGGTAATTTAATCTGTTTCAGTGTTAAAGGACTGAAACGAGAAGTGAACTCGATTCAGAAAGGGACTTTGTCCACTAAGATTGTCTTGGCTGCAATGCCTTGGATACTACGGAAATCATAACAAGTGCTGAATGGTTTCCACAATTACATGTTTTATTCCCATGCTATTTTATCATGATTAATGTTTCTTTATGATCTATTATTTATGTACTTCCATGATTTTTGTCTTTGCTCAAAATATTGATGTTTAGATTTTATGTTCATGTTTTTGCATTCAAATGTTTATGGATTATTTTATGTTCTCTATGCTTACCCTTATTGAGCATTTGAGGTCACCCTTTATATGTTTTCTTTTCCCCAGGATTTAAAGAATGTTTTTAGTTAAGAAAACAAATGGGGATGATCTTTATGGGAGATATAGAAGATCTTTCACCAAGATTAGAAGATTACGTTCTGAGTTTCCAAATACACTAAACTATTATGGTCCTTATGTGTCTGTTTTTTTATGTATTATGTATTCCACAAACGTAATGTATTATCTATGTACATCAAGCTTCAGGCCTCTACAGTTGGTATCAGAGGAAAGGTTTAGTTAACCTTTGGAAACTAGGATGTGAAAACGTTAGTGAGATCTCTAGAGATATTTCTAAGGTATGTCTAGGGATGTCCCTAAGGATAAGTATACGTATATGATATAGTCCTAGAACTACGGTAACGATCTTAGAATTTAACATAATATGTTAGATATTGAGGGTACTCCCCCTTTACTATGTTTTTTTTTTCTAGCATGATTTCTGCCTCTCACACTATTCTTTTTGGGTTTTGGAAAATAGATGGAAACAGGAAAATTCACGATAATGGAGGATATGACGGACAATGGAATGATATTATTCCTGAGAAATGAAATGAAACAGGATTTGAAGTCCAAACATCGTTATTATGCCTAATCAGAAATCTCATAATATGATCAATAGTCTCAACTTTGGTAAGTTTTCCGACTCATATAATAAGAGAAAGATGGAGTTTCATGATGATCATAGAGGAAATAAAGTTCAAGTTCCTTCATGTAAATCATGTGGGAAGATGCCTCAGGGAGAATGTTTCAAAGGAACTAGAAGATGCTTTGGGTGTGGAAATGAAGGACACAAAGCTAGTAAGTGCAAAGGAAAAGGTTCAGTTAACACCATGGACAAGGATAATGGTATTGCTACGACATCAACAATGATTAGATGTTTTAAATGTGGAATGTATGGGCATTATTCACACCAATTCCCTAAGGGAAAATCTCATGAAGAGAATCAGCATGGTCATATGAGTAGTATTTATGTGGATGATGATGAAGAGACTACAAATAAAATATGAGATGAAAGAATTGATGAAGATCACTCAGTGTTTTAAGAATTTAGTGGAATGATTGTATGTTTTTGAAGAATAATGTATGGTACTGTGGAATAAAGAATCATCTAAGGATTGTTACACTATTTTTTTTCCTAAATTATTTGAAAGTATATGTTGAATGGTATCGGTAACCATGAATGTTTATTAAGATATTTTTGGAATGTAGATGATATGGGAATAATGAAAGGATAAGAAGATAATTCGATGTTTGATTTTATTCATGAGCTCATGACTCATATAAGGACTAAGAGATATTATGGTTTGAGTATATAGAATTTTTGGTATTTTGGTATGTGGAAAGTGTTAAAATTTAACAACATTCATGTTTTCACTAAGGTTCAATGGGTATTCATTCTTCAAAATAATACATGATTAAGGTATTCACATGTTTGTAATTTGACCAACTAGATATATCTTATGATATATTGGTGATAAATGATGGAATTCACGTGATTGTCATGTGACATTTCAAGTAATCATTTTTATTATACTATGAGCTTGGACCGAAGTATTTTAGATAAGCCTAAATATTGGAATGGATTATGTTGGACATAAGTTAGTGTTGTTTAAGGATAGAATTTTTTTCGATATTATTGATTGGATGTTATAGTAATTTAGTTATAGAAAAAGGACAACCTGTAGGACGGGCGACATCCCATCACGTCGGACAAGGCTATGGGAATCGAACCCACAACTGAAGTGCGACTGGCCTTTATCGCATACCACTGGACTAAAGGAAGTCCCCAGTCAGTAGAAACTAGTTTTATTTTATTAAGCGGTATGATATATGAAGTATAAGTTCATTTTTGGAATCATATATGATTAAACTCACCATAGATGGACTTATGTGTATTTGATAACTTTTGTTAACCTTTTTTTTGAAACAGATGGAATGACCCATCATTCTATCACATGATCTGTTAACACTTCATGAATAAAAAATTCAACTTCATTTCTTTAAGAGATGAAGTGGAAAATTTTTCAAAGCACGAACAATAGTGATATCGTACCAAAATCAAGAAAGTATTTCTTCTAATTCAAAATTTTTAACTTTAGGGAAATGATATGGAAAACCAAAAATGTTTTCGTAGTGCTCTTATATCCGATGAATCAGATGGTACCATAGATCATCACAAATTTATGGCTTTGTTATTGTTGGATTTTTCATAGCCATGTCCTCTACCACTCTCCATCAGAACTTGATGTTTAGATTTTTCTTCCTTATCCATATTTTCACCTATGTTCTCATATGTGGAATCCCAGTGATTAGTTAATTTGGGAAACCATTATGTTTCAAACTTTAGTTTTAAAAGCCAAGTATTGGAATTCCTTTTTACGATGTGTGTCTCTATTAAAGAAACTTTTGAGTAGTAAACCATTTTTAACCCCGACAAATTTTGAAGGCGAAATTCATTTTAAGGGGGGGAGAATGTAACAACCCGATATTTTATGATAAGTATTCCTTTTAATTTATTTTATGTCATGTGTTTTATGAAACAACAAGATTATTTTGTGTTATACGCCACACTGTATTAGCTTGAAGTATACACAACACTATTCTTAGATTGTGTTACACACAATTTCAAGTTCGTTTTATAATAGTCATTCTACGCAACATTTAGTCTATATATATATATATATATTCAATGTATAAATGAAATATGGTTGGATTCTATTATACGAAATAATAAAGGATTCTTGCGCAACACTCAACCCTGACTTGGTTTGCATTACACGCAATCGCGACCTTCCTCGATAGCGTGTGTTGTACGCAATACCGGGTTTTACTAAATGAAGATATATTATTATAATATTTTTAGGAACTAGCCGTTATGAATAGTACTAACTAAATTTTTAATTTTATAACATTATTATTCATCTTACACATTTTCTATAACATGGTATAAGAACAAAATAAATTTTTCGGGTAAAATAAGTATTTATAAAAAAATGCAGTTTTGCCGCCTTTTGATGGCGCACCCACTTTAAAGCTAGTTTCTGACATGTTTATAAGTTCAATTTTACAAAATAAAATTATTATTTGGAGTCAAGATATAAATTTTTACCTTGGATAAATTTTTCATATTATTCTGATAACATTCATATTTTAATGAATAGTAAAAACACGCTATATTTTAATTAAAAACAACTTTTTTCATCGTAATAACTTATGTGATTAAATTATAACATTGAATGGTTTAAAAGTATAAATAGAAAATATTTTTACCATTTAATATAATTTATGTCATTATCTTTGATTTTACATTGAATTCGCAGGTTAAATAAATTCAATCTTTTGCAAAGTTTTAAACAAAAACCCGTTTTCTTTCGACAACGGGATTAATTTCAATTTAATTTCTGCAACATCTGTGTATTGAATTTGGAAAAATGGATTCCATATTTGGAATCAGTGGGTCCAAATTATATTAATATACTACTTTTTATTTCGGGGCTTTATGAATAGCAACAACGGTAAATTTTATTTATCATAGTAGAAGGTAAATTGGGTAATTAAGGGTAAATATAATATTATAAAATTATCCTAATACGTTTCATAATACAATTGGTTGATTATAATTTATCCTAAGTCATATTGGGGTCGAAATGGAATCCATTTTAACCCACATGGAGGTGATTAAGACCTTTAGTTTATTTTATTTAAAGGAAAGTGAAATATGTCTCACTCAACTTTAATAATTAAAGTATTTTTAATATAAGTTTAAATAGAATATAAATTCGGTTACAAATACTCATTTGAAAGATAAAATGTTTTTATTTGTCATGGTAATATATTTTTAATTTTTAGAGTTATTTAATTACCTTATTATCTTATACATTAATGATACAGAAATTATTTATTTAGTGAAAAATCAATAATATAGTTTTTATTGAAATGGTAATACATATCAAAAGGCCCAAAAATCTTCACAAAACTTATTAATAGTGTATATAGAAACCATAATCATCCACTGGACCAATGTTGGACCATTTGGATCCTTATTAAGTCAATTATGACACTTATAATATTTTATTTTAAATGACACCAAAGTTGTCACCTTCAAAATATAATAAATATAATAATTTAAATATTATGATTTTAATATGATAAATTAGAGTAATAGTATTATTGTGAAAGTTAATAGAATTATTTTCATCATAGGAGTTTATTTTTAATTTTTATGCAGAAAATAAGTATATTAAATAATTATACAAAAATGTTGTAGTAATTATTGTATTTAGAGATAAACCAAATAAATGGTTTTAAAAATAATAAAATAAATATTATATGAACTATTTAATGTTTTCCACTAATGTTATAGATAAATATTACCTTTTATGAATCTATTAAAGCTTTTAGTTCTATCATATCTTCTCTATATATTTTATTTAAATTTAAATAAATGAATAGTGTCAAAATTGACACTATTGTTATTTTATAAAAATAAAATATTATAAAATTGTTTAAAAATCACAGAAATATTTAAAAATTATAAATTTAAATTTATATGGTCTAAAATGTTATAACTTATCCAATTATGGACAATTCACAAAAAATAAGTAATTATTTGTTTTAATTTAAAATTTAGAATGTTATTACCACAAATAAAATTAAATTGATTAAATAAGGATAAATCAAGTTGATAATGTTTAAAATAAATTCATAACATGTCTAAATTTTATTGGTAGATGCGATTACAATCCTATATCATCTAATATTTGTATATTAGTCATTTGTGAAGTTTTTATGTGGGGTTGGGATTTAATATACTCTAATATTTCTTATATTTCCAAAGGTTCCCCTCTCCTCCCTTTTAAAAGGGAACATCCTCCCTCTCTTCGTCACACCACATTGAGCCTTCATGCTCGGCCAACCCCTACCAAATTCTCTTATCCACTTCCCTAGAAACATCATAGAGGTCCTGGTCTTCTTCAAAGACCAATTTTAGTGCCCTAAGAGGTGGTCTCAAAGAGACGCTTCAAAGAAGAGGTAATGTCCGTTACCAATTCTTTCAACATTATTTATTCTTCTACTTCTTCTTTTTAGTTGTTTCATTATGAAGTAATAACATCAGTATCACTAATATACTGATATGTTATTATAATTATTAAACAACCCTATTTCACCATCTATCCATCCTACGGAAAACGAAATCACCGCGCGTGCCTACGTACGGAATACCGTCTCCACGCCGTGGGGTAATCTATTTTCCACCACCACCTTACATGGATGGGTATAATGGGGTAAATAATGACTATATATGATTATTGTAAAGTGATATTGATTATGAAATAGTATAAATACACTCCAATACAAATCCATGGGAATGATATCATCGCTCGTGCGTACGTACGAATTACCGTCTCGACGATGCGTTGAGATTCATTTTCCATGTTAAAAATTCAAGAATGATTATAATGTATATATAATAAGTAATAATGAAATATATGACATAATAATGATGCGGGATTTATGTACATATATATGAATGTCATATACTTAATTCCATTCAATTCAACAAGGAAACGAAAACAACGTTCATGCGTACGTACAGCCTACCGTCTCCATTAACGGTGTATTTCTTTCCATTTATCGATCTATTATATTTATGTATATTCTAAATATATATTATATATAAATCATTTTTCACATTCTGGATGTATGTAATCATTATCGAAGTAATCATATGAATAATTACAAGTTAAAACACAAATGACAAATGAAACGATTTTACCCAAAACGCTACTGTAACATTAATTTACAAAAGAACGGGTAATATAAAGTCATAAGTAAACCATATATGATATAATAACAGTGAATATGATTCTGTAATAATTCAATGAAATTATTTAAATCATTATACAGGAGGTTTGGATATGTACAAAGCATTTTGGACCTAAGGTAAGGGATAAATATTCCAATCTCGTTCTTATTTGAGATTGTTTATTCATAAGAGTTTACTGGGGTTATATTTATCATCCATGTCCTTGTTTTATAAAAATGTTTTCATGTATGTTTAATGTCCTTTTTACCCATTTTTGACTTTTACTACATGGTATGTATGGAATCTTTCTTTTACGAGGTACTTTGACTTTTCCGGCAAAAGTACGAGAAGAATATTTTTTTCAACTTATACGGCATGAAAAGATTTTTACAGTTTTATAAAGCATTATTTTCAGGAAGCCTCCTCCAAAATATTTCATGACTACTTTCAAAAAAAATCATTTTCTTTTAAAATGTCATGACATTTTGTGAAAAAAGAATGATTTTGAAGAATAAAGGATATTTTCCTCAAAAATTCATTTCAAGTGTTTTATCAAAACCATTTTTCATCTAAGATGACATTATTTCATATGTGTATGTTTCAAGTATCATGTCTCTATGATTTAAAAGGTTTCACTTTTATTATTATGAAATGATATCCATTACTTTTATATGGATTATGTGATGATGGGATGATGTTTAGGAAACCCATTTTATTCGTTGGGTTATTATGAATTATGTATGTTTATTTTGTGGCACAAGTAAGAATGATTTCATTGTGAGATGGGTGGGACATATATCTCCCTCCAATGCATTGGGTAAAGATTTATTTCTCATGAGATAGACACGGCTGGAATGGTATGTTAATCCGGTTCAGTGTTACAGGACTGAAATGAGGAGTGAACTCGATTCAGAAAAGGACTTTGTCCACTAAGATGGTCTTGGCAGCAATGCCTTGGTTACTATGGAAATCATAACAAGTGCTGAATGGTTTCCACAATTACATGTTTTATTCCAATTCTAGTTTATCATGATTAATGTTACTTTATGATCTATGCTTTATGTACTTCCATGATTTATGTCTTTTCTCATGATTTTGATGTTTAGATTTTATGTTCATGTTTTTTCATTCAAATGTTTATGGATTATTTTATGTTCTCTATGCTTACCCTTACTGAGAATTTGAGCTCACCGTTTATATGTTTTACTTTACCCAGGATTTAAAGAATGTTTTTAGATAAGAAAACAGAAGGGGAAGATCTTTATGGGAGATGTAGAAGATCTTTCACCATGATTAAAAGATTACGTTCCGAGTTTCCAAATACACTAAACTATTACGGTCCTTGAGTTTTGGTTTTTGTTATTTATTAAGTATTTCGCAAAAGTATTGTATTTTTCATGTACGTCAAGCTTCGGGCCTCTAAAACTTGTTCATAACTTATAATATACAACCTATAAGAGAAGCTTTGATAAATTAACGAAAAATTCATAAGAATAGTTCTTATAATAGAAAATCTAATCCAAAAAATTTCCCTAGGGTTCTTAAAACATGCACTCACCCCTAATAAATCGAAGAGACATTATCCCCATTTTTCAATATAGGATGAAAACACCACCTCAAATTGGGATATATCTCTTCTGGAAAACATTTGAGCCATATATTCTCCATAAAAAATATACCATGAATGTATCCACCCTTTATTAATGAGCACAAAAAAACATTATTAAAAGTGTACAAAATATAACAAATAAGTTTTCTCAATTAAACCATCAGGGATTACATACCTTTCCATGAGCCACATTACAAATACACCACTTTTTAGATATATAACATGAACATAAAATGCTTTATGGAAGTTAATGTCCCTTATATTATTCATATAAGTGGATGGATATGGGTGAACGCCTAGGTTAAATCAGTTTCATTCAAACACTTCTTTAGATAGTCCCTTAATATGACATCCCGAGCATTACTTTGTGTAGACACATACCCCGAATTAATTATCCCTTTCTTAGTATTCACCTTAATTAAGTGACATTTGATCTTAATTTTTTATATCCTTCATTGAAAAAGGTAATTGTTTTTCTAACATTAATAGTACTCTAGTTATCATAAATTATTACAATTATATATTTGAATTCAATTAAAATAAACTCAAATTTATTATTCATCTATAAATATTGTATTCATGATTTTGTTTTCATTATGTATTCAAAATCTTAATTCATTATTATCCATAAAATAAAAAAATATACAAGATAAAATAATACCGTAAGATGTTTACATTCAATTATTTATTGAACTAGCCTAATTCATAAACATAAATCTCAAAAACACTTGAATTGTGAGTGATAACCATAATCCATGACATATTGTTGTAATCATAAATAAATAAAACATAATATCTATTTATATAAATGGAAATTTTTGATATCAGCCATAAATATAAACCTCCCCCAATTGAAACAAACATAATGGAATTTTTTCTTTCATCACATAATACTCTTGAATTATCTTTCCCTTTTTAATAATCATACACATGTTAGTGTGATCATGTTAACAAAAATATAAGGTTTCATTTTTGGGTAGTGTTTTTTACAATGAAGGTGAAAAATAATCTAATAATACTCATAGAATAATGTGCAGAGTTTGGTTATGTTCATAGGTCAGTAGAAACGGTTTTTCCATGAGGGATAGAGGTCATTCCACAATTGTGTTTATCTCATTATGAGGGAATATGTCATATTTAAATGAGGTTCCCATGATTTTTATATTCCACAATGATTAATAATAGTTGTAATATAGTTTTTTGGTAGAGGATGAACTCATAGAAAGCATATTTTATATGAGTAAAACAAAACTATGTAAAACAAATAATTGAAGGTATCATGTCATGGGATGATTGGACACTCTACCACATGATATACATTTGATTAAAAAATATATGGAGTATGAATTATGGGTAGTGGTTCAAACTAAAATATAGGTAGTCATGTTCCAAAGACGGTATATTTTCCAGAATATATTTAATAGAATTTTTGTTTTTTAGTAGAAGTATAATGTTAAACTATGAGAAGAAGATTTAACAAAAAGGATTGGTCAATATAATTTCCCAAAAAATAAAACATTTCAAATTTAAATTCATAAGATATAATTCTCAAAGGAAGGTAAAATTTCTCTATGATTATAGTATTCACATCCTAATGGTGTTGATTTAGATATATTTATATTATTTTAATGTTTATATGTTTTTCTATGTTTTTTTGATATTAAATTTGATTTTCATTGAATCAAAATTTGGGTGAATATTCCCATCAATATATAATAAAATTAAAGATCCTAAATAATGATAATATTATGATTCTCTTTGAATATTGATTATATATTCCATTTTAAAATGGGAATGAATAATGTGATTGAATAAGGTAATGAATTAGAAAGGGGAATGAAAAATTAATTTAGAAGGAAAAAAAGGCGAGAAGAGTACATTAAAAATTTCATTACACTAGAAAATTAAATAAATTTATTAAATTTAAGAATTATTTTATTTATACTCTATCATTGGGGTATATTCTACTCTTGGTTTGTGTAATATCAAGGAATATCTAAGAAGATTAATGATATTTCAATGTGGTGTAGAGAAATGATTTCTCTACCATTATGACGGTTGTTAACCTAGAGGTTACTAATACTGAAAAAAATATTTTATGAACAATCAAAATTATTAATAAATTCTATTCTTTGATAAATATATATTGTACACTCTTTGGACACAACCTTGTTCATGTGAATCATGTAATAATTTATTCTTTATGGAATTAAAGGAATCATTTAGAATTATTATACTATTATGTTTTTGGAAACCATGGAATTGGTTGTTAATCAAAAATGGATTTTGATATTTAATATTAGAGATATTAAACTATAAAATAATTAGATATGACACAACTTTTGATCATTTTTCATGGATGTCTATACTGCTCCCATATAGGGATTCTTGATGAACATAGATAGTGTAGATTTATCAGAAATAGACCCAAATGAGTTTGATATCTATACAAAAGGAATCAATACATTAGGGTGATATTTTTCTAACATAATCATTATGATGTTAAATTATTGTAAATCCTCAAACACCTTGTTAAAAAAATTTAATAACATCAGTAAAAGTCACAAAAAGTTTTGTGAAGATAAATTCAATGATCTTTGGATCAAGTATGGGCATTTGAGGAAACACTATAATAAATATATAAATGCATTTTTAGATCAGGTGAACATGATTTTAGATTCCATGAATAGACTTGGATAAACCATATGGAATAAAATTTATTAGTCATATCTTGTATAGTGTGACATACCAATTTAATTCCAAGGTTCTGGTTCTCATAGGAAGGGAACCAAAGGATGTTATGTTGGATAGTATTCATATCACTCACATTCCATACAAGGTGACAAATAAGAGAAATGATCAGGGAAACGTTATAAATCTCATGTGGATTAATTATTGGAAATTAAGAATCCATTGATAGAGGATGATACCAAAGATAAAGAATTCATAAATTTATTTTATTCCATTATAAGAATTTGAAAATACGAAAAATAATGTTCAAATAGGAACGTCCAATTTTTTTGATTTTGATATGGAATGGTTTTTCACCTCACTAAATCTACCCTAAATAAGTTTTCAATGATAAATAATATTAAGTAACCATGAATAAATATTAAGAATATTTGATAAGTAAGAGGAATTCCTAGTATAAATTCATAAGAAAAATACTTTTATTAATAAAGAAATATTAGCACATATGAAACCAATGTAGAGGAAATCATAGAGTTTAAATACCAAAAATAAATATGTTATGGGGAATATCATAAAGAAACCATAAATTGAAAACAAAAATTTAGAGAAAATGTTAAATTTGAGGCAAGAGTAAACCTAAATATGGATTTTGATGATACATTTGAAAATATAAATGTATATAGGGTTATAAATATTAATCCAATAGAGTGATTAATTATTATAAAATCAATATTAATTCTTAAGAAGAAGAAAATTTTGAGTTAATGGGTAAAATTAAAAAGATCAAATAAAAAAATTTGGAAATAAAAATAACATAGAGATTGTTTTTGAGTTGAAACTCAAAATTAAGGAGAAGACCTAGTCTATCAATTGTTTTATTACCATAATAAAATATTGAGTTAAACATAATAGATATATTAATAGATAAATAGTCATATTAGGATAAAATATTGAAGATTAATAGAGATTATTTAATAGTAGTATGACTTTTTAAAATTGAGTAACATAAGTTGTAGAGGCAGTGAAATAAAATCCCAATGATATAACTGATGAGTCAAGGGATTTTATTCAATAAAAATAGACTCATCAAAATGAAAAATCTTATATTGATATTGGTTATAATTTTTTCTATGGTTAATACTAAGCTTTGGGAACTTACTCTATGAGGGAATATTGATTTATGTGTCACTCAAAATATCGAAAATATTGTTTTTCTATCAATAAATACAAATAAAAATTTGAAAAATTGTGATTTATTATAGTGGAAGAACGAGGTATGAACAATATGTGTTTTTTATGTCTCTAAGTCTCTCCATGGAATAAGTGGAATGGATAAAGATGAGCATAAATTTATATATTTAGTTATTTTTTAGACACAATGTTTATTGTTTAATTTATGGAGAAAAATCCATATATTTCACATCATGAATTCATAGGGATGTTCCCAAAGTGATCCAAAGTTGAATAATATGATTGGTTAAGGATTCATCATTTATTTTGAAAACATAAAATATATATATATATATTTAAGATAAATATAGTTCATTAAATCCTAAAGAAGAAGAAACACAACCACCACCAATAGAGATGAATTATCAAATATGGTTCAAAACATTAAAGGAACGATAAGGTTGTGGTTATTGATATTTCATTGAATTTAATACAGAATTCTAGAATGTATATTGTTGATATAATCATAACATAATATATAAATAGATACAAGAATATTTTCAACAGAATGATGTATTAAAAATATGGTTTCCTGATATTTAGAAAAAAAGAAGTCTTTATGATCTTTGAATCTATGAAATAAAAATTTAAAATAAAAAACATTAGAAACATAGATAAATGGGTAGTTATAGTTCTTGGTCAAAACATAATATATATTATCCAATTACATGACTCAATCAATGATATCAATTCAATAGTGAAATATTATATCATCAAATGAAAATACAATGAAATTATGATACAAGAGAATCATGTAAGGGTGATTATCTACCTCATTATTGTTAAAAAATGCTTCTTATATAACGAATATGAAAATAGGTTATGGAATATATGTAGTTTCTTCAAGAGATAAAAATACTTAAATTATTTTTTTAAAAATGAATGTCTTCATAATATACCAAAAAATTCACATGATATTAATCATATATAGGAAATTTTACGAAAGAGAAATCCTATTAAAAATATTCCAGAAAAAATGAAAGAAGTCGGTAATATTGTTTAATTCGGTGATTCAATGTATTTTTGGGTTTATACCACCAAGAGCTATTGACTAGAAGAGTTATTATGTGATTTCTATTAATAATCTAAAGGTTATGGAATAATTTATGGTTATAACTTATAATTTTGAATGGATCTATTGTATTACTCATTATTTGATATTGGAAAATAAGAAGATATGAATTAAAATTCAAAAAATAATTTGAACAAAAAAATTTCATAAATTTTACTAACATTCAAGGGGAGGATTTCAGAAATCCTAAAAAGACGAGGAATCGTGTTTCAATTATTAAAACTCTAAAAACATTTATGTAGCTATGAGGAGGAATAAGATCATTTACAACATGTATTGAACTATATTAATTGAGAAAGCAATACTAGATATGTTTCAAAAGGAAATAATTCTGATAACAACCTATATAATAAATTGAATTTTTTTTATCTAGGTGAATAAAATGTTATATTTAAAATCTGTTATTCTCGGAATCCAATATTAAAGTAGTTTTGAATCTTTATATGATATTAATTAAATCTCAATATAGTGATGAACCTTTAGAAGTGTGAATCCCATATTGATAAAGGTATATTTATTATCTATTTATCAAATTTATCATTGTATATATTTCTCCTCATATGGATTGGAAAATATGCTCAAAGTAAAAATGTCACTATTATGGAAAATGATAGGAATTTTCATCAATAAAAATGTGAAAACACCATTGGAAAGTGATGGTTATTGGAGCAGATTAATGGGATCACAAGGGAATGGCAATGATTCTAAAGAAGACAATGATGATGAGAAAGTTAAGTAAATTTCATAAAGTATAATAAATTTAATATTCCTTGCAAAATTGATGAATAAAACATCATTTAGAAATATTCATCTATTGTGAAAATGGAAAAAATGAATTATATAAAAAAAATCACTTTTATCAAAGGTATATCCAAATAGATTTTAAGGGGTTACTAAGGATGAGAGTTATATTTAGGATATACAAGAAGATATTAAACAAATAAAAAAATATTTAGTCTTGGGAAATATTTTAAGGATGGGGACCCCGAATTTTATCAGTTCCAGTTGTGTATTTTACAAAATACACATTTAGGAAGGAAAATTGATTCAAAACAAGGATTGAATTATATGAAAGTGATACCCCCAGATTAAAGGGATCAATGTGGATGGGATTTTTTATCTCATGTATTGGATATAAATTATATTATTATTCAAATGAAAATTAATTAAAATGGATATTCATGGGTTTTAAATCAAACATCAAATATAAATTCTTTAATAGATTTTTTTAAGAGAAAGTGTACATCGATAAACAAGATGATTTTCTTATTCATGAAAATGAAAATATTTTTATTGTCAAATAAGTTGTTGTATATGATAAATAAAGCACCAAGATCATGGTGTTATAGACAAGATCAAAACATTAGAATGAATGGACTCTAATTTATCAGAGTTTATCATATTTGATATATAAAAAAATAGAATTACTAATGAATGATGGTTCTCATTTATATCAATTGTGTAATATTTGGAGGAATGAATGAGGATAATGAAATAATTTTATGAAATTTATGATGTGGGAGTTAAAATTTTTAGTGATTATAGAGTTAAATTTTATCTATTTGTGTATAGGATAAAAAAGGTAAGAATGGAACATTTATTTCACAATATAAATATTAGGAAGTACTAAAAATGTTTGGGAGAGGATATTCCAATGAAATAAAAATATTATTTTCTACCTAGAAGATTTTTTCAAGGTATTATTATGGTAATGTTTTTGATTTGATACAATATATGAAAATCATTAGAGTCATACTAAACCTATAGTGATTGAACCCAATATAATGAATGGAACTTTTATGGTCACATGTTATAAAATATTCCCCCAAAAAAGATACTTGAATGAACTAGTGTGGATAGAATTGTATATCAATGTCATGGTAACTATTATCTTGTTTTATCCAACTACATCTTAGTAGATGTTTTTGGGATTTACGAATAAAAATTTTGCTAGTTCATAATAGTATAGTAAGTCAACATCAGGTAGTGCATATTATCTTGGAGATTTAGGTATTTTATTCACTAATTAAGAAGAAATATTTCAACTCAATGATAACAAAAAATAGTTTAATACATCATGGAAACATAAACATGTTCTTTACTTCTATGTTTGGATAAAAAACATAAGGATATTGAATTTGGTATGGGATATTATATTTCAATCATTTGTGGTAACTTGAGTGTCGTCAATATTATAAAAAATACAATCTATAACTCATGGAAAAAAATATCGAGACCAATATCATTTCATCAATGATATGTTTTTGAAAGCTATAGTGGAGTTAGAGTATGATTTTGTAAAAAATCCGATTAAAAATATCACGATAGAGGCACTATTTAAGGTGATTGAGAAGCATTAGTTGGATATTGGAGTCAAACAATGTCTATAAACATATATGTTTTTTATATGGGTCCTCAAACCTAGAAGTTTTTTTCTCTTCCACTATTATGACAATAATTCAATCGTAAATAGGTGTTTATTGGTAAGGTATGATATCACTCATGGATTTTATATATGAGTTCTTAATTTTATTATTGAACTTTTAGAGAAGTGAACATTGGGTCTATTAATAAAGGGAGAGAAATTGGCCAAATTTAGATGGTGAAGAACTCAAAATTGTTTAAATTTTAATATCAAACTCAAGGATGTGAGTGTACGTGATTATCCTTTTCTGGGGATAAAGGGGGAGTTAACCTATGTTGAGAAAATGGGTGAATGAAGTTGTTGGAGGATATTTCATGAATTTTTATTAAGGGGATGTTTTTTCAAGAATGAATGGATATAATTTCCTTTGTGATATAAATGGTAATTCCAAGATGATTTCTATTATGTTTCAATAATAATTGGTATCATAGAACATTAACTCTTATGCGGTGATTCATGAAGTAATTTTAATTGTACTCTTATCCCTCACATGGTTCAGGTCTCATGTGAGCTTAAAGTGTACGATTATTTAATATTTTATTACACTATTTTAAGGTAAATGTTTTATCTAGAGGATGATGATTAATGCTGGAAAGTTTTTGTTACAGGTGTGATGAGCTGTTAAAAAAAACGTAAAGGCAAATATTGTTAGTAAAATATAATATTTTATATTTTTAGGCTTTGTTTTTTGACAAAGTGGTTGAAGAATCATGTATAATGACTCAAATTATTATGGGTAATTGGTTGTATAGAGTTTTATGATTGTTATATGTGTTTTGATAATTTTATTTTCTAAAGGATAGAGGCCACACAACATTGGTGATAATTCTATAGTGAGCATATTTTTCACCTCATAAAGAGGACAACATGATTTCTCAGTGCATCAATGATTAAGAATGATTTATGGATTTAATTTTTTTAAATTCAAACAATTTAAATATATCTTATATTGCAATAAAAATAATCTATATAGGAATAAACATTGGATGCATCACACCGTATGAGTTTTGACTGTGTCTCAATAGTAGCTATATTTGATTAACAATTCTATAGAACATGATTTGAAAGTAGTGGTTCATACCATAGTATAGGCATTAACACCATAAAGAAGGTATATGAACAATGGTTAGAGGATAAAAAATTATATTGTCTAGTTGGAGGGTGGAAATTGTGACATTACAGGAATAATTCCCTATTAATAATTCATCAAAAGTATTTCCTTATAATTTTAGAAGACAAAAATATCAAAGTTTATATAATACTTCCACGAATAAGGGAGAGTTTTTTTATGATTATTTTCATCAAAACCTAATTGTTATAATTCATATTCATATCCCATATTTCAATGTTCCTATATTGTATGTACTTTTATTAAATTTTACTTGATTTTGATTGAATCTGATGCGAATCATTATAATTTGATTATTTTTTACATCATAATAATAGATAATTAAATATATTTAAAAAGGGAAACATAGTTATTCTATTTGACATTTAGATATATCATCATTTATAAAATGGGTAAGAATATTTTTATTAAAAATGCAATGAATTCAATGAGGGGCTTCAAAATATTTTGTAAAGGAAAAAAAGAATGGAATGAATATTTGGGTGTTTATCTAACATGTAATTATTATAGATTCATCACATTGAGGATAGATCATATTTCTATACCATCACTAGAAAAAAATTTATTCTTGGGTGGTGGAAGATTAATGCATCACTTTGATTTTTAGTGAGATTTCTATATGGGAAAGAGTAGTGAGTTCTCTACCATTGTTAGAGTTTTTTACTCAGAGATTTAGTGTGATTTCTCTATATTTATAACAAATAGGCAGTTCACATAGTAAATTTCGTAAATCGATATATTGTTATTTTATTTTACTTGGATGTATCCTAGTGAGAGTTATCCATGTATAATTTTCTTATCCCTCCCATTTATTCATCACTACATCAATATTTTTTTTGTTTGGGAGATAAGAGTGTTTAAACCAATAGTGAAATAATATAATTGGAAGGTTTATTTAAAATAATAATAATATGAACCACCAAACCCTTCCCCCAACATCATGGTACATATTTCTCATGTGGTAAAAACTGATCACATCTTATTTAATGTGAATTATGAAATTATACGTATTTCACCAACTCTTACAAGTATTTCTGGATCATTTAACCATGAATTTTGTGCCAAAACATGTTTTCATCCAAATTTATTATAGAACACATGTATTCTTCTCAAATAATACGGTAAAGATTCATCATTAATGTTATTTACATAAATTATAATGAAAAAAAAATTCACATGAAAATACATAATTTATTAGTGATGTATATTTCATGATCTGTGCCAAAAAACATTCTTACAATTACCAAATCATTACCAATGCCTTCAATAACCTAGACGCCTATGAACCTCTTGTATTTTCCAATAATCTTGGATTTATTAGAACCACTAATATTTAATCCTTTATTATTTAAAAATATTATAACACATTTTATAATATTTGATACCTGTGACAAGATTCATTCTTCCCATTATATGGTAAATGCATCCACGATTAGGGATCCACCCTCTAGCATGATCTATTTATTTGAAATAAATCTCTGATAAATTTTTTTCTCATACCATTACATTATGATTCACATAATCTAAATCACCTCCTTTGGTGGAGAGTATTCTTATACCGTCTCTGGATATGATGGATCAACCTCACCCATTAATATTTAAATTTATTATTTCATTTTAACCATGAATGATAATTCTTTGAACTATTGAGAATGTCTAATATGTGTCTCCATTGGAAATATCCTTTGCATCGTTGATGAGAAATACATGTATTTATAACTATGTAATTCAAAAAATATATATAATAATCAAAAAGACAAATATTATACAAATATAATCTATTTTTCTTTTTTTCTCTTATACCTTACAATTTCACATAGTGATGGAACACAAAAAACCAATGTATGTCTTATCTTTTCAAAATAATAACGTAGAAGTTTTGGTGTATTCTGGTGTTTCTTTAACACTACTCTTATATTATTCTGGTTCATTTTAGTATCAACTAAATAAACCATTATTTTTAGAGTGGGTTATTGTGTATTAGCATCATCTATAACAAACTTTTGGTTATAATGAATCACCACAATGAATTTTCATTCTTTAAACATTTTCTATTATATGAATTCCTTAAAATTATCTATTGTATCTTTATAATTTACCTTAAATATATCCAATAAAATTACAATATAAATTCAAAAAGACATACTGAGAGTTAAGATTCTCTCATTGTACCTATCATTTATTAATAGGTAAATTATTAATCTTTTGATATTTTATTAATGATTTAATCTATCATTTAATTAATTATTCAAACCTTGTATAATCCAGTCCAACCCTTTCAATTTGAGTTTCATCATATTAAATTTCTCTATGTTTTATGGAATCACATATTTGATATTTTAAATCTAATCCACCAACTAAAATTTCTACACTTCATGGTATTATATATATAGTCTATAATTAGTAGTAACTCTATTGGATTTCATATATTTATATTTAAATAAAATCAATATATATTCAATTGAAGCCTCCAAATCCACTTTTAGGTCCAATACAACATTATATTTAGTATTTTATTCCTCACATGGATAAATTGTAACACACCAATATTTTAAAATAATAAATTTGGATTCCATAGCATATTTGTCAGACATCACTTATCTTGAAAACTTCATTAGATATATTTAATTAAATATAATTTCTTCGATAGCATGCAGAACATGAAACCCAAATCATAAATGAATCATATTATAGAATTCTATAATAACCTATTTTTTTATTAAAAGGTATGAATAGTGATAAATAAATTATGAAAATTAGGTATATCAATTAATTAGAAAAAAATAAGATTCATTTAAAAAAATATAAAATGTTTTCGGAAATACTGTATTTTTTAATAAGATTGTTTAGTCCTTATTTTTTAAAATAAATAAAAAATAATATCTATAAATTTATGAAAATTTATTTTACTAAATTAGACTAATTTAAAATTATAATATCAAATTTATCTTAGGGTGAATTTTTGGAATTTTTTGAAAAAGTTTTCTTTTTTGATGGATTGTAAAAATTACTATTTTTTATTAGACACCAAATATAATTCAAATAATTTAAAAGGATAAAATATGTTTTAAAATGGGTATAACGTGAAATCATTTAAAATATATTTAAATTATTTTAGATCATTTTAATCATTATAATATTGAATTTTGTTATAAGAACCTTGCAAACTTTTGAATAATTTCTCTTTCAAAACCAGCTTCTCGTTGTGCATATGGGATTTATTTTAAATTCCATTTTTCGAATTTTGTGAATATAATTTAGAAAAAAATATTCCATATAAATAATAATAAAAATTTATATTATCTAATATATTACAATTATTTTTTAACCATAGATAATAATAAAAGTAGTAAAAATTATTTATTATGGGTAAGGTGAAAACTTGTTTTTCAGGCGGTTAAACTAAAAAGATGAGCTATAAAAATGAAATAAAATATTTAAAAACCCCATTTAATGACCATATATAGACCTTATATATTATAGATTTTATAATATCTCATTTTAGATCCTTTTTTCATGTGCAAAAGTGGGTACACCTTTTTCCATTCAAAAATTAAAACTGTGTCACTCACCTCACTTATAAAAGACCACTCACTCTCCTATCCACTTAAAAAATTAAAAACTCATTATTTTGTACAATAAATACCAAAATAAATTTATTAATTGACTCATATAATCCTATAATATTTATTTTTTCATAAATACAATTTTGGATGGATTTTTGTGAAAACCAAAAGAAGATCCCTCAAGAAGAGGTAACATTCTTGAACAAGCATTTTTATTTTATTAATTATTACACCTTATTAAAATATTATAAAAAATAATTATATAATAAAATTATTATATTACATATTGTGTGATTTTTTTATTTTAAGGGAATGACCTATGTCTATCTCTTCTTACATCAAATGGGTTATGAAATCATCATTCGTTTATTCGACGAACTTCCGCTCATACGCCGATGTCATACTGTTTCAGTCACCACATTTTAAGGATTATTGTAATGATGGATGTAATATATTTATATGATATTTTTGATATTATTATACTTATTTAATTTTAATATCACATATTCTTATTAACATTCCACCCTGTTTAAAATATGATAGCATCATTCGTGTGTATCGTGGACTGCCACCTCGTGAAGTGATGTGATTCTTCTTCACATACTTTTCAATTGGAATGTAATAAGGATAAAAATAATTAATATATTATATATATATATATATGAGATTTTATTTGGTCCATAATATTAAAATATAAAATAATTTCTTACCCTTTCACTTGTTATAGGAATTATATCATCACTTGTGCATGTGTACAACCTACCGTTTCCACAAAGAGATTTGATTAATTTTCCATGTCCAGAATCAAAGAATGATTATAAAGATGAATATAATTACTAAATATTATATTTATTACATTAATAAAATTATTAATATGATTTATCTATACAATATAACAAAAAATCAAATCATTCACGATGTAACAAACAAGAGAAAACAAGGTAGTTATCACCTAAAAAAATGAAAATAATGAATTATTAATAACAAACAAGTGATAATATGGTATTGGAGGATCATATATGATATTATAAATAGGAATATAGGATTTTTATAAATTAATAAAATTCATAAAATCATTATATAGGAGGTCAAAATACATTCAACCAAAAGGAGCTGTGAGGTAAGGGATTTCCTCTCAATCTTGTTCCATTGAGGCATATTATAATGTTAGACAACTAACATCAATTTAATGGTGTAATTACTACCATTTTAACATGTAATATCATAAATAATGAATAATTAATTTTATTTCAAGTTTCAATTTTAATTATTTCTTCCTAAAATATTTTAACATAAAATTACCAAAGGTTACAAATTTTATATCTCAATTTAGTTTCACTGGGTTATATTAGTTTTTCATTATCTTTGTTATTATAAGATTATGTATGTGAGGAATTTTGATTATATTATTTTTTGTTGACACATGTTTTATGTGTGTTTAAATTTTATACACAAAATTTATTTATTGATTAATCCTCACTTCAATGTCATGATCTTTGAAAGGGTTTATTTCACAATTTAATTTTAATCAGGATTATTTATACATAAATTTCTACTAAAGGAAATTATTTCATCATTTTATGACAAAAACTATTATTTTTATATTATATTTATTACTAATTTTTTATGTAATATTTCTATTTCTACAATTATGTAATTAGTATAACTGATAAAATGTTTGTATGAAAACATGACTTCGTTTATATATTCGATATAAAATCTGCTTTATTCTAAAAACATGCTTTCTAAAATAAGGCCCTTTTGTATTTTAACAAAAATTTGAAAGGAATATTTGTATCAACATTCATGACATGTACCGAATTCCCAAAAAATCATGACAACTCAATGTTTTGAGGATTTATTTATAATTTTCATAGATTATATTCGTTGATTATTTTCATAGAATGTTATTTTCAAAAAAAATTGATAACATTTAGTTTTAATTTTTTTTAAAATGAATAGGATAGTTTTTGTAGAGTCCCGAAGCTTGACGTACATGTAAATTACAATACTTTTGCAGAATAATTAGTACATAACAAAAACATACACACAAGGACCGTAGTAGTTTAGTGTCTTTGGAAACTCAGAATATAATCTTCTAATCGTGGTGAAAGATCTTCAACATCTCCCATAAAGATCATCCCCTTTTTTTCTTACCTAAGACATTTGTTATATCATTGGGAAAAGGAAAAATAAATAGGGTGAGCTCAACTACTCAATAAGTGTAAGCATGGAGAAAATAAAACAAACAATATACATTTGAACATTAAAACATGTACATAATGTTTAAACATCGAAATCTTGTGCAATGTCATAAAACATGGAAGTACGTAAGGCACAGATCAAAATAGAACATCAATCATGATAAAATAGCTTGTAAATAAAACTTGTAATTTAGGAAAAACATTAAGCACATGATATTATTTCCATAGTAGCCATGGCATTGCTGCCAACACCATATTAGTGGACAAAGCCCCTTTCTGAATCGAGTTCACTCCTCATTCCAGTCCTGTATTACTGAACCGGATTAACTTATCGTTCCACCCATGTCTATCTCCTGATATATAAATCATTACCCAATTAATTGGAGGGAGATATAAGTCCCAGCCATCTCATAATGAAATCATTCTTACTTGTGCCACAAAATAAACATACATCATTCATAATAACCCAACTAATAAAATGGGTTTTATAAACATCATCCCATCATCACATAATCCCTATAAAAGAAATGGATATCATTTAATAATAAGAAAAGTGAAACCAGGTAAATCATAGATACATGATACTTGAAACATACACATATGAAATAATGTCATATTTGATGAAAAATGGTTTTGATAAAACACTTGAAATGAATTCTTGAGGAAAATATCCTTTCTTCTTCAAAATCATTTTCTTTTCACAAAATGTCATGCAATTTTAAAAAGAAAAGGGTTTTTTTGAAAATAGTCATGAAATATTTTGGACGAATCTTCATGAAAATAAGGCTTTATAAAACCTTAAAAATCCTTTCATTCCATATACGTTAAAAAAACATTCTTCTCGTACTTTTGTCGGAAAAGTAAAAAAGTACCACGTATGGTAAAAAAAGTAGGATTTCTTTCATAACATGTGGTAAAATTAAAAAATGGGTAAAAAGGTCTTTAAACTAAAATTAAAACACTTTTATAAAACATGGACATTGGTGATAGCAATAACCCTAGAAAATACTTAAGAATAAGCAATCTCGGATAATAATGAGATTTGCAAAATTATCCCTTAACTTAGGTCTGATATGCTTCGTACGTATCTGAACCTACTGTATAATGATTTAAATAATGTCATTGACTTATTAAAGAATCATATTCATTGTTATGATATCATATATGGTTCACTTATGACTTTATATTACCCGTTCTTTTGTAAGCTCCAAGTGAAAGCAACGTTTTGCGTAAAATCGTTTTATTTATCGTACATGTTTGGACTTTTTGTTATTGATATTATTACATATATAATGATTTACTTAATTAAAGAATTTATAACATGATTTATATGTAATATATATTATGAATATACTATATATATGATAGATCGATAAATGGAATGAAATACACCGTTCCTGGAGACAGTAGGTCGTACGTACGCATGAACATTGTTTTTGTTTCGTTATTGAATTGAATGGAATTAAGTAGATGAAATAAATATATATACATAAATAAAGTATCATTATTATGTAATATATTTCATGATTAATTATTATATATACTTTATAATCATTCATCAATGGTTAACATGGAGAATGAATCTCATCGCGTCGTGGAGACGGTAGTCTGTACGTAGGCACGAGCGATGATATCATTCCCATGATCATGGAATTGTATTTAAGTGTATTTATAATATTTCAGAACCAATATTACTTTTCAATAATCATATATAGTTATTTATTTACACCATTATACCAATCCATGTAAGGTGGTGATCGAAAACAGATTACACCACTGTGTGGAGACGACATTCCGTACGTACGCACATGCGGTGATTTTGTTTTCTGTAGGATGGATAGATGATGAAATAGGGTTGTTTCATACTTATAATAAAATATCAGTATATGAGTGATACTAATGTTATTAATTAATAATGAAACAACTAAATAATAATAAGTAGAAGAATAAATAAAGTTGACCGAATCGGTAACAGACATTACCTTTTCTTTGAAGCGCCTCTTCTTAACCTCCTCTTAGGGCACTGAAGATGGTATTTAAAGAATACCAGGACCTATAATATGTTTCTATGAAATTTGAGAAGAGAAATTGGCAGGGTTTGTCCAAACATGAAGGCTCAAATTGGTGTGTGGAAGAGATGGAGGAGGTTCCCTTTTATTATAGAGGAGAGGGGCACCTTAGAAAAACATAAAATATTATTTTATTATAAAGTCATATTCGGTTATTAATAGGTCCAAATTGATTTATTTATAATCTAAGGTGGGGATGGGTATAAATACTCTCATAAAATAGAATTTAGACAAGTTCAGGTTTCTATTTTAACCTTATCATTTAGATTTAACTTTAAGACAAATAAGTTTACTTTTACCATGTCTTCTTATTTTCTTACACTATAAGGTTAATAAACATTCTATAACAAGACAAAATAACCCCACATTGTTCATTATTAATATATATAACCTTATCTAAGTCATTTGTACGTACCATAGATTTTTAGGATAAAATAACAATTAATAATATAATATTTGTTTTAAAAACTATTTTATTTCTATTTTCACACTATTTTGTAATTGATTTTTGTGAAAATCATAACAGAATTATTAGTTCTAAAAACGTTAATTAAATAAATACAAACATATCATATTAACCTATAAAATTAGTGGAATTCATAAAAAGTCTCAAATTATATTTATTGAGGTATTTATAACATCAATTATGTCAATATTTCATTAATGAGGTCATTAATGCATCATCATTGTGTCATAAATAAATTAAATTATTTAGTGTCTAAAAATTATAAATAAAATAAAATTATGTAGGAAATATTTTTATATTTCTAATTAATATTTATAGTCGAATTTGTCTTATGTATAACCCTATATTTAAAATGTTTTAGTTATTAAACTTAGATCTTAACTATTTTAACTTTTCTTTAAATAAAATAATATTAAATATCCTAATCTAATACAAGTGGGGATAAATGGTCAATATTTATTCCTAAGGTTGTTTTTGGTCGAATTACACTTATCCAATAGAATTAGGACATGTTTTGGAGTAATATTAGTATCTTTTTTACCCTTAATTACCTTATTTACTTTTAACTGTGGTAAATAAAAGAAAAAAGCTACTATTCACCAAAAAATATTTTCATCTCATTGAAACACATTTTAGTCATTTATATTAACTGTGTCTCTCAGATTTTCGAAAATCAATTCACAGAAGTGGTGAAATTTCATTTAAATTAAAAATTCAGTTTTTTTAACTACCACTAAGTGGTTTCACTATTCATCGAAAATAGAAGTTTTTCAGAAAAATACCAAAAATTCAGCCTAATAATTATTTGATATTCCAAATTAAAAATTGATGTCTATTTTACCAAATTCAAAACATAGAAGTGGAATTAATTAATTTTAAAATTAATTCCCGTTATCAAAACAAATAGCGTGTTTTTAAGAAACAAAAACTATCAAAAGATTGATACTTGTTTATATCCAATTTCAAAGTAAAATTAATTACAATGAAAAACATTGGATTAAATGGTAAAAATATATTCTAATTACACTTTAAAACCAATTAAAAAGATAATCTAACCATATAAATTATTGTGATGAAAAAAGTTGCTTTAAATTAAAATATAGCGTGTTTTTACTATTCATTAAAATATTAAAGTTATTAGAATAATATGAAAATTTTATCCAAAGTAAATTTTTATATCCTGATTCCAAAGAAAAAATTTATTTTGTCAAATTGAACTTATATACATGTCAAAAACAAGATTTAAGGTGGGTGCGCCATCAAAAGGCGGGAAAACTGCAATTTTTGAAAAATACATATTTTACACGAAAAATTTATTTTATTCTCATATCATATTCTAGAAAATGTCTAAGATGAATAATAATGTTATAAAATTAAAAATTTAGTTAATACTATTCATAATAGCTAGTCCATAATAATATTATAACAATATATCATTGTTTAGTGAAACCTGTAATTGCATACTACACACGCTATCGAGGAAGGTCGTGATTGCGTGTAAGGCAAGCCAAGTTAGGGTTTCATGTTGTGCAAGACTCCTTTGTTGTTGCGTATAAAGAAATCCAACCATATTCCATTTATACATTGAATATATATATATATACACTCAATGTTGCATAGAAACAAACTTGAAATTGTGTGTAACACGATCCAAGAATAGTGTTGCGTATACTGCAAACTAATACGGTGTTGCGTATAGTGCAAGGTAATCTTGGTGTAGCGTACAACACAAGACATCAATGAAATTAAAAAAATATTTTTCATAAAATCTCAGGGTGTTACATTCTACCCCCCATAAAATGAATTTTTCCCTCAAAATTCGTCGGGGTTATAAATGGTTTAATACTTGAAAGTTTCTTTAATAGAAACCCACATCGTAAAAACGGAATACCAAAACCTATCTTTAAAAACTAAAGTATGAAATGTAACTATTACCCAAATTAACTAATCACTGGGACTCCACATAGGATAACATAGGTGAAAATATGGTATGGAAGAAATATATAACCATCATGTTCTGATGGAGAGTGGTAGAGAGCATGGATATGAAAAAGCCAACAATCACAAAGCCATAGATTTGTGATGATCTATGTTACCATTTGATTAATCAGATATAAGAGTACTAGGACAACATTTTTGTTTTCAAGATCAAATACCAAAAGTTTAAGAATTTGAAATAGAAGAATACATACTTTATTTCAGAACAATTTCACCGTTGTTTGTGCCTTATACAATTTCCACTTCATCTCTTAAAGAAAGGAAATTGAATTTGTCTTTCATGATGTGTTAGCAGATAATGTGATAGAATGATAGGCCATTCCATCTATCTCAAACATAATGTTAGAAAAAGATATATATATATATATATATATATATATATATATAAGTCCATCTATGGTGAGATTAATCGTATATGGTTCCAAAAATGGACTTATACTTCATCTATCATACCGCTTAATATAATAAAACTAGTTTCTAATAACCAGGGACTTCCTGTAGGCTAGTGGTAGGTGATGAAGGCCTGTCGCACTTTGGTTGTGGGTTCGATTCCCACAGCCTTGTCCGACGCGACGGGTTGTCGCCCGTCCTTCAGGGTGTCCTTTTTTCTGAAACTATACTACTATAACATTATATCAATAATATCGACAAAAATTCTAGCCTTAAACAATACTAACATATGTTCAACATAATCTATTCGAATCTTTAGACTTATCCAAAATACTTCTTTCCAAACACATAGTATAAAGAGAACGATTTCTAAAAAGCTCACATAACAAGCATGTGAATACCATCATTTATCCCTCATATATCTTGTTGGTCACATTCCAATCATGTGAATCCCTTAATCATGTATTATCTTGAAAAATGAATACCCATTGAACCATAGTGAAAACATCAAAGCTGTCAAAAGTTAACTCTTTCCACATACCAAAATCCCAAAAATTCTATATACTCAAACCATGATATCACTTAGTACTTATATCAGTTATGTATTCATGAATACTATCAAACAATTTATTTTCTCCTTATCCCTTCATTATGTCCATATCATCTGCTTTCCAAAATATTTGAGTCACTTTTCATGGTTACCGGTACCATAAAATTATTGAAAATCACAATAGACCAATACATAGATATTCCAAAATTCAACAATATCATAAATGAGATTCCATGATACTATTTTGAAATCCCATTACATAAACACTTAATCATTACACAACATCATTTTCATACTCAACATCACAAATAATTATCGCATGAGACTTCCCTTTATCATTTTCCTTAAGAGGGTTCTCACGTTGATCATCATTAACCTATGGATTAGGGAATTTATTAGCATAATGTCCCATTTCCTTACACTTGAAGCATTTAAGTGTTGGTGGAGAGTTATCTGTAGTATTTTCTCTATTAACATTATCGGGAACCTTCTTCCCAATACTTCATCAATCAACTACTAGATGACCTTCTTTTCCACACATAAAACATTTTCTAGTCCCTTTAAGACAATCTCCACCATGCTTCTTTCCACACTTTGAGCATAAAGAAACATTCATCTTCTTTTCACCATTGTTATTAGATTTCTCCTTGAACTCCATCTTTCGTTTCTTGTCAAAACCATGAGATGGATATGTTACACCAGCTTCCAGTTCTACCTTGATAGCACAATGCACAATTTCTTCATAGCAACTGAAGTCTCTTATAGCTAATTCCCTTAGAAGATTTGGTTTTAAGCCACTGAAAAATCGATCAACTTTACTTTCAGATTGGATGATAAAGCCATATTCATACATTGAAAGTCTTGTAAAATTCTATTCGTATATATGAATAGATTCATTATCCTTCTGCTTAAGTTCATGAAACTCCTTTTCCACCTTTTTTCAAAGAATACGAGGGATGTACATGCTGAAAAAAAAGTTCTTGAACACGTCCCATTCCATGGAATCAATTTCATCTCTTTGCCTCGTATTCTTGATAAGATTCCACCATTGATCAACATCACCTTCCAAACGATATACATCTAAGATGACTTTATCATGATCAGAACATTGTTGAACTGAAAATATCTTTACAGTGGTACTGATCCATTGTTCAGCCACTAAGGGATCAGAAGACCTGCTGAATGAAGGTGGATGTTTCCTCATGAAGGATTCAATAGAATGTTGCTCCTTTCTCTGCTCATTTTGATGTCCAGAATGATTCATAGCTTATATAAGTATAGAAATAAGATTGTGCACTCCATCTCCTATGAAATTGGTTTGTTCAGGAGGACAATCATTGCATTGTACATTACATTGATCAACACGGTTCCTTCGGGTTCCAGCCATTGTCTAAAACCCAAAAATAATAGAGTGAGAGGAAAATACCATGCTAGGGAAAACAACATAATAAAGGGGGAGTACCTTCAATATCTAACATCATAGGTTTAATTCTATGATATTTAGTGCAATTCTAGGACTATAGTCTATACTTATACCTAACCTTAGGGACAACCCTAGACATACCTTAGAAATATTTCTAGGGATCTCAATAAAGTTTTCGCATCCTAGTTTCCAAAGGTTAACTAAACTTTTCCACTAATACCAACTGCAAAGGCCTGAAGAATGACGTACATGGACATTATATTACTTTTTTGGAATACTTATTACATAACAAAAACATACACACAAGGAACATAGTAGCGTAGTGTCTTTGGAAACTCGGAATATAATCTTCTAACCGTGGTGAAAGATCTTCAGCATCTCCCATAAAGATCTTCCCTTTTTTTTCTTACCTAAAACCTTTCGTTATATCCCGGGGAAAAGAAAACATAAAAAGGGTGAGATCAAATGCTCAGTAAGGGTATGAATGTAGAAAAAATAACAAACCATATATATTTGAACATAAAAACATGTACATAATGTTTAAACATCGAAATCTTGTGCAATGACATAAAACATGGCAGTACGTAAGGCATAGATCAAAATAGAACATAAATCATTATAAAATATCTTGTAAATACAAACTTTTGATTTTGGAAGAACATTAAGCACGTGATATGATTTCCATAGTATGCAAGGCATTGCTGCCAAGACCATCTTAGTAGACAAAATCCTTTTCTGAATCGAGTTCACTCCTCGTTCCAGTCATGTATTACTGAACCGGATTAACTTAACATTCCAGCCATGTCTATCTCATGAGATATAAATCTTTACCCAATGCATTGGAGGGAGATATAGGTCTCACCCATCTAATAATGAAATCATTCTAACTTGTGACACAAAATAAACATACATCATTCATAATAACCCAACGAATAAAATGGGTTTCATAAACATCATCCCATCATCACATAATCCATATAAATGAAATGGATATAATTTAATAATAAGAGAAGTGAAACCATGTAAATCATAGATACATGATACTTGAAACATAAACATATGAAATAATTTCATCTTATATGAAAAATGGTTTTGATAAAACACATGAAATGAATTCTTGAGGAAAATATCCTTTCTTCTTCAAAATCATTTTCATTTCACACAATGTCATGAAATTTTAAAAAGAAAAGGAATTTTTTTTAAATAGCCTTGAAATATTTTGGGGGAAGCTTCATGAAAATAAGTCATCATAAAACCGAAAAAATCCTTTCATGCCATATACGTTAAAAAAACATTCTTCTCATACTTTTGTCGGAAAAGTCAAAAAGTACCTCATATGGTAAAAAACGTAATCTTCCTTTCATAACATGTGGTAAAATTTAAAAATGGGTAAAAAGGACATTAAAAATACAGGAAATCACTTTAATAAAACATGGAAATAGATGATAGAAATGACCCCAGTAAATACTTACGAATAAGCAATCTCAGATAAAAATGAGATTTGCAAAATTATCCCTTACCTTAGGTCCGATATGCTTCGTATGTAACCAAACATCATATATAATGACTTAAATAATGTAATTGACTTATTATAGAATCATATTCATTGTTATGATATCATATACAGTTCACTTATGACTTTATATTACCCGTTCTTTTGTAAGTTCCATGTTAAAGCAGCATTTTGGGTAAAATCGTTTTATTTATCGTACATGTTTGGACTTGTTGTTCTTGATATTATTACTTATATCTTGATTTAATTAATTCCTGAATGTAAAACATGATTTATATTTAATATATATTCAGCATATACATATATATATATGATAGATCGATAAATGGATTGAAATACAACGTTCATGGAGATGGTAGGCCATACGTATGCATGAACGTTGTTTTCATTTCCTTATTGAATTGAATGGAATTAAGTTGATGACATACATATATATATACATAAATCCAGTATCATTATTATGTCATATATATCATTATTACTTATTATATATAATTTATAATCATTCATCAATGGTGAACATGGAGAATGAATCGCATCACGTCGTGGAGACGGTAGTCCATACGTACGCACGAGCGATGATCTCATTCCCATTATCGTGGAATTTTATTTAAGTTTATGTGTAATATTTCAGAATAAATATCACATTGAAATAATCATATGTAGTTATTTATTTACACCATTATACCCATCCATGTAAGGTGGTGGTCGAAAACAGATTACACCACGACGTGGAGACGGTATTCCGTAAGTACGCACGTGCAGTGATTTTGTTTTCCGTGTGATGGATAGATGGTGAAATAGGTTTGTTTCATAATTATAATAACATATCAGTATATTAGTGACACTGATGTTATTACTTAATAATAAAAAAACTAAAGAATAAGAAGTAGAAGAAGAAATAAAGTTGAATGATTCAGTAACAGACATTACCTTTTATTTGAAGCGCCTCTTCTTAACCTCCTCTTAGGGAACTAAATATGGTCTTTGAAGAAGACAAAGACATCTAGGATGTTTCTAGAGAAGTGGAGAAGAGAAAATGGCAGGTGTTGGCCGATCTTGAAGGCTCAAAGTGTTGTGTGGAAGAGAGGGACGATGTGCCCTTTTATAAGGGAGGAGAGGGGAACCTTAGGAAAACATAAAATATTATTTTATTATAAAGTCATAGCCAGTTTTTAATAGCTCCAAATTGATTTATTTAGAATCTAAGGTTGGGAAGAGTCGAAATCCTCTCATCCAATATAATTTAGAAAAGTTTAGGTTTCTATTTTAGCCTTATCATTTAGATTTAACTTTAAGTTAAATAATTTTACTTTTATCGTGTATTCTTGTTTTCTTACACTATATGGTTAATAAACTTACTATAACAAGCCAAAATAATTCCAAGTTGTTTAGTATTAATATATATAACCTTATCTAAGTCATTTGGCCGAACCGTATATTTTTAGGATTAAAATAACAAATAATAATATAATATTTGTTTTAAAAACTATTTTATGTCAATTTTGACACTATTTGGTAATTGATTTTTTTGAAAATCATAACAGAATTATTAGTTATAAAAAAGTTAATTAAATCAATACTAACATTTCATATTATCCTATAAAATTAGTGAAATTAATAAAAAGTATCAAATTATATTTATTTGAGTATTTATAACATCAATTATGTCAATATTTCATTAATAAGTTAATTACTACATCATCATTGTGTCATAAATAAATTAAAATATTTAATGTATAAAAATTATAAATAAAATACCATTATGTAGGAAATAGTTTTATATTTCTAATGTATATTTATAGTCTTATTTATCTTATCTATAACCTTATATTAAAAATGTTTTAGTTATTAAACTTTGATTTTAACTATTTTAACTATTCTTCAAATAAAATAATATTTAATGTCCTAATCTAATCCAAGTGGGCCAAAGGTAGAGACCCGAAGCTTAACGTACATGGAAATTACATTACTTTTTTGGAGTACTTAGTATATAACAAAAACACACACACAAGGACAGTAATAGTTTAGTGTCTTTGGAAACTCGGAATATAATCTTCTAATCGTGGTGAATGATCTTCAACATTTCCCATAAAGATCTTCTTTTTTGACCTAAAACCTTTATTTATATCCTAGGGAAAAGAAAACATAAAAGGTTGAGCTCAAATTCTCAGTAAGGGTAAACAAAAGAAATATCAATCACATCATATTCATAAGAACATAACATTTTGGAAATCTTAACCTCAAAAAGAGATCATAATATCATAACATGGGATAAATCATAGTAGTGAAATATAATCCCAATAATCATAACATAAAACATGAAACTTTGTGGCATACACACATAATCATAGAGAATCATTTCATATTAGTAAAGACTCATTGCCAAGACTATCTTAGTGGAAAAAGTCCATTTTTGAACGGAGTTCACTCCTCGTTTCAGTCCTATTTCACAAAACCGGATTAACATGCCGTTCCATCCATGTCTATCTCATGAGATATAAAATCATTACCCAATGAATTGGAGGGAGATATAGGTCCCACCCATCTCATAATGATACAATTCTTATGTGTGCCAAAAAATCATAAACCATACATCATAGCATAACCCATGTAATAAAAATGGGATTCTTAAACCTCACGAAATCATAAAACAATTCATATAATATAAAGGAATTCATAAAAATAATTCCATCACAACATAATCAAATCAATGTAATAATAAGGATATAAACAGAACCCTTTATTATCTTAGATGGAAAATAATTTTGATAAAACACTTCAACTCCATTCTTGAGGAAAATATCCTTTCTACTTCAAAAACACTTTTCCTTTCATAACATGTCATACAATTCTAAACTAAAAGAAGTTGATTAAAAATAAACTTGAAAATTTGTAAAGGAAGCTTCTTGGAAAAAATGTTTTAAAAATCCATTCATGTCGTATAAGTTAAAAAAACATTCTTCTCTTACTTTTGTCGGAAAAGTCAAAAAGTACCTCGTATGAATAACGACAAAATATTCCTTTCATATATTTTACTAAAAACTCACCGAAGGGTAAAATTGGATTTAAACAATTGTAGGTGGATGGAAATAATATTAACTATTGAGGAAACATGGATCTGGATGATAAAATACACCCCAGTAAATACCAATGTATAAACAATCTCAGATAAAAATGAGATTGTGAAATTTCCCTTACCTTAGGTCGGATTTTCTTCGTAAGTGTCTGAACCTCCTCTTCTTTGAAGCGCCTCTTTCAGTACTCCTCTTAGGGAACTAAAATTGTCCTTCGAAGAAGACCAGGACCTCTAGGATGTTTCTAGGGTAGTGGAGAAGTGAATTTCGTAGGGGTTGGCTGAGCTTGAAGGCTCAAAGTGGTGTGAGGAAGAGAGGGAGTAGGTGCCCTTTTGTAAGGGAGGAGAGGGGCACCTTTGGAATAAATAAAAATATTATTTTATTATAAAGCCAAATTCGGTTTTAAATAGCTAAAAATTGATTTATTTCGATGATAAGGTGGGGATGGGTCGAAATCCTCTCATCCAATATAATTTAGAAAAGTTTTGGTTCCTATTTTAACCTTATCATTTAGATTTAACATTAAGTTAGATAATTTTACTTTTACCATGTCTTTTTGTGTTCTTACAATATAAGGTTAATAATCATACTATAACAAGACAAACGAACCCCAAGTTCTTTATTATTAATATATATAACCTTATCTAAGTCATTTGTCTGAACAATAGATTTTTAGAAATAAAATAACAATTAATAATATAATATTTGTTTTAAAAACTATTTTATGTCAATTTTGACACTATTTAGTAATTGGTTTTTGTGAAAATCCAAACAGAATAATTAATTCTAAAAAGGTTAATTAAATCAATACTAACATGTAATATTAACCTAGAAAATTATTGGAATTCATAAAAAGTCTCAAATTAAATTTATTTGGGTATTTATAACATCAGTTATGTCAATATTTCATTAATAAGATAATTACTGCATCATCGTTTTGTCATAAATAAATTAAATAATATAATGTCTAAAAATTACAAATAAAATAAAATTAAGTAGGAAATATATTTATCTTTCTAATGAATATTTATAGTCGAATTTATCTTATTCATAACCCTATATTAAAATTTATCTACTTATTAAACTTTGATTTTAACTATTTTAACCCTTCTTTAAATAAATTAATAATAAATGTCCTAATCTAATACAAGTAGGTCTAAATGGGAATATTTTATTCCTAAGGTTGTTTTTGGTACAATTAAACTTATCCAATAGAATTAGGACATGTTTTAGGGGAATAATAATATCATTTTTACCCATAACTACCCTATTTACTTTTAACTGTGGTAAAAAAAGTTAAAAGTTACTATTCACCAAAAATTATTTTCATCACATTGAACCAAATTTTAGTCCTTGATATTAACCGTGTCTCTTGGATTTTTGAAATTCTACTCACAGAAGTGGTAAAATTATGTTTTATAAAAAATGCAGTTTTTTAACTACCACTTAGTGGTTTAACTATTCATCAAAAAATGAAAGTTTCCAGAAAAATACCAAAAATTAGGCCTAAGATATATTTGATATTATGAATTAAAAAATTCTATTTATTTTACCAAATTTAAAACATATTAGTTACATTAACTAATTTAAAAATTAATTGTCGTCGTCAAAACAAATAGCGTGTTTTTAAAAGATAATTACTATCAAAAGATTGACACTTGTTTATGTCTGGTTTAAATGTGAAATTACATCCATTGACAAACATTGTATTAAATTGTAAAAATATATTCTAAATATACATTAAAACCACTCAAATTAATAATATATCACTATTAATTATTTCGATTAAAAAAGTTGTTTTTTATTATAATTTAGTAATTTTCACTATTCATTAGAATATGAATGTTATCCGAAAAGTACCAAAATTTCACCCTAAGTTAATTTCGATTTTCGGAATCCAAAAATTAAGTCCATTTTGAAAAATAAAATTTAAAAAATTTCAAAAAGTAGTTATTACTATTCATAACGGCTAGTTCTAATAAAATTTTAATAGCATATCGTTGTTTAGTGAAACTCGGTATTGCGTACTACACACGCTATCGAGGAAGGTTGTGATTGCATGTAATGCAAGGAAATTTAAGGATGCGTGTTTTGCAAGCTCCTTTTGGTGTAGCGTACAACACAAGACATTAATGAAATTAAGAATATTTTTCATAAAATCTCAGGGTGTAACATTCTACCCCCCTGAAAATGAATTTCTCCCTCGAAGTTCGTCGGGGTTATAAATGGTTTACTAATCAAAAGTTTCTTTAATAGAAACCCACATCATAAAAAGGAATACCAAAACCAATATTTAAAAACAAATGTATGAAACGTAACTATTACCCAAATAAACTAATCACTGGGTTTCCACATAGGTGAAAATATGGATATTGAAGAGAAATCTAACCATCATGTTCTGATGGAGAGTGGTAGAGAACATGGCTATGGAAAAGCCAACAAATCAAAAAGCCATAAATTTGTGATGATATAAGGTACCATCTGATTTTTCAGATATAAGAGCAATAGGACAACATTTTTGGTTTTGAAGATCATTTCCCTACAGTTGATGAAATTGGAATTAGAAGAAATACTTTCGTGATTTTGGTATAGTCTCACCGTTGGACGTTCTTTGGACAATTTCCACTTCTTCTCTTAAAAGAAATGAAGTTGAATTTTTAATTCGTGATGTGTTAGCAGATCATGTGATAGAATGATGGGTCATTCCATCTGTCTCAACAAAAGGTTAGAAAAGTTATCATAAAAATACATTAGTCCATCTATAGTGAGATTAATCATATATGGTTCCTAAAATGGACTTAAGCTTCATATATCATACTTCTTAATATAATAAAACTAGTTTCTACTAAACAGGGACTTCCTGTAGGATAGTGGTAGGTGATAAAGGCCAGTCACACTTCGGTTGTGGGTTCGATTCCCACAGCCTTGTCTGACGCGATGGGCTGTCGCCCATCCTGCAGGTTTTCCTTTTTATAAAACTATATTACTATAACATACAATAAATAATATCGAAAAAGGTTCTATCCTTAAACAATACTATCTTATTTCCAACATGTTCCATTCCAATCTTTAGGTTTATCCATAATATTGCAGTCCATTGTCATATTATAGTGAAAACAATTACCAGAGATTTCATATAAAAAGAATGTTAATACCATCGTTGATCCCCATATATCAGAGGATATTTTTTGTTGGTCACATTCCAAATGTTTGAAGGCCTTAAACATGTATTCTCTTGAAAAAATGAATACACATTAAACCTTAGTGAAAACATGAGTGCTGTCAAAAGTTAACTCTTTCCACATACCAAAACCCCATAATTATATATACTCAAACCATGATATAACTATTTCCTTATATCAGTCATGAGCTCATGAATACTATCAAACATTTAATTTTCTCTTTATCCCTTCATTATGCTCATATCATCTACTATCCAAAAATATCTGAATAACCATTCATGGTTACTAGTACCATTCATCATACACTTTCAAAACATAAGGAAAGACATCACTGTTACAATCCTTAGATGTCTATTTATTTCATAGTACCATGAGATTACTTATACAACATTACACTTGATAAACATGTAATCATTCCACTACCTTCTTAAACCATTGATCGACCGTCAACAATTATTTCAACTCACATATCATTTGTAGTCTCTTCATCATCATCAACATAAATACTACCCATACGACTATACTGATTCTCTTTATGAGACATTCCCTTAGGGCATTGGTTTTCATAATGCCCGTACATTCCACATTTAAAACATTTAACCATTGTTGATGTCGTAGAAATACCATTATCTTCATCCCTGGTGTTAACTGAACCTTTTCATTTTCACTTACTGGCTTTGTGTCATTTTTTTCCACACCCAATGCATCTTCCAGTTCCTTTGAAACATTCTCCTTGATGCCTCTTCCCACATGATTTACATAGGGGAAATTGACCTTTATTTCCTCTATGATCATCATGAAACACCATCTTTCTCTTATTAGCCAAGTCAGAAAACTTACCAAATTTGAGTTTAGTGATCATATTATGATATTTCTGATTCGGCATAATAATGATGTCTGGACTTCCAAATCCCATTTCATTTGGTTTCTCATGAAGAATATCATTCCATTGTCCATCATATGCTCCATTATCGTGAATCATCTTCTTTCCAACCATTTTCTAAAACCCAAAAAAAATAGTGTGAGAGGAAAAAATCACTCTAGGGAAAACAATATAATAAAGGGGGATTACCTTCAATATCTGACATCTTGGGTTATCGTAATTCTAGTACTATAACTTATACATATACTTAACCTTATGGACATCCCTAGACATACCTTGTAAATATCTCTAGGGATCTCACTAAACTTCTCGCATCCTAGTTTCCAATGTTTGACTAAACCTTTACTCTGATACCAACTTTAGAGACCCGAAGCTTAACATACATGGGCATTACATTACTTTTGTGGAATACTTAATACATAACAAAAACACACACACAAGGACCGTAATAGTTTAGTGTCTTTGAAACTCTGAATATAATCTTCTAATCGTGGTGAAAGATCTTCAACATCTCCCATAATGATCTTCTTTTTTTAACATAAATCCTTTCTTTATATCATGGGGAAAAGAAAACATAAAAGGGTGAGCTCAAATTATCAGTAAGGGTAAATGAAAGAAATATCAATCACATCATATTCATAAGAACATATCATTTTGGAAATCATAACCTGCAAAAGAGATCATAATATCATAACATGGGATAAATCATAGTAGCAAAATGTAATCTCAATAATAATAACCTAAAACATGAAACTTTGTGGCATACACACATAATCATAGAGAATCATTTCTTATTAGTCAAGACTCATTGCCAAGACTATCTTAGTGGACAAAGTTGTAATGACCCGGAAATTTCAAGGAAATTTTTTTAATTTCCTTTTGAATTTTACAAGAACACAGTTTCTGACGGAACCTGATTCTAAGGCCCGGTGTGCCCGGAATCATTTTCCAAAGTTTTGCTTGGGTACGTTTATTGAACGAATGAGCAGGTTTTTCTAACTTTTGAACCGGTGCTCGGAATTGAAATCTGAGGGCACCGATGAACTCGCAGCGCCGGTATTCGCTTAGTAATGCCTTTTCCGGAGCTGAGTTTGCTTGGGTGTGGTTTTTAGTTTTTGGGGTTAAGTTAAGAAATAAAATAAAGTGGTGCGACAACTATATTTTATTTCACTTTAAGCCACTTAAAAGCCACATTAAGCTGCTTAAGCTGAGTTGAAGCGGATAGGGTAGAACCCGAAATATCCTTCCCTCATGGTAGGATATTTGTGAGGTGGGGCCCGCACAAGACCTACCGTTTCTTTTCCGCTAAGTAACGCACCCGCGAAAACCCGTCATTATGAAAGTCAACTGACGCGTTTTCTTAAATTCTTAATGCACCAATTAAATTGGCAGTTTTATTCGTTGAATTAATTCTACGAATTGATGGGTCGTTACTTAACTTATCCTTTTCCGTTTGTTGGCATGATAATAAAATAAGACCAATGCAATTCTTCTTAAGGGTTGTTCGTTGAGAGGATTTGACAGAAACCTCAAGTTCTTCCTCCTTCTTCGCGAAGAATGCGAAGAACGCAAAAAACACCGGCCTTCGACGAAAGGCGACGAAGAACGCCGAACCCGCGGAGATCGACGACGCGAAGCCTTGTACCGTGACACCGACGAATCTCCCTTCGCGGAGATTCTTCCACGACGATCCAACCCCGCGACAAGCTTCGTTCGATAACGACAAGTTCGTCGACGCGACGCCGAGTACCGCATGACAGCGATGCCCTCCCGCGACACGACGACCTTTTCTTCCGCGACGGTCGATCTCGCGTCCGACGACGAAGTTAAGGTAGGGTTTTTAATTGAGGATAACAATCCCCCATTTCCCTTGGATGAATCCTTTTGAAAATAAAGAACGCGGATCAACTCAATATTAAGTTGATCCGCGGAAAGTTTGGTTATGGGATGAGTATTCTTGATTGCGGGAAATCGGTAGGGGTTTGTTATGAAATAATTTATTTTCCCTTGATCATTTCTTTAAAAATAAAGAACTCGGTTTCTTAAGAACAATTTTAATTTATTAAAATTATTGTTTGATATGTTGATTTTTCCTTCCCGATTGTTATCGCCTAACGGGGAGGGTGCGGGCCAAACGAACACGGCCCGACAACCCTCCGCAGTTCTTCGTTGTTGTGCTGATTTGGTGGGTGATGAAAAAACGTGGCGCAAGGGCGATTTGATGTTTCCATTGTGAAGAACGGGACCCGGGAGGAGTGGCGGCGCAGACAGGAAGGAAAACGGACCATCGGAGCAACTCCGGGGGCCCGCGGAAGCCACCGGCGGCGCGGGTCGCCGGTGCCCCGGCGCGCCGCCGGACAAGGCCGTCGCGGCTGAAGCTGCGGCCGCGCGGGTCTGGATCTCATGCACGGGACGCGGCTATGCCACTTCTGTTGACTCCAGCGTGGCCCCACGCAAGGCCGCGACACATCCAACACGCGGGGGCAGTGCCCTGCGGCTGCCACGCTCGGCCGCTCGGCCGAGCCGAGCCGGGCCGGCCGGCCGAGCCAGGAGGGACCGGTTCCATCCGGGTCGGGTCGACCCGGTTCGGCCGACCCAGGGGGGTCGGGCCGGGTCGGCCCGGGCCCAGACCCCCCGTCTTCGGACCATTTTCAATCTTTTGCCCGTAACATGAGCTACGGGCCTCCGAACGACGCTCTGTCAGCGGCAATGCGATCCTTGGATCGAGATGGTCGTTTCGGTATATCGCACTCAAGCTTTCGGATTACTTTGGGTTCAGTCGGGTTGGTTCGTACATGAAACCAACCGGGCCCTCGGAGCGGAAACGCTCATATCTTGAGCTCCGGATGTCCGATTGACGTGCCGTCGACTTTGTTGCATTCCTCTAAGTGAGACGGATCTTTTGGCTTACTCCGATCGAGGTTTTTATGCCTTCGGAGTGTGGTCGGGCTGGTTCGCTCATGAAACCAACCGGGCCCCTGGAACGAAAAAGTGAATAACTCACAGACCGTGCGTCCGAATGATGCCCCGTCTGTCTCATTGAACTCCTCTTGATGAGACGGAACTTTTGGCATACTTTTCCCAAGTTTTGGTTGCTGTTGTATAGTGTCCGGGTTGGATTGTTCCCGAAATCCAACCGGGCCCCTAGAACGGAACAATTGTTATCTTTCAGACAAGACGTCCATTAGACAAACCGTCAGCGGCGTTGGTGATCACGTTGAGAAACGGTTCCTATGAGTATACCCTATGAGTGTTCGGGGTACAGTTGAGATACGGCCGGATTGGTTCACACACAAAACCAACCGGGCCCCTGGGACGAAAAGGCTAATAACTCACAGACCGGACGTCCGATTGACAGGCCGTCTGTTGCGTTGAGACCCCTATGACGAGGCAGTCCTTTGAGATGCTTCTTCGTGGGATTTTTAGATACTTGGAGTATCGACCTGTAGCTCGTGGAGTGGACCCTCCCAGAGACGAGCGTGCGGAGTACGAAGACCGTATAGATGACTAAGACCTGATGACTGCTTGACCGACTCGACTTGGAGTGAGTCGACTAGCCCAGTGGACGGAGCACTACTTTGTGAGGTGCCGACCCATGGTGGACGGCGCACTACCTATGTGACAGTGCCGACCCACGGTACTCATCCGGAGAGTACCTCAGCATGCTACTAGGGGGTGTGCACTACTCTGTTTGGGTGACATACCCTGGTGGGAAGCACTAATGTGTTTGGGTGGCTGACCAGTGGTACTCGACAGGAGGAGTACCTCAGCAGTCTTAGGTTAGTGAGCAGTACCTCGTAGTCGTGACAGGACCACTGTACACTCCAGAAACGAAGCTCTTCAGCAGTTACGGATTCGATAAGGAAAATTCCGGTTTGAGCAGAGTCTATGACCTTTATGTTTCCTCAGGATTGAGATGGGTTACTTGATAACTTAGGTATATGTATGGGCATATGCCTGGGTAGTGGTTATACTTTGATTTCACAATCCTTGTGTTTCCTCAGGATTGAGATGGGTTACTTGATAACTTAGGTATATGTATGGGCATATACCTAAGTAGAGGTAATCTATTGAGATATTCTTTTTGGTTATCCTTGTTGGTTTTAGTGAGACATTGAGGGTCTCGGGGTCCCTACTGAGTATCATTATACTCACCCCTGCACGGGCTATGCCCACACCTCGTTGTGTTGGTTGCAGACGACGGGCAGTGCTGACGGAGGCCGAGTGTTCGAGGACTAGACGGTACCCGGAGGTGGACTACATGACGAGTAAGTACCCAGAGGTGGACTACATGAAGAGTCAGTACCCGGAGGTGGACTACACGACGAGACGACACACGGAGGAGGTTGACGTGCGAGAGCGTTGAGGAGGCTATATGTACCTACCCTTCTGGAAGGATCCGTGGTGGACGACCAGGAGCTGCGCCATCTGTACCTACCCTTCAGGTAGGATCCGACGAGGATGACCCAGGAGCTGCTTCCTTTCTTCAAACAACTGTCTTTTTATGTTGTACTTGTTTAGTTGTAGTTGTACTTTCATTTGGGTTTTTATTCTGGCCCATTTACTTTTCAGCACTTCCTCTTTGTACTTAGTATTTTACATCTGCTTGTACTCTGTGGTGTTTTGTTTACTTTTATAAAGGAAATGCCTTCCAATTTATCAGGATTTACACCTTTGGTGCTAGTCGCCAGCCCCTGGCCTATGGAAGGCGGGCTTGGGGTAGTCACGGCATGGGCCCCGAGGACGGGTCGTGACAAATTGGTATCAGAGAAGTTTGGTTCTACCGAAGAACTTGGGACTCTGATCTTTTTTTTCCTTTTTTTCTGTGAAGCAATAGTGTTAAGAGTACCGAGTGTGGTTTCCAGTTCAGGGAGTCCAGTGTTGGTGTGGGCGGCCGACGTATCCATACACCAGGACCCTGACAACTGATTTCCGACTTTGTGCATGAAAACACTGATTACGTGTGTGTTTCCAGAAGTTTTTAAATGTCATCTCAACCCAGGTCAGCTCTCCAGGTATAATCGTTTGACTGTGTCACGTTGTTTCTTTCATGATGCCTTTTCTCGAACGACCATCTAGAGCCCATAGGGATGTGCGTACTGACAGCCTGTCGAGCGACGAGGCTTCGGTACAGGGCCCTCTTGCAGTTGAGGTACCAGCGGAGGCACCAGCGGTACTACCATACGTTGGGCCACCGATGCCACCAGCCCCAATAGTAGGCGATGCACGCCACTTGAGCGCGCTGCACGAGTTCCAGCGCCAGAGACCACCCAGGTTCCGGGGAGAGACGGACCCGCAGGCGAATGAGGATTGGCTGGAGGCTGTGGTGAGAGTCTTCAGGCTAGTGGGGATGTCGGCAGACCTCATGGTGACCTTTGCTGCCAGCCTTCTTCAGGCAGCAGCAGGTAGGTGGTGGAGCCATTTGTTCCAGTTTTGCAACGGGATGACCATCACATGGGAAGACTTCGAGACCTTTTTCAGGGTGGAGTTTGTGCCAGTAGCTCTACACCCCGAGCATGTTCAGGAGCTGATTCCTTTGCCGCGTGTTTTTCGATCAGTAGCCGAGTCATCTGTGGGCAGTAGACAGATGACGCAGAGGTCCAAGAGGGCCAGAGCCAGTCGTACGAGGAGAAGAAAGTGTTATGAAAGCGGCGGAAAGGGTCACCCAGCACGTGACTGTCCGACTCCTCGTACAGTTGATCCGCAGGATTTGGAGGAGCCACCGAGGTAGAAGCAGCGTCGGGTGCTTGAGAAACAGCCGAGCAGTGGACATGGAAGTAGAGCTCCAGGAGCAGGTGGAGAGGAGCATAACTAGTGGAGACGTCCCTTGTACTCTAGTTCCATTTTTCTGTTGTATTCTTGTCTTATACTATGAGCTGCAATAATAAAAAGACACTTATCTTTGTGATTTTTTCTTTCCTGTCCTTTTTGTTTGATTGATACTGAGTGGTCCTGGTTAAGACTGCTGACTTGACCCTCACTTTCAAGATTCCTACTGGAGGAGACCCAGTGACCTCACACTGATGCCGACAGTGAGACTCAACCCTTGAAGTCGAGAGTGATAGTTGGATCTCTTAGTAGTTACGTCGAGGACTTACGAAGTCATCCATGGAATGAATGCATCCTTCATGTCAGTATTGACTGTATTAGGCAATGGGAGTGGTTCATCCAGGGGATGAGACAGAGTTTCTCTTTTCGGCAAAGGAGAAATTTTAGCAACTCTTCCAGATCGTAGGCAAAGAAGGTGCAGATCATCCAGCAGCAGATGAAGACTGCACAGTGTAGTAAGAAACAGGAAACCGGTGTCAGTCATAGAGACGCAGGCATTTTAAATGTTCAAGAAGAGGAAGCTTTAAGAGAGATGGGTCTGCGAAGCGGCAGACGTGGAGGCAGAGCTAGGAGAGCAGCATGAGGTGGTGTACATATTAACATGCTACAACCACCCGCCTTAGTTTTCCCCGCCAGGCTCAGGGAGCTGGAGGGCGGAGGAAGAGTGCGGCTGCATGCGGTCAAGGAGTGTGACCCAATGGCTCTAAAAATGATTTGAGGGATAGTTTGTGTCCACTACTAGCTGTTGTAGTAACGGATGTCGATATGAATCATTCATTGCTTTCCCAAATCATGTTCCATACCTAGAGTTTCCGGTAAGCCGTGGACTTGACCCTCACGTCTGGAGTTACCTTGGGAGGAGACTCGATAATCACACTTACGTCGACGGTGTGGTCAAACCCTCGAGGCGAGAGTTTCAGTTGGAATCTCTTGGTGGCAGTGTCGAGGCCTTACGATGTTGGTTTGAGTATAGACTGGGAAATCACATTTCATACACGAATTGATGGTATTAGGAAAAAAGGTTATGGTTTAACTACGACGTCGGAATGTGTTTTCCTTGGTTGGCGAAAAAAAAGGGAAACCCCAGGCAGCATAGGGTAACCCATGCACAGGAGGGTGCGACCGATCACTCTTGAGTCGGTCAACCTTACCCTCATGGCAACAGTCATTTTGAGTTCTAGTTCTAACAAGAATTGGAGACCTCTAATGTTCGATGATGATGATCACATCCTTATATGGGTCTCACCTCGACGAGGATTACGGAGTTGTGTACAAGGCGGCAAGTTATCTCTGATGTTCAGTGGACCATTCCTAGGTCCTCAGCTCGGTAGGCGGGGTGGTTTACCGCTTGACCCATCCAACTCAGTTGCACCAGGTGTACGATGACTTCCACGTATCTCAACGGAGGAGATACGTGCTCGACCCTTTGCATATCATCGACCATGGGGAGCTGGACGATGGCGATGAGGTTACTTTTAAAGAGGTTCCAGTGGGGATCAAGGATCGACAGGAGCGGATCCTGTGAGGATGGTCGATTCCTATGGTGCGCTTTCAATGGAATTACGAGAGTCTCCAGCTAAGCACATGGGAGTGGAAGGCTCAGGTGCGTGTTCAATACCGCTTTTGTGACCCTAGTTTGTGATGAAGCTTTACGAGGACGTAAAGCCCTGTGGTGGGAGTAATGTAATGACCCAGAAATTTCAGGGATTTTTTTTAATTTTCTTTTGAATTTTACAAGAACGCAATTTCTGACAAAATCTGATTCTGAGGCCCGGTGTGCCCAGAATCATTTTCCGAAGTTTAGATCAGGTACGTTCAGTGAACAAACGAGTGGGTTTTTCTAACTTTTGAACCGGTGCCAGGAATTGAAATCCAAGGGCACCGATGAACTCGCAGCGCCGGTATTCTCTTAGAAACGCCTTTTCCAGAGTTCCGTTTGCTTGGGTGTGGCTTTTAGTTTTTGGGGTTAATTTAAGAAATAAAATAAAGTGGTGTGACAAATTTATTTTATTTCACTTTAAACTACTTAAAAGCCACTTTAAGCTACATTAGATGAGTTGAAGCAGATAGGGTAGAACCCGAAATATCCTACCCTCCTGGTAGGATATTTGTGAGGTGGGGCCCGCACGAGCCCCACTGTTTCTTTTCCGCAAAGTAACACACCCGCGAAAACCCGTCATTATGAAATTCAACTGACGCGTTTTCTTAAATTCTTAATGCACCAATTAATTGGGCAGTTTTATTCGTTGAATTAATTCTACGAATTAATGGGTCGTTACTTAACTTATCTTTTTTGGTTTGATGGCATGATAATAAAATAAGACCAATGCTATTCTTCTTAAGGGTTGTTCGTTGAGAGGATTTGACAGAAACCTCATGTTCTTCCTCCTTCTTCATGAAGAACGCGAAGAACACGATGCACGCGAAGAATGACGACCTTCGACGAAAGGCGACGAAGAACGCCGAACCCGCGGAGATCGACGACGTGAAGCCTTGAACCGTGATGCCGACGAATCTCCCTTCGCGACGATTCTTCCACGACGATCCAACCCCGCAAAAAACTTCGATCGACAATGACATGTTCGTCGACGTGACGCCGAGTACCGCACAACAGCGACGCCCTCCCGCGATGCGGAGCCCTTTTCTTCCGCAACGGTCGATCTCGCGTCCGACGACGAAGTTAAGGTAGGGTTTTTAATTGAGGATAGTAATACCCCTTTTTCCTCGGATGTTTCCTTTTGAAAATAAAGAACGCGGATCAACTCAATATTAAGTTGATCCGTGGGAAGTTTGGTTATGGGATAAGTATTCTTGATTGAGGGAAATCGGTAGGGGTTTGTTGTGAAATAATTTATTTTCCCGTGAACATTTCTTTAAAAATAAAGAACCCGGTTTCATAAGAACAATTTTAATTTATTAAAATTGTTGTTTGATATGTTGATTTGTCCTTCTCGGTTGTTATCACCTAACGCGGAGGGTGCGGGCCAAACGAACACGGCCCAACAACCCTCCACAGTTCTTCGTTGTTGTGCTGATTTGGCGGCCAATGAAAAAACGTGGTGCAAGGGTGATTTGATGTTTTCGCAGTGAAGAACGGGACCCGGGAGGAGTGGCGGCGCAGACGAGTAGGAAAATGGACCACCGGAGCAACTCTGGTGGCCCACGGAAGCCACCGGCGGCGGCTAGCGGACCCACGACCGCGCGGGTCTGGCTCTCACGCACGGGATGCGGCTATGCCTCGTCCGTTGACTCCAGCGCGGCCCCACGGGGGGCCGCGACACTTCCAACCCGCGGGGGCAGCGCCCCGCGGCTGCGACGCTCGGCCGCTCGGCTGAGGCGAGCCGGGCCAGGCAGGACCGGGTCCAACCGGGTCGGACCAGGTCGGGTCGACCCAGGGGGGTCGGGCCGGGTCGGCCCGGGCCCAGACCCATCATCTTCGGACCGTTTTCGGTCTTTTTCCCGTAACATGATCTACAGGCCTCCGAACGATGCGACGTTAGTAGAAATATGATCCTTAGATCAAGACGGTCGTTTCGGTATATCGCACTCAAGGTTTCGAATTAATTTGGGTTCGACCGGGTTGGTTCGTACACGAAACCAACCGGGCCCTCAGAGCGGAAACACTCATATCATGAGCTCCGGATGTCCGATTGACGTGCCGTCGACTTTGTTGCTTTTCTCTAAGTGAGACGAATCTTTTGGCTTACTCCACTCGAGTTTTGGATGCCATCGGAGTGCGGCCGGGCTGGTTCGCTCACGAAACCAACCAGGCCCGTGGAACGAAAAAGCCAATAACTCACAGACCGGGCGTCCGAATGATGAGCCGTCTGTCTCGTTAAAATCCTCTTGATGAGACGGAACTTTTGGAATACTTCACCCGAGTTTTGGTTGTTGTTGGATTGTGGCCGGGTTGGATTGTACCCAAAATCCAACCGGGCCCCTGGAACGTAACAGTTGTTATCGTTCAGACCAGACGTCCGTTTGACAAACCGTTAGCGGCGTTGGTGATCACGTTGAGAAACGGTCCCTATGAGTATACCCTATGAGAGTTCGGGGTACAGTAGAGATACGGCCGGATTGGTTCGCACACGAAACCAACTGGGCCCCTGGGACGAAAAGGCTAACAACTCAGAGACCGGACGCCTGATTGATGGGCCGTCTGTTGTGTTGAGACCCCTATGACGAGGCGGTCCTTTGAGATACTTCTTCGTGGGACTTTGAGATACTTGAAGTATCGACCTGTAGCTCGTGGAGCAGACCCTCCCAGAGACGAGCGTGTGGAGTACGAAGACCGTGTAGCCGACTGAGACCTGACGACTGCTTGTCCGACTCGACTTGGAGTGAGTCAACTAGCCCAGTGGACGGAGCACTACTTTGTGAGGTGCAGACCCATGGCAGACAGAGCACTACCTATGTGATAGTGCAGACCCGCAGTACTCGTCCGGAGAGTACCTCAGCGTGCTACTAGGGGTGTGCACTACTGTGTTTGGGTGACATACCCCGGTGGGAAGCACTACTGTGTTTGGGTGGCTGACCCGCGGTACTCGACAGGAGGAGTACCTTAGCAGTCTTAGGTTAGTGAGCAGTACCTCGGAGTCATGACAGGACCACTGTACACTCCAGATATGGATCTCTTCAACAGTTACGGTTTTGATAATGAAAATCCTGGTTTGAGCTGAGTCTATGACCTTTATGTTTCCTGAGGATTGAGATGTGTTACTTGATAACTTAGGTATATGTATGGGCATATTCCTGGGTAGTGGTTATACGTTTATTTCACAATCCTTGTGTTTCCTCAGGATTGAGATGGGTTACTTGATAACTTAGGTATATGTATGGGCATATACCTAAGTAGAGGTTATCTGTTGAGATCTTCTTTGTGGTTATCCTTGTTGGTTTTAGGGAGACCTTGAGGGTCTCGGGGTCCCTACTGAGTATAGTTATACTCACCCCTGCACGGGCTATACCCGCACCTCGTTGTGTTGGTTGTAGACGACGGGCAGTGCTGACAGAGGCCGAGTGTTCGAGGACTGGACGGTACCCGGAGGTGGACTACACGACGAGTAAGTACCCGGAGGTGGACTACACGATGAGTAAGTACCCGGAGGTGGACTACACGACGAGACGACAAACGTAGGGGGTTTATGGGTGAGAGCGTTGAGGAGGCTATCTGTACCTACCCTTCAGGTAGGATCCGTGGTGGACGACCAGGAGCTGCGCCATCTGTACCTACCCTTTAGGTAGGATCCGACGAGGATGACTTAGGAGTTGCTTCCTTTCTTCCAGCTGTTGTCTTTTTCTATAGTACTTGTTTAGTTGTAGTTGTACTTTCATTTGGGTTTGTATTCTGTCCCATTTACTTTTCAGCACTTTCTCTTTGTACTTAGTATTTTACTTTAGCTTGTAATCTATGGTGTTTTGTTTACTTTTATAAAGGCAATGCCTTCACAGTTATCGGTATTTATGCCTTTGGTGATAGTCGGCAGCCCCTGGCCTATGGAAGGCGTGCTTGGGGTAGTCACGACATGGGCCCCGAGGACGGGTCGTGACAAAATTCCATTTCTGAACCGAGTTCACTCCTCGTTTCAGTCCAGTTTCACTGAACCGGTTTAACCTGCTGTTCCATCCATGTCTATCTCAAGAGATATAAAATCGTTACCCAATGAATTGGATGGAGATATAGGTCCCACCCATCTCATAATGATACCATTCTTATGTGTGCCACAAAATCATAAACCATACATCATATCAGAACCCATGTAATAAAAATGGGATTCTTAAACATCATGAAATCATAAAACAATTCATATAAGATAAAGGAATTGATAAAAATAATTTCATCACAACATAATCAAATCAATGTAATAATAGGGATAGAAACATGACCCTTTATTATCTTATATGGAAAATAATTTTGATAAAACACTTGATCTTAATTCTTGAGGAAAATATCCTTTCTACTTCATAAACACTTTTCCTTTCTTAACATGTCATACAATTCTAAACTAAAAGAAGTTGATTAAAAATAAACTTGAAAATTTGTAAAGGATGATTCTTGGAAAAAAAATTTTAAAAATCCATTCATGTTGTATAAGTTTAAAAAAGCATTCTTCTCATACTTTTGTTGGAAAAGTCAAAAAGTGCCTCGTACGAAAAACGACAAAATATTCATTTCATATCTTTTACTAAACTCACCGAAGGGTAAAATTGGATTTAAACAATTGTAGGTGGATGGAAATAATATTACATATTGAGGAAAGATGGATGTGGAAGATAAAATACACCCCAGTAAATACCAATGTATAAACAATCTCGGATAAAAATGAGATTGTGATATTTCCCTTACCTTAGGTCCGATTTTCTTCGTAAGTGTCCGAACCTCCTCTTCTTTGAAGTACCTCTTTGAGTCCTCCTCTTAGGGAACTAAAATTGGTCTTTGAAGAAGACCAGGACCTCTAGGATGTTTCTAGGGAAGTGGAGAAGAGAATTTGGCAGGGGTTGGCCGAGCTTGAAGGCTTAATGTGGTGTGAGAAAGAGAGGGAGGAGGTGCCCTTTTATAAGGGAGGAGAGGGGCACCTTTGGAATAACTAAAAATATTATTTTATTATAAAGCCAAATTAGGTTTTAAATAGCTCCAAATTGATTTATTAAGAAGATAAGGCGGGTAGGGGTCAAAATCCTCTCATCCAATAGAATTTAGACAAGTTTAGGTTCCTATTTTAACCATATCATTTAGATTTAACATTAAGTTAGATATTTTTACTTTTACCGTGTCTTTTTGTGTTCTTATAATATAAGGTTAATAAACTTACTATAACAAGCCAAAAGAATCCCCATTTGTTTATTATTAATATATATAACCTTATGTAATTCATTTGGACGAACCATAGATTTTTATAAATAAAATAACAATTAATAATATTATATTTGTTTTAAAAACTATTTTATGTCAATTTTGACACTATTTAGTAATTGATTTTTGTGAAAATCATAACAGAATGATTAATTCGAAAAAAGTTAATTAAATCAATATTAACATTTCATATTAACCTATAAAATTAGTGGAATTCATAAAAAATTTCAAATTACATTTATTTGGGTATTTATAACATCAATTATGTCAATATTTCATTAATAAGATAGTTACTACATCATCATTGTGTCATAAATAAATTAAATAATTTCATGTCTAAAAATTAAAAATAAAATACCATTATGTAGGAAATATTTTTAGCTTTATAATGAGTATTTATAGTTGAATTTATCTTATTCATAACACTATATTAAAAATTATCTACTTATTAAACTTTGATTTTAACTATTTTAACCCATCTTTAAATAAATTAATAATAAATGTCCTAATCTAATCCACGTGGTCCTAAATGGTCATATTTTATTCCTAAGGTTGTTTTTGGTCGAATTCCACTTATCCAATATAATTAGGACATGTGTTAGGGTAATAATAATATCATTTTTACCCTTAACTACCCTATTTACTTTTAACCGTGGTAAAAAAAGTAAAAAGTTACTATTCACCATAAATTATTTTCATCTCATTGAACAACATTTTAGTCCTTGATATTAACCTTGTCTCTCAGATTTTCGAAACTCTACTCACCGAGGTGGTAAAATTAAATTTTATGAAAAATTCAGTTTTTTTAACTACCACTTATTGGTTTCACTATTCATCAAAAAATGAAAGTTTCCTGAAAAATACCGAAAATTAGGCCTAAGCTATATTTGATATTATGAATTAAAAAATGATGTTTATTTTACCAAATTCAAAAACATATCAGTTACATTAACTAATTTAAAAATTAATTCTCGTCGTCAAAACAAATAGCGTGTTTTTAAATGATAATAACTATCAAAAGATTGACACTTGTTTATGTCTGGTTTAAATGTAAAATTACATCCAATTAAAAACATTGTATTAAATTGTAAAAATATATTCTAAATATAATTTAAAACCACAAAAATCAATAATTTATCACTATTAATTATTTCGATATAAAAAAGTTGTTTTTAATTAAAATTTAGTAATTTTCACTATTCATCAGAATATGAAAGTTATCCGAAAAGTACCAAAATTTCACCCTAAGCTAATTTCGATATTCCGAATCCAAAAATGAAGTCCATTTTGAAAAATAAAGTTTTCAAAATTTTAAAAAGTGGTTATTACTATTCATAACGGCTAGTTCTAATAATATTTTAATAGCATATCGTTGTTTAGTAAAACTCGGTATTGCGTACAACACAAGCTATCAAGGAAGGTCGTGATTGCGTGTAATGCAAGGCAATTCAAGGATGCGTGTTGTGCAAGATCCTTTTGGTGTAGCGTACAACACAAGACATTAATGAAATTAAGAATATTTTTCAATAAATCTCAGGGTGTTACACCTAAATGGTCAAATGTTATTCCTAAGGTTGTTTTTGGTCGAATTACACTTATCCAATAAAATTAGGTCATGTGTTGGAGTAATATTAATATCATTTTTACCCTTAATTATCCTATTTACTTTTAACCGTGGTAAATAAAAGTAAAAAGTTATTGTTCACAAAAAATTATTTTCATCTCATTAAACCACATTTTAGTCGTTGATATTAACCATGTCTCTTAGATTTTCGAAATTCTATTCACAGATGTGGTAAAATTTAATTTAATTTAAAAAGTCAGTTTTTTTAACTACAACTATGTGGTTTCACTATTCATCAAAAATTGATGTTTTTCAGAAAAATACCAAAAATTCAGCCGAAGCATTATTCGATATTCCGAATTCAAAATTGATGTCTATTTTTCCAAATTCAAAACATAGAAGTTCCGTTAATTAATTTTTAATATCAATTCCCTGTTATCAAAACAAATAGTGTATTTTTAAGAAACACAAACTATCAAAAGATTGATACTTGTTTATATCCAATTTCAAAGTGAAATTAATTCTGATGAACAAGATTGGATTAAATGGTAAATATATATTATAATTACACTTTAAAACCAATTAAAAGATAATATAACCATATAAATTATTATGATGAAAAAAGTTGTTTTTAATTAAAATATAGCGTGTTTTTACTATTCATTAAAATATGAAAGTTATCAGAATAATATGAAAAATATATCCAAAGTAAATTTTTATATCCTGAATCCAAATAAGAATTTTATTTTTTTATGTTGAACTTATAGACATGTCAAGAACTATAATTAAGTTGGGCGCACAATCAAAAGGAGGGAAAACTGCAATTTTATTAAAATAAATATTTTACATGAAAAATGTATTTTGTTCTCATACCATATTCTAGAAAATGTGTAAGATGAATAATAATGTTATAAAATTCAAAATTTAGTCAATACTATTCATAAAGTCTAGTCCATAATAATATTATAACTATATATCGTTGTTTAGTGAAACCATATATTGCGTACTAGACATGCTATCGAGGAAGGTCGTGATTGCGTGTAATGCAAGCCATGTTAGGGTTGTGTGTTGTGCAAGACTGTTTTGTTGTTGCGTATAACAAAATCCAACCATATTTCATTTATACATTGAATATATATATATATATACAGTCACTGTTGCATAAAAACAAACTTGAAATTGTGTGTAACACGATCCCAGAATAGTGTTGCGTATACTGCATGCTAATACGGTGTTGCGTATAGCACAAGGTAATATTGGTGTTGTGTAAAACACAAGACATCAATGAAATTAAATGAATATTTTTCATAAAATCTCGGGGTGTTACATTCTACCCCCCTTAAAATGAATTTCACCCTCGAAATTCGTCGGGGTTATAAATGATTTAATACTTGAAGGTTTCTTTAATAGAAACCCACATTGTAAAAAGGGAATACCAAAACCTATCTTTAAAAACTAAAGTATGAAATGTAACTGTAACCCAAATTAACTAATCACTCAGTTTCAACATAGGAGAACATAGGTGAGAATATGGATTTGCAAGAAAAATCTAACCATCATGTTCTGATGGAGAGTGGTAGAGAACAGGGCTATGAAAAATCCAACAATCACAAAGCCATAGATTTTTGATGATCCAAGGTACCATCTGAGTCATCAGATATAAGAGTACTAGGACAACATTTTTTTTTCAAGAGAATTCCCCTAAAGTTGAATAATCTGAATTAGAATAATACCTACTTTATTCCGGTACAATCTCACTGTTGTTTGTTCCTTAAACAATTTCCACTTCATCTCTTAAAGAAATGAAATTGAATTTGTCTTATGCGAAGTGTTAGCAGATCATGTGATAGAATGATAGGTAATTCCATCTATATCAAACATAATGTTAGAAAAAGATATATATATATATATATATATATAAGTCCATATATGGTGAGATTAATCGTATATGGTTCCAAAAATGGACTTATACTTCATCTATCATACCGCTTAATATAATAAAACTAGTTTATATTAACCAGGGACTTCCTGTAGGCCAGTGTATGGTGATGAAGGCCTGTCGCACTTTGGTTGTGGGTTCGATTCCCACAGCTTTTCCCGACGCGACGGGTTGTCGCCCATACTACGGGTTGTCCTTTTTCTAAAACTATACTATTATAACATTCTATCAATAATATTGAAAAAAATTCTATCCTTAAAAAATACTAACTTATGTTCAACATAATCCATTCGAATCTTTAGGCTTCTCCAAAATACTTCTTTCCAAACTCATAGTATAAAGAGAACGATTACTAAAAAGGTCTTATAACAAGCATGTGAATACCATCATTTATCCCTCATATATCTTGTTGGTCACATTCCAATCATGTTAATACCTTAATCATGTATTCTATTGAAAAATTAATACCCATTGAACCTTAGTGAAAACATGAATGATGTCAAAAGTTAACTCTTTCCACATACCAAAATCTCAAAAATTCTATATACTCAAACCATGATATCACTTAATCCTTATATCAATTATGTGTTCATAAATACTATCAACCAATTTATTTTCTACTTATCCCTTAATTATCTCCAAATCATCTGCATTCCAAAATATTTGAATCACTTTTCATGGTTAACAGTACCATAAGATTATTGAAAACCATAATAGACCAATACATAGATATTCCAAAATTCCACAATATCATAAATGAGATTCCATGATACTATTTTGAAATCCCATTACATAAACATTTAATCATTACACAACATCATTTTCATACTCAACATCAAAAATAGTGATCACATGAGACTTCCCTTTATCCTTTTCTTTAGGAGGTTTCTCACGTTGATCATCATTAACCCTTGGATTGGGGAATTTATTAGCATAATGTCCCATTTCCATGCAGTTGAAGCATTGAAATGTTGGTGGAGTGTTATCAGTAGTATTTTCGCTATTCAAATCATTGGAAACCTTTTTCCCATTAATTCGACAATCAACTACTCGATGACCTTTTTTCCACACATAAAAAATTTTCAAGTCCCTTTAAGACAATCTCTACCATGCTTCTTTCCAAAATTTGATCACAAAAAAACATTCAACTTCTTTTCACCATTGTTATGATATTTCTCCTTGAACTCCATCTTTTTTTTCTTGTCAAAACCATGAGATGGATATGTAACACCAACTTCCAGGTCTACCTTGATAGCACAACTCACAATTTCTTCATAGCTACTGAAGTCTCTTATAGCTAATGCCCTTAGAAGACTTGGTTTTAAGCAACTGAAAAATTGATAAACTTTACTATTAGGTTGGATGATAAAGCTAGATGCATACCTTGAAAGTCTTGTAAAATAAACTTCGTATATATGAACAGATTCATCATCATTCTACTTAATCTCAAGAAACTCCTTTTCCACTGTTGTTCGAAGAATGCGAGGGAAGTACTTACTGAAAAACATGTTCTTGAACTCGTCCCATTCTATGGACTCAATTTCATCTCTTTTCCTCGTATTCTTGATTAGATTCCACCATTGATCGCATCACCTTCCAAACAATATACTTCTAAGATGACTTTATCATGCTCAAAACATTGTAGAACTGAAAATGTCTTTTCAGTGGTACTGATCCATTATTCAGCCACTAAGGGATGAGAAGACTCGCTGAATGAAGGTGGATGCTGCCTCATGAAGAATTAAACAGAATGTTGCTCCTTTCTCTGCTCATTTTGATGTCCAGAATGATTCAAATCTTGTGTAAGTAAATAAATATGATTGTGCACTCCATCTCCTATGACATTGTTTTGGTCAGGAGGACAATCACTGCATTGTCCATTACATTGATCAACTCTGTTCCTTCAGGTTCCAGCCATCGTCTAAAACCCAAAAATAATAATGTGAGAGGCGAATACCATGCTAGTGAAAACAACATAATAAATGGGGAGTAACTTCAATATCTAACATCTTAGGTTTAATTCTAATATCGTTAGCGCAATTATAGGACTATAATCTATACTTATACCTAACCTTAGGGACATCCCTAGACATACCTTAGAAATATTTATAGGGATCTCACTAAAGTTTTCACATCCTAGTTTCAAATTTTAACTAAACCATTCCCCTGATACCAACTATAGAGGCCCGAAGCATGACGTACATGAACATTACATTACTTTTTCGGAATAATTATTACATACCAAAAACAGAGACACAAGGACCGTAATAGTTTAGTGTCTTCGAAAACTCAGAATATAATCTTCTAATCATGGTGAAAGATCTTCAACATCTCCCATAATGATATTCCCCTTTTTTCCCTACCCAAAACCTTTCTTTATATCCTGGTGAAAAGAAAACATAAAAAGGGTGAGCTCAAATGCTCAGAAAGGTTATGTATGGTGAAAATAAAACAAACCATATAAATTTGAAAATAAAAACATGTACATAATGTTTAAGCATCGAAATCTTGTGCAATGACATAAAACATGGCAGTACGTAAAGCATAGATCAAAATAGAACATCAATCATGATAAAATAGCTTGTAAATAAAACTTGTAATTGTGGAAAAACATTAAGCACATGATATGATTTCCATAGTAGCCATGTCATTGCTGCCAAGACCATCTTAATAGACAAAGTCCCTTTCTGAATCGAGTTCACTACTCGATCCAGTTCTGTATTTCTAAACCAGATTAGCTTACCATTCCAACCATGTCTATATCATTATATATAAATATTTACCCAATGCATTGTAGGGAGATATATGTCCCACCCATCTCATAATGAAATCATTCTTACATGTGCCACAAAATAAACATACATCATTCATAATAACCCAACGAATAAAATGGGTTTCATAAACAGCATCCCATCATCACATAATCCACATAAAAGAAATAGATATAATTTCATAATAAGAAAAGTGAAACCATGTAAATCATAGATACATGATACTTGAAATGTACACATATAAAATAATGTCATCTTAGATGAAAAATGGTTTTGATAAAACACATGAAATGAATTCTTGTGAAAAATATCCTTTCTTCTTCAAAATCATTTTCTTATCACAAAATGTCATGAAATTTTAAAAAGGAAAGATTTTTTTTGAAAATAGTATTGAAATCTTTTGGAGGAAGCTTCATGAAAATAAGGCTTTATAAAACCATAAAAATACTTTCATTCCATATACGTTAAAAAAACATTCTTCTCGTACTTTTGTCGGAAAAGTCAAAAAGTACCTCGTACGGTAAAAAAAGTAAGATTCCTTTCATAACATGTGGTAAAATTAAAAAATGGGTGAAAAGGAATTTAAACATACATGAAAACACTTTTATAAAATATGGACATAGATGATAGCTATAACCCCAGTAAATACTTACGAATAATCAATCTCGGATAAAAATGAGATTTGCAAAACTATCCCTTACCTTAGGTCTGATATGCTTCGTACGTTTCTGAACCTCCTATATAATGATTTAAATAATGTCTTTGACTTATTAAATAATTATATTCATTGTTATGATATCATATATGGTTCACTTATGACTTTATATTATCCGTTCTTTTGTAAGTTCCATGTTAAAGCAGCGTTTTGGGTAAAATCGTTTTATTTATCGTACATATTTGAACATGTTGTTCTTGATATTGTTACTTATATCTTGATTTACTTAATTCCAGAATGTAAAACATGATTTATATGTAATATATATTCATCATATACATATATATATATGATAGATCGATAAATGGAATGAAATACACCGTTCATGGAGACGGTAGGTCGTACGTACGTATGAACACTATCTTCGATTCCTTATTGAATTGACTAGAATTAATTAGATGAAATACATATATATATATATATAGATAAATCTAGTATCATTATTATGTCATATATTTCATGATTAATTATTATATATACTTTATAATCATTCATGAATGGTTAACATGGAGAATGAATCTCATCGCGTCGTGGAGACGGTACGCACGAGCGATGATATCATTCCCATGATCGTGGAATTGTATTTAAGTGTATTTATAATATTTCATAATCAATATCACTTTTCAATAATCATATATAGTTATTTATTTACACCATTATACCCATCCAAATAAGGTGGTGGACGAAAACAGATTACACCACGACGTGGTGACGGTATTCCTTACGTACGCACATGTGGTGCTTTTGTTTTCCATATGATGGATAGATGGGGAAATAGGGTTGTTTAATACTTATAATAACATATCAGTATATGAGTGATACTGATTTTATTACTTCATAATGAAACAACTAAAGAATAATAAGTAGAAAAGGAAATAATGTTGAAAAAATCGGTAACGGACATTACCTTTTCTTTGAAGCGCCTCTTCTTAACCTCATATTAGGGCACTAAAGATGGTCTATGAAGTAGACCAGGACCTATATGACGTTTCTAGGGAAGTGGAGAAGAGAAAATGGCATGGGTTGGCCGAGATTGAAGGCTCAATGTGGTGTGTGAAAGAGAGGGATGAGGTGCCCTTTTATAAGGGAGGAGAGGGGCACCTTAGGAAAACTTAAAATATTATTTTATTATAAAGACATATTCGGTTTTTAATAGCTCCAAATTGATTTATTTAGAATCTAAGGTGGGGTTTGGTCGAAAAAATTTCATCCCATAGAATTTATACAAGTTTAGGTTATTATTTTAGCATTATCATTTAGATTTAACTTTAAGTTAAATAATTTTACTTTTACCGTGTCTTCTTGTTTTCTTACACTATAAGCTTAATAAACGTACTATAACAAGTCAAAAAACCCCAAGTTGTTTATTATTAATATATATAACCTTATATTAGTGATTTGGTCGAACCTTAGATTTATAGGAATAAAATAACAATTAGTAATATAATATTTCTTTTAAAAACTATTTTATGTCAATTTTGACACTATTTGGTAATTGATTTTTGTAAAAATCATAACAGAATTATTAGTTAGAAAAAAGTTTTTTAAATCAATACTAACATGTCATATTAACCTTGAAAATTAGTGGAATTCATAAAAAGTCTGAAATTACATTTATTTGAGTATTTATAACATCAATTATGTCAATATTCCATTAATGATATAATTACTGCTTCATCATTTTGTCGTAAATAAATTAAATTATTTAATGTCTAAAAATTATAAATAAAATACAATTATTTAGTAAATATTTTTTATCTTTATAATGAATATTTATAGTCTAATTTATCTTATCAAGAACCCCATATTAAAAATGTTTTAGTTATTAAATTTTGATTATAACTATTTTAACTATTCTTTAAATAAAATAATATTAAATTTCCTAATCTAATCCAAGTTGAACTAAATGGTAAAATTTATTCATAATGTTTTTCAGGTCTAATTACACTTATCCAATAGAATTAGTATATGTTTTGGGGTAATATTAATATCATTTTACCCTTAATTACCCAATTTACTTTTAACCATGGCAAATAAAAGAAAAAATGTTACTATTCACCAAAAATTATTTTCATCTCATTGAACCACATTTTAGTCATTGATATTAACCGTGTCTCTGGGATTTTCGAAATTCTATTCACAAAAGTGGTAAAATTTTATTTAAAGTAAAAAAGTTAGTTTTTTAACTACCACTAAGTGGTTTCACTATTCATCGAAAATTGAAGTTTTTTAGAAAAATACCAAAAAACCAGCCTTAGAATTATTCGATATTCTGAATTCAAAATTTTTGTCTATTTTTACAAATTCATAACATAGAAGTGGAAATAATTAATTTTAAAATTAATTCATGTTATCAAAACAAATAGCGTGTTTTTAAGAAACATAATCTATCAAAAGATTGATATTTGTTTATATCCAATTTCAAAGTGAAATTAATTCCAATGAACTACATTGGATAAAATAGTAAAAATATATTCTAATTACTCTTTAAAACTAATTAAAAATATAATCTAACCATATAAATTATTGTGATGAAGAAAGTTATTTTTAATTAAAATATAGCGTGTTTTTACTATTCATTAAAATATGAAAGTTATTAGAATAATATGAAAAATTTATCCAAAGTAAATTTTTATATCCTGATTTCAAAAAAGAATTTTATTTTGTCAAAGTTAACTTATAGACATGTCAAAAACAAGATTTAAGGTGGGTGCACCATCAAAAGGTGGGGAAACTGCAATTTTTGAAAAATACACATTTTACACGAAAAATTTATTTTGTTCTCATACCATATTCTAGAAAATGTGTAAGATGAATAATAATGTTATAAAATTAAAAATTTAGTTAATACTATTCATAACGGCTAGACTATAATAATATTATAGCAATATAACGTTGTTTAGTGAAACCCGGTATTACGTACTACACACGCTATCAAGGAAGATCGCGATTGCGTGTAATGCAAGCCAAGTTAGGGTTTCATGTTATGAAAGACTACATTGTTGTTGCGTATAACAAAATCCAACCATATTTCATTCATACATTGAATATATATATATATATACACTCAATGTTCCGTAGAAACAAACATAAAATTCTGTGTAACACGATCCAAGAATAGTGTTGCGTATACTGCAATCTAATACCGTGTTGCGTATAGCGCAAGGTAATCTTGGTGTAGCGTCTAACACAAGACATCAATGAAATTAAAAGAATATTTTTTATAAAATATCGGGATGTTACATTCTACCCCCCTTAAAATGAATTTCTCCCTCGAAATTTGTCGGGGTTATAAATGGTTTAATACTTGAAAGTTTCATTAATAGAAACCCACATCCTAAAAAGGGAATACCAAAACCTATCATTAAAAACTAATGTATGAAATTTAGTTGTTACCCAAATTAACTAATCACTGGGTTTCCACATAGGAGAACATAGTTTAAAATATAGATATGGAAGAAAAATATAACCATCATGTTCTGATGGAGAGTGGTAGAGAACATGGATATGAAAAAGCCAACAATCACAAAGCCATAGATTTGTGATGATCTAAGGTACCATATGATTCCTCATATATAAGAGTACTAGGACAACATTTTTATATTCAAGATCATTTCCTAAAGTTAAAGAATTTGAATTAGAAGAATACTTACTTTATTTTGGTAAAATCTCACTATTGTTTGTGCCTTAAACAATTTCCACTTCATCTCTTAAAGAAATGAAATTGAATTTGTCTTCCTTGAAGTGTTAGCAGATCATGTGATAGAATGATAGGTCATTCCTTCTATCTCAAACATAATGTTAGAAAAAGAGATATATATATATATATAAGTCCATCTATGGTGAGATTAATCATATATGGTTCTAAAAATGGACTTATACTTCATCTATCATACTGCTTAATATAATAAAAATAGTTTCTACTAACCAGGGACTTCTTATAGGCCAGTGGTAGGCGATGAAGGCATGTCACACTTTGGTTGTGGGTTCGATTCCCACAGCCTTGTCCGACGCGACGGGTTGTCGCCCGTCCTACAGGTTGTCCTTTTTCTAAAACAATACTATTATAACATTATATCAATACTATCGAAAAAAAATTCTTGCTTTAAACAATACTAACTTATGGTCAACATAATCCATTCGAATCTTTAGGCTTATCCAAAATACATATTTCCATACTCATAGTATAAAGAGAATGATTACTAAAAAGGTCATATACCAAGCATGTGAATACCATCATTTGTCCCTCATATATCTTGTTGGTCACATTCCAATCCTGTGAATACCTTAATCATGTATTCTCTTGAAAAATGAATACCCATTGAACCTTAGTGAAAACATGAATGCTGTCAAAAGTTAACTCTTTCCACATACCAAAATCCCAAAAATTCTATATACTCAAACCATGATATCACTTAGTCCATATATCAATTATGTTTTCTTGAATATTATCAAACAATTTATTTTCTCCTTATCCCTTCATTATGTGCATATCATCTGCTTTCCAAAATACTTGAATCACTTTTCATGGTTACCGGTACCATAAAAATATTGAAAAACACAATAGACCAATACATAGATATTCCAAAATTCCACAATATCATAAATGAGATTCTATGATACTATTTTGAAATCCCATTACATAAACACTTAATCATTACACAACATCATTTTCATACTCAACATCACAAATAGTTATCGCATGAGACTTCCCTTTATCCTTTTCATTAAGAGGTTGATCACGTTGATCATCATGAACCCATGTATTAAGGAATTTATTAGCATAATGTCCCATTTCCTTGAACTTGAAGCATTGAAGTGTTGGTGGCGAGTTCTCTGTAGTTTTTTCTCTATTCACATCATTAGCAACCTTTTTCCCATTACTTTGGCAATCAACTACTTAATGTGCTTCTTTTCCTCACATAAAAAATTTTCTAGTCCCTTTAAGACAATCTCCACCATGCTTCTTTCCACACTTTGAGCATAAAAAAACATTCATCTTCTTTTCAACATTGTTATGAGATTTCTCCTTGAACTTCATCTTCTGTTTCTTTCCAAAACAATGAGATGGATATGTAACACCATCTTGCAGTTCTACCTTGATAGCACAACGGACAATTTCTTTATATCTACTAATGTCTCTTGTAGTTAATTCCCTTCGAAGACTTGGTTTTAAGCCACTGAAAAATCGATCAACATTACGTTCAGGTTGGATGATAAAGCCATATGAATACCATGCAAGTCTTGTAAAATTTTCTTCGTATATACGAATAGATTCATCATCCTTTTGCTTAAGCTCAAGAAACTCCTTTTCCATCTTTATTCGAAGAATACGATGGATTTAATTACTGAAAAACATGTTCTTGAACTCGTCCCATTCCATGGACTCAATTTCATCTATTTGCCTCGTATTCTTGATAAGATTTCACCATTGATCAGCATCACCTTCCAAACGATATACTTCTAAGATGACTTTATCATGCTCAGAACATTGTAGAACTGAAAATATCTTTTCAGTGGTACTGATCCATTGTTTATCCACTAAGGGATCAAAAGACGCATTGAATGATGGTGGACGCTGCCTCTTGAAGGATTCAATAGAATTTTTCTCCTTTCTCTGCTCATTTTGATGTCCAGAATGATTGATAGCTTGTGTATGTATAGAAATAAGACTGTTCACTCCATCTCCTATAACTTTGGGTTGGTCAGGAGGAAAATCATTGCATTGTCCATTACATTGATCAACACGGTTCCTTTTGGTTCCAACCATCGTCTAAAACCCAAAAATAATAGTTTGAGAGGAGAATACCAAGCTATAAAAACAACATAATAAAGGGGGAGTACCTTCAATATCTAACATCTTAGGTTTAATTATATGATCGTTAGAGAAATTCTAGGACTATAATCTATACTTATACCTAACCATAGGGACATCCCTAGACATACCTCAGAAATATTTCTAGGGATCTCACTACAGTTTTCGCATCCTAGTTTCCAAAGGTTAACTAAACCTTTCCTCTGATACCAACTATAGAGGACCGAAGCATGATGTACATGGATATTACATTACTTTTTTGGAATACATAGTACATAAGAAAAACAGACACACAAGGACCATAATAGTTTAGTGTCATTGTAAACTCGGAATATAATCTTCTAATCGTGGTAAAAGACCTACAACATCTACCATAAATATCTTCCCCTTTTTTTCTTACCTAAAACCTTTCTTTAAATTCTGGGGAAAAGAAAACATAAAAAGGGTGATCTCAAATGCTTAGTAAGGGTAAGCATGGAGAAAATAAAACAAACCATATACATTTGAACATAAAAACATGTACATAATTTTTAAACATTGAAATCTTGTGCAATGACATAAAACATGGTAGTATGTAAGGCACAGATCAAAATAGACCATCAATCGGGATTAAAAAGCTTGTAACTAAAACTTGTAATTGTGGAAAAACAATCAGAACATGATATGATTTCTATAGTATCCAAGGCATTGCTACCAAGACCATCTTAGTGGACAAAGTCCCTTTCTGAATTGAGTTCACTCCTCGTTCCAGTCCTGTATTACTGAACAAGATTAACTTACTATTCCAGACATGTATATCTCAGGAGATATAAATCATTACCCAATGAATTAGAGGGAGATATAGGTTCCACCTATCTCATAATGAAATCATTCTTACTTGTGCCACAAAATAAACATATATCATTCATAATAACCCAACGAATAAAATGGGTTTCATAAACATCATCCCATCATCACATAATCCATATAAAAGAAATGGATATCATTTAATAATAAGAAAAGTGAAACCATGTAAATAATAGATACATGATACTTGAAACATACACATATGAAATAATGTCATCTTACATGAAAAATGGTTTTGATAAAACACATGAAATGAATTCTTGAGGAAAATATCCTTTCTTCTTCAAAATAATTTTCTTTTCACAAAATGTCATGAAATTTTAAAAAGAAAAGGATTTTTTTTAAATAGTCATGAAATCTTTTGGAGGTCGCTTCAGGAAAATAAGGCTTTATAAAACCGTAAAAATACTTTCATGCCATATACGTTAAAAAAACATTCTTCTCGTACTTTTTCCGAAAAAGTCAAAAAGTACCTCATTTGGTAAAAAAAATTAAGATTCCTTTCATAACATGTGGTAAAATTCAGAAATGGGTAAAAATGACTTTAAACATACTTTAAAACACTTTTATAAAACATGGACATAGATGATAGTAATAACCCCCGTAAATACTTACGAATAAGCAATCACGGATAAAAATGAGATTTGCAAAATTATCCCTTACCTTAGGTCTGATATGCTTCATACCTATCCGAAACAACTATATAATGATTTAAATAATTTCATTTACTTATTACAGAATCATATTCATGGATGGGATATCATATATGGTTCACTTATGACTTTATATTACCCGTTCTTTTGTATGTTCCATGTTAAAGCTATGTTTTGGGTAAAATCGTTTTATTTATCGTACATGCTTGGACTTGTTGTTCTTGATTTTTTTACTTATAACTTGATTTAATTAATTCCATAATCTAAAACATGATTTATACATAATATATATTCAGCATATACATATATATATTTGATAGATCGATAAATGGAATGAAATACACCGTTAATGGAGGCGGTAGGTCGTACGTACGCATGAACGTTGTTTTCGTTTCCTTACTGAATTGAATGGAATTAAGTAGATGACATATATATATATATAGTATCATTATTATGTCATATATTTTATGAATACTTATTATATATACTTTATAATCATTCATGAATGGTTAACATGGTGAATGAATCTTATCGCGTCGTGGAGACGGTAGTCCGTATGTACGCACGAGCGATGATATCATTCCCATGATCATGGAATTTTATTTAAGTGTATGTATAATATTTTATAATCAATATCCCTTTTCAATAATCATATATAGTTATTTATTTACACCAATATACACATCCATGTAAGGTGGTGGTCGAAAATAGTTTACACCACGACATGGAGACGGTATTCTGTACGTACTCACGCGCGGTGATTTTGTTTTCCGTAGGATGGATTAATGGTCAAATAGAGTTGTTTCATACTTATAATAAAATATAAGTATATTAGTGATACTGATGTTATTACTTCATAATGAAACAACTATTGAAGAAGTAGTAGAAGAAAAATAAAGTTGAAAGAATTGGTAATGGACATTACCTTTTCTTTGAAGCGCCTCTTCTTAACCCCCTCTTAGGGCACTAAAGATGGTCTTTGAAGATAAATAGGACCTCTAGGATGTTTCTAGGGAAGTTTAGAATATAAATTGGCAGGATTTGGCCCAGATTTAAGGCTCAATGTGGTGTTTCGAAGAGAGGGAGGAGGTGCCCTTTTATAAGGGAGGAGAGGGGCACCTTAGGAAAACTTAAAATATTATTTTATTATAAAGTAATATTCGGTTTTTAATAGCTCCAAATTGATTTATTTAGAAGATAAGGTGGGTATGGGTCTAAACCCTTTCATCTAATAGAATTTAGACAAGTTTAAGATTCTATTTTAGCCTTATCATTTAGATTTAACTTTAAGTTAAATAATTTTACTTTTACCGTGTTTTCTTGTTTTCTTACACTGTAAGGTTAATAAAATTACTATAACAAGCCAAAAAAACCCGAAGTTACTTATTATTAATATAAATAACCTTATCTAAGTCATTTTGTCAAACTTTAGATTTTTAGGAATAAAATAACAATTAATAATATAATATTTGTTTTAAAAACTATTTTATTTCAATTTTGACACTATTTGGTAATTGATTTTTGTTAAAATCATAACAGAATTATTAGTACGATAAAAGTTAACTAAATAAATACTAACATGTCATATTAACCTAGAAAATTAGTGTAATTCATAAAAAGTCTCAAATTACATTTATTTGAGCATTTACAACATCAATTACATCAATATTTTATTAATAAGATAATTACTGCATCATCATTGTGCCATAAATACATTAAATTATTTAATGTCTAAAAATTACAAATAAAATAACATTATGTAGTAAATCTTTTTAGATTTCTAATGAATATTTATAGTCTAATTTACCTTATTTATAACCCTATATTAAAAATGTTTTATTTATTAAACAGTGATTTTAACTATTTTAACTATTCTTTAAATAATGTAATATCAAATGTCCTAATCTAATCCAAGTGGGCCTAAATGATCAAATGTTAATCATAAGGTAGTTTTTGGTCGAATTAAACTTATTAAATAGAATTAGGAAATGTGTTGAGTTAATATTAATATCATTTTGACCATTAATTACCATATTTACTTTTAACTATGGTAAATAAAAGTAAAAAAGTTACTAATCACCACAAATTATTTTCATCTCATTGAACCACATTTCAGTCCTTTATATTAACCATGTCTCTCAGAATTTTTAAATTCAATTAAAAGAAGTGGTAAAATTTCATTTAAATTAAAAAGTCAGTTTTTTAACTACCACTAAGTGGTTTCACTATGCATCTAAAATTGAAGTTTTTCATAAAAATAACAAAAATTCAGCCTAAGAATTATTTGATATTCCGAATTCAAAATTGTTGTCTATATTTCAAATTCAAAACATATAAGTTACATTCATTAATTTTAAAATTATTTCCCGTTATCAAAACAAATAGCGTGTTTTTAAGAAACAAAAACTATCAAAAGATTGATACTTGTTTATATCCAATTTTAAAGTGAAATTAATTCCAATGAACAACATTGGATTAAATGGTAAAAATATCTTCTAATTACACTTTAAAATCAATTAAACAGATAATATATGAAAATAAATTATTAGGATGAAAAAAGTTGTTTTTAATTAAAATATAGCGTGTTTCTACTATTCATTAAAATATGGAAGTTATCAGAATAAAATGAAAATTTTATCCAAATTAAATTTTTATATCCTGATTCCAAAGAAGAATTTTATTTTGTGAAATTGAACTTATAGACATGTCAAAAACAATATTTAAGGTGGGTGCGCCATCAAAAGGCGAGAAAACTACAATTTTTGAAATATACATATTTTAGACGAAAAATTTATTTTGTTCTCATACCATATTCTATAAAATGTGTAAGATTAATAATAATGTTATAAAATTAAAAATGTAGTTAATACTATTTATTACGGCTAGTCCATAATAATATTATAACAATATATCGTTGTTTAGTGAAACCCAGTATTTCGTACTACACACGCTATTGAGGAAGGTCGCGATTGAGTTTAATACAAGCCAAGTTAGGGTTGCGTGTTGTGAAATAATCTTTTGTTGTTTCATATAACAAAATCCAACCATATTTCAATTATACATTGAATATATATTTATATATACACACTCAATGTTGCGTAGAAACAAACATGAAATTGTGTATAACACGATCCAAGAATAGTGTTGTGTATACTGCAAGCTAATATGGTGTTGCGTATTGTGCAAGGTAATCTTAGTGTAGCGTAAAACACAAGACAACAATGAAATTTAAAGAATACATTTCATAAAATATCAGGGTGTTACAGTTTCGTCAAGAGTGGTTATAAATATATGTTTATAAATTTTTTATTAATCAATGACAAAAGCCATTTATTGTACTAATTATATTTCTGGATATATATTGTATTGACATTATAATTATTCTTCATATGGTTGTTTTATGACCATTTTGACCAATGGTAGTATTTACATTCACTTTCTTCATTTTTATTTTTATTCATTAATATTCTGCGAAAATATTCACTTCCATGTGATCATGGAACATTAAATTTACACTAAATTTCCATAATATTTATCATGTATTTTTTTTATTTCATAATCCATATATATTTTATACATACATTTTTCTACATTAAAAGTTATTTTTTTATATGGGGAAATATTGATAAATTGTTATTCTTTACTCGATACTAATATTTGATGATAATTCATATTAATTATTTAATTAAATATATTATTCAATATATAATGATTGATTTGTACATGAAGATGCAAGTGGGACATGCTTACAGATATCCCCTAGATGGATTATAAGTCTGATGGTGTGTTTCATTATTCTATAATTAAAAATTTTTCGACCTATAGTTTTTAACTATTTTGTGAAAGGACCTAACGATAGAGGTATCATGTTACTGGGAACATAAAATCCAATATTTAAGAATTTATTTCATTAAGAATTTTATTATTTTTATCCAATAGATAATTATAATGATATTACCTCCGGATTCATTTCATTCTCATTTTTTTTAATGTAATGTGTTTTTGGTTATTTACCTTGCCATATTGATTGTGCCTTCTCTTATTACCCATGTTATTTTCAAAATTAAATTATCTCTCGATACATTTAATTCTAATTGAATTGATTAAATAAAATGACTTTTCCCTTATTTACCTATCTATATTTGTTTATCCAGTTATGATAGACATTTCATTGATTAAATTTCATTTGTTTTTATTTTTTTACCTTTCCAAATTGACTATGATAGTAAATTTATTTAAATTTATGTGTGTTCATTTATTTACCTTTCATGTTGATTACACATATTTATTCCTAATAGCTGCCATTGTACATAAAAATTATTGATCATTTGATCTACCCTTATTTTATTTCCCTTCAATGGAATCCATGAAGTGTACAATAATTCATATGAAATGATATGATATAGGAAATAATGATATTCTCAAAAATATAATGTTTAAATTATTGTATTCAAATGTAATATGGGAATCATTATTGCATCATATTTGTAGAGACCCGAAGCCTGACGTACATGGACATTACATTACTTTTGTGGAATACTTAGTACATAACAAAAACACACACACAAGGACCATAATAGTTTAGTGTCTTTGGAAACTCGGAATATAATCTTCTAATCGTGGTGAAAGATCTTCAACATATCCCATAAAGATCTTCTTTTTTTTTCTAAACCTAAATCATTTCTTTATGTCCTGTGGAAAAGAAAACATAAAAGGGTGAGATCAAATGCTCAGTTGGGGTAAACAAAAGAAATATCAATCACATCATATTCATAAGAACTTATCTTTTGGAAATCATAACCTGCAAAAGAGATCATAATTTCATAACATGGGATAAATCATAGCTGTGAAATGTAATCCCAATAATCATAACATAAAACATGAAACTTTTTGGCATACACACATAATCATAGAGAATCATTTCTTGTTAGTCAATACTCATTGCCAAGACTATCTTAGTGGACAAAGTCCCTTTCTGAACCGAGTTCATTCCTCGTTTCAGCCCTGTTTCACTGAGCCGATATAACCTACCATTCCAGCCATGTCTATCTCATGAGATATAAAATCTATACCCAATGAATTGGAGGGAGATATAGTTCCCACCCATCTCATAATGATACCATTCTTATGTGTGCCACAAAATCATAAACCATAGATCATTACATAACCCTTGTAATAAAAATGGGAATCTTAAACATCATGACATCATAAAACAATTCATATACGATAAAGGAATTCATAAAAATAATTCCATCACAACATAATCAAATCAATGTAATAATAGGGATAAAAACAGAACCCTTTATTATCTTTGATGGAAAATAATTTTGATAAAACACTTGAACTTCATTCTCGAAGAAAATATCCTTTATACTTCAAAAACACATTTCCTTTCCTAACATGTCATAAAATTTTAAACTAAAAGAAGTTGATTGACAATAAACATGAAAACTTGTAAAGGAATCTTTTTGGAAATAATGTTTTAAAAATCCATTCATGCCGTATAAGTTAAAAAAACATTTTTCTCCTACTTTTGTCGGAAAAGTCAAAAAGTACCTCGTACGAAAAACGACAAAAGATTCCTTTCATATCTTTTACTAAAATCTCAACAAAGTGTAAATTTGGATTTAAACAATTGTAGGTGGATGGAAATAACATTAAATATTGAGAGAACATGGATGTGGATGATAAAATACACCCCAGTAAATACCAAAGTATAAACAATCACGGATAAAAATTGAGATTGCGAGATTTTCCCTTACCTTAAGTCTGATTTGCTTCGTAAGTGTCGAAACCTCCTGTATAATGATTTATATAATGTCATTAACTTATTACAGAATCATATTCATTTTTATGATATCATATATGGTTCACTTATTACTTTATAATACCCTTTCTTTTGTAAATTCCATGTTAAAGAAGCGTTTTGGGTAAAATCGTTTCATTTATCGTAGGTGTTTGGACTTGTTGTTCTTGACATTATTATTACTTATATCATGATTTAATTACTTCCAGAATATAAAACATTATTTATATATCCTATATATTCAGTATATATATATATATATATATTATAGATAGATAAATGAAATGAAACACACCGTTCATGGAGACGGTAGTCCGTACGTACGCATGAACGCTGTTTTCCTTCCCTTATTGTCTTGAATGGAAGTAATTAGATGAAATACATATATAAATAAATCCATTAGCTTTATAATGTCATATATTTCATTATTATTTCTTATATATACTATATAATCATCCTTAAATGGTTAACATGGAGATTTGAATCTCATCGCGTCGTGGAGACGGTAGTCCGTACGTACGCACGAGCGATGATATCAATCTCATGATTGTGAACTTGTGTTTTAGTGTATGTATACTATTTCAGTATCAATATCAATTTATAATAATCATATATAGTTACTCATTACACCATTATACACATCCAATTAATGTGGTGGTGGAAAATAGATTACACCACGGCGTGGAGACGGTATTCCGTACGTACGCATGCGCGGTGATTTCCTTTTTCCGTAGGATGGATAGAAGGTTAATTAGAGTTGTTTAATATTTATAATAACATATCAGTATATAAGAAATACTGATGTTATTACTTTATCATGATACAACTAAATAAGAAGAAGTTGAAGAAGAAAGAAATTGAAAAAGATCGGTAATGGATATTACCTCTTTTTGACGTTCCTTTTATTAACCTCCACTTAAAGAACTAAGGATGGACTTTGAAGACAACCAGGACCTCTAGGATGATACTAGGGAAGTGGAGAAGAGATTTAGGCAGGGTGTTTCCGAGCTTTAATGCTCAAATTGGTGTGAGGAGGAGAGGGAGGAGGTGCCCTTTTATAAGGGAGGAGAGGGGCACCTTTGGGAAATCTAAAAATATTATTTTATTATAAAGTCAAGATCAGTTTTAAATAGATCCAAATTGATATATTTAGAAGCTAAGGTGGGTATGGGTCTAAATAATCTCATCCAATATAATTTAGACATGTTTTGGTATCAATTTTAACCTTATCATTTAGATTTAACTTTAAGTTAGATAATTTAACTTTTACCATGTCTTCTTGTTTTCTTAAACTATAAGGTTAATAAACTTATTATATCAAGCCAAAAGAACCCCAAGTTGTTTATAATTAATATATATATCCTTATATAAGTCATTTTTCCAAAAATTATATTTTTAGGAATTAAATAACAATTAATAATATAATATTTGTCTTAAAAACTAATTTATGTCAATTTTGACACTATTTGGTACATGATTTTTACGAAATTTATAACAGAATGATAAGTTCTAACCAAGTCACTTATATAAACAATAACATGTCATATTAACCTATAAAATTAATTTAAGACATAAAAAGTCTCAATGTACATTTATTTGGGCATTTATAACATTAATTATGTCAATATTTCATTAATAAGACAATTACTGCATCATCTTTGTGTCATACTAAATGATAATTATTTAATCCCTAAAAATTCTAAATAAATTTCTATGATGTAGATACATGTATGATCTTTCTGTAGACTATTCATTTTCTAAGTTTCATTAACTTTATCACTAAATTAAAATTATTATACTTATAATATTTAAGAAAGTGACATGTTGTCACATTCTTTGGTTTTAATAATAATTAAATTATTTTCATAGATAGAAGTCCATAAAATGAATCTAATCCGACCCTAGGTTATATGGGTCTACTTGTAACCATCCAATAGGATTTTTCCAAGTGGTATGGTAATTTTATAATCTTATATTTACCCTTAATTACCCGATTTACCTTTAACTATAGTAAATAAACTTTACCGTAGTTACTATTCACAATGCCCAAAAATAAAAAGTAGCTTATTAACATAATTTGGACCCACTGATTCCAAATATGGAATCCATTTTTTCAAATTCAATACACAAAATATGCAGAAATTAAATTAAAATTAATCCCATTGTCGAAAGAAAACAGGTTTTTCTTTAAAACATTGCAAAAGATTGAATTGTTTTAACCTACGAATTCAAGGTAAAATCAATGATAATGACATACATTATATTAAATGGTAAAAATATATTCTATTTATACTTTAAAACCATTCAATGTTATAATTTTAACACATAAGATATTATGATGAAAAATGATGTTTTTAATTAAAATATAGCGTGTTTTTACTATTCATTAAAATATGAAAGTTATCGGAAAAATATCAAAACGTTATCTAATGTAAATTTTTATATCCTGATTCAAAAGAATAATTTTATTTTTTCAAATTTAACATATAAACATGTCAAAAACCAGATTTAATGTGGGTGCGCCATCAAAAGGCGGCAAAACAGCATTTTTTGAAAAATACTTATTTTACCTGAAAAATTTATTTTGTTCTTATACCATGTTCTAGAAAATGTGTAAGATGAAAAATAATGTTATAAAATTCAAAAATTAGTTAATACTATTCATAACGGCTAATTCATGATGAAATTATAATAAAATATTATTGTTTATTAAAACCCAGTATTGCGTACAACACACGCTATCGAGGAAGGTTGCGATTGTGTGTAATGCAAGCCAAGTCAGGGTTGCGTGTTGTGAAAGAATATTTCGTTGTTTAATATAATAGAATCCAACCATATTTCATTTATACATTGAATATATATATATATACTCAATGTTCCGTAGAATAACTATTATCAAAATTGTGTGTAACACGATCCAAGAATAGTGTTGCGTATACTGCAAGCTAATACGGTGTTGTGTATATTGCAAGGTAATCTTGGTGTAGAATACAACACAAGAAATTAATGAAATTAAAATAATATTTTTCATAAAATCTTGGGGTGTTACATTCTACCCCCCTTAAAATGAATTTCGCCCTCGAAATTCGTCGGGGTTATAAATGGTTTACTACTCGAAAGTTTGTTTAATATAAACCCACATCGTAAAAAGGAATACCAAAATATGGCTTTAAAAACTAATGTATGAAATGTAATGGTTACCCAATTTAACTCATCACTGGGTTTCCACATAGGAGAACATAGGTGAAAATATGGATATGGAATAAAAATCTAACCATCAAGTTCTGATGGAGAGTGGTAGAGAACATGGCTATGAAAAAGCCAACAATCGCAAAGCCATAAATTTGTGATGATCTAGGGTACCATCGGATTCATTAGATATAAGATCACTAGGACAACATTTTTGGTTTTCAATATCATTTCCCTAAAGTTGAAAAATTTGAATTAGAAGAAATACTTACTTGATTTTGGTACAATCTCACTGTTGTTCGTGCTTTGAACAATTTCCACTTCATCTCTTAAATAAATGAAGTTGAATTTGTTATTTGTGAAGTGTTAACAGATCATGTGATAGAATGATGGGTCATTCCATCTGTTTCAAACAAAAGTTTAGCAATAGTTATCAAATATATATAAGTCTGTCTTTGGTGAGGTTAATCATATACGATTCCAAAAATGAACTTATACTTCATATATCATACCTCTTAATAAAATAAAACTAGTTTCTACTAACCAGGGACTTTCTATAGGCCAATGGTATGCGATAAAGGCTTGTCTCACTTTAGTTGTGGGTTCGATTCGCACAGCCATGGCCGAGGCGATGGGTTGTCGCACATCCTGCTGGTTGTCCTTTTTCTAAAACTACATTATTATAACATCCCATCAACAATATCAAAAAAAAAATTTATCCTTAATCAACACTAACTTATGTCCAACATAATCCATTCCAATATTTAGGCTTATCTAAAATACGTCGGTCCATGCTCATAGTATAGAGAAAATGATCATGTGAATTCCATAATTTATCCCTCATATATCTTGTTCGTCACATTTCAGTCATGTGAATACCATAATCATGTAATCTCTTGAAAAATGAACACCCATTGAATCTTAGTGAAAACATGAGTGCTGTCAAAAGATAACTCTTTCTACATACCAAAATCCTCAAAATTCTATATACTTAGTCCTTATATCAATCACGATCTCGTGAATAAAATCATACATCTCATTATCTTCTTGTCCCTTCATTATGCGCATATCATCTACTTTCCAAAAATATTTCCATCACTTTTTTTTCCTGGTTACCAGTATCATATAATTATTGAAAACCAATACGTAGATATTCCAAAATTCCACAATATCATAAATGAGATTCCAAGATACTATTTTGAAATCCCATTACATAAACACTTTATCATTCCACCACATCGTTGTCATATTCAACATCGCCAATAGTGATTGCATGTGACTTCCATTTGTCCTTTGCCTTAAGCAGTTGCTCATGTCGATCATCACTAACCCTTGGATTAGGGCATTTATTAGCATAATTCCCCATTTCCTTGCACTTGAAGCATTGAAGTGTTGGTGGTGCGTTCTCTGTAGTGTTTGCTTTATTCACATCATTAAAAACCCTTTTCCATTACTTCGACACTCAGCTGCTCGATGACCTTTTTTTCCACACTTAAAACATTTTCTAGTACCTTTATGACAATCTCCACCATGATTATTTCCACAGTTTGTGCATAAGGAAACATTCATCTTCTTTTCACCATTATTCTAAGATTTCTCCTTGAACTCCATCTTTCGTTTCTTGTCAAAACCATGAGATGGATATGTAACACCAACTTCCATTTCTACCTTGATAGCACAACGCACAATTTCTTCATAGCTACTGAAGTCTCTTATAGCTAATGCCCTTCGAAGACTTGGTTTTAAGCCACTGAAAAATCGATCAACTTTACTTTCAGGTTGGATGATAATTCCAGATGCATACCTTGCAAGTCTTGTAAAATTCACTTCATATATACCAAAAGATTCATCATCCTTCTGCTTCAACTCATGAAATACATTTTCCATCTTTTTTCGAATAATACGAGGTAAGTACTTCCTGAAAACCAAGTTCTTGAACTCGTCCCATTCCATGGACTCAATTTCATCTATTGGCCTCGTATTCTTGATAATATTCCACCATTAATCAGCTTCACCTTCCAAACGATATACTGCTAAGATGTCTTTATCATGTTCAGAACATTGAAGAACTGAAAATATCCTTTCAGTGGTACTGATCCATTGTTCAGCAACAAGTGGATCAGAAGACCCACTAAAAGAAGGTGGACGTTGCCTCATGAAGGACTCAATAGAATATTGTTCCCTTCTTTGCTCATTTAGAGGTCCAGAATGATTCATAGCTTGTGTAAGTATAGAAATAAGATTTTGCACTCCATCTCCCATAAAAATTTTTTGTTCAGGAGGACAATCATTGCATTGTCCATTACAGTGATCAACACGGTTCCTTCGGGTTCCAGCCATCGTCTAAAACCCAAAAAGAATAGTGTGAGAGGCAAAAATCATGCTAGGGAAGACAATATAATAAAGGGGGATTACCCTTAATATCTAACATCTTAGGTTAAATTCTAAGATCGTTACCGTAGTTCTAGGACTATATCCTATACGTATACTTATCCTTAGAGACATCCCTAGACATACCTTAGAAATATCTCTAGGGATCTCACTAACGTTCTCACATCCTAGTTTCCAAAGGTTGACTAAACCTTTCATCTGATACCAACTGTAGAGACCTGAAGCCTGACGTACATGGACATTACATTACTTTTGAGGAATAATTAGTACATAACAAAAACACACACACAAGGACCGTAATAGTTTAGTGTCTTTGGAAACTCGGAATATAATCTTCTAAATGTGGTGAAAGATCTTCAACATCTCCCATAAAGATCTTCTTTTTTTTTCTAAACCTAAATCCTTTCATTGTGTCCTGGGGAAAAGAAAACATAAAAGGGTGAGCTCAAATGCTCAGTAAGGGTAAACAGAAGAAATATCAATCACGTCATATTCATAAGAACATATCTTTTGGAAATCTTAACCTGCAAAAGAGATCATAATTTCATAACATGGGATAAATCATAGTAGTGAAATGTAATCCCAATAATCATAACTTAAAACATTAAACTTTATGGCATAAACACATAATCATAGAGAATCATTTCTCGTTAGTCAAGACTCATTTCCAAGACTATCTTAGTGGACAATGTCCCTTTCTGAACCGAGTTCATTCCTCGTTTCAGTCATGTTTCACTGAACCGGTATAACCTACCATTCCAGCCATGTATATCTCATGAGATATAAAATCTTTACCCAATGCATTGGAGGGAGATATAAGTCCCACCCATCTCATAATTATACCATTCTTATGTGTGCCACAAAATCATAAACCATACATCATTGCATAACCCATGTAATAAAAATGGGAATCTTAAACATCATGACATCATAAAACAACTCATATACGATAAAGGAATTCATAAAAATAATTCCATCACAACATAATCAAATCAATGTAATAATAGGGATAAAAACATAACCCTTTATTATCTTATATGGAAAATAATTTTGATAAAACACATGAACTTCATTATTGAGGAAAATATACTTTCTACTTCAAAAACACTTTTCCTTTCTTAACATGTCATACAATTTTAAACTAAAATTAGTTGATTAAAAATAAACTTGAAAACTTGTAAAGGAATATTTTTGGAAATAATGTTTTAAAAATCCATTCATGCCGTATAAGTTAAAAAAACATTCTTCTCGTACTTTTGTTAGAAAAGTCAAAAAGAGCCTCGTACAAAAAACGACAAAAGATTCCTTTCATATCTTTTACTAAAATCTCACCGAAGGGTAAATATGGATTTAAAATATTTTAGGTGGATTGAAATAACATTAAATATTGAGAGAACATGGATGTGGATGATATAATACACCCCAGTAAATACCAAAGTATAAACAATCTCAGATAAAAATTGAGATTGCGAGATTTTCCCTTACCTTAAGTCTGATTTGCTTCCTAAGTGTCCGAACCTCCTGTATAATGATTTAAATAATGTCATTAACTTATTAAAAAATCATATTCATTGTTATGATATCATATATGGTTCACGTATGACTTTATATTACCCGTTATTTTGTAAATTCCATGTTAAAGAAGCGTTTTGGGTAAAATCGTTTCATTTATCGTAGGTGTTTGGACTTGTTGTTCTTGACATTATTATTACTTATATCATGATTTAATTACTTCCAGAAAATAATACATGATTTATATATCATATATATTCAGTATATAAATATATATAATAGATAGATAAAAGAAATGAAACACACTGTTCATGGAGACGGTAGTCCGTACGTACGCCTGAACGTTGTTTTCCTTTACTTATTGTCTTGAATCAAAGTAAGTAGATGACATACATATATACATAAATCCAGTAGCTTTATAATGTCATATATTTCATTATTATTGCTTATATATACTTTATAATCATTCTTAAATGGTTAACATGGAGAATGAATCTCATCGCGTCGTGGAGACGGTAGTCCGTACGTACGCACGAGCGATGATATCGGTCTCATGATCGTGAACTTGTGTTGAAGTGTATGTATACTATTTAAGTATAAATATAACTTTATAATAATCATATATAGTTACTCATTACACCATTATACCCATACAATTAAGGTGGTGGCGGAAAATAGATTACACCACAGCGTGGAGATGGTATTCCGTACGTACGCACGCGCAGTGATTTCCTTTTTCCGTAGGATGGATAGAAGGTTAATTAGAGTTGTTTCATATTTATAATAAGATATCAGTATATAAGAAATACTGATGTTATTACTTTATCATTAAAAAACTAAAGAAGAATAAGTTGAAGAAGAAAGAAATTGAAAAAGATCAGTGATGGATATTACCTCTTTTTGACGTACCTTTTCTTAACCTCCACTTAAAGAAATAAGGATGGTCTTTGAAGAATACCAAGACCTCTAGGATGATACTAGGGAAGTGTAGAAGAGATTTTGGCGGGGGTTGGATGCGTTTTAATGCTCAAATTGGTGTTAGGAGGAGAGGGACGAGGTGCCCTTTTATAAGGGAGGAGAGGGGCACCTTTGGGAAAACTAAAAATATTATTTTATTATAAAGTCAAATTCGGTTTTAAATACCTACAAATTGATATATTTCTAAGATAAGATGGGTATGTGTCGCAACACTCTCATCCAATATAATTTAGACAATTTTAGGTATCAATTTTAACCTTATCATTTAAATTTATCTTTAAGTTAGATAATTTAACTTTTACCGTGTCTTCTTGTTTTCTTACACTATAAGGTTAATAAACTTACTATATCAAGCCCAAAGAACCCCAAGTTGTTTATTATTAATATATATATCCTTATATAAGTCATTTGGTATATCCATATATTTTTAAGAATTAATAACAATTAATAATATAATATTTGTTTTAAAAACTAATTTATGTCAATTTTGACACTATTTGGTACATGATTTTTATGAAATTTATAACATAATGATAAGTTCTAATAAAGTTACTTATATCAACAATAACATGTCATATTAACATATAAAATTAATTTAAGTCACAAAAAGTCTCAAATTACATTTATTTGGGCATTTATAACATCAATTATGTCAATATTTCATTAATAAGACAATTACTGCATCATCTTTGTGTCATAATAAATTATAATTATTTAATCCCTAAAAATTATAAATAAATTCCTATGATGTAGATAATTGTATTAGCTTTCGGGAGACTATTTATGTTCGAAGTATAATGAAGTTTATCACTGAATTAAAATTATTATACTTAAAAGATTTAAGAAAGTGACATGTTGTCACATTCTTTGGTTTTAATAATAATTAAATTATTTTCATAGAACAAAGTCCATAAAATGAATCTAATATGACCCTTAGGTTATATGGGTCATCTTTTATCCATCCAATAGGATTTTTCCATGTTTTTGGGTAATTTTATAATCTTATATTTACCCTTAATTACCCGATTTACCTTTAACTATAGTAAATAAAATTTACCGTAGTTACAATTCCTAATGCCCAAAAATCAAAAGTAGATTTTTAACATAATTTCGACCCACTGATTCCAAATATGGAATACAGTTTTCCAAATTCAATACACAAAAGATGCAGGAATTAAATTAAAATTAATCCTATTCTTGAAAGAAAACGGGTTTTTCTTTAAAACATTGCAAAAGATTGAATTGTTTTAACCTATGAATTCAAGGTAAAATCAATGCTAATGACATAAATTATATTAAATGGTAAAAATATATTTTATTTATACTTTAAAACCATTATATATTATAATTTTACCATATAAGATATTATGATGAAAAAAGTTGTTTTTAATTAAAATATAGCGTGTTTTTACTATTCATTAAAATATGAAAGTTATCGGAAAAATATCAAAACTTTATCTAATGTAAATTTTTATATCCTGATTCAAAAGAAGAATTTTGTTTTTTCAAATTGAACATATAAACATGTCAAAAACTAGATTTAATGTGGGTGCGCCATCAAAAGGCGGGAAAACTGCATTTTTTGAAAAATACTTATTTTACCCGAAAAATTTATTTTGTTCTTATGCCATGTTCTTGAAAATGTGTATGATGAATAATAATGTTATAAAATTAAAAATTTAGTTAATACTATTCATAACGGCTAGTTCATGAAAATATTATAATAATATATCATTGTTTATTAAAACCCGGTATTGCGTACAACACACGCTATCGAGGAAGGTCGTGATTGCGTGTAATGAAAGCCAAGTCAGGGTTGCGTGTTTTGAAAGAATCCTTCGTTGTTTCGTATAACAGAATCCAACAATATTTCATTTATACATTGAATATATATATATATACTCAATGATGCATAGAATAACTATTATCAAAATTGTGTGTAACACGATCCAAGAATAGTGTTGCGTATACTGCAAGCTAATACGGTGTTGCGTATAGCGTAAGGTAATCTTGGTGTAGAATACAACACAAGATATTAATGAAATTAAAATAATATTTTTCATAAAATCTTGGGGTGTTACATTATTTACCATGACAACTAAACAATTCAGTACTTTGGGATTTGATTCCATGTATAATATGCCAATTTAATAAAGTAAGACATTGAATTTGGGTTACTAGGGTCTGGATCAATACAGTTGGTATTAGAGTAGGATTATTAGAAACATTGAGAACTATTTTTTGAAAAAAATAGATTAGGTATCATTAATATTTGATATACTTTGAATATATGTATATAAAAACATCTTAATGTTTTGGTAAGGTAGATATTATATGGTTTTTTCTAGAAATACAACCCATTTTAGAAACTACAGGTAGATTTGGTTCGGAACATATATACCCAGGGGAAATAACTCTAAAAAGGGAACATTAAGCTTATCCTGATGATCACATAGTGCATTAAAATGGTCCTCACTGTGAAACTGTTTTGGCACTCACTGGGGATATCCTTAATATAATTATTATTTTCTATACAAAAAAATAATGAAGGATTTTAATAGATGATGATAATGAATGACCTAAGATAAAAATAATGTGTCCATGATTTAAAAAAAGGTGACATAATTTATACATCCAAAAAATGATTATATGGTTTTCCGACTATGATTATTTTTTCTTATTCTATTCTTTTTGTTTTTTGAAAATAATGAAACCTGAAAGAATCATGTTAACATTGATCATGATAAAAAATGTGGTTACTAAGAGCGACCAAATGGAATGTTTAGAGTAGGGAGATAATTTTTTTTATTTTTATCAGTTTTCCTAAAATATTACAAACAACAATTATCTTAACCAACTACCAAACTCACCAATGATGATAAGGATGATGTTAGATAAGATCTTGAGTGATGGAGAAAATAAAGGAAGGATGTCGTGATTTTATTCATGTGAGAAATTTGAAAATAGAAAAACAATAAAGTGTCTAATTGGAATGGGAATTTTTTAAATATTTTGAAAATAATGGTATATAGAAACTAATTTTTAGGAAAATTAAAAGTACAATCAAAATAAATAAATCTCAGCATAGGGGTCTATTTATATATTGTTTTCTTAATTATGGGGAATCTGGGAATTATCTGAGTCAATTATAACTATTAAATATTTTCCCTAGACCATGGATGGACTTATGTTGAAAAAAATTGATGAAGTGTTTATGTGTTAGGAATCAAAAATTAATTTTTAGAAGATTTTTTTTCAATACCAATGATATTTTATTTATAATAATTATGAATTATATATAGAATTTTTAAAATATCCAAAGCATATATGTATTCATTAACACAATAGTTATGAATAAAATCATTAATTATATGTTTAAGGTTGGTCATAAGTTCAAATTCTTAAATACCATTTTTAATTATTCTTTTTAGGAATATAACATTATTATGGATACTTTTTGAAAACATTTATGCTAATACAATGTATTGGTGTAGTATATGAAAAATTTATTTAAGTAAGAAAACCCTTAAATTTAATTGACATTAGATTAATGGTATTAGTTACCTTTAAGTTTTATTTTATATTTGATATAGTTTAAATTTGGTATCATCAAAATTTGGAAATGTTATTGGAATTATATGAATATGATTTTATAAAAAAGATAAATTACATACCATGTGACAACCCACTACATCCAATGAAATTCATGAGGCTCGAACCCATAACCAAAGGATGATAATGGTGATTCACCTAGCACTGGATTACGTGACATACTATTTCATATTTCATTACATAAGTGGGTTATTTAATAAATAACAATAATGAACCAATGATTTCAGTGTTTATGATTAGAGGTTAATTCATTATATTGGACAACATGTGAAAAACCATATTATTTTTAAAAAATATATACATACATAAGAAAAGACTTATCACTATTTTATTGATCTAGGGATTCATTAAAAGTGAATTTTAGTTCTTTATAAATTAAAATTTTATTTTGGATATTCATTTCATAGAGTAAGTGATGAATTTTTAATTGATAAAAGAATAACCAAAGGATGAAATTATGTTTATGAAATTGTAATATATTAACTATGTATATTTTCTTATATTATTGTACATTAAAATAACTTATCAACATTAAGAAAAGGATATTTAAATAAAACATTTATCCAATTATATTCAAATCGAATTAATAAGGATCCATTTAACTCATCATATATTTATGATTTTGGTGTCCTTAACATTTCATTGATCATTCACTTTCTTTTGAAAAATGATTTGTATTAGTGTAACGCCCCGACCCCAGCTGCCCAGAGTCGGTGCATTAATTACGTAACATTGGCATGATCACAAGAAAGATCAAATCCGGAAAGACCGATTAGTTTAGTAGCCTTGGAAACACTAGATATATTCATAAGTTTTACATTACATCATAAAATGAAAAACTACTACAACAACATAATGTTTCCAACGTCCACACTATAAACCCATAATATCCCTGCAAGTCAATCATAATTTACTTCTTCACTACCTGGGAAAAATAAAACATAAAAAAAAGGGGTGAGCTCAAATGCCCAGTAAGGATAACAATATAGCGGAACATTCAAAATAAGCATAAACATTTAAGGCAATGAATTACTAAAACAAAAGCCTTTTAAAAATTGAACTTCAACATAGTATGGCAAAAGTAAAATGAAATAATGCCATTTACTTGTTCACATGGATATTCTACTAATCGAATAATCACATGCAATATCAATAACCACTTTCATAATGTTGGAATGCATAATGCCAAACGTTAATTTCATTGTCTAGACCTCATCCCAAGACCTAGGGGTTACTCTAACCGGAACCCAACCCGGAGTGCCTCTAATAACCGGACACCAACCCGGAGTGCCTCTAATAACCGGACACCAACCCGGAGTGCCTCTAATAACCGGACACCAACCCGGAGGGCATACTTTTACCAGTCCCTAACCTGGAGGGCTAACTTTAACCAGTCCCCAACCTGGAGGGCTTACTTTTACCAGTCCCCAACCTGGAGGGCTTACTTTTACTGGTCCCCAACCCGGAACATACTTGTTTAGCACATTCATCTGAAGAAAAGTTTGAAATATAACATAAACATTCGGGTTAAAACTAGCATACGAAATGTCAATAGTTTCACCATAAACCATGAATGGTATAAAATAGCACATCCACATTCAAACATATCACAAAACCTTCAATACAATATAGAAGTTTTGTATTATAATAAATCAACTTCAAATAATCTTAAAATCCATCAAAGGATGTTGACATAGATGAAATCAAAATTCTTTTAAAAGAAGTATCTCCTTTTATTTTGAAATCATTTAAGATCCATATAAAATAAAACATTTTCTTTGAAAATATTCTTATAAGCTTGTAAGGAAAGCTTCGACGATTTTATAACGGCGGAAAATAACCGCACCCTCCGTATAAGTTAAAAAAACATTCTTACCTCAATTTTGTCGAAAAGGTTAAAAAGGACCTTGTTTTGAAAACGACGGAAAGATTCCTTTATAAACCTCTTATAAAAGTCAAACAAGGGTATAAATGACTTTAACCCATATTCTTGTAAATAGTAAAAATGTTTTGAAATACATTTCGAAGAAACATGGATGTGGATGATAACGAGATCCCAGTAGATTATTACGTATAATACAACCTCGGATAATGAAGAGATTGTGAAATAACCCTTACCTTGTACTTTTCCTTTGTTGGGGTAGGTTAACCTCCTGTATAATGGTGAAATAATTGTTATTAAATTATACAAGAATCATATACATTAATATGATATCATATATGATCTTTTAATATTGATTTGATAATAATATCTTAGTATTATCGTTGTTTCGGGTGTTAACTTACTTGTTTTCTTTCATATGTTTTGTTACGTAAGACATGTTTGTAAAGGATAGGTTGTATATTATTCATATCCAGAATGATATCAAGTCCTTAAACATCATTTTTAAATCATAAAATGATAATTATACTTTAATGGTTACGATGGAGAATGAATCTCATCGCGTTCGTGGAGACGGTAGTCCGTACGTACGCACGAGCGACAATATCATTCTTTTGATATTAAAATAATATATAAATGGATTGTATATCATATATACAGAATCATTAATATGTTATATTTATTATTTACATGAGTTACACATCATTATTATACCCATCCAAATAATAATATATTGAATAACAATTACACCACGACGTGGAGACGGTAAGCCGTACGTACGCACGTATGGTGACATGTTATTCAAAGGGTGGATAGAATACTGAATATGGTTGTACCATATTTATAATAACATCACAGTATATAAATGATACTGGAGTCATTATTTTAGAGTGGTAACAACAAAGGAAGAAGAAGTGGAAGAAGAAATGAACTTGGAAAAGGGGTGGTGAAAACATTACCTCTTCTTCGGGTTCTTCCTTTTGATTTGATCAAAAGGGCTCCTTAGGTTGTCTTTCTGAACAAAATAAGGCCCCTAGGTTGTAGTGAGGGATGTTGGGAGAGTATTGGGGCAGAGTTTGGCCGAACCAAAAGGCTTTAGAGGTGTGAAAAAATGAGAAGGAGGAGTGCCCTTTTATAAGAGGGGTGAGGGGCACCTTTGGAAAAGCTAGAAATATTAATTTATAATAAATTCATATTCGGTTTCTAATGGCTCCAAATTTGACTATTCAAAGGTTAAGGTGGGGATAGGTCTAAAACCACTCAACCAATAGAATTTAGATAGGTTTGGGTACTTATATTAACCTTATCTTTAAGTATTAACTCTAAGTTAATTAGTTTCACTTTTACAATGTCTCTTTGTATTTTTATATAATATGGTTAATAAACTTACTATATACATCCAAGCGACCCCCAAGTGGTCCATTAATGAGGAACCTATCATAATATAAGTCTCTTGGCCGAACATTAGATTTTTAGGAATTTAATATCAATTAATAATATAATATTTGTTTTAAGAACTCTTTTATGTCAATTTTGACACTATTCAATAGTTGATTTTTGTGAAACTCTTAACAGATTGATTACATCGAACAAAGTCAATTAAATCAATACTAATATATCATATTATCATAGAAAATTAGTTTAATTAATTAAAAGTTTCATATTATAATTATTTGGGTATTTATAAGATCAATTATTTTAATTTTTCACTATTTTAGTAATTACTGCATCATCATTGTGTCATAAATAAAATAAATTATTTAATGTCTAAAAATTATAAATAAAATATCATTATGTAGGAAATCTTTTTATCTTTCTAATGAATATTTATAATCGAAAATCCAACATGTATAACCCTATGTAAAAATTTTTCTTCTAAAAGATGTAAGCTTATGCCATTTTTATTTTTATTTTAACTTTATTAATATAATGTGTCATTATCACTTACAAGTGGATCCATGGGGTCCCAAAATAGACCCAAAGATGCCCATGGTCGACCATGTATCAACAAATAGGGTTAAGACACGTTTTAGGGTAATTTAGTATTATTATAATATTATTTTTTTAACCCTTATTTACCGGATTTACCCTTTAACCATGGTAAATAAAATATTTACCACAGTAACTTTTCAAAATGTCTAAAAATAAAAGTTACCTATTTACACAATTTGAACATCCTGATTCCAAATATGGAATCCATTTTCCTAAATTCAAAACACAGAAGTGGCAGAAATTAATTTAAAATTAATTCCCGCTGTTAAAACAAAAAGCGTGTTTTTAAGAGATAATAACTATCAAAAGATTGACACTTGTTTATGTTCGGTTTAATTGTAAAATTATGTCCAATGACCAACATTATATTAAATGGTAAAAATATATTCTAAATATACTTTAAAACCACTAAAATTCATAATTTATCACTATTAATTATTTTGATTAAAAAAGTTGTTTTTAATTAAAATTTAGAAATTTTCACTATTCATCAAAATATGAAAGTTATCCAAAATGTACCAAAATTTCACCCTAGGCTAATTTCGATATTCTGAATCCAAAAATGAAGTCCATTTTGAAATATAAAATATATATGATTTCAAAAATTAGGTATTACTATTCACAACGGCTAGTTTAATCGGTTGTGGTGTGTGTTAAAACTCGAAGTTGCGTATAACACACGCTACTGTATTATTCAAAGGAAAGCGTACCGTGGAAGCTTGGGATGTTTCATTTTAAATTTTTTTGATGTCCCCATTTAGTCAATATGTTTAAAATATTGTATTTAAAAAGGGTTCACTATTAAAAGTTGATAAAAGTGCAATACTGAAAATGAATTTGTTCTTGCATTATATCAAAGAAACTCATAATATGGATTCTAAAATTATAAGGATTATATAAAGTTTAAAATTTAGATAATACTATTCATAACCGCTTTTGAATGGCTTATTTTTGTAATTCATGGTGTGATTGAACTCGGTGTTGCGTGTAGTGCAAGTTATTTAATTATTTTAAAGAAATAACACACTATGAAATCTTGGGGTGTTACATTCTCCCCTCCTTCAATAAATTGCGTCCTCGCAATTTGAAATTGTTCTTCAAAAATAAAAGGTTGAAAATAGAAAATATATTTGTGGGAAAACCCACCTCGGAAATTGGGTTACTAAAATTTAGTCTTAATATGAGGAAAAGAGAAATGAAAGGGTCACCACCAAATTATGATCTCGATTAGGAGAACATTGGTGGCAATTAGAGACATATAATTGGAGGAAAAACGTAAATATTTATAGGTAGTGATTGAGGTCATCAATCACAAACAAGTGTAAAATTGAGGTCCTTAAACTCATCAATCTGTGATGATTTGAAATACCATCGGTTCAACAAAACATAGGGTATTGGGATAACACATTTTTGACGTTTCAAAATATCTTAGTTGAAATACCACATCGAAAAATGAATTAATGAGGCCTCTATTTAAAATAAAGAGTGGAAAGTATGAAGATTACCGAAAATAACACATACTAGGGTTCCATGTAGGAAAATATGGATATGGAGGAGAAATCTAACCATCAATTATCTGATGGAGAGTGGTAGAGAACATGGCTATGAAAAGGCCAACAATCCTAAAGCCATAAATTAGTGATGATTTAAGGTACCATCTAGGACAACATTTTTGTTCTAAGTTCCTTTTATTAATGTTGAGGAATTTATTTATGAGTTTGTCTAAGATCATAAGGAGATATACTTACTTTATAATTAGAGTTTTATCTAATAATAAATTTCTACCACAAACTCATCTTTCACTCTAAGAGATAATAGAACGTAAAAAAAAAATTTATACAGGGTTCCAAAATAAATGAATTTATAATTCATATACCAGATCTTTTAATAAAAACTAAATTATTTAATCCAGGACATCTCGTGGGCCAGTGGTAGGTGATACACCCTTGTCGCCCTTCAGTTGCGGGTTCAAGTCTCGCAGCCTTGCCGGACGCGACGGGTTACCGCCCAACCTCCGGGTTTTCCTTTTATGGTAATCCAAAATAATCCAAACTAGAACTATCCAAAATACTTCTATCCAGACTCACAGTCCAACATTTATAAGTAAGGTAAACATAATGTAGAACCTTTTTACCCCGTAATATCATATGAATACCTTCATCAAGTATTCTTTTAATACACTGAAACATCCTGAATTACCATATTCCTTATTGATTACATTCATGCTCCCTTATTCCATATAGAAAGCTGGATATACTTCATTAATCCAAAAATGTTTTAAACCTCAAAAATGATGGAATATACAAATCATTAATCAGTTCGAAGGTAGTCAAGAATATCCAATATAATTTATCCAAAACAATCATGTATTATTCCAAAATCACTACTTCGGTATCAGAACTATATTATGGTTTATCATTCTCTCAACCATATATTTTCCAAAAATTTATCCTGATATTGAGTCACTTTTCTTTGTTCCACATAATCTCAAGTCCTTAATGAAATAGTACTGCAGTACAATCCTTATATACTCCATAATTATTATAACAAGTACATTGTTGATACAACACTCAATTGACATAATCAACATAAGAACTCTAATCATTCCTCCTCATCTGTGGTAGTATCATAACTTGATTATTATCCAATAGCATCATTTGCGGCATAGTCTGATGACTGGGACATAGGTTCTCATAGTGTCCAAACTCCTTGCAAATGAAGCATTGTACATTTGAGACCATTTTCTCACCCTTGCAGTCACGTACTTTGTGCCCTTTTCCTCCACACTTATAACAAATTCTCATTCCTTTCAGGCAAGTTCCAGTGTGTTTCTTTCCACAGTTACCACATATGGGAAAATTATTCTTTTCCCTCTTCCCTTTATCCATCTTTCTCTCTTCCAGCCTTTTCTTCTCTTGCTTCCCTTCAAAGGCATAGGACTCAGTAAACTCTTTACTTATCTTATCAACACATGATATTATTTCTTCATATGATGATAATACATGGGTGACTATTTCTCTTATAAATTCTAGCTTAAGACCATGAAAGATATCATCCTTCCTTCTCTTTGAATCATGTGTATTTCTGGAGTTCTCATTCCTTCTACTGGGCGCCATTTCTGAACAATGGCATAAACTAGATCAGTTTATGAATCAAAACACTTGACATAAATTGAACTATTTATGGATATAATCCATAATCATAAGAATGTTTTCTTTGAGGAAGTATATACTCATAATCCCTTCAAAATGATTTGTAAAGAAAATGAGAGTTATCCTAAGCATATCCCCCGGGAGTGTCGTAACCAAGAGTGCAGCAAGGCCCGTTGTCGTGCACCAGTTCCCGTTCGAGTCTAGCTCAAAGTGGTGTTTTCGGGTTTTACCCCTAGGTACATCTGTGCCAGAGCCGCCTCTACCTGCTCGTATCCAGACAGGGATGTATTGCTCGGAAAACTCACAAAATCTCTACAATACCAAAATTCTAGGAAGTTCTTCTATACTAATCCTCAAAGTTCATCTTAGGTCTACGTGCTCTAATCAGAGTTTATCTAAATCTAGCTTCCAAGGTTTGTACTAAACTTCCTCTGATACCAACTGTAACGCCCCGACCCCAGCTGCCCAGAGTCGGTGCATTAATTACGTAACATTGGCATGATCACAAGAAAGATCAAATCCCGAAAGACCGATTAGTTTAGTAGCCTTGGAAACACTAGATATATTCATAAGTTTTACATTACATCATAAAATGAAAAACTACTACAACAACATAATGTTTCCAACGTCCACACTATAACCCCATAATATCCCTGCAAGTCAATCATAATTTACTTCTTCACTACCTGGGAAAAATAAAACATAAAAAAAAGGGGTGAGCTCAAATGCCCAGTAAGGATAACAATATAGCGGAACATTCAAAATAAGCATAAACATTTAAGGCAATGAATTACTAAAACAAAAGCCTTTTAAAAATTGAACTTCAACATAGTATGGCAAAAGTAAAATGAAATAATGCCATTTACTTGTTCACACGGATATTCTACTAATCGAATAATCACATGCAATATCAATAACCACTTTCATAATGTTGGAATGCATAATGCCAAACGTTAATTTCATTGTCTAGGCCTCATCCCAAGACCTAGGGGTTACTCTAACCGGAACCCAACCCGGAGTGCCTCTAATAACCGGACACCAACCCGGAGTGCCTCTAATAACCGGACACCAACCCGGAGTGCCTCTAATAACCGGACACCAACCCGGAGGGCATACTTTTACCAGTCCCTAACCTGGAGGGCTTACTTTAACCAGTCCCCAACCTGGAGGGCTTACTTTTACCAGTCCCCAACCTGGAGGGCTTACTTTTACCGGTCCCCAACCCGGAACATACTTGTTTAGCACATTCATCTGAAGAAAAGTTTGAAATATAACATAAACATTCGGGTTAAAACTAGCATACGAAATGTCAATAGTTTCACCATAAACCATGAATGGTATAAAATAGCACATCCACATTCAAACATATCACAAAACCTTCAATACAATATAGAAGTTTTGTATTATAATAAATCAACTTCAAATAATCTTAAAATCCATCAAAGGATGTTGACATAGATGAAATCAAAATTCTTTTAAAAGAAGTATCTCCTTTTATTTTGAAATCATTTAAGATCCATATAAAATAAAACATTTTCTTTGAAAATATTCTTATAAGCTTGTAATGAAAGCTTCGACGATTTTATAACGGCGGAAAATAACCGCACCCTCCGTATAAGTTAAAAAAACATTCTTACCTCAATTTTGTCGAAAAGGTTAAAAAGGACCTTGTTTTGAAAACGACGGAAAGATTCCTTTATAAACCTCTTATAAAAGTCAAACAAGGGTATAAAAGACTTTAACCCATATTCTTGTAAATAGTAAAAATGTTTTGAAATACATTTCGAAGAAACATGGATGTGGATGATAACGAGATCCCAGTAGATTATTACGTATAATACAACCTCGGATAATGAAGAGATTGTGAAATAACCCTTACCTTGTACTTTTCCTTTGTTGGGGTAGGTTAACCTCCTGTATAATGGTGAAATAATTGTTATTAAATTATACAAGAATCATATACATTAATATGATATCATATATGATCTTTTAATATTGATTTGATAATAATATCTTAGTATTATCGTTGTTTCGGGTGTTAACTTACTTGTTTTCTTTCATATGTTTTGTTACGTAAGACATGTTTGTAAAGGATAGGTTGTATATTATTCATATCCAGAATGATATCAAGTCCTTAAACATCATTTTTAAATCATAAAATGATAATTATACTTTAATGGTTACGATGGAGAATGAATCTCATCGCGTTCGTGGAGACGGTAGTCCGTACGTACGCACGAGCGACAATATCATTCTTTTGATATTAAAATAATATATAAATGGATGGTATATCATATATACAGAATCATTAATATCTTATATTTATTATTTACATGAGTTACACATCATTATTATACCCATCCAAATAATAATATATTGAATAACAATTACACCACGACGTGGAGACGGTAAGCCGTACGTACGCACGTATGGTGACATGTTATTCAAAGGGTGGATAGAATACTGAATATGGTTGTACCATATTTATAATAACATCACAGTATATAAATGATACTGGAGTCATTATTTTAGAGTGGTATCAACAAAGGAAGAAGAAGTGGAAGAAGAAATGAACTTGGAAAAGGGGTGGTGAAAACATTACCTCTTCTTCGGGTTCTTCCTTTTGATTTGATCAAAAGGGCTCCTTAGGTTGGCTTTCTGAACAAACTAAGGCCCCTAGGTTGTAGTGAGGGATGTTGGGAGAGTATTTGGGCAGAGTTTGGCCGAACCAAAAGGCTTTAGAGGTGTGAAGAAATGAGAAGGAGGAGTGCCCTTTTATAAGAGGGGTGAGGGGCACCTTTGGAAAAGCTAGAAATATTAATTTATAATAAATTCATATTCGGTTTCTAATGGCTCCAAAGTTGACTATTCAAAGGTTAAGGTGGGGATAGGTCTAAAACAACTCAAACAATAGAATTTAGACAGGTTTGGGTACTTATATTAACCTTATCTTTAAGTATTAACTCTAAGTTAATTAGTTTCACTTTTACAATGTCTCTTTGTATTTTTATATAATATGGTTAATAAACTTACTATATACATCCAAGCGACCCCCCAAGTGGTCCATTAATGAGGAACCTATCATAATATAAGTCTCTTGGCCGAACCTTAGATTTTTAGGAATTTAATATCAATTAATAATATAATATTTGTTTTAAGAACTCTTTTATGTCAATTTTGACACTATTCAATAGTTGATTTTTGTGAAACTCCTAACAGATTGATTACTTCGAAAAAAGTCAATTAAATCAATCCTAATATATAATATTATCATAGAAAATTAGTTTAATTCATTAAAAGTTTCATATTATAATTATTTGGGTATTTATAAGATCAATTATTTTAATTTTTCACTATTTTAGTAATTACTGCATCATCATTGTGTCATAAATAAAATACATTATTTAATGTCTAAAAATTATAAATAAAATATCATTATGTAAGAAATCTTTTTATCTTTCTAATGAATATTTATAATCGAAAATCCAACATGTATAACCCTATGTAAAAATTGTTCTTCTAAAAGATGTAAGCTTATGCCATTTTTATTTTTATTTTAACTTTATTAATATAATGTGTCATTATCACTTACAAGTGGATCCATGGGGTCCCAAAATAAACCCAAAGATGCCCATGGTCGACCATGTATCAACCAATAGGGTTAAGACACGTTTTAGGGTAATTTAGTATTATTATAATATTATTTTTTTAACCCTTATTTACCGGATTTACCCTTTAACCATGGTAAATAAAATATTTACCACAGTAACTTTTCAAAATGTCTAAAAATAAAAGTTACCTATTTACACAATTTGAACATCCTGATTCCAAATATGGAATCCATTTTCCTAAATTCAAAACACATAAGTGGCAGAAATTAATTTAAAATTAATTCCCGCTGTTAAAACAAAAAGCGTGTTTTTAAGAGATAATAACTATCAAAAGATTGACACTTGTTTATGTTCGGTTTAATTGTAAAATTATGTCCAATGACCAACATTATATTAAATGGTAAAAATATATTCTAAATATACTTTAAAACCACTAAAATTCATAATTTATCACTATTAATTATTTTGATTAAAAAAGTTGTTTTTAATTAAAATTTAGAAATTTTCACTATTCATCAAAATATGAAAGTTATCCAAAATGTACCAAAATTTCACCCTAGGCTAATTTCGATATTCTGAATCCAAAAATGAAGTCCATTTTGAAATATAAAATATATATGATTTCAAAAATTAGGTATTACTATTCACAACGGCTAGTTTAATCGGTTGTGGTGTGTGTTAAAACTCGAAGTTGCGTATAACACACGCTACTGTATTATTCAAAGGAAAGCGTACCGTGGAAGCTTGGGATGTTTCATTTTAAATTTTTTTGATGTCCCCATTTAGTCAATATGTTTAAAATATTGTATTTAAAAAGGGTTCACTATTAAAAGTTGATAAAAGTGCAATACTGAAAATGAATTTGTTCTTGCATTATATCAAAGAAACTCATAATATGGATTCTAAAATTATAAGGATTATATAAAGTTTAAAATTTAGATAATACTATTCATAACCGCTTTTGAATGGCTTATTTTTGTAATTCATGGTGTGATTGAACTCGGTGTTGCGTGTAGTGCAAGTTATTTAATTATTTTAAAGAAATAACACACTATGAAATCTTGGGGTGTTACATATTAGTCTCTATAATTATTTATGATTTTCTTATATGTTTATATCTTCACATTATACCAATTTTATCTTACATTAAATCCTATTAATGTGTTATTATATGATCAAATTATTACATCCTTTTCTCTCTTATGGATATGATGTTTTATTAAATCTTTTACGATGTGGGTTTTTCAATAGTTTTATTTTCAAATATCAAATCGTTGAATTCAAAGATCAAGTTAAAATTGTGGGGATAAAATTTATTTATGTGGGGGAGAATGTCACACCAAAATATTTTATCAAAATAATATTGGATTAAACAGAGTATTCATATTAACATCACCAATCATAAGAAACTTATGATACATATTTCGTTCAATTTAATCTTTCCTATAGCATGCATAACACACAACCACCAGACTAAATAAACTCTAATATAATTTTTTATAATATCCTAAGAATTAAATTGGAAGGTAAGAGTAGTAATAACTATATTATAAATTTTTTTTATCTATATATTATTAATAAAATTTGAATCGTATAAAAGAAAAAGAAATTTTTTCTAAAAATTGTGTTTTTCTAAAAGATGGATTAGTTTAAATTTTTATATATAATTTTAAATTAATTTTTTACAAATTTCAGAAAATATATTTTGAAAATTTAAATTTATTTTTGAAATCATAATATAATAATTATATTAAGATTAATTTTTGGGTATTTTCAAGAAAGTTTCATTTTTTGATGAATAATGAAACATGCAGATTTTAATTGGAAACCACCTTTTCATTTAAAAAATGTACAATGTTAAATGATATTTTGAAATGGTTTTAAAGTAAAATTAGTTCAATTATATTAAAATTTAACTAATTTATGTCATTTTAATCTTTTTAATATTTAATATTTATATAAAAACTTTTTATTCTTTTGAAAATGTTCTCCACGAAAACCCGCCTCGTATTGCGTTTTCTAGATTATTTTTAAAATAAAATTTTAAATATTGGTGAATGGAATTCGGAAAATGTATTAAATATTTAGAATCATAATAATTTATATTATATAATTGGGTTAAATTATGTTTTGACCATAATTAATAGTAAATGTAATATTTTTTATTATGGTTAGGGTAAAAAATTATTTACTAGGCGGTTAAACTAAGAATATATTTGTTAAAAATGACCTAAAAAATCATAAAAATCATATTTGGTTGCCATATTTCGACCTTATAGCATCTATATTACCAAATGGAATATTTTGGAGCCTAGTTTTATTGGGAAAATGTGGGTACTACTTTTTAATTTCAAAAAAATACAACTGTGTGGGTCACATAACTTTTAAAAGGACACCCCTCTCCTCTCCGATTCGAACATTAATAACTCATTGGTTTGGAAAATCACTGAGCAAATAAATTTATTTCATATATAATCTCATAAAAGAGTCCTTATTATGGTCATAATTTATTCCTACTATTTCTTTGGTGGAAAAAAATATTGTTCTTTGAAGAAGTGGTAATGTTCTTTAACGAGCATTTTTATTTTATTTTTGTTCCACCACATTGAAATATTATTAAACTATGATTATATAATAATTTTAATATATTAATAATAATTATATTTTGTTATTTTTTAACATGAATAATATACATATCACATTCTTTCAAATGGGTTTTGAAATCAGCATCTGTGTGTATGACAGATTACTGCCTTGCGAACCGATGTCATTTTTTTCCTTCCCCACATTTAAAGGATAGATATAGTGATGTATTTTACATATTTATATGGTATTTATGTTATTTTTATACCTCTTTAATTTTAATACCACATATTTCTTTTTACATATCATTCCATCTAAAATGATGCAACGTCACTCCTTTGTACGACAAACTACCGCCTTTCGAAGTGATGTGATTCGTTTTCCACTTACATTATACATGGAATGTAATTGGGACAAAATTAATTAAAATATGTGATTATATTGATTCACTAATATTAATATATCACCTAATTATTTACCATTTCACTTGTTAATGAAATTATACCTTCGCTCGTGTGTACATATTACCTTCCATCTCCATGAAGAGATCGGTTCATTTCACTTGTATGTCCTTAAAAAATATGTATAAAAAATGTATATAATTAGTCAATATGATATTTATAACATTAATATAATTCTTGAGATGACATATCTATATAAAATTCCTAATAATTGAAACTTTCATGGAAAAACATTTCTGATAAAACAAGACAATTAACACCCATAACATTGAAAATAATGAAAGAATAATAATGAACGGGTGATAAGATGTTATTAGAGGATGATATATGATATTATAAATATAAATAAGGTTCCATTATAATTTAGAAAAATTATTAATACCATTATATATTAGGTTAAATAATTTTGAATAAAAATGATTCATTAGGTTAGTGATTTCATCTCAATTTCCATTTAGTGATACATATTTTATTGTTATGCACCAAACGTCTTTTAAATGGTGAAATTACACCCCATACTACATAAAATATCATGAATAATTCACACTTAATTTTATTTTATGTTTCAATTTTAATTATTTCAGATATATGTATTTCGATATAAATGTAACCAAGTGGTAAATAATTTAATAACTCAATTTTTTTTTCATCAGGTTACATTACTTCCTCGTTTTCTTTGACATTATATGATTATTTATGTAAATAATTTTGACTATATTATCATTTATTTTACTTTTTATGTGGATTTAAATTTAATACACATAACCAATACATTTATTAATCATCACTTCAAATTGATGATCATTTAAGGGTTTAATTTCCCAATATCATTTTAATCGGGATTATTTATACATGAATTTCCTTAAAGGAAATTATTTGATAATTTTATAATAAAATTATTTTATTTTCATCTAATATGGTTATTAATGATAATTTAAAGTAATATTACCATATTATCAACTATTTAGTACTAAAAATAATTGATAATGTTTTTAATGAAATCCTAACATCATTTATCTCTTCTTTCAGAAATCCATTTTCGCCCAAAATCATGTTTTCTGAAAAAGTCTTAAAAAATGATGTTAACCTTTTACAACTAATTTATTATATTAATTTTTATCTATTTTGACTATCTAAAAAATTATTTGAAACTAATATTCATGCCATATTCAAAATATTTCACATTAGGATTTTACCAAAAATGTGAATGGAATCATTGTTTTAATGTACTCAGTATTTATGAAATTGACTACCATCAGGACTAAAGAATGTTTTAAAGATTCACTTATAGGATTCAATGATTATTTTATATGAAAATTATATTTAATTTTTTATGAAATATTAGTTTTCAAATTTGATTTTCAAAAGGTATAGAATATTTTTTTCAAGAATGGTTTAATTATATTTTTATGGAATTTATATTCATTTACTATAACAAACATTTATTTTAAATATATTATAATGGGGATATGTTTTATTAATACCATATTAATTCTTCCTCTGGATTTTATATTATCACTTTGACCAAAAAATTATTTACATTCACCTTCTTCATTCATTTTTGTAGTCAATAACATTCCCTTGAAATATTCACAGTCATGTGATCGTTGGACAATAAATTTCTCTTAAATATACTTATCATTAATCATGGATAAGTTTATTTATTAAACTCTGTATAACTTCATCATATAGTGTTCAACATTAAATTTTAAATTTTATATTTTGTGAAATATTGAAAATATGTATTCTTTACTCAATATAAATATTTGATGATAAAACATACTAATTAGTTAATTATTATTTTTTGATAAATGAAGAATTATTTAGGCATGTAGGTATAGGTGGGGCTTGATTATAGATATCCCCTCAATGCATTAGTAGTCTCATGTGGTGAATCTGTATCTCTACGTTAAATAGGTTTCAACATATAGTTTTACATTATATAGTTAATGGTTTTGATGATAAAGGTATCATGTTCTTGAGAACAAGACATCTAATAATTAAGAATTTCCATCATTAGGAATTTATTTATTAGTATACATGACATATTTCAATGATAATATATCTGGATTAATTTAATTATAAATTTAGTGATTAAATGGAATGTGTTTTTAGTTATTTATCTTTCCATATTAATCACACCTTATCTTATTATCCACTGGATTTTTGAAATGATATTACATATGGATGACTTACATTGTTAGTTTATTTAATAAATGGAATGTGTTTTCCATTATATACCTTTAAATATTTATTATTCCTTATCTTGTTATGAATGATCAAATGGAATGTGTTTTCAATTGTTCACTATTCCATATTTATTATTCCTGTAATGTTATTTAAATGGAATTTGTGTTCAGTTAGTTACCTCTATAGATTTATTACGATTATTTTTTAATGATGTATTTCATTATAATTGAATATTACTAAGAATTTGATCTCAAATTTTGTAATGCCCCGACCCTAGTAACCCAGAGTCAGTGCATTATTACATAACATTTGCATGATCACAAGAAATATCAAATCTCGAATGACCGATTGGTTTAGTAGCCTTGGAAACACTAGATATATTCATAATTCTTACATTTCATCATAAAAATGAAAACTACAACAACATATTTTCTTCATAGTCCACACTCATATCCCCACATACTATCCCTGCAGGTTATTGATAAATTATTTCATCAAATCCTGGGAAAAATAAAACATTGAAAGGGGTGAGCTCAGATGCTCAGTAAGGATAACAATATAGCGGAAACGTTCATAGATAAGCATAAACATTTAATGCATTGTATAACTAAAACAAAAGCCTTTTAAACATGAACTTCAACATAGTATGGAAAAAATAAAATGAAATAATTCCATTTACTTATTCACATGGATATTCTACTAATTGAATAATCACATGCAATATCAATAACCATGTTCATAATGATGGAATGCATAATGCCAGACTATCATAACCACATAGCCAAGGCCTCATTCCAAGTCTACAAATAAGATTTTGTCATGGACTTGTTCAAAGACACTAGTTTGTCTCATGAGACCTACCGATGCATCTATAAGCTATAGTGGGCTCCACCCGTCACATATTAAGTCCAATGCATTCCCATACGAAAAGGTTTAAACATAACATAACATTCGTATTAAAACTAGCATATGAAATGTAAATACATCATCCATAAACGATGAATGGTATAAAAATAACACATCCACATTCAAACATTTCAAAAAACCTTCAATACAATATATAACTTTTGTATCATAATAAATCAACTTCAAATAAGCTTAAAATCCTTCACGGATGTTGACATAGATGAAATCAAAACTCTTTTTAGAGAAATATCTCTTTCCATTTTGAAATAATTTAAGAGTCGTATATCTATAAAATAAAACGTTTTCATTGAAAATATTCTTATAAGCTTGTAAGGGGTGCTTCTACCATTTTATAACTGCAGAAAATAGCCGCACCCCCCTTATAAGTTAAAAAAACATTCTTACCTTAATTCTGTCGAAAAGGTTAAAAAGGACCTTGTTTGGAAAAAGACGGAAATATTCCTTTATAAATCACTTATAGAAGTAAAAAATGGTATAAATGAATTTATCTCATATTCTATTAAATAGTAATAAAAATGTTTTTGAAATAAATTTTTATGAAACATGGATGTGGATGATAAAGAAATCCCAGCAGATTATTACATATAAACAACCTCAGATAATGAAGAGATTGCGAAATAAACCCTTACCTTGTACTTTTTATTGGTTGGGGTAGGTTAACCTTTTGTATAATGGTTAAATAATTGTATTAAATTATAAAATAATCATATATATTAATATGATATCATATATGATCTTTCAACATTGCTTTGTAAGTAATATTTTAGAATTATCGTCGTTTCGGGTGTTAACTTACTCATTTTCATTTATATGTTTTGTTATGTAGGCCATATTTGTTATGGATGGTTGTATCTTATTCATATCCAGAATGATATTAATTCCTTAAACATTATTATTAATCTTCAAATTAGAATTAGACTTGAATGGATACGATGGAGGATGAATCTCATCGCGTTCGTGGAGACGGTAGTCCGTACGTACGCACGAGCGACAATATCATTGTTTTGATATTAAAATAATATTTAATTGGATGGTATATCATATATACAGAATCATTATCATGTTATATTTATTATTTAAATGAATTACACATCATTATTATAACCATCCAAATAATAATGTTTTGAATAACAATTACACCATGACGTGGAGACGGTAAGCCGTACGTACGCACGTATGGTGACATGTCATTCAATGGATGGATAGAATACTAAAATATGGTTGTACCATGTTTATAATAACCTAAAATTATATATAATATACTGGAGTTATTACTTTATAATGGTAATAACAAATATAGAAGAAGTGGAAGAAGAAAGGAACATGAAAAGGGGTGGTGAAATCATTACCTCTTCATCGGGTTCTTCCTTTTGATTTGATCAAAAGGGCTCCTTATGATGGCTTTCTGACTAAAGGAAGGCCACTAGGATGATCTGAGGGACGTTTAGAGAGTATTTAGGCAGGGGTCAGATGAACCAAAAGACTTTGAATATGTGACTTAAAGAGAAGGGGAGTGCCCTTTTATAAGAGGGGTGAGGGGCACCTTTGGAAAAGCAAGAAATATGATTTTATAATAAATTTATATTCGGTTTCTAATGGCTCCGAAGTAGATTATTTAATGGTTAAGTTGGGTATGGGTCTAAAACCACTCAAGAAATAGAATTTAGACACGTTTGGGTCATTTTATTAACCTTATCATTTAGTTTGAACACATAGTTAATTAGTTTGACACTTACCATGTCACTTTGTATATTTATATTATATAGTTAATAAACTTACTATATACCTCCAAGAGACCCCACAAGTGGTCCACTAATGATACACCTATCATGATATAAGTCTCTTGGCCGATCATTAGATTTTTAGAAATTGAATATCAATTAATAATATAATATTTATTTTAATAACTCTTTTATGTCAATTTTGACACTATTTGGAAAATTGATTTTTGTGAAATTCATAACAGAATGATTACTTCGAAAAAAGTTAATTAAATCATTCCTAAAATGTCATATTACCCTAGAATATTGATTTAATTCATAAAAAGTCTCAAATTATATTTATTTGGGTATTTATAATATCAATTTTTTTATTTTTCACTATTATTGTAATTACTGCATCATCATTGTGTCATAAATAAATTAAATTATTTAATGTCTAAAAATTATAAATAAAATAAAATTATGTGGGAAATATTTTCATCTTTCTAATGAATATTTTTAATTGAATTTATCTTATGTGTAACCCTATATTAAATTTTTTTTGTATATAAACCATGATTTTAACTCTTTCAACTTTTTTTTGAATTAAATAATAATAATTGTCCTAATCTAATCAAAGTAGACCTAAATGATAATATTTTATTCCTAAGGTTGTCTTTGGTAGATATACTCTTGTTTAATAGAATTAGGACATGGTTTAGGGTAATATTAATATCATTTTTACCCTTAATTGCCCTATTTACTTTTAACCGTGGTAAATAAAAGTAAAAAGTTACTATTCACCAAAAATTATTTTAATCTCATTGAACCAAATTATACTCCTTGGTATTAACCATGTCTCTCAGATTTTCCAAATTCGACTCATAGAAGCGGTAAAATTAAGTTTTATGAAAAATTCAGTTTTTTTAACTACCACTTACTGGTTTCACTATTCATCAAAAAATGATGTTTTTCAGAAAAATTCCAAAAATTCACCCTAGGATAATTTTGATATTCCGAATCCAAAAATGAAGTAAATTTTGAAAAATAAAATTTATAAATTTCAAATAGTGGGTATTACTATTCATAACGGCTAGTTTGATTGGTTGTGGTGTGTTAGAACTCGATGTTGCGTACAACACACACTATTGAATTATTCAAAGAGAAGTGTACCGTAGAATATTGGGGCATTACATTCTCCCCTCCTTCAAATAATTTTGTCCTCAAAATTTCTATAATACTACTGCATGAAAAGACTCGGGTGGTTCTTCATCATAAGTTTCTCGGGTTCCCACGTTGCCTCTTCCATCTTATGGTTTCTCCACAAGACTTTTACCAGACGAGTCATCCAGTTTCTCAGTACTTGTTCTCTAGTATCAAGAATATTGATGGGATCTTCGCAATAAGATAGATCGGGATCCAGTTCTAATTTTTCATAGGTGAGTACATGCGTTGGGTCAGGCATGTATTTCCTCAATAGTGATACGTGGAACACATCGTGAACTTTGGAGAGATTTGGCGGCATTGCCAAACGTTAATCTACAACCACAATTCGTTATAGAATTTTTAAAGGTCCGATGTACCTGGGACTCAATTTACCTTTCTTACCAAAACATATGACTCCCTTCCATGGAGATACCTTTAGGAAAACATGATCACCGACTTGAAATTCCAAATCATTCCTTCGATTATCGGCATAGCTCTTCTGCCTACTTTGAGCTTCTTTGATATAGTTTTGGATTACCTCACCTTTTCCATCGTTTCCTCCACCAGTTCTGGGCCTACAAGTTTTCTTTCACTAACCTCATCCCAATAGGTTGGTGTGCGACATCTCTTTCCATATAATGCTTCATATGGTGCCATCTGAATACTCGAATGTAAGCTATTGTGATATAGAAAATTCTACCAGAGGTAAATATTGATCCTACATACCCTGAAATACATGTGAGCAGGATCTCAACATGTCTTCTAAGGTTTGAATAGTTCGTTCTGATTTTCCATCTGTATGAGGGTGGTAGGAAGTGCTCAAATAAAGTTTAGTATCCAAGGCTTTCTGAAGAATTTTCCAGAATCTTGAAGTTAAACGGGGATCACGATTAGAAACAATCGATAGGGGTACTCCATGAAGTCTCACAACTTCATTAACATATAGTCTTGCTAGTCATTCAAGTGGTAAATCTTCCCTTATAGAAAGAAAATGTGATGACTTGGTAAGACGATCAATAATGACCCATATTGCATCGTTCTTTCTAGGAGTATTTGGTAGTCCCATGACAAAGTCTATCGTGATATTATCCCATTTCCACTTAGGTATGGGAAGAGGTTGCAATACTCCACCAGGTTGTTTCCTTCCAGCTTTCACATGTTGAAAAACCAAACATCATGACACAAAATCGACAATCTCCTTCTTCATGTTGTCCCACAAAAAATTTTCCTTCAAATCACTATACATTTTGGTGCTCCCACGGTGTATAGAGAAATTGGAACTATGAGCATCATCCAGCAATTCCCTTTTTAGATCAGGTATATCGGGAACACAAAGCCTCTTCCAAAATTTCAAAATTCTTTCTTCATACACAAAGTCTCTCAATCCCCCATCATTCACAACTTTAATCTTATTTTGAAATTATTCATCATCGGTGTGAGAACTCTTAATCCTTTCTAGTACAGATGGTTTAGAAACCATTTGAAAAAGCATTGATGTTTCACCTTCCCTGTTTATTCCTATATCCATCGTCACTAGATCCATGAAAATTTGATCCCTTTCAATTCTCATATTGTTCAAAACTCCATGGTCTTTTCTGCTCAAAGCATATTCCACCTTGTTTTCTTTCCCCGGGTGGTAGTGTATCATGCAATCATAATCCTTGAGTAATTCAAGCCATCTCCTTTTCCTCATGTTGAGTTCTTTTTGTGAGAAAATATACTTATAACTCTTTTGATCAGTATAAATCTCAAATTTTTCACCATATAGGTAGTGCCTTCATATCTTCAATGAAAAGATCACAGCTGCTAACTCGAGATCATGAGTAGGATACTTTTTTAATGAATTTTCAACTGTCGTGATGCATAGGAAATAACCCTATCATTCTGCATAAGGACACAACCAAGTCCTTTCTCTGATGCATCACAATAAATAACGAACCCATCATTCCCAGAAGGTAGAGTCAATATAGGAGCATTGACTAACCTTCTCTTCAGTTCTTCGAAACATTCTTCACACTCTTTTGTCCAAAAAAATTTAACCCCTTTACGTGTGAGCTTTGTTAATGGGTTAGCCAACCGGGAAAAATTCTGGACGAAAGGTTGATAATAACATGCTAAACCAATAAAACTACGTACCTCAGTTATACTCGTCGGTGTAGGACATTCATGGATTTCCTTGGTCTTAGAAGGATAAATAGAGATTCCATATTTAGAGACAACATGGCCAAGAAAATAAATCTCCTGAAGCCAGAATTCACACTTGCTAAACTTCCCATATAATTCATGTCTTCTCAGAGTCTTCAGGATAATGCGCAAGTGATTTTCATGATCTTTGTAGCTTTTGGATTATACCAAGATATCATCAATAAATACCACCACAAATTCATCAAGATATTCCTTGAAAACTCTATTCATCAGATCCATGAATATAGAGGGTCCATTAGTCAATCCAAAAGGCATTACTGTAAACTCGTAATTCCCATACCTGGTTCGAAATTTTGTCTTCAGAATTTTTTCCTTCTTTACACACAACTGATGGTATCCATATCGAAGGTCAATCTTTGAAAATTATTTAGCTCCATGCAGTTGGTCAAATAAATCATCAATGCGAGGTAGGGGATACTTTTTCTTTATTTTTATAGCATTGATGTCCCTGTAGTCGATACATAACCTCATAGATCCATCATTCTTTTTAACAAAAAGAATAGGGGCTCCCCATGGAGAAACACTAGTGCGAATAAATCCCTTATGACTCAATTCCTCTAGTTGTTTCTTTAGTTCAACAAATTCTACAGTGGCCATTCTATAAGGGGTCTTCGATATAGTCCTTGATCCAAGAATTAAATCAATGGAAAACTCAACTTCTCATTCTGGAGGATGTCCAGGTAAATCTTCCGGAAATACATCTATATATTATTTCACAATAGGTACATCCTCTATTTGAACATTCCATTCCTCACCCACTGTAATTTCATCCTCTTCCTCCCCAATAATTGAATTTAGTTGAACTACAGGGGGTGGATCTAGATAAGAATTAGGTGGTGACGATTCAGCTCTAAACAGAAGGTGTTCGTTATCATCATCATCCAAAATCATAACCTCCTTCATCTAACAATAAATCTTCACATCATGGTCTGGAAGCCAATCCATACCGAGGATTATATCAAACTCAATCATAGGTATGACGATGAGATCAGCGGATAAAGAACATTTATGTGCTCTAATGGGGACTGATTCACAAAACATTGTTGCATTGATACTTCTCTTAGGAGTTTTAACTGACAACTCCCTTGTTAAATCAAATTGTAAATATCTAATTTTCACAGAAAACTGGGAAGATATGAAACAATGCGATGATCTAGAATAAAATAATGCATTTGTTAAACTTGATGAAACCATTAAATTACCTGCCACCACATCTTTCGGAGCTTCTACCTCAGCAGTAGTGATAACATAAGCTTGACCTTGATCCCTTGGCCTTTTCTGAGGTATGTTCCCATGACGCTTAGGACATTCATTTGCATAATGTCCCATCTCCCTGCAATTGAAGCATTGGACATCAGTAGCTTCCTTCTTCCCTTTACAATCACAATCTTGGTGGCCTTTTTCAACACACTGGTAACAAACTCTCGTTCCTTTTATGCAAGTATCGAGGTGTTTCTTCCCACATTTACTACAGGATAAATATTCAACATTACCCTTCTTCCCTTTATTTCCATTCCCAGATTGATCAGCAGATCTCTTCTTCTCTTGCTTTGCTTTATAGTCATATGACATAGAGAATTCATTCTCTATCTTGATATCACATGAGACAATGTCTTCGTATGATGAGAAGGATTGTGAGACTAATGCTCGATGGAGAAATGGTTTTAACCCATCAAAGAAATGATCAATCTTTCTTCTTGGGTTACAAATATAATCTCTAGCATACCTTGCTAACCTTGTATAGTTAGCCTCATACTTTGCGACAATCTCATCCTCCTTTTGTCTGAGACTCAGAAATTGTCTTTCCATATCTTCTCGATGGTCACGAGGAAATTATTTTTCTAAAAATAGATATTTGAACTCCCTCCATTCCATATTTGATATTTTTCATCTTCCTTCGTGTTTTCAATCAATGACCACCATTGATCAACATCTTTAATGAGGTAGTAAACTGCCATTATAACTTTTTCCCTTTTCACTACACCCCAAAGCCTGAAATATTTTCTCTAGGGAATTTATCCATTGCTCAGCTTCTAAGGGAATTGTACTCCCACTGAACGTTGGTGGTTGTTGCCTCATTAAGCGATCTAACATTGATCCTCCACACTGCGGATTAGGGTGCTCCATATGGGTAAGGTTATTATTCATAACCTGAGTGAGTTGTCTCAGTATGGTGATTAGATGATCGGAACCAGTTGCATCACCAGCTCCACTATAATTATCTTGAGCAAGAGGGAAATCCCTACATGGAGTGCGTGCATTGATATGGTTTCAATTTCTTCAACTAGATGCCATTTCTAAACAATGGCTTAAACTAGATCAGTTTATGAATCTAAATACACAATTTCATACTTATAAAACACTTTACATAAATAGAACTATTTATGGATATAATACATAATCATAAAAATGTTTTCTTTGAGAAAGTATATACTCATATACCCTTAATAATGATTTGTAATGAAAATGAGAATTATCCTAAGAATATCCCCCGGGAGTGTCGTAACCAAGATTGCAGCAAGGCCCTTTGTCGTGCACCAGTTCCCGTTCGAGTCTAGCTCAAAGAAGTGTTTTCGGGTTTTACCCCTAGGTAAATCTGTGTGAGATCCACCTCTACCTGATCGTATCTAGACAAAGATGTATTTCTTGGAAAACTCACAAAATCTCAACAATAACAAAATTCAAATAATTTATTCTATACTAATCCTCAAAGTCCATATTAAATCTATGTGCTCTAATCCGAGTTTATTTAAATCTAGCTTCCATGTTCTGTACTAAACTTCCTCTGATACCAACTGTAATGCCCCGAACCTAGTTACCAAGAGTCTGTGCATTATTAAATAACATTGGAATGATCACAAGAAAGATCAAATCTCGAAAGACCGATTGGTTTAGTAGCCTTGGAAACACTATATATATTAATAAGTCTTACATTATATCATAAAAATAAAAACTACAACAACATATTTTCATCATAGTCCACACTCATATCCCCACATACTATCCCTGAAGGTCATTCATAAATTACTTCTTCACCTCATGGGAAAAATAAAACATTGAAAGGGGTGAGCGCAGATGCTCAGTAAGGATAACAATATAGCAGAAACTTTCATAAATAAGCATAAACATTTAAGGCATTTTATAACTAAAACAAAATCCTTTTAAACTTGAAATTCAACATATTATGGAAAAAATAAAATGAAATAATGTCATTTACTTATTCACATGGATATTCTACTAATCAAATAATCACATGCAATATCAACAACCACTATCATAATGATGGAATGCATAATGTCATACTATCATAACCACATAGCCGAGGCCTCGTGCCAAGACTACAAATAAGATTTTTTCAAGGCCTTGTTCCAAGACACTAGTTTGTCTCATGAGACTTACCAATGCATCAAGGAGCTATAGCGGGCTCCACCCATCACATATTATGTCCAATGCATTCCCATATCAAAAGGTTTAAACATAACATAAACATTCGTATTAAAACTAGCATACGAAATATAAATACTTCATCCATAAACCCAGAATGGTATAAAAATAACACATCCATAGTCAAACATATCACAAAACCTTCAATACAATATAGAAGTTTTGTATCATAATAAATCAACTTCAAATAATCTTAAAATCCACCAAAGGATGTTGACATAGATGAAATCAAAACTCTTTTTAGATAAATATCACTTTCCATTTTGAAATCATTTAAGAGTTATATATATATAAAATAAAACATTTTCTTTGAAAATATTCTTATAATCTTGTAAGGGAAGCTTCGACGATTTTATAACGCCGGAAAATAGCTGCACCCACCGTATAAGTTAAAAAAACATTCTTACCTTAATTCTGTCGAAAAGGTTAAAATGGACCCTGTTTGGAAAACGACAAAAAAATTCCTTTATAAACCACTTATAAAAGTAAACAAGGTTATAAATGACTTTACCCCATATTCTAGTAAAGAGTAAAAAAATGATTTTGAAATACATTTTTAAGAAACATGGATGTGGATGATAAAGAAATCCTAGCATATTATTACGTATAAACAACCTCAGATAATGAAGAGATTGTCAAATAAACCCTTAACTTGTACTTTTACTTGGATGGGGTGGGTTAAAATCCTGTATAATGGTGAAATAATTGTTATTAAATTATAAAATTATCATATATATTAATATGATATCATATATGATCTTATAACATTGCTTTGTTAATAATATTTTAGAATTATCATCCTTTCAGGTGTGAACTTACTCATTTTCTTTTATATGTTTTGTTATGTAAGCCATGTTTTTTATGAATGGTTGTATCTTATTCATATCCAGAATGATATGAAGTCCTTAAACATTATTAGTAATCTTAAAATTATAATTATACCTGAATGGATACGATAGAGAATGAATCGCATCGCGTTCGTGGAGACGGTAGTTCATACGTACGCACGAGCGACAATATCATTCTTTTGATATTAAAATAATATTTAATTGTATGGTATATCATATATACAAGGTAATTATTATTTTATATTTATTATTTACATGAATTACACATCATTATTATAACCATCCAAATAATAATATTTTGAATAACAATTACACCACGACATGGAGACAGTAAGCCGTACGTATGCATGTATGGTGACATTTCATTGAAAGGATAGATAGAATACTGAAACATGGTTATAAAATGTTTATAATAAAATAATAGTATATATAATATACTGGAGTTATTATTTTATAATGGTAATAACATTGATAGAAGAAGTGGATGAAGAAAGGAACTTGAAAAGGGGTGGTGAAATCATTACCTCTTCTTCGGGTTCTTCCTTTTGATTTGATCAAAAGGGCTCCTTAGGTTGGCTTTATGACTAAAGTAAGGACTCTAGGATGAAGTGAGGGAAGTTGAGAGAGTATTTGGGCAGGGGTTTTCCGAACCAAAAGACTTTTAAGGTGTGAATTAATTAGAAGGGAGAGTTCCACTTTATAAGAGGAGTGAGGGGAACCTTTGGTAAAGCTAGAAATATTATATTATAATAAATTTATATTCGGTTTATAATGGCTCCAAAGTGGATTATTTATATTTTTAGGTAGGTATGGGTCGAAAAAAACTCAACCAATTTAATTTAGACAGTTTTGGATCATTATATTAAAATTATCTTTTAGTTTTACCTCTTAGTTAATTAGTTTTACACTTACCATGTCACTTTGTATTTTTATATTATATAGTTAATAAACTTACTATATACCTCCAAGAGACCCCCAAGTGGTCCATTAATGAGACAAATACCATGATATAAGTCTCTTGGCTGAACTTTAGATTTTTAGGAATTGAATATCAATTAATAATAGAATATTTGTTTTAAAAACTCTTTTATGTCAATTTTGACACTATTGGGAAAATTGATTTTTGTGAAAATCATAACAGAACGATTACTTCAAAAAAAGATAATTAAATCATTCCTAGCTTGTCATATTAACCTAACAAATTAGTTTAATTCATAAAAAGTTTCAAATTATATTTATTTGGGTATTTATAATATCAATTATTTTAATTTTTCACTATTATGATAATTACAGCATCATCATTGTGTAATAAAAAAATAAATTATTTAATGTCTAAAAATTATAAATAAACTAAAATTATGTAGGAAATATTTTTATATTTCTAATTAATATTTATAATCGAATTTATCTTATGTGTAACCATATATTGAAAATGTTTTAGTAAATAAACCTTGATTATAACTTTTTTAACTATTCTTTGAATTAAATAATAATAAATGTACTAATCCAATCCAAGTGGACCTAAATGATAATTTTTTATTCCTAAGGTTGTTTCTGGTCGATATACACTTGTACAATAGAATTAGGACATGTGTTAGGGTAATATTAATATCATTTTTACCCTTAATTACCCTATTTACTTTTAACTGTGGTAAATAAAAGTAAAAAGTTACTATTCACCAAAAATTATTTTCATCTCATTGAACCAAATTTTACTCCTTGATATTAACTGTGTCTCTAGGATTTTCTAAATTCCACTCACAAAATTGGTAAAATTATGTTTTATGAAAAATTCAGTTTTTTAACTACCACTCAATGGTTTCAGTATTCATCAAAAAATGAAGTTTTTCCGCAAAATACCAAAAATTCACCCCAGGCGAATTTCGATATTCCGAATCCAAAAATGAAGTCCATTTTGAAAAATAAAATTTATAAATTTCAAAAAGTGGGTATTACTATTCATAACGGCTAGTTTGATTGGTTGTGGTGTGTTAGAACTCGATGTTGCATACAACACACACTATTGCATTATTCAAAGAGAAGCGTACAGTAGAAGCTTGGGGTGTTACAAATTTATTTTGTTTCTTTTACCTGGTATCCATAAAGTGTACTATGATTGATATGTAAGGATATACTATAGGGAATAAAGATATTATTGAAACACGATTATGTTATAACATTTATATTCAAATGTAATATGAGAATCATATATGTATCTAGTTCTAAAAGACTAATATACTGTTTAGTCCTTATAGATGTGATTCATTATATCGTATGCCAAATTAATTAATTACGAAATCAGTTCTCAGTTACTGTGTTTAGCATCGTTGCTTCAATAGGTTTTATTTTGTCAATGAATACCATATAAATTAATTATTGAGGTTTTTTAGACCTCAATTTACTTTCTTAGGTTTTTTATAAGCTAGAATCCTCATGTGATAAAAAATTATTATTTTTAAATAATATCTACTATCATAACCTCATTTATTTCACATCCTTCGATGATTTATTCACGACTAAATGATCATTTTATTCATTTTATAATCTCGTGGGACACTAAGTAAGTAGGATCCTAACAACACAACCCTATAAACAATATATTGGAAATATTACTTTAATATTTCCCTATCCACTTTTTAAAATTTATATAGAGAATTAAATTACATCTTTTACATCCTTTTATTCTATGCCATCCTACACCGAAAAGTTTATTAATTCACTTGAACACCAATTCATGAGACTTATAATTTTTTTTATATCATTATAATAAGTCATTGTCTTATTTTCAAAGATATTACTATAATTATTATCTAATGTATCAAACACTAGATCCATATCCCAGAGCACGTAAAACCTAAAATTTAATTGTGGTGGTAATATTCTTATAATATTCTTCAAAATATTGACATCATTGAGGGGATATCTTATGTTTTCGAAAATAAAATTAAAAATATAGCAGATTAAATCAAAGGACTCATTTAGTTTAATCCTCATGTCCTTATAATTATTCTATAAAGCCTTAAACATACCTTAATATAACTTTGATTCACCATTATTGATGATGATCATATTTTTTCCATATTGAATGTGAGGATTTCAATGAAATTGATTCCATATAAATTTAATTATAAAAATCCCCCAAACTCATAGATTACATTGGAATTGAAGTCCAAATCATTATTATTTATTTCTTATATATACCAATTATCCATGTGTATTGTAATCCCATGTACAATATTTGTATAGAAATCCATTAAAATTGTTATAATTTGTGGTTCATCCAAATTCACCCTAATTGGAAATTGTTTCCAACCATTATTGTAATTAGTTTGTGATTCGAAACAACTACCATGGATTAAAAGACATAATTCTTCTTAAAATAAAACATTTTCTCTAATAACACTTATTGGTTGCACATAAGGAATATAACATGATAGGAGGAGTAATCCATAGTTTTTTAATTTATAGTTATCCTTCCAGAAATCTAATAAAATGGTTAATAGAAACATTACGCCCTCCCTCATAAGAAAATATTGGGTCAAAAAAGAATAATAAAAGATAAAATAAATTTTACTTGGTTCCCCTATACTGGGCTATGCCAAAGGAGCATACACATAATGATCTTCCAGTGCACCAAAATCTAAAAAGTTTACTACACATTAAATAAAAATAAATATAATTATCACTGAACCTCATGGTTTATAACCCTTATAATGATAGACTTGTAACTACTCTATATCACTATAAATTCTAAAAACCACTTTAAGATATACTTTGATCTCCCAAAGACCAAGAATAAATATTACAATAATGAAGGTGTTGTAATCCACTAGTCTTTCATCCACTTTATGAATATCTATTAACATCCAATGAGATGAACTCCCAAATCTCACTTTTTTCATTCCATTAACATCTTGAATTCACCCATTATCTATCTATACACTCCCACAAATATATGATATTCTTCCACCTTTTTAATAGGAATATATATCTCTAAGCACAATAGAATCTTTGACATCCCCCCATTTTAAATATTTTAATTACGTCAATAATGATATAAAAATTATTCCATGAACACCTTTAAAAGATGACACAAATTTATTGAATTTGGAACAATTAATAATAAATGAGATAAGAACAAAACACATTATTCATATGATGCATTAGAACTAATCATAAGGGACTATATGTGCCCAAAATAAATAATGTTATAGGATATCATGCCACTGCCTTTAGAATATTACAAAGAATAATGTGGCTCATTCATAATTAATGATATCATATTGTATGATTCATATGGAAGCCCAATTAAACATATAGGCAACTGAATGATAATAATTATCAATCAAGGATTGTACCACATAAATATATCATTAAATTAGTTGTCTTCTAAGATGAAACATAAGGTATATTCTATAGTGCATTCATATGATAAATACATGTTCAAATATCACATCAACTCATACATTATGTAACATATGAGTTAATGCAAGAATTATCATGAGAATAATGAGGGATTATATAGGTAATAATTTTCCATGATTAATGATGTGAATCAAGGGAAATATTATCCCACTTGATCATAAAGTGAATATTTCAAACTATGCATACACTGTAGAGGATGGAGTCCCTTGATAGACTCTAAGAGATATCCATCAACCGAATAAAATAAAATAGTAGTAGTGGTGATTATATGTGTATTTCGCACAATGTTTTTCTCATTATATATTGATACATGGATTCCATTTAATTTGAGGTTTATATTTGATTTTGAGTGTTATAATGGATTTTACTACCTTGAATGAGTGTTTTTTCGATCCCTAGAAACCTAAAAGAGGAATCGTATCTTCACCAAGTATAATGAATCTCAATGTTGTGTTAAAAATGAAGAAAATAATATATCAATTTGAAATACCACTATATATAATTTAATCTGATTAATATTTCTTTTGGGAATAATTATATTATAAGAGATATCATGATTTATTTTCTCTTATGCCGTACGATATAAGATATCTTAAGAGGCGACACAAAAAATTACTTCTATTTTATATTATACTATAGTGTACAATATGAGAGATTATAGCTAGTGACACCACATTAAAACATTTTAAAAATAGATAATTACATCAAATATATGATATATTGGATATTATATGCAGTGACATCCTAGGTACTGAACATTTGAATATGAGACGAGCAAAATCATAAGTCATGATTACACTATACTACACGAGTTAATCATTCAAAGCTCAATGATGCTCTCTATATTTAGTGTAAGTAATCCTAGATGATTATCACCAGTGGTTGGGAGAAAAATGTTGCGGCTTATCAAACATAAATTATGTTATCTTTATAGCATAAAATACAATATAATATAAAATTGATATTTCCCTAAATTTTATTTATCAATTTAATTATATAATTTATTAAATGTGTTTATATTATGGAAAGAGATGTTTTGGGATACTTATTAAATTTATAAAATATTTTTAAATTAATTAATCATAAAATGGTTATAATTAATAAATTTAATATATATGAAACATTTATTAGTAAAATATACCATAACTTAATGGATAAGTTTAATATACCCATCTAAATTTATATGAAAATAATTATAATTTTGATATAAAGTGTTTACATGGAAATGAAAATAATAATTTATTAAATAATTATAAATTATAAAATAAATGAAAAAATATAAAAAGAATTTTATATTTAACATTATTATTTTTTATAAATATTTAATTTTAAAATTTCAAATTAAATTCCAAAGTTGAGAAATTATTTATACAATAAAAAATAGTTTTTTATATTATTAGGTTTTAAATAATATTAAATACGTTGAATTTTGATTATGTAAATTATTTACATAATATTCTTTGAATATAAATTTTTTCTATTTCATTTGATGTCATGTGTTTAAGTAACATTCCAAATAAATGAATCACATGAGGGATTTCATATTAGATTACATTTAACGTGTTTGTATTTAGTTAATTATGTAATTTATACAATGAACAGGTAAATATAATAGTGGTTATAATTTCATCATTTCTAAATTGTTCAAAAACTATTTATCTAATGTGTTATGGTTTGAGTTGTTTGTTGAATTATTTTTTTCCATATTGTATTCATGAATATTGTAGCATCTTGAAAATAGTTCAATTATAATTATCTTAACCTAGTTGGCTACATGTCCTCTACTGTGCGTCCCAATGTGCCAGAGGCTACCATCTATCAGTGAGGGTATGTGACTCTATAGTGGGGATATTATACCCTCCTGATCAAAGTGTAGCATTACAATATACAATATTATTATGTAGTGTAAATAATATTAAATAGAAAAAAATTAATAATAAATCACCCAGATATAATAAATAAGTAAATATAAATTAGTATCATATACCAAAATGATGTTATGTCATGTGATGTTCAAAAAATTGAAACAGGTGAAACAAGCATTAACATCATATTATTCAAAAATTCAAAAATGGAAAAAATATATCCATTATCATCAAAATCATAAGCTCTATCCTTATATCCTTTACATCATGCTAATCTACAATCAAGCATCCACACCCAAAAATTTCCCTTGGTCCCTTCCTATATCCATGAGTTACGTTTTGTTACCATCCAGTTTCTCGAATATGTTGTGAGATATACTCAGTAGGACACCACCAATGATGTCTAGTAAATTTTGTCTAAGCGTATAAAAAGAGAAGTGTGCATTTAAAATAACGTGTGAAAGGATATAAAATGTAAATGCGTTAGCTCTGGTTCCTAAAAGACACCAGACAGACACTACCAGATTCAGCCTAAGTTGGATGATCTCTGAAAAAGTTGAAATATATATAAATATATATAGTCTATATTCATAGTGATGTTTACAAACCAATATATATGTACTACTACATTTTAGGACCAAAGTTGTAAATTAGAAATCCATGAGTAGTAGTATAAATCTCATATTATGTCAAGGTATTCCTTGACCACTTATCATATTTAGTTATGGACTCTATGTCTGATTATCTATAATAAAAGGGATTCTATGGTCGAGTATTAAATGTATATTGCATGCCACACCAGAGTTTCACAAATATAATGTATTATAGGTTGACGTATCACATGTATATGGGATTCCATTCTAGAGTATCACAAATAGTACGGAAGCCATGCTTGAGTATAACATGTATATAGGATTCCATTCTTGTGTATCACAAATAGAAGGGGTTCCATACCTGTAAATCATATTAATAAAAGGTGGGCCATTATTTATGATAATACAAGGAGTATATTACAATTTATATATCATTGTATTAACCTTTAATCCCATGGAAGTCACATGGGGTGGTCATTCCTCTCACACCCATTTAATTTATTTAGTCCCTTCACATAAGAATCTAGATAAGAAAAAATAGAAGGTGGTTTGGTGATATGAACATTAAAAAAATGGGCACTTAAAAACACACCCCAAAAGGTAACACTTATTGGGGTGGAGAACTTATACCATAAACAAGAGGACATAGGCATTTCTGACATGGAAAACTATTTACAATTATGAAAATATAATTTTCAAAATAATGTATTGAATGTCAGCAACACATCATCAAGGAGCATGCTATAAAATGAATCAGATTTAGGGAAAATGTACAAATCCATCTACCTTAGTATGATAGACAACCAATCATATGTTTTCATCCTTTTAATAAATATAGCATAGAAGAAATATTTAAATTTGAAAACTTCCCTAAAAATATGGAATGTGAGTTCACACCAAAATAGTCTCGAAGATGGAAGGAGAAATTAAGAAAATAAGAAAGCATATTGAAGCTATTAACAGGAGTAATTCAATGAGGTGAATGATGTCAGATTTCAATCATGGATAAAATAGTAAAAAAAATACATGATTAGGCATGGAGGAGAGATTTCATATGGGTGTGGGAGGTTTTTCATGGAGGGAGAAAGAAAAATGATTGGTATAGTTAAATAGAAATGAGGAAACAATAATTAATATACCCAATTCTTATGTGGTCCTAATTTTTATAAATTGTACACTAATCATACACCAAGGAATTTCCCAAGACACCCCTCAAATAGGATATGTACATGGGATGAAAAACCATGTGTAGCCCATGAAAAACCCTCTATCGTATATTTGGGAAAATTCACATAGCCATGCCACCAGGGTCACATGGTATAGAAAAACCATGGATTCCCCTATTGTGCACTAGAATACACCTCATGGTTTAAACAAACCACATGGACTAGAAGGCTTAGTTTATAATAAGAATGAAGACCACTTGTTTCAAAAAACCCGGTGCTCCAGGTGCTAAATAGGTGTCACACACCCTCATTACCCATGTGAAATCATTAAGAATATTTTACAAATGGTTTAAACCAAAACATAATATGTTTATAACTGAAATAAAATGTTGGGATGTTATAACCGTCCATTATTATAATAACTAATCCCCAATTTCCTCTTCTAAGGGTGGTAAAGCAACTTATGGGAAAGGATTTGGCCATTGAGCACATATATCGGCCTCTCTATCTCAGGTCTCATCTTTCATATAGACGTTCTTCCACAACAACCTTACTAGAAGAACTAACCTTTCTTAGATCACCTTCATCCTCTGATTAATGATATGTATAATATGATTTTCAAAGGACACATCTACTTCCATCTGAATATCCATAGGATCATATTAAGGATAGGATTTAGAATTATATCAGTGAAGTTGTGATAGATGGATGATATCTGTCATGGACTGATACCTTTGAGGTAAGGATAACTGATAGAAAACCTATCAAAGTATCTATAATATCTCCAAAGGTCTGACATAATGAATAAATAACATACTCGGTCTTTGAATACATCTATGATATAATATCAGTGAAACCCATAGAAAAAACCGATGTTCCCCCGTAAATTATAAAGGTTAACATCATCGATTGTTATGTGATTACTATCTAGGATGAGCAGTAGCCATCATATTATAAATAAGCTATACCTTCACCAAAGTATCTTAAATGAAATGAGGCCCTAGTAGTTCTATCTCACCTACCTCTAAAGAGAGCATGGGTGAATGACATGGCCTATTTCTTAGGGCCTTATAAGGAGCCATCTAAATAGTACTACACAATTTTTTATTGTAGTAAAACTCAATATGTAATTGGGGTTACTCACATGAACCTTTAAAATCAAGGATTCATTCATAGAGTATGTACTCAAACCCCTATATCATATGCTCAGACTAAACATCCATATGTTGGTTTTATGTTATACTTAAAAGAACCTATGTTCCCAATTCATTATTTGACCCCTTCCAGAACCTTGATGTAAACCAAAATCTATGTCAGGTATGATAGAATGAGGAACAACATGAAGACACAAACAATCACACATTTAAATCATATAACTCTCATCTATTGAAAATATTTGGTTGAAATGTTGAAATTAGTAGACCACTGGTTTTCATTTTCATGATCAACCATACTAAATCCCTTCCACGGAGGGATCTCAAAAATACCTTCACGAAATCCATCGTGACAACGTCCCATTTTAACTAAGGAGTGGATATAGGATTATAAGTATAATAAAAATCTTGTCCTCTACATTCACCTACTGATAATAGGAATGTTGATTGATAAAACCTTCAATCAACATATTCCTTCCAAGCCACTAATACTAACGACATATGTCTCAGTACATCTTAGTAAGACTAGCGTGAATAGCCCAAGAAATGCCATGAGATTCCCCCATCAATTCTTCCCATATGTATGTGGAAAACTAAACATCTCTATGAAGGTGTGGGATGTCATTCTCATCAATACCCCAAATTGGTGGTGGGTCCTATCTTCATACACTCTCCCTCGGGAATGGGTCATTGAGATCTAAAAGTTGTCTCATCCTTACTTATCCCATAACTGGGATCATTACTTATAAATATACTAAAATTGTTTTCACATGACATTCCTTAACATCTAGGATTACCATACTAAATAAGATCATTAATTTTCATTAATAAATAGCCTCTTGGATGGCCTAAGTATGAATCTTCTAGCTCAGGCTTTAAACTACTACATTTCCATTCCCAGGTGTTTAGGTGATCTAAAAGTTTAATGATTAAGTTACTCCACCCATATGTGCTTCCTGAGTTTCAAGTAACACTTTGTGGAATTGTATTTGGGGATCATTTTGGTCTATTAAAATGATTCAACCCTCCCCTAATATATATTTCCTCCAACAGTGTAACTCATGAACCACAACTTCTTGGTCAAGGTCATGCGTCGGTTAATTCCACTCATGAGCTCTAAACTGGTGGTACATATATTCTACAACCTGTTCTCCCTATATCAAAACTGATATAAGTTTGATTCTGAATGCATCAATTTAAATTGTATAGACACTTTGCAGTAATGGGAGAATAAGGATCGATGTTGAAGCCCTTATCACTTCGATTCCCTTAAAGGTCTTCTCATAGGCTTCGTACTATATGAAATTTATACCAATCATCATCATGGATGTGATAGGATCTTCTAGACATGATAATTCTTAAATTAAATTCCTATAACAACCAACCAGACCAATGAAATTGTATATGTTAAATTCATTCTTATGTTGTTCCTAGGAAACTAGACATCTATCATATTATGTGTCAAAATACACTCCTAACTCTAAAATTGCGTGACCCAAGAAGTGAACCTTTTCAATCTGAAAGTTTCATTTGGGGATGTTAGCATACAGTTGGTTTTCTCTCAATTTATTCATAAAGATATAAAGATGATTTGGATGGTCATGTTAGGTAAGAAAATGCATTAGGATATCTTCCATGAAGACTACTACAAATAAGTTGAGATATGGGTGGAAAACTCTATTCATCAATGAAATGAAAATTGCTAGTATGTTGGTTGGACCAAAAAAACCTGGTACTCAAACAAGATTCACCTACTCTAGAATGTTGTACATGGTATATTTGACAGCCTAACATGTACTTTATGGTAGTCATACCTAAAATTGATCTTATAAAAAACTATCACACCTTAGAGATGGTCTAACAGATCATCTATACAATGCATGTGATACTAGTTCTCAATTGCAAGCTGGTTCAATCAATAGTAATCCATGAAAAATATGAGGCTATCATCTACCTTCATGGTGAATGAGAAATATAAAAAATGGTAAAATAATGGGAACATAATAACGTTATCTTCCAAGACTTCTAACTATATATTTATATATAAGAGTGTTGTAAGAGAAATACAATATTGTGTAATGTAAACTGGTGCATCTCTTAAATTAGATAAATTGTAAAATATACCTCTTTTACATGAGAAAATGTAGATTAGTTTTTAGGGAATACATACCTGAAATGATCCACCACACGAGGGAATTCCTTATGTTGCATCCCCGGATTACTCATAAGGATACTAGGCATCTGGGATGTGACCCATCACAACCCATGATGCTCCGGTCTCGCTCAACTCACCTAGACATCAAATCCCTCATTTTGAATGTAATTACTTCCCTCCGGTTATTTAATGGAGAAAATATAGTGATAACAATCAACCTGATCATGATAAGGAAATAAACAGTCCATTTCAATTATGATGTCAAATAATATCATCATGAGAAAAAAGAGGTTACATAAGAACTAGTACCTACCAATTTTTAGGGGGCTCTCCTTGCACTGGAACACACTCTCTAACCAAACTCCTAATAGTGTTCAAAGAATCATCTCACCATAAAATTATTCAATTTTTAGGACAATACTTTCTATAATTTCCCTATGAATAAAAGTGTGTGAAGAGACCATACCAAATAAGGTAAATACTAAAATGGAGGCTGTTAGAATATTTATTGAAACTATTGATACTGTATCAGTCAATTCCCAAAGAGTTGGATGAATTATATTGAAATGGCTATTTCATGGCCTTGAGATACAACCTAGTTAGCCTTTGTTGGTCCGCTCTACTGACGTTGATGGTCTAGAGTCCGCATACCTTGACTTTGAGCACATCCTCAACCTGATCAGCCGATAGTACTCTAGATACCTTCTAGTATAGGTGCTACTAATCCTAATGGAATTAATGATACAAATTCTCTTTCACTAGGAACATAAGGATGATTCCATCTAAAATACGAATGATTCCACGACATATTGTATCCTCATCATTCAACAGGATATCTGGCACACTAGGTATTCTTATTCTCTATATTTATACACTTGTGGAACTCTATGAATCTATTTGTAGGTGTCATATTTTTTCTCTTCCACCTCTGCATTCAATGTCAATGAAATACTTCATATAAATCAAATAATCACATCCCCATCTAAAAGATGAACATCCATGAATAACCCTGCTATCATCCCATAGGATACTCTTAGTGATGAGGGCCAATTTCGATATCTTTGAATTGAAGGTCATATGAAATAAATTTTCTTATTATTTGAGGGCATATAAAATACCATCTTCAAACCATATCATTTTCATCAAATCAACATCAATAATGGATGGTGCAAGGCATTGAATATCAGTTAAACAAGCCAAGTGATCGATCATAGACATAAAAACCTATTCTATGTGCATAATCTCTCTATCATGGTCTGCTATCAGTGTATATGAAAATAAGTATTCATATAAGACTATATGGTAGTCTACCCAGACCATACCATGACGAAAATCAACATGAGAGATGAAATCCCACCAATGTTTTGTAGAGTCACGAAGCATATGGGTGAAAATATTTTCCCACCACTATTTAGTATATTCCAATTGATCAAAGAAGGATAAAAAGGCCTCAAGAAAATATTCAGTAGCAAGAAGATTGTTTTCCCCCAATAAGGTGGGATGCTTCTACTATTAAAGTTATCATCTCACTATGTCATAGTAGGATAATCTTATCGCTATCCCTATATAAAATACATAAACTGTAGGAAACTATCTCAAAGCTAAGAATCAGTGACCCTATAAGGAATAATGGGATAGGTCTCAAGTTCAACCATATGTGGTAATACTAGTTTCTTAGGGCCCACCACCTTTGGAACATGATCGTCACAACCTTTTTGGAACATGGATTGAGGATGTCATTGCAGAATAGCTATATAATTCTTAAATGAACACCTCATACAAGGGTTAAAAATGGATATGAATATGATAAAAAGAAAGGATATGTAAATAGACTTCCTATAAAGAGTCACACCTCTATTCCTAAAACAAAATTATGGACTATGTGATATGAAATGTCTCCTAATTCATAAGAGACATTGCGTACTGACCACTACTAATGTCAGTATAGGTTTAAATTCTCAAAATTCCACAGAGGTTATGGTATATAGATAATCAATTTCATTGTATATAAGAAACACCATTTAATTTGAAATTGGAATCCCAATTTAATGGTAATAATTTATTTTTAAATTTTAAATTTATTTATGTTCAACCCATTTATATGTATTAATATATCATTTCCTAATTAAATACGTCCCCATTACAAACTTATAAAGGAATATACTTCTTATAAGTTTCAATTCTTATGAGATATATTTATGAAACGACCCTAACAACTGGTATCATGATGTAATCAGTTATATAAAATTATTTGACTAAATGAATTATCATTCCATATTTAGAGAAGTATATATTTCATGAAATAAAATTGGAATTCATGTAATAATATCAACTAACCTTTAATTACAGTGCCATCATCAATCAATATGACAAAACACCATTTATACTAATGAAAACAAATTAATTAATTACCTTATTTTATCTTTTCAAGAAACACTAACACATTTAAATATATAACAACCAGCCCTCTCGCAACAATAACAAGAAATGCTGGAAATACATGTATTAATATAAGTATGGTATGACATAATGAATGACATGTAAATCATTAGGTGCCTATAATGATGCTTGTGATGATTCCTCCTCTACATACCATGATAAGGAAAAAGAAGACCATAATAATAATAACCATAATAATAATGTCAGAAAACACATGCATCAACCAATAGTGAAATTAGTATAACTATGACAAGAACAAACCCAACCATTAATATCTTATAACATGTAATTTGGGGTTCCCCTATAAATTGGTCAGCTAATCTCAAAAATATGATCTTTAATAAATTACAATGCATTCTTAGTCTCCTTTATAATACCCAACGATTATGAAAAAAATGAAAAATAGTCTATGATTCCACTTAGTAGCATCTCAGAATCATTTCACTCATAAGTAACCAAAACATGTTGTCCACATAGCCTCAAGCACAGCTCCCCATATTCCAAAGGCTTCTAACTAGCAATGAGGGTTTGCGGTAGTAAAGTGGGGAGAGTATACACTCATGATAAATGTTTAGAAAAGTGGTATACTATACTAGTAAGAATTTGAAACAATAATAAATAATAAATCACCTAGATATAATAAATAATTGGAAGATAAATCAATATCATATACAAAATTGATGTTATGTCATGTGATATAAAAAAGGAAAATAGGGGAAACAAAAAAAACATCAGTCTATAAAAAATTCAAAATGCCAAAAACTATCTCCCTTATCATAGAATATATAATCTAGATCTTGTTCTATTGAAATATATCCAAACAATAAAATCAAGCATCCAAAATTAGATTATTTTATTTTCCCATCCATATATTCATGAGACACGTTCAGATACCAACTAGGGGACCAAATAGGGTATGAGATATACTCAGTAGGAAACCACAATTAGTGTCTAGAAAATCCATTTTGTGTAAATAAAATTACAATTGTACATGTATAATAATATGAAAAGGATATAAAATAAAAATGGGTCCGCTCTGGTTCCTAAAGGATACTAAGATGACACTACCTACTTTGACCTAAAATGAATGAACTCAGAATAAGTATCCTTATTTATACATATATATTCTTTATATACATAGTGATATTAATGGCCATATAGATTGATACTACTAATATCAAGGACCAAAAGTAAAACTCAGGAATCCATGGGTAGTATTTTGAATCCCATAGGATGTCAAGGGATTCCATACATACATATCATATTTAGTTAGAGGTGTAAGGACTGCTAATCAAAATTATAAGGGATTCCATGCATGAGTATCCATGTATATGTCATTCCATGAATATTTATCAAAAAATAGAATTTAATCTATATACGAGTATCACATTTATATTAGAATCCATGCTTGAGTATCAAAAATAGAAGGGATTCCATGTTCACGTACAATGATTATATGTGATGTCTTACCCAAGTATCACAAATAGAAGGGAAGCCATTCACATACACCTTATTTATATAAGGTCTTAGATTTTTTATGAAATATATGTATTGAAATACAATTAAATTATATTTCATTTTAATTATGGGACTAACCTTTAATCACATGTAAGTCACATTGAGTACTCATTCCTCTTACTCAATTTAATTAATGTTGTCAGTTCAGTTAGGAATCAACCCAAAGCCACATAGACGTTTTTTTGGTTATATTAAAATTTAACAAAACTAGGGGATTTTGAAAAACACACCCTAAGGGGTGTTACATGTAGACGTGAGGACCTCCATCCATAAATTAGGTTATATGGGAATATTTAACATGAACCTTAATTTATAATTAGGAAAAGATATATTTTAAATAACTGTATGCAAATTTTGGTGTGTGGAATGAAATATAATGTTATAAACCTACTAAAATTTATGTAAAATGTACTAGAACACCTACCACAGGTTGGTATATGACCCCTCATATATTTTTTAAATTTGAATATATTTATAATGTATGAAAATTTCAATATAGAAAAATTCCTAAGAAATAAGGCATATTTTCTCACAAAAAAAACATAAAATATGGTGAAAAAAATTAATAAATGGGGGAAGTATATAAAACCACCTATTTAGAGGAATCTAAAAAATAAATGATAGAATATTTTTAACTCATACAGAAGAGTAATCACAAATCAATGATTATGCAAGGTGAAGGTGTGGACTAATATGAATTGATTGGGAAAGAAAAATGAATGGGATAGTTAATTAGAATGGAGGAAAAAGCATTAAATATTTACACATTATTAAAGGTGCATTGTTCGGACATCTATTTGGACCAAGCATATTCCAACCGTGAAGCCATCATTTTCCAAAGACACCCCCAAACGGGTTAGGTTCATGGTTTGGGTAACCATTCATATTCCTTCGAAATAACCCTTTATCACTTGTCATAAAAAAGTATCATTGACATGAAGTATGGTTCATTAGTTAGGGAAAACCATTCAACCCCCTAATTTATACAGTACCACCCTACATGACTTATACTAACAGTGAAAACCAGCCGTTAACTCAAAAAACTAGGGCTTCTGGATCCAAATAAACCTTAGACACCCTAGTTTACTCTGTGACATCATTATGAACATTTATAACTGTTAAAAAAAGGTTATAAAATGAAAATTATGATTTTCATACCTCATAAAAAAATTCAAGATGTTATAAAAAAATCAGTTATATTTTGAATGGATATATGATTAGTTATTTTATTAAACTACTTCTATAAATTTTCATACATGAATTAATGAATTTAAATGACAGGAATAATAATTTATTTACTTTTCTTCTACCTTTATTATGGATTGTATTATTTGAAATCATGAAATTAAAGGTTTATTATAGTTTATACACATTGGTAGTTAGAGTAATGGTGAAATTGACGTCCATATTGAGTAAAATAACCATGTATAAGGGAAATTCGGTTTATAATACTCACTAGATAAGAAGATTATTCCTTGTCTATGAAATTTGGGGTTCAATATCTTCCACTCCATGATTAATCCTATAAATAAAATTGATTTCATGACATTCTATGAATTTTATTGAATGGATTTCATGCACCTCATTCAAGGGATTAATTGGATGTTTATAAATATAGATGGATATTTGTTTTGGTTAGTAACATTAGCTATGATTTGTGTAAATAGTTACACATCAATTTATTTTGAACATATTTATTTCATGGAAGGAATATGATCCCAAACTAAATTATTTGAAACATTCACACATGTAAGGGGAATAACCTGGGATAATGAAGTTATATAGGATTGTTGAACCATTGAGGGGGGGATCAATGGTTGTCTTTTTATAAATTTCCTAATTAGAGAAATTTAAACCCTATAACTTTTCAGTGTTCTTTTCATTATTAACTTTTATAATAAATATCATAATCATGAAAATTTATGAATTTAAACAAACAATGGAATATTTACAAGAGTCATCCACAGTATGAGAACCTACATCCTTTCTCTAACCACTACTACTACTCTGTAGATATTTAATATAATAAATATGTGAATATTACATTAATATAACATCCATTAGACTAATTAAATATCCGAATTGGTATGATTAAACTAAATGTCACATGTTTACAAGTTTTTCTAAAAAAACCAAACCATCAAAAATTTAAGAAGATTGAAAAATGTCTCCCATAATGTTCTACCCAAAAACTCTATCCATATCTTCATATGTAATTTTTTCTATATATTTTGAGTCCATATGATGTTCCTGCATTAAATATTCATTTTTCACACATCACTAAACTTTCACCTCACATAAAATTTATGTTCTGTATGATTTACAAAAATCATCACTACACACAACCTATGAACACCATATTAATCTATTTTTTTAGTCTATAATTCTGAATTGAAAACTTATAAGAGACATCTAATAAAAATATCTATATAGATTTCATAATTTCAAAACATATCCTAGTTGGAAAATCAATATGAAAAAACTCTATAGAGGTTTTACATTTCTCATGTGTGTATATTATCAAGTACTGATGTATTTTTCACTTATATTTATAGGTTCCCTTAGAATGTCCAAGGCGATAAGAACTATTCATTTTCATTCTCAATGAAATTCTAACTAGTAATTAAATGATCATTTGAATGTGAAAATTATGTTTCTAAAATCATGTAGAATATTCCTGAATATTCTTGAAATATATACTACTTCTATCCTTTATTCAAATATCCTTAATGTTATATCTTAAAAGACTTATCAAACATTCTTGAATTATGTTACATGGAAAAAATTTGGAATGATCAACATAACAACATCAGAATTTGGAAATTTAAAATGTTATGTAAAGTTTCTCAAAATGTATTCTCTAGAATTTTTTGAATAAATATTTACCTAATAAAATAACATTTATTCTTTGGTTTTATTCATATGGTTGGATCATCTCGATCTTCTTGCCTCATTTTATAGCTCTAGACAAATCATCAGAAAAATTCATCCAATAACAGCCACATTTCCTATCTGATTATTCATTCGATACTTATCGATCCAGTGAAATCAACTCACTTCATGTCTTTGAAATTTCAAACATTATTTAGTATCTCAAAAACCTATGACCATAAAACTTCATACAAAATATTTTTATGGAAACTCATTTTCCTTTTTCGATTTCTCTTCACCTTATTGAAGAAGGTTTTACTCATTATTAAAACTTCTAAATATATCATTCACATGATCCACCTTAAATTGTTATAAAATTCCACACATTTTACACAATTTAAAATTCTTCCTTTTTCAAAATACTCTATTTTTAAAAATTTAATCCAATGTTATTTTTTTAAATCCCCCAGCTTGATTACAATTAGTAAACATTTTTTCTCCCTTGGAAATCTCAGAAAATTTATAAACTCATAAAAATACTTTCATCTTTATAAAGAAATTTTTAATTCGAAGATTATTATTTTTTGTTACCAATGTTGTGCAATAAATTCACATTGTAAAAACTTCATAATGTTACAATATTATAAGGTTTTTACAAAAACACTATTTTGAAGGTCTTTCCATAAAAATGAATAACGTATATTAGGAAATAATTGTATGATAGTTAACTACACTTCTATATTCATCCTCAATCATCAATTCTGGTATATCTAATCAGTAATTTCATAACATCAGCTTTACGTATAAATAATTCATTTGGGAATCTCCACTTTGGTAACATTTTTATTTGAACATATATATTTTACTTCATTAAATCATTAAAAATTTCTATTTGATTAGTTTTTCTATATGTTCTATCTCTAGAAATTCTATTTCTTGAAACATATTTGATATTCTCTGTTTTCTTAATATAGTTTGTAAATTGTTTGTGTATTTCAGCATGATATTTTCATGATGTTAGGAACATTGAGATCATCATCGAATATTCTGACATCATTAAAATGTTATTTATCATATTTGGGGATATTTCCACACTTTATAAGAGTTTGTGTATCCTCATCTGCTATAACTTGATAAAACAACATCATAAAAACTTATCATAAAATTTTTCTCAATGATCATTCTTCACCTATATTATGAAAAAAAAATTATTTAACAAAATTTAGTTTTCAAAAAATATAATGATTTTTTACAAAAACATAATAAATGGTCATAAATCTCCGCCTTTCAATTTATATTTTGCATTTGTTAAAAACATTTTGAACTCAAAATTTCTTGATCACTTAAACCTTTTCACAAATAATTTTAAAAATATTCAAAAAATTATAAAAATTATCAAATATAATGTCCATTAAACCAAAATACTAGATAAAGTAATGTTTTTGTTGGAATTTCATCCCATAATGATAATCTATTTTGTTATTATAAAATGATAAAATACCTCTAAAATGTTTCTTTCTCAATATTCAGTATCTCCCCCATTTTCTGAACACCAAAACCGTAGATTTATTCGAACTAAAAAAATTTCTATTTCCCTATTTAGAATAAAGTTGTAAAAATTTTCCCCTTTGCCTATATAATCCAAAGTAGAGTGGGGACTTCATTGTAATGTTTAGTATGTCTTTAGTGGAGGAAAAAATGAAGTTCCAGCCACAATTCCAAAAATCATCCATTTGGAATATCTTTTGTGAAAAAATCAACAATGTGATATTTTTTAGTAATGTATTATATCATAATATTTTACTAGAAACATTACATTTCATGAAATGATACTAAATATCAATGTTCTATAATCTTCATCATTTTATAGGATTCTTGGAAAGATCTATGGAACTATGATTATCATAAAGTGTCTTTAATGGAATACCAACATTCACATTCAAATATTATAACTAGAAATTTATTCAGATCAACTGTGTACAAGATTGGGTTTTAGAAAAATACTCTGATTCTACTACTCTTAATGTCACAGAACTATATTTCTTAATATATAAACTCACATAATATTATCCAAATAAGAATATTTCTCCTAAAATTTATTTTATATTGTTGAAATTTATAGCCCAATAAAAATTTGTATGTGAATGAAAATTTATTCCAATATTACTTTTATGAAATAACCCATAAAAAGATATTCCTTTTACATATATCAAAAAAAATTCCATCTAAAATGAGTGATTCCTTAGGATTAGTTTTTTATCAAGCACACCATGTTACATCATAAATAATGTATTTCAAAAAATCTATATCATATAGAAATATTCATATCAAATTTCATAAGTATTATCGATTCATAATTTTTACATTGTCTTCTTTAATAAACTTTTAAAAAATATATATTGGTGTAAAATGTTGTTTATAAAATTCAATTCCAATCATTTTTAATAATTCACCATTATTCTTTTCTTGATATAAGAAATTTTTTTTATCTTTTGTTAAAGTTCAAAATAAAAAAGGAATGTTAATTATCATAATAATGATACTTAAAAATTATTCTTCATTAATCTATAAATCTCATTAAAATAATGTTCTATATCCACAAGAAAAAATATCATATAAATAAATAATCATAATTATGGTATATGAGTTCACTTATTTCACATATATATTGATGTTAACTTTTACATTAAAAAACATCACATTTATCAACGAAATTATCATGCTTTGAGTGTCGTGATCATGGAATTTGTTCCAACCAATAAAATGATTTCTTACATTTACAAACTTTTGTTTCAACTTCATCAATTATGAACCCAGAAGGATGTTCCATCATGAACTAAGTCGGGCATCCATCCATACCGACACCCGAACTGTCCCGAGAAAAGGACTGAGAGGCATTCTTGATCTCCTAACCTGTATTCTAGCACCATGAACCATTTATAAACCAAGTGGAAATTATATCACCATATAAACAACTAGGATAAAATAACCCAATCAAAGCACGCAACAAATCCAACAAGATCAAAAAACTCCAAGTATAATAAATACACAGGGTTACAAATAGAATGATAGATAAACAAAATAGAATCTAAAACATAACTAAAACCAACCCAAAAACCAATATGATCCCTATATGATCTCTTTTTCACCAACATCAACATGAATAACCTGCTCCATAAGAAATTAAACCAAAAACCTGAACCTACAAAATAGCTCGGATCTACCGACGCTGAGTGGAACAAATAGGATGTGATCATTTATAGATTAGAAGGTATGCACTGTATAGTTTAAATGATTCATTTTACAAAATAATATATACACGCTATTTTGAAATATAAATTTAAAATAGGGTTTTATCATTTTAAATAGTTGAACAATGGTTTCCCTTTTTAAAACAACCCACACCACTTTCCTCTTCAAATCATTTTTCCATTCAAAATCTAGTTTACAAAAATAAAACCCAAATATGAATCTATACCTAGTGATAAGAGTGATCTACTAAAAATAATGGTAATAATGAATGCTGTTGAAAAGTCAAAATTAGGAAAAATAAGAACATCAGAAAAAAATACAGATAGTATTCATGGTCATTTCCTCAACATATTTTGATGAAATCCCTAGACATAACTAGTTTGGACTCACATGTCGGAATATGGAGAATATACATGGTCAATAACCAACTAACCACTCTAAAATAACCAATCTAATTTCATTTCCCACCAAGACTATCACTAAAACCAATGAGTACCAAGTCATCTAATCAGGTTCAATAAGAAACCATCACATGACACTTTAGATGATGCCCATGAATCAAATGATGATTGTACATGGTTAGTGGAGAGTTCCTCAAATACAATGCTCAAATTCAACCCCAAAACCACTATTATTTCCTTTAACAATCATTGATACTACCTATATGATGAACCTCTAATTATAGGGTCCACCATAGAGGCCCCCATCACCAAAAAATCTATTCAAAAATTATAACTAGGCCTTCACCTAGTTTTAGTAACAATTTATGACACATACCATGGTACCAAATATGTCTTTACATTTTTTTAAAAACAAATTCACTTTTCCCAATCCAATATAAACACACAACTCACATGAAATGTGCCATACTGTCCTTCATGTTATTTAGAAACCAGACCGTACATTAAGATTGCAAAACTGAATATAATTAATAAAAACTTTTGAAACCATTATTGAAATAATTTTATGACATTGTAACCTATTAAAAATAACTAGGGGTTTTAAAAGAGATATTTTAGAAAAAATGGAGAAGGAAGAGAAGGGAAGAGAAAAAAAATTGTTTTTAAAATATTGGTTTTAAGTGGAAATTCTCTAAGGTATACCATTATCGTTTTTTATCCCATCCGTATATGCACCCCACATACATAATGATGTTCTCACATCCAATGTATCACTCAAAACATCACCAAATTTACAAAAAAAATTAAATTTAAGAAAAAAAGGTATTTAAAACCATTTTATATACAACCATAAACCATAATGAGATGCCTAAGCTACACACCATATTTTATTTACAATAAAAACAAAACTACCAAAAATAAACAAATCCAAAAACACTCCCAAACTCCAAATTTTATTTCCAAAATCCAAATGTCCTTTTATGAAACTATTTATATGAATGTATATATAGTCATTATTAAGGAAACTATTTGTAATAACATTTTCAAAAAAATTCCAACATCAAACTCCCAATACTATATACACTAAGATATCAGATGAATAAAATAATTCAGAAAATTATTTTGAAAGATGAAGCATCAATGGAATGTTACAGAAATGAAAATAAGGGAAAAACATAACTCAATGATGTGTGACCATAATTAAACTCTAATATAAGTATGAACATAGATCTATATTTGATCCACAGACCCCAATATCAAAGGAAACAACCCCCAATTACGAACATTTATAATAGAGTTAGTCTAAGAGGGCTCCAATCTAGGAAGACCAAATAGATAAGAGAGAAATGGGAGAAGATAAATAAAAGTACCTAATAACCATGAAAAATTCACCTAAAAATCTGGGATAAGTATCCACGGATGAAGGATAACCAATGGGGAGGGGATTAAGACCCCCTCCATGTAAAACAAATGAAAAATAAGGGAGAGGGGTCAAATGGGTTTTAAATAGGGGAGGGTTGGAATATGAATTTTAATATTTTTAAACACATGGTCAGCATGCACGGTTAGGCCACATAGTTTATTAAACTGTGCCCCAACTATGAAACTCAGATATATCATTTTGCAAGTCCATTTTACATGATTTCTGAATGGTTTCCTATAATCATGATCAAGATATGATCCACCAAAATAAGCCCGTACAGTTCCTGATGCGCCTCACGTGGCATGATCCAAACCATGATCAAACTATATATAGTGGAATCCACCATCCAAAACCAAAAAAAAAACCTAATAATTATGTTATAGAAATCAAGAGGTATCTCAATATAATGATGCAAATCTAAAAAATAATAAAATGATAGAAAAAAGATGGTTTTGGTGGGATAATTCTCCCCACCAAAAACACTTTATTCCCCTATAAAGTCACCCAATCGAATGAGAACAAAAATTCAAACCCAAAATAGAATAAAGTGAAACAAAACCATTGACCATGGTGTGACTATTAAAATACAAAAGTCACACTGAAACCATTCTATAGGGAAATTCATCACAAAATACTATATTAGAACAAGATAGGTTTATCCCCACCACATGAATGAAACTCACAATAACCCATCCCACAAAACCAATTTTGGTTAATCAAATAGGGGAACTACCAACATATAACATACCCCCATAATAAGGGAATCCAAGCCAAGGCACCAAAACAAATGAAATTTTTAAAAAATTGTGGACCAAACCAAAATTCATTATATACATTGGGTACGAGCATCTCCTATAAATCACCACAAAAATACAAAATTGATCCATATGGATATACATATACAGTCCCAAACCCACATAAAATAACTAAAAACTTACAAGAAAATAGTACTACCATTCCCTTAAAAATAATTTGAGACATAAAAAAACAAGGAAAACTAAAACAGATGAAATTAAACAAACTCTATTTCAATGTTGAAGACTAAATCTATTTGAACTACTCAATTAAACAAAAAATTACTAAGTGTGTTAATATATTCTATCTGGGGACTTTGTATAGATCCCTCATATCTCAAAAATATTCCTCCCCACTGTTTGGAGCTGACAAACACCAATCAAGACTACTTCTTCTAGAAACTCCACATATAGAACTTCTCTAAATAACTGAAATGACCATGGTGATTGCACACCTTTAAAAGATTATAGAAGGATAGTTTCGAATGCTTGAAACTACCATAATAGAAGCACATGAGTGAAAAGTAAAATGAAAAAGGAACTGTAATCGATGAAGAAAATCATATGAGAATAGGTTTATATGGAACAAACTCCTCACCAGATAGGAAACAACCTCAAGGTCAAAGAGAAACTTCATTTCCAACTGCCAAAAATTGCATTCCAGGGACCATATCAGCAGGAAATTTCACATCCACCAATTTCTTGAACTGATCTTCACTGGAATAATTGAATTTATAATCGATATATTGATTTATAACCCAAAAAAATAGAGTATGTTTTATATGATTTTCTTACAATATCTCCAGATAATATGGAAAAAACTCCTTAAATGGTAAACACAAGCCTTCACCATCCGTTGACCATATTACACACCCAATAGCTCCACTACCTTCCATTCCTTCATCTCCTTAGGTGTAAAACATTTGATATTAGTGGTCTTGTAAAATTTAATAGACCTCCCATATTTCATTGATGTTGGGAAGATCACCGTCCACCAATACAAACCCTATCTTTCAAATGAACTTAGAAAGATGATTTCTATCATATATGTGGAAGTTCCCAATGACCTTAAAATGAATTCAAATTTATTACGATACACAAAATCCAAAAAGGATCCTTAATTACCATGTAAAATAGGAAAAAATGAGAATAACTCAACTTTGCAATCCCACTGGGAGTTTGGTAAGGGCAAAAGACAAGAAAAAACTCTTTAGAAACATTGTGGACATTTTTGGGAGGAACACTATGAACAAAATCTAAAAAATAAAAATTCAATATCTAATCAAAACTCGACCAAAAATAACATATAATGCCAAACAAATAATATCATAGGATAAAGATCACAAACATAACTAACATACAATTTTTAAAAACCAGAATTTCATTACATTTTCAAAAACTGCATTACCTCAAGGCCACCATCCAAATACAAAATCCACATTGAAATCTAGTTCAAAATACTAAATCATTATTTTCAAAAACGTCCAAACCTTGAAACCATTTTCCATTTGAATCCCCATTTATTTAGAAACCATTTTTCATTTTGAAAATTTACCCTCACCAATAAAAGCCAAACAAACACACAACTCACACGGAAACAACCAGAATCAAGGGACTAGTGAATGTGAAATATGTGTCCACATGGTTTAGGAGACCATGTCCCAAGAAATATCCTATCACTAGGAGTATCTTAAACTATCATCTCAGGCTCCACATGGTTCACTAATCTAAATAAACCCATCATGAAACACTGTTCCACCTCCATTTTTATTCTTTATCCACCCACCCAAAACAAAAATAAATAATAAAAACTAATACTACCATTGGAAACTAGATGATAATAATGAGAAATAGTTTACTCTACTCTTCCTGCACCTACCTCTCCAGAATAGAATGTCCTAAACTCTAGTGTACATAATGTCCCAAATATCAATGGGTTGTTATGATATTATTTTTTCAACTACAAATATGAGATTCCATCTATCCTAATTACTGAAATGATATGGGAAACATTATGATAGGATTTACAGATCCACCCGCACTAGTTACAACCAGTAGTCATCAACTATTAACCAAATGGGAATGATTTCTCCCAAGAAGTTACCAATATCAAATAACCAAAATAGGGTATGCAACAAAACATGAAGATCTAGAAACTCTATGTAAAATAAATACACAAGATCCCAAATAAAACATAAAATAAATAAAGTAAAACTAAAACAAAAATAAAACCCAACTATAAACAAACACAATCTCTCTATGACCTCTTGGTCACCACCATCCACAAGACCAATCCAATACTAACAAAAATATAATAGAAACCTAAACCTGAAAAACATCTCTAGTATATAGATGCCATGTGGCTCAAGTAGAGTGTTAGAATAAAAAACATAGTATCTATGAACCATAGAGACCATGAATTTATTTTCCTAAAATTTTCCGTAAACACATGTTTGAAATATAGATAGAAAATAGGGTTTTTAACATTTTAAAGAATCAAACACAACTTTCACTTTTTAAAACAACTCTCAAAACTTTCCTCTTTAAAACTATTTTTTACATTGAAAATGCAGTTTAAAAAAGTAATACCCAAACAAGAATCCATTCCATGTGAAAAAAGTGCACTACTAAAAATAATGTAACTAAAGAACACAAGTAGAAACTAGAAAGATGGAAAAACAGGCACAATTTAACAAAATAGAACATAAGGACAATATTAATGATAATTTTTTTCATATTTCTAGATTTAATCACTAGACATACTCAATTTAGACTCACCTTCCATCATATGGTGTATCTCTATAGATAAAAACTGAAGGGTCACTCTAAACTAGCCAATATAGTGGCACATCCCACCTGGCGACTTAGCTAATCAAAGGGGTATCAACTAGTCTAATCATGTTCGATAAGAAACCTTCACTCAACCCTCAGGATGATTAATAGGAATATGATGATTATAGTATGTTGTCAGTGGGGAGGTCCTCAAATGTGTGGATCAAAATGTAATCTACAATAACCATGCTTTCCTAACCCCAACACCAACACTACCTATGTGATGACCCTTTCCTAAAAGGTTCCACCACAGAGGTTCCCATCACTAAAAATTCTACAAAAAATTCCATCCAGACATTTATATCAAATAAATTTAAAAACTAATTAAACAAAATATCAATGTACTAATCTGGTCGTTAAATTTTCCAAACCAAACTCACTCTTCAAAATCCATTTCTAAATCCATGATAAACACAAAATACATTATAAGGGTTCCAAATAGGTCTTCATGTCATTTAGAAACCATACCCTAGTTAGAGATGAAAATGGTCAATAATTTTAAAAACACATTTGAAACTATTATTGAATTCATTTTATGACCAAGTAACAAATTATAAATCACTAGGGGTTTTGGAAGAACCATTCTGGAATGAAGATTGAAGGAAGATAATGGAATAGGAAACAGGTGTTTTTTAAATTTGTGTTTAAAGTGGTGATTATATAAGAGAGACCATTTTTATTCATAATGTCTTCTATATATTCTCCCCATGAGTATATATATGTATGAACAATCAATGGTTCCCTAAAAACATCACCACACAAACACCAAATTTCAATTTATGAAAAAAGGGATTTTGAACTATTTTCTCACAACCATCAACCATAAAAAGACTCCCAATCTATACACCAAATTCAATTCACAATGAAAACCAAAAAATTATGTATATACAAATCTAAACACGATACTAAGAACCCAATTTTATTTCTAAAGGCCAAATGTTATTTTATCGAACACTTTGTAAGAATATCTATATATTCAAAATTAAGGAAACCTTTTGTAAACTAATTTTCATAAAAAAATAAAACATAAATATTCCAAAAATATCTTCATAAAAATATCACATGAAAAAATGACATTTAGAAAAAAAATTAGGAAAGATCAGGAATCAATGGAATGTTCCAAAAAAGAACATAATGGAAACACCTACCTCAATGAATTGTGATATTATTGAAACACTCAATGAAAGAAGAACATAACCCTAGAGAAAATCCACACACCCAAACATTAAAGGAAATAACCTACATTAACCAACCCACATACTAGGTTTTAGTAAAGAGGGAGACATGCCAAGAAGAACAAAATAGATAAGATATTAAGGGGATAAAAAAGGAAAAGAACCCAAAAACATAGAGAAACTCACCGTAAAATATAATAGAAACTTATGTTGAGGGATAAGAACCAAAGGTTAAGGGATTAAGAACCAACTTCATGTGCGAAAAATAAACTAGATGGGAAAGAGGTAGAATTGGGTAAAAATATGGGTGTAGTAGAATATGAATCTTAGGAATTCAAAACACTTGGGAAATACACATTGTTATGCCATGTAGTCTGGGAAACCATCCTCCAACCTTGAAAAACATCTTTGTTATTTGATAGATCAATTTTTCATTCTTTCCACATGGTTTCCTCAAAACACAAGAAATCCATGATCCACCACAATAAGGGAACACAGTTCTGGTTGGGCCTCAGATAGTTTGATCCAAACTGTCCTCAAACCGTGCATATTGAAAAAAAATAACCCAAAACCTTGAAAACACAAAACTTCAAACTAAGAACTCGACCCCAACCATAACTGAATGATCTAAATCAATGAAAAGAATAAAATAAAATAAAATAATGGTCGGGGTGTGACATTCTTAGTATAATCTTCTTCCTCAACCTCCAAATTTAGGAAAGATGAATTTATATTCACTTGATAAATTTTATAAAAATGATTAGTAGATATGGATAAGAACATTCTGATAGTTTTTAAAATTGAAATAGGGAAAAAAGATTATTTAAAATAGCCACCATCAACCTATAAATATCCTTTACCAAAATTTTTTACTTCATTTCAAAAAAAATTTCCTTGTTCATTAAGATTTTTTATATACCCATTGTCTTCAAATAATATCCTTTTCTATTGGTCATGTAACAAGTTCCCAAGTTTCATTTTTATTAATTTGTTCAAACTCTTCTTTCATTAATTTTTCCCATTCCTTGGGTTTAACAAATTCTATAATATATTAAAATTAATCCTATGAGATATGTGATGTTTGATTTTCTAATCCTAGCCTTCTTTGGGCATTTGTTGGAGTTTTATGATTTAAAATATTATTATCACATTCCATAGTGTTCTATTGAATTTTTAATTCCATATTTTTTTCATCATTACTTTACTTAGTATACTATTCTTCAAAATCTTCAGTTACCTATTTTGTATCACATTCATCTCTAATTTTTTATCCTCATTAAATGTATTCAATATTTCTTCCAAAAAATTCTCAAAAATATTTTCTAAGGATGTCTTATTTTCAAAATCTCATAGATTCAAAGGCCGTTTCATCATTAATAATTTTTGGAATGCAGATGATTATCTCAAATCACAAGAAATGATAATGTTAGGAAATTCATCAAGTGACAAATCATTATTATATTTTGATGTTGAGAATATAGTATAAAAACATCCATGGATGTTTCTCATGTGTTTCTTTAAAATAATATTATCCTCTATGACATCTCCAAAGGCTTTGATGATTCACACAACTTCATTAACTCAATTGAAGTATTTATCAATAGTTTATTAATCCATAATTTTGTTATCTTCTAACTTACTTCACTAGATTTTTAACTTTTCTTCCCTCTCCTTAGTTCTTGTAATGACCAATTATTCTTAAACATAGATATTATATATTTCTATATGGATATTAATTACATTACATAGACAACCAACTAATGATTATAATAGTATAGTGGGATTTCAAACATGGACACATCAACAACTTGTCCATAAGTGAGCTACTTCATCTTCCACCATGTTCATAATAACTCACACCCTTCTTAGTCATTTAAAACATAATAAAATTTATCATATCCATGTGAGAGGAAGAAAAAGAAAGGATTAGCCTAGAATCTCAATAATGGAAAAAAGTGTTATATCAGCATATCATGAAAATAAGCATATGAGAACATGAGAATAACGTTTTAAAACCATCAATTACATATAATATATCATAAAAAAGGAGTCATGACATAAATCATGGTAGTTAATAAGAGATAAATCATTATGTAATCAAATAACATGAACCATGAGTGCATAATATTGGAATAGATCTTTAGAATACACATATTAATAGAAAATAATTTATTTTTTTTGTTCAAGGATTATTTCCAATACTATCATAGTGGATTGGGTTCACTCCCAAAACCATCATAGTAGTCAAGGTTCACTCCCAAGAATATCATAGGGGAAAAATAACAAACTGAACTGGTTTCACTCCCCATTCTAGTCTAGTTTATCTCATGTGAAATAAATCTTTACCCAATGCAATGGAGGTAGATATATCTCCCACCCATCACATAATGAATATAATATATATATGGGTCCCATAATCTCATAAAAATCACCATATCAGAACCCATTAAATAAAATGCTTTTCCATAATGAATTAATTATAACATAACATATTTAAAATAAATCGGTTTCATAATCATCTCATCATTTCATAAAAGTATAACCATTAAAAAATTATCAATTTTCATAATAATTTTATCACAGTATAACCCATGAAAGGGAAACAAATTTCATAAAAAAAATTCATCTTAAACACTAACCATTCATATAATGAATAGGAATGGAATCATTATATCATATCCTCAGTAATGTATTAGTAATATCATATGACTCTATCTTTAATAGAAAATAATTTTGAAATAAAAATCACTTTGAATACTTCTTGAGGAAAATATATTTTCTTTGAAAAAAGAATTTTAAAAAATTAAAAATCCATAAAATATTTTGGAATCCCATTTATATAAAAAAAGTTTAAAAATTTATAAATTAAGCTTCAAATCAAATAATCTTAATAATGTCAGGATATTTTTTTCCATACCATACATGTTAAAATAAATATTTCTTTAACATTTTCAATAAAATCCCAATAAGTCGTGTTTGGAAAATGACATGAAGATTAATTTCAGAATTTTTTTAAAAAAATTAAAAAATGGACACAATTTACATTAATAAAACATTTGGATAACTGAAAAAAAAATTGAAAACATTTTTACAATAAATGTTTTTTGAAGAAAAAGGGTTTTAGAATGAAGAGATAAATAATGATTATTTATTTGAAAAAATTATTTTAAAATATTGAGAGGATAAAGAGAGTAAAATGAAGGGAAAAAAGTATTCTACACCAATAACTATATGATAATAAAAAACACATGTTTGTTTAGAAATAGACTATTTTATTTCAACATTGGAAGCATAATCACGAGCAATCCCAATAAACGATAAGATTGTAACATAAAACACTAACCACTTTGGTATCTTTAAATCATAATACCCATGAAATAATTAAGTTAAATAAAACCTAGAATATCATGAGAATATATAAATTCATGATATTACATATCATAGGGTTTGTATATATACCACATAAAAGAAGGAAGATACAAAACATATCATATGTCTCAATGTTGGACAACAATCTGTTACCTTAAATGTTGAATTCCATTATAAAAATCCAAAAATCCTTTATAATAAATTTATTTTTATTATAAATATATTAAATAACCATGAATATATTTATAATACCATATTTTATTTCATTTTGACATTTTATAACCAGTTTATTTACAATTCCATGTTAATGTCATGTTTTGGGCAATAACTATATTCCCTTTCATGTTTTTTTTCTTCTTAATTTGATCATGGATCAATAAAATTTATAATTTTTACCATGAGATTAATTTAATATATTTTAAGTTAATATTTTTATTATATTCAATAATATTTAGACTTTGAAAAATAAATACACCATTCATAGAGATAGTTGTTCAAATGTATGTGTGTATGAACGCAAATTCATTTTTCTTAAAGGATTGAAGAAAAAAAGGTAAAAAATATATTACCATTACAAGATAATATGTATGTCATATATGTCATATATTTTAACAAAACCCATTCTTTTTACATTCCATGTAAATATTGAATGAATCACATCGCTTCGCGAGGTGGTAGTACACTGTACATAGAAACAACGTCATCATATTGCCAGAGAGTGGAACCTTTGAAGGAATGTGTGGTATAATAATTCAATAAATATAAGTATATAATAAATATAAAATAAAAACAGATATTACATCAGTATATACATTCTTGAAAGGTTTTATGGAAAATTAATAACATCAGTTCAAGAGGTCGTATTCCGCCGTACACATGAATGATGATTTATAATCCCATTTGAAGGAAGTTGAGAAGGTTTTAGGTCATTACCATTAGAAAATAAAATCGTAGTATTTGGAATATATTAATTTAATTATATCATAATGTTTTAATAATAGTTTATTGAGGGGGATTAATTAATAAAATAAAAATTCTCTTTGATGAATGTTGCCTTTTTTTAGGTGACATACCTAGGTTTTCACCAAAATCCTTCCCATGATGGTTTTATGATCTAAATAATTCTTCTAAGATGATATGATTGAATCAAATAACATATTTTAGATGGAATTTTCTGAGCCAATTTTTTTTTCAAGTGTGAAGAGGAGAGGAGAAAGGGTTGCCTTTTATAAGTGATGTGCGTCACACACATGTAATTTTTTATGATAAAAAGTTATACCCTGGTTTTTTACATTCCAAAAAGTTACAAAATCTAACATTATCTTCAATTATAAATTATGAGATCCAAATATGGACATAAAATGGGTCTTGGTAAAACTTTTTTTCCATTTTTAACCCATATATTTTTAGTTTAATTCCCACAAACCCATTTCTACCATTATAATAGTTATTATTTTATAATGGTTTTAATGATTATTATTTTCAAAAATGTAGTAGAAAATATTAGATAAAATAAATTATATTTATTTTAAATATGGAATGATTTTTTCCAAATTATATTCACAAAATTGAAAAAATTTAATTTAAAATTAAACCCACAAACGTGATGTGAAAATATTTTTCTAAAGAGAAAATGACAAAAGATTAAAAGTTTTTTTATATCCAAATGTAATATGAATGTTGTTCCAAATAAGATAAATTTTATTAATTCATATATAATTTAATTGATTTTTATTTTAGACATGTTTTAAAAAATGACCATTATAAATTACGTATATGGAGAGGCAGTTTTCAATAAAACAAGTATTTTTAACTATTCAATGAAAAATTAATCATTTCAGATGAAATAAAAAATGTTCCCTAAAAAATTTTGAAATTGAGATTTTGAAAATGATATTTTTGATTTAAAATAAATTTTATTAAATTTTCAGAAATTAATATTACTATTGATCACAAAATGAAAACACATTTTGTTTCAGAGAATGATATTTTCAAAATATATAAATACTTTACTAAAGAATAATTATTTTTTATCCACATTGTTTCCTTATAAAAAACCATTATACATAATATTTAATTTTTTATATTACTATTCATATAACCATGTTTAACATTTATGTAGTAATAGTCTTGTTTAAATAATATTACTAATAGTTTTTTGATGTTCATTAAAATTTGGTGTTGTGTATAATGAATGTTATAGAAGATATATATTTTTTAAAAAAATCATAAAATTGAGGTGTTACAATCTATCTCATAAAATTAATTTTTCCCATAAATTACATCACTCTGATACAAATAAATGAGGATACTTAAGTCTCATCAAACTCTCATGTTCCCACATAGCTTCCACAAAATTGGTGTTTTTCCACAAAACATTGACCATGTGAGTGGTATTATTTCATAAAACATTATTTATTCGATACAAAATATCCACTGGTTATTCCTCATAATATATATCATTCTCAATAAATATGATCTCTATGTTTAGAACATTTTATGGGTCATGTATGTATTTCCTTAGGAGAGATACGTGAAACACATTATAGACTTGAGAGAGGTTTCGTGGACGCACCAATTGATAGGATAAAATCCCTATATGATCAATAATTTCACAGGTACATATATAAAAAGGTTATTATATACACAATGGATTGGTTTTACCTTATTTAAAAATACAATTACCAACTTCCATGGTGAAATTAATAGAAACCCCATGTCACCAACATTAAATTTTTAACCACTATGGTGATTGTTAGAATGAAAATTCTATAAACTATGAGATATATTGATGAATTGTTTAATGGATATAACCTTCTCTTCTATTTCATAAACTACATCTGGTCCAAATATCATTTATTCCCCTAATTTATTATAGCATGTTATTTCTCAAAAATTCATTCTATATAGGGTTTCATGAGAAGCTATCAGAATGCTCAAGTGAAAGATATTATTATATGAAACCTAAACTAGAGAAAGGTGTTAATACAAAACACCATTAAAATTTAGATAATAAGATCTCAACATATCCTGTAGGGTTGGAATAATTCTCTTGAATTGGCCATATATTTTAGGATGACACACAGTGCTAAAACTCAATTGTGTATTTACAGTTTGCTGAAGACATCTCTAGAACATTGAGGTAAACCTTGGATCTTATTCAGAGACAATTTAATGTGGAACTCAATAAAAAATAAACACTTTCTTCATGTATATCTATGAATGGTGATCCACATAAAATTATTTAATAATATAAATTAAGTGTGTTAACTTTTTAAGGTAATTGACTACAACACATATACTATTATTCCCTTTGGAAATATTGTGAAGTCCAATGAAAAGAATCCATGGTGATGTTTTTCCATTTTCATTATGGTTTGGGTAATGAATGTAACATCCCATTATATTTTTGACTCTCATATCTAACATACTGATATACCAAGAATCGAGATGCATAATTGAAAATATCTCTATTCATTCCATCCCACAAGAAGTAATATTTCAAATCCCTATAAATATCTATACTTCCATGACGAATAATAATGGATAACTATATGCATCCTCTAATCACTCGTTTATAAAATATGTAATAGATGAAATACATACATGATTAGTAAAATGTATCATTTTATTATGAACATGGTTAATCATCGGACATTTAAACCTACTTTTGTAGCACTATATCTTCCTTATACACCTATTTATTATTTATTTGGATGGATGGTTGAACACTGAATTGGGAAATAAAATATTTATACCATTTTTTTATGATTTCTAGATATATCCTTTGTAAATATAGAATTTTTGGATCTTCTTTTATCCTAATTCTGGATAATAGAGGATGATTAGTTTGACTCAAAACATCAGCCACCCTTTTCACTCTCCTAAAGAGGTAATATATTGATCATTCATAATCTTAATCATCTCCAACCAAATTACCTGGTTCATATTTCACCCCTTCTAATTGATTATAAAATATAATTTTTTCAATATATATATATATCACACTATTATCCATAAAGATAATTCCTCCATATATTTATTGTAAAAATCACCATAGTAGATTCCAATTCATTAGTCGATTAGTATTTCTCATGAACCAACAATTATTGAGAGGTACAAGCTATAAACAAGTCATTATGCATAATAACACATACCAATCCATTATTGGATGCATCATTATAGATTAAAACCCCTTATTCATTGTAAGGTAATGTATTCAATGGTGTTCCAAATAATATTTTCTTTAGTTCCGTAAAATTTTCCTCACATTCATCTTTCCATAGGAACTAGGATTCTTTCGAGTTAACATGGATAGTGGATTATATTGTCAGGATAAATTATACACAAAAAATCAATATAATCATGAAAACCAATGAAAACAATTGATCTAAAAAACAATGGCTGGTCTTTGACAGCCTTCAACAGCCTCCATATTTAATGGATCTACAGATATACACTCTGTTGACATTATATCAATGAAAAATGAAACCTATTATTGAAAAAATTCAATTTTTTTAAAATTATCATATATTTTATCCATTATAAGGGTGTTTAGAAAACTTATATTATTATATTTATGATCTTATGTTCTATTTTAGTATATAAGTATATCACTTATAAATAATATCACAAACTGGTCAAGATAATCACTAATGATTCTATTAATTGAATCCATGAATATAGTTGGACCACTATTTGATTGAACTACATCACTATATGTTAATACTACTTATACCTAGTATGGAATTATTTATTTTGTATGTCTTACATATTAAACCTTAATTTATGATATCTATAATGAAGTTCAATTTTGGAAAATTATTGAGCTCCACATATTTGATCAAATAGGTAATCAATACAGGGTAGAGGATACTAGTTATTCATTATGATTTTCATTATCACATGATAATAAATTTAGAGTCACATAGATCCATATTTAATTCTAATAAAAAAATAGTTTCACTCTATTGTTACAAACATGGAAGAATGAATCCCTTATCGAGGTTCTCTTGGAGTTTCTTCTTCAATTCCTACAACTCAATCGGGGACATTCAACAAGGAGTACATGAAATTGGTTTGGAAGCTGGTATGAGTTCTACTGAAACATCAATGTTATGATTTAGTGGATGACTAGTAAACTCTTTCACAAAGGCATCATCAAATTCACACACAATAAACATATCATTGATGTAATTTTTCTCCTTAGTCATCCGAGATGAACAAATATTCTGAATGAGAATCTGAACAATATAATGGATTTGATATCCTTAGGAAGTTCATAATTATGTTCATGTTGATAAAAGATCATAGGTTGGTTTGGAATATAAAACATTTCTTCTCTTACTCAAAAATTAATGTTTGATTTTCTAAAGAAATCTAATCCAAGACAAAGATAACATAAAATTTCACCAAAGGAAGAATGGAAAGATTTATAGGAACCATATTGCCACAAATTTCAACCATAGTGTAATTATATACTTGATATGTGATAACCATACCATTATGGGTTTTGACATATAATTCTACTTCTAATAATTTTTGGTGGAATATTGATACGCCAAAAAAATTCTTCAGATATAAGATAATGGGTATATCCATAGTCAAATAGAACATTAGTAGTTCTAGAGTGGATACTCAGTGTGCCATTAACCATGTACAAATCGCACCCCATATCAGAACTAGTAATCACATGAGATCTATACTTTTCCATTAGCTTAATAGGTTGCTGATGTTGATCATCATCATCAAATTTTATATTCCAAAACCTATTATCATAGTTCAAATACGCCATGAATGTGAAACACTGTAGTGTGGGTGGTGAATTATATTAAGGCTTATCTATATTCTCATTGTTATAAAACTTATTCCATTCACTTAAATAATCAAATTCTGGATAAACATCCTTCGTACACATAAACGACATAATAGTCCAATTAAAAAAATTACCACCATTTTTTATTCCACACTCCAATCATGAATGAAATCACATCATCTTCTCTCCATTTTTTTTAGAGTTTAATCTAAACTCCATAATCATTTTCATTACAAATACATGTGATTGATGGGTAAATCCAACATCTATTCCCACTATGAGAGAACATCGAATGAATTCTTTATAGCTACCAATGTTCTTTATGTCTAACACACTTCATATTTTTGGCCTAATTCCAATAATGAATCTATCAACCATACTTTCAGGTTGGATAATAATGAAATAAGTGTACCATTATAATATTTTCCTTATATGTACCAATAAATTCATAATCCTTAAAATTTATCTCAATTAATTCTTTCACCTCTTTTGTATGAAGGATACTAGGGAAGAACTTATTAAAAGATAAATCTTTTAAAATCTCCCCACTCCATGGATTAAATTTCACCATATTCCCTTCTATTCATGATGGGAGTCCACCATTGATACCAGTTAATTTTTACTTGATATATATAAGAAGTTAAATTTTCAACCTTGAAACACTAGTGAATGAAAAATATTATTTAGTGGAGATTCTTCATTTTTCATCATCTAGTAGATCAGTGGAACCACTAAAATAACATGGAATATTCCACATGAAGAACTCAAAAGAACATTGTTCCCAATATTTCTTATTTGAATGTTCAACATAATTCATTACATTAGAATGTTTTTTAAGAATAATAATGATATTTTTTAATATGTAACCTATAAAAAATTTATTATAAGAAGGAAAATAATTTCTTATTCTATTTCCCATAGAATTGATATGGTTTAATTGGATTCTACCCATTGAAAAAAGAAAAAATAATAGTGTAAAAAACAATAATCATATTTTGAAACCACATAATTTTGAAATAATAGTTATAGGATTTATAAGTCATGGAAATTATTATTAATCTATCAAAAAGTACGTTTATCCAATGTTTTTCCTCATCATATTATAATTAAATCTTTCATTATGGTTCGTAAAGAGTTTGTGAATTTATAAAGTTTATCCCCCAAGAGTTTCAAACTAGGTGTGTACCAAGGAACATTGGCATGGACCAGGTGAACATCATTTCTAGATCAGTGCATTATTTTATGAGTAATTATCGATATATACCTTCGTAATAGAGAAATAACATATTGTTGTTTCCATACTGGGATGTAATTTCTTGAAAACCAGTCTCTCTATCCTTTACCAAAAATTATAGGAAATTTTCCAATACAATGACTCATCCATAGATATATCTTTAGAAATATCCTTATAGTTTTCACTAATTTCTGCATATCATAGTTTCTGATGGTTAAAAAATCATATCATTCGATACCAACTATAAAAAACAAATCATCTCATAAATAAATATTGCATCTTTTTAAATTAATATTAAATACATTAAATAAAAAAAATGACTATAGATCATAATGGTATAATGCCTTTGGAAACCTAGACTCATAAAAAATTGATCCATAAGTATTTTTTTTTCATCTACAAATTTATTTTTCTTAAATAGAACCCTTCTTATAGATAACATACATAATAAATTTTATAATAACATGGGAAAATAAAAAATAAAAAATCATGGGCTAAAATTCTCAATAAAGGTAAAAAATAGAGATATCAACATGTTATGAACATAAGTGTATGACAATATGAGAATAAATATTTAAAATCATAGCTTATATATCAATGATCATAAACATAATTCATGGAATAAATATTCGTAATTCATACTATAGTAATCATAATTTAATCAAATTACATGAACCATGAGAGCATAACATTGACATTGATTTTTGGCATACAACAAATCATAGTAACATATTTCATTAGTATTTCAAGGATCATTTCTAGTAATAGTGCATTGGTTTCACTGCCTAAACAAGTAATGTAGACAAGGTTCAATCTCAAGACTATAATAGTAATCAAAATCCATTATTTAATCTGGTTATATTCCCATTTTAGTCTAGTTTATCTCATTGGATATCAATCCTCACCCAATGCATTTGAGGGAGATATAATTCACACACATCACATAATAAATATCATAAATATGTGTATAATGGGATCATAAAATATTCATCATATGATAATCTATGTAATAAAATGATTTATTTAAAAATTTTAAAATAATATATCCTATGGAAAAGAAAATGGGTTTATAATCATTTCATCATTTCATAAAAGTATAACCCTCAGAAAAAGAAGTTGGTTTCCTTGGAATTTTCTCATGGTTTAACCTATGGAAGTGAAATGAGTATCACACACATTTTTTTCATCATAAACTTAATATTTTTTGATAAAGAATGACAATTATATCATTTGATCATATCCCTTGTAAAGAGTGAGTAACATAAAATTGTTTTGTTTTAGATGAAAATTTATTTTGAATGAAAAATCACTTCGAATGTTTATTGAGGAAAATATATTTTCTTCGAAAATAACCTTATTTAAATTAAAAATTAATAAAATATTATGAAGATAATTTTATTTTAAAACAATATTTAAGACATATAAATAAATATTCAATTTAAATAACATTACTTATATTAGAAAATTTCCATTTAAGTTTCACATAATAATACCCAAATTCATTTCACATTTTCAGTAAATTCTAAACAATCCTTTTTTTTGAAAATTATATATATATTAATTTAATTTTTTGTCAAAATTAATATATGGGATAAAATCCAATTAATTAATTATTTTTAAAATTTTAAAATCCTTTTTATATCATATTTTGAAAAAAAAATTGATGTGAAACGGTTTTAAACCAAAGACTGAAATAAAGATTATTTCTTAAAAACAATATTTTTTGTAATCATGAGTACAAAAAATTAGAGAATTTAAGGGAACAGATTTATATTCTAGAAATAACTATAGTAGAAGAAAATAAATGAGTTCCTCGAAATATTTATTATATGATTTCATTATTTGATGCATAATAATGAGCAATCCCAATAAACAATGATATCGTTATATAAAACACTTACCCCTTGGAAAACTTTGAATCATAATCCCCTTGAAATAATAATAGAAACTGAAATATAAAATTTAATTATTATAAATAAATTTATGGAATTAAATTTCTATAGGGTTTCCTATACGCCTCATAAACGAAGGCAGGTTTATAACCTAACATACGTCTTAAAGAAGGAAAATTTAAAAAAATTCCCTTACCATAACTGTCAAATTACTGTATACACATTCATTCATAATTTATATTAAATATAATATTATTATTCATATATTAAAAACCCACATATATATATATATATTTCATACCATATATTATCTAATTATGATTTTTAGTACCCTTTTATTAACAATTTCTTATTAAAATCACATTTTGGGCATTAACTACATATTTTTCCTGTATGTTTTTATTTTTTAATTTTTTGGTCTACCTAATTTTATAAGGCTACAATAATCTAAATATTTTAACGTTGATATAAATATAATATATATTCATAATATATTTATTTTGGGTAATCCATATGTGCTATAGATAAAAAATGAAATACATCATTCATTGAGACGATAGGTCTTACATATGCCTGAATGGTGTGTCCATTTTGTAGAAGGATTAAAATAAATAAATGTAAATAATATACTACCATTATATATTATATATTTTCATATATATCACAAATTTTAATTAAAACCCTACTTATTATCATCCATGTAAAATGGGAATGAAATACATTGCTTTAGGAGGCATTAGTACGCTCTACACACGAGCGAGGTTATCATATTCCCAAATAATGGAAAGAAAGAAGCTACATGTGATAAAATTAGTATAGAAATAAAAAATTACATAAATTTATTATATAAAAATTTACTCAATAATTATATCCATCCATGACATACGGTGATGGAAAACAAATAACATCGGTTCACGAGGTGGTAGTCTGTCGTACATACTAATGCTGATTTCATATCCTATTTGATAGAAGATGAGATGTTTTTAGGTAATGTATTTAACATAAAAATATCCCAATTTATGGAATATACATATCTTTTGATATCATCGCATTTTAATATCAATTTAAAGAGGTGTAGGAAGTAATAAATTAAAAACAGTGGTTGAGGAACATTACCTTTTCATTAGGGAACCTCCTTATGTTTGCAGTGAAATCTATCCATGGTTTCATTTACAATAAAAATAGTGATTATAGAATGATTAAAGGTAAATAAGTCTGATATTTGGGAATTTATCTTTTTAAACCAAATGGTTTTCAATGTGTGAATAAGAGATGATAAATGGTGGCATTTTATAAGTGAGGTGAGTGACACACATGAATGTTTTGGAAAGAAAAAGATGTAACCAAGTTTTTTACAAGAAACAACGCTGGATCATAGACCATTATAAATTATTAGACATGATAAGTTAAAAAATGTCAATAAATGGGTTTTGGACTACTTTTGGAACATTTTTGGAACATATATTTTTAGTTTAACCCCCAGTAAATCCATTTTTAACGGAGTCTAGAAAAATATTTTATAATTTTTCTAATATTCATTATGGCCTAAATGAAGTTGGAAATATTAGATAATATAAATTCTGCATATTAAATGTATTGAATACATTTTTTTAAATTCCATTCATATTATTGGTAAATTTTAATTTTAAATTAAACCTACAGGCATGACGAAAAAGTAATTTTCCAAAGAGAAAAATGTTCAAAAGATTTAAATGTATTTATATCAAAATTAAATATAAATATGATGGAAATATCATATTTTTTAATTTATATAAAATTGAATTAATTTTAATTTTTAAACAATATAAAATAAATGAACCTTTAATGTTTTTATAATTAAGAGTATGTTTTTAGTAAAACCAATATTTTTCAGTATTCATAAAAATTTTATATTTTCATAAAAAAAAATCACCTTAAGATAATTTTCAAATTATTATTCCTAATGTTTTGTTTCTATAAAAAAATAATTTTCTAAAATTATGAAAAAATAAATTTATTATTTCTTACAAAAGGAAAAAAATAACTTTTTGTGAAAATATTATTTTCATAACATAGAAAGACTTTACAAAAAATTAATTTCTTTTTATTATTATATTTTATTTATATAAAAAGATTATAATTAATATTTATAATTTGGTTATTAATATTTATGGATCCATTTTTAACAGCTAAGTAATAACAGTCTAGTTTAAATATTAATATTATTTGTTTGTCATAGTTCGTTAAAAATTGATGTTGCATATATCACAAGTTATCAAAGAAATTTATTTTATTCATAATAATAATAATAAATCCAACTGCTATAGTTCTTCCCATAAAGATTATTTCTAGCATATAATAAATTTACATATCTATTTTGAGACCCATCACCCTCATGAACACAATTTTTGATAATGATATAAGAATAACATTGCTACCCATTTTGTCAAACTCAATGTTTCTATTTAAAGAAAATGTAATGGAAGGGTTTTACTCCATCAGGGGGTACCAATTTTTTTTCATAAAGTACCTCTTGGACATGTGATAGATGATAATGTTTCATTTTGTTTTTCCAACAGTGTTAATTTTTTATATCGGAAGTAGGAACTCCTCTAATTTTTACTGGATTGAGATTATCCTTGGTAATGAACCATTATGGGAAATTTACTTTTTATACCAATTTACATTCCCTAGGATTACTAAACCATTGATGGTGGGGGAGGGATTGAATTAGTGGTTTTATTTTTATAAATTTACAACATAATGAAATTTTAACCCTAATGGTTGTTAGAGTTATTTTTATATAAACATTTCGAAAAAATCTCATTGACATGCAATATTAAGAATGTAATCATGGAATGACATATCTACATGGATCATCCTTAGTGTGAGAACCTAAATCCCCCACATGGACACTCCCATGGGTCCATGGAAATGAAATATTTGAATGAAGAGAATATAATTTGTATCTAACTCTCATTGAACTCCTTTTATCACTCGATATGTATGATTATAATGACCATGGTCCGATTATATATTTTTCTTACAAAATACAAGCACAACAAAAGTATTAAACTTTTAAAGGCATATCCCATTATGTTATGTTTAAAAACTCTATTTGTTCCAGCTACATCCATTTTCTTATATTATTATTAGTCTATCTAATTGGCCTATGTCTTGTATTCTATGTTTGTTACACCTCACTAAAATTGGTCCTAACACAAAACCAATGTTCTTTTATATTAAAAAAATTCTACGCCACACCAAACAATTATATATAATCTTTGTCTAATTTCTCTATATGGAATTCTAAAATAGAACTTTATATAATAATTTTTATCAAAACTATCTATATATATTTCTTTTAACCAAAAATATATCTCATATAGAAAAAAACTCAAACTCAAACTCTACAACACTTTTCCTTTTTACCATGTGTGTATAGTATTATGTATTGATGTAATTTTACACATATATTAACAGGTTCTTCCATGATATAAAAGGAGGGAAAAAGTTTCATTTTCCTTATCAATAAAATTTTATTTCTGAATTTCAAGATCTTATGAATTTCAAAATAAATCTTCTCAACTCTTCTATAATAATCATATAGAATAATGAAATCTATAAGACTTAAAAAGTTTCATCAAAATTCCATAACTTCATCAATTAAGAAACATCTCAAACATTCATCATTTAAGATAGATATAAAACCATTTTAAATCCTCATATATTAATCATCATAAGTTTATTTATTTAAAAAGTTGTGTAAATTTTCTTAGAAAACTATACTAGAAAATATTTGTATTGAAATCATTATCTGATAAAAATACTTTTCATCTTAATTTTTATTCTTCCAATTTTCTATAATCAATTTTCTTTCCCCAAATCAAAACTTTATAAAAATATTTAGAAATATTTTTTAGAGATAAAAATGAATGTCTGTCCAATGTTCCATCTGATTTTCACCTATCCAATGAATCAAAAAAAATCATGAATTTAAAACAAAAAACATCACTCAGTATATAACAAAACCATGATCCAGTAATATAATATAAAATTTATATATGGAAACTCATTTTCCTTTATATGTTTCTCTTAACTTAGTTGAATATGGTTAAATAGTTTTTTCAATTTATAATTACTTCATTCACATGAAGCTGCTCAGTTAGGTAGAAAATTCAACACTTCTTTCACTATTTAATTGATTACCTATTATTTTCACACAAATCAGTATATGGAGATGTCCAAAAAATTATATATTTAATATCAATCTTCATAACTACATCTGATAGAAATTTATTCCCCACTTTGAATTCATAAAACATGTACACTCTTAGAAAAATATGCACTTCTAGCTTTCAAACAAATTTTGTTCCTACAGATTCACATTTTTTATGTCCGATGTTATTCAATTATTTATCTTTATTCAAAATTTATCACGTTATACTACCATTATGTTATAACAAAACACCATCCAAAATGTTTTTCAAAAAAAAAAACTAATGATGTAAATCTTGAAATGTCGTTTTAGAACACAACTTCAATTTTCTAATCTTTATAATATTTAGTTTTCTTCCACCCAATCAGTAATTTTTTAATGTTAGTTTTCCTTATAAATTCATCATCCAATAATATAAAATTTTGTAAATTATTTATTTTAATATTTATTTTCACATGTTTAAACTTTTACAATAGTATAATAAAACATTTTTTCTCAGATGTTCTATGTTTGGAACTTTAATGCCTATAAACAGAGTTGATCTACTCTGTTTTGTGAAAATAAATTGTACATCATTTTTATAAATCGTCCTTAATAATGATATTTTCTTGAACATAGGGATTTTGAGACCAAAAATGCATTATATGACTCTTTTATAAAATTCTTTATCAAATTTTAAAAAAACATCTAATTTTATAATCTTTTGACTAACATCTAATCTAGATGTTTCATAAAAAACATCATAATGATTTTTCATAAAAAATTATCTCAATAATAATTATTCATATATTTTACAAAAACATTCTGTAACCAAATTTTGATTTCACTAAATAAAACTTTTAATAGATAAAATAAAAAAGGGTCTTTAATCTTCCTATTTCAATTTGTTGAAAACATTCATCATTACATTTTTCAACTCACCATATTTCATAACTCAAATATTTTCGCAACTCATTTTTTTAAGTTTAATCAAATATTACCCTTTCTCAAGGATAATGTACTAACACCACAGTACTAGATAAAGTAATTTTTTTGAAGTAATTCTATCCCCTAGAGACAATAATTTTTTATGAAATGATAAAATCCATCTCAATGTTTTAATTCCCACTTTTCATTCTCTCCCCCATTTTAGGATAACCATGCCTTTAGATTTATACCAACTGATTTTTAATAAATTCCCCCTTTGGGAAAATATGGTAAAAAATGTTCCCCATTTTCAAAATAATCTAATGATTGGTGAGATAATACATAAAAGTTTCTGGAAGCCTTTGGTAGAGTTCAAACATGATATTTCATCCAAAATTCCACTAATTTATCTTTTGGCATATATTTTTTTAAGGACATAAAAAAATTTATTTAATAAAAATGAATTCTAGTATAACATCCCAACAATTAAAATTCATTTTCATGAAACGATACTTAATATTGCATTTATTTTATCATTATAATTATATAGGATTCTGGGAATGATCTATTGAACTCTAATTACCACATAGACTCTATAATTTCATACAATCATAAGCCTTTAAATTTTCAAAATAAAAATGCATCCTAATCATGTGTGTGTAAGATTGGGGTATAGTAATGTACTCTTTTTATGTTATGCTTGATGTTTCTAAACTCTGTTTCATTCTATTACATCTTAGACAAAATTCACCTAAGATTAATTTACCTCTTGATGATTATTTTTTGTCACTAGAATATCAACCCCATTCAGTATTTGTATACCCATTAAAATTTATATAATTTATTTCTTTTATATAATAACCTATAGGATTATTTTTCTATATCATATATCAAAATTATTTTTTCTACAAACATATGAGATTCTTTAGGTGCATTTTTATAATCATCACACAATGATACATTATAAAGAATGTATAGACTAGAATCGACAATTATAGAAAATTAATATCAATATTTATATGTATTTATTATTCACACTTTCTCAAGCCTCAACTTTACCCAACATTACACAAATAGAAATAGGTGTAGACACTTAGAATATTCCATTCCAAACATTTTTAGAAATTCACTAGTGTGATTTTCTTATTATAATAATATGTATTGTTTATTTTTTTGAAGTTGTAAATATTGAAATAAGGTTAATTATCCTTATATTATAATTTAAAATTCTTATTTATTTTACAAGAAAACTCTATATGTATTTTCTATATCCATAGGTAACAAATATATGATATATATATAACTCAAATCCGGTTACAGGAGTTAAATAATTTATTATATATGTTATTTTAGACATTTACATTATAAAAAACCTACATTTTTAGGAAATTATGAAGTTTTGGGTATTATACTTTTTGGGATTGTTTCAAACCATAAATGGAATTATTGAAATTAAAAACCATGGTTTAATATTCATCAAGATAGAATCAAAAAAGTTTATCCATATAAATATCTTCATCATTCTACCCATTTAGTAAACATGGTTTTAAATCCATCTGATAATCTTTATAATAATGATGTCTAGCCATGACTAGGAATATCCTGAGAGTTTATAATCTCACAAAGGGATAAATTGTTTGTTTAGAATACATAACTACGACCTATGAATATTCTTTACTAATAATGAAATCCTTATTTCAAAAAGTTTATCAATGTCCATTCACCTTTTTTCTATACACCCCTTTTTTATAATAATATTCATTACTATTGTACATGGAACATGTTTCCTTGTTTCATTTTACTCAATTATATCTAACTCTTCATTCATTTTTTGTACGCATTATTTTTTTTATAAAGAATCTTAAATTTATTTTTGTTCAACCTATAAGTTATGTAATTTCGAACTTTCTAATATAATCATTCTTATGGTCTATACTAGAGATCTATTATTTCTAATAATGTTATCATATTTAACCTATCTCTGTTGGGTGTGTAATTTTAGTGTTTTCCATTAAACTTCACATTACTCACTATAAATCATCTTGGATTATGATATTTTCATAATGATAGAAACATCGAGATCAGTAAGTGATTGAATAACATAATTATATAATTTTAAACAAATTTAAGAAAACATTCCAAATTCCAAACATTTTGACTTTTTAAATCTCATGTATCTTCGTAAAAAACATTCATAACAGTGTTTCTTAGAAAAATACTATTTACCTATTTTAAAAAGATATTCTTTAACAAAATTTATTTTTCAAAAAATTCAAAACATCATTACAAAAAATTACCAAACTATATTTATATAATATATAGTTATTAAATTAATTGTAAAATAATAGATGTTATATTCTTTCAAATTGACACATTTCATGACCTCCATCATCCAACTGGTTAGGTGATTCTATAGTTATCACTCCTAGACTTTGTTCAGTATTAAAATAATGAAATTATGTGAACCTAACAATTAGGCATATTTTTCATGGCATATTATTTGGGTAAAAATTAATTGGGAAACACTAACATTTAGGATACAAGGGGAATATAGTTGATTGATCATATAGGATATATTTGGGTAATGAGTTATCCACCCAAAAATCCAAGAGTCATATATGATGATATTGGCATTATTATATACCAAATATAGTCATAACTTATTTACATGATTATAAAATGTATGTTGATAAATTGGTATTTTTAATGGAAATCTATTCTACTAAATTTTTATTACAAAAGAGTGCAATATATTGGTACAACCTAGGGTCGATATTGTGGAAGTCGCTCACAATAGATTAAATTCCTTTTATCACTATTATATTCTAACTAATATAACAGTAACTTATATAATAATATAAATTGGGGTTTGGTAATGTAATAGATGTAATATAATATATTTATATGTATAATAACCATACAAAAAGAAATATATAAAATATTCAAAGATGTCCATAGAAGAAAATCATTGTTCTAAGGATTTAATTGTTACGCAGTCATTGTTATTCAATGTACAATCCTTGTTATTTTATTCAATGTAGAGATCCATGAATTTCATAATACACCCTATCATTCTATTGGTATTACCCTACACCTATACCACTTCATTTAGGAGTAATATATTAAACATAAATACTTTATCCAAACTCTACTGTTTGAATGAATTTGATATCAATGATATAGAAAATGATTAAATGAGGAAGAAGAAAATAGTAGAAGTGAAAGTGGGGAGACACATCATCAAAATAATTATAACCCTATTGAAATATTAGAATAAAATATGAGAAATCATGATATCATAATAAAATCAAATACCAGTAGTTCCCCCTTAGAAAAAGAGTGAGGTTTAGCTCTCCACAAACATGGAGTTAAAAAGAAGAACCACGGTAGAAACATAAAATTGAAAAGAAGATAAATGTAAAGAAAATGAGGAGATATAAACTAAAATAAATATAAAATACTAATACCTCTTTAAAAAATCATTAAATAATCTTCTCCTTTAGAAATGGATATCCCTTGTAACGGATTATGTGGTATATATTTATAGGGAAAAGGGGTGAAAAAGTTTCTCTCAAAATTTGACCTCCAAAATATTGTTTGTAGATGAACCATTAATAACAATATTAGAGAAATGTGTATTAATTTAAGTTGATCCAATACTTTATCATCATGAATCAATAATATATTATGTTTATTCGACACAAGATGAAGGAGTTATGATTGTTTTAAACTGGAAATTTAATCCTTCTATGTAGAATTTTTTTATTTTAATACTCAATTTTACCATACTATTATGACCATGAAATTTGAATATTATCACATGGAATCATTTATAAAAGTCGTTAATTAATTATGTATATATATCCATATTTAATTTATTCTTTTTTTTTGGTTTTTAGGTTTGGAGATAAAGGCTCAAAATTAAAATTGATATGTTCCATGCACATTTTTCAATGAACGGATTGTGAGCATGTTTTGGGTATTCCAATGATTTATTGATCTTTGGGTCCAAAATAATTAAATAAATACCAACATATATGGAATCATAAAAAAAATAATTTCACAATTTCATTTATTTCACAAATATTTATGACCAAAATACTAAATAAAAATATAACGGTTTAAATAAAAAAATTGGCCATTTTTGAAATTAAGATCAAAATAACCCAAAACCTAAAAATGATACAATTTCCTATAAAATAACACTACAATGGGATTATAAAATTTTTATTATATTATAAAATTGTATTAAAATAATAGTTTCACCACTCCAACATCTGTAATCATTTATACGCACTATGATACATGTATGACCATTGCCTTGTGACAATTCTAATTTATACACACTCTGAGACATGAAAATATTTTCAATAATGAGTTATTTTTATAGGTGAATTTTTTTTCTTATGTTTTGTGGGAAAAATAATTTAAAAATTTATGTATTTAAAGAGGATGTTTGAGATTTAAGTATATTGCATAAATGTTAGAGTGAAAACATAGAAAATTACTCACAAAATTCCACGTTAAAAATATAAGACACAATAAAAACCACTACTTATGACATGGAATGCGATCCATGAAGCAAATACATCGAATTATATCAAAAAAAATTCTCATTTTCACCTTTTTTTAATGATCCAGAAAGGATCATATTTATTTTTTTCCTCAATTTTCAATTTTTTTCAGGAGGTTTAGTTGAAAACTGAATACTAGGAATGAATGAAAATTTATTCCCAAGATTTTATTTAGAGGGTAATTATTCATAAAATAAATAAATATTATAAATTCATACTACACTCATTTTTTTAAATTTTTATCTTTTATTTCATTTTTTATAATAACTTGATGATACAAATAATGAAAAATGTAAAAATCAATCATTTTCAATTATATAATTATTCACTGCTGAAAGCTATGGAACACACCTCACACCACCTCCAAATTAAACACATCTTATGATAACACATGAAAGGCCCTTCGACCACACTGAGACATGAAATATCCATGAAAAATACCAATACTGTGGGTGGGTAAAGAAAAATTAGCTTGCGATGTGGCTAACAAATATATGGATATTCATGGAATATAAGGGAGAATGAAGTATATATGTAGTGGTTAGGTCTTAATTGAAAACATTTATAGCCAAATATGTTCCTAAATTAGTTCCAAAACATTCTATGAAGTCTACAACATTGAAATATAATAATAAAATAGTTTGTTTCTCACGCAAAATCCTTTTTTATATCAAGAAAGTGTGGGTTTTAGAAATAATTTATCCAAAATGAATCATAATACCTTATAGAACTATAAAAATAATTTGTGTCTATGTTTCATGGTAAGGTGTTTCAAATATTATTCAAACTTAGGAAAATTTATGTAATTCTAATTTAAGAAAAAAAAATCACATCAATAATCATTTAAAGTCTTTTTCATTAAAAATTATTTCAACTCTCTCAAAATAAATTGATGTGTGAATGTTGATAGGGAAATTTATTAATTATCATGTTTTAAAAAACATAAAAACAATAACACAAAATAACTAAGAAGACTTATACTCATCCCAAAAATAAATTTTACTACCCATCATTTCAGCATAACAAAATAAAAATTAGGGTTTGAAAATAAATAGATGGAATGATACAACCTAACTATATTTTCCAATGAAATACATGATTTAAGATTCTAGAATCTAAAATTAGACCATGAAATCATAAAATAAATAATATCATAATAAAAATAAATAGAAATAATGACAAAGGGAAAAGATAATTGATCTTGGTTTGGACCCCTATGTGGATGCTAGGTTTTTAATACCCCTCATCAAAAAGATGCAGGGATTTGACCAAAATAAGAAGGTAAATGGCTATTATTTATTATAAAAAATTTATTTTATTTACCCAACATCCATCAATATATTCTAGGATTGTTTACTCCCAATGAAAAGAAAAATATCCCTAACCGTTAAAAGATATGTAAAAGTGATTTTGAGGTTATAAGGGGAAGGAAAAGAATAAAGGGGTGATCCCTATTTTGTTTATCTGGAGGAGTGTTTTCCACTGGTGGAAGAGACATTAGAATAAAATTTTTATTCTCTTAAATTTTAGTTTCAATAAATGATTCCTTATGGAATTATTTTTTTGTGCCATCATCCTCATATGCACCAGTGAATAGCTCATTTGGATCCTACATTCTCTCTTCAACACATGAATCTTATTCATCTTCTTCAACCAGGTTTTATAGTAGTGGTACTGAATATTTAAGTTAAATATAAGGGATATTATTTTTAAATTCAAAATTAATGATTTTTAATGAAAAGAATGATCTCAAATTAAATCTTGCATAAAAATTTCCACTTCAGTCTCTTTTTTCATTAATCAATGCATTCAAGAATTCATTTTTTAGAAAGAGAATTGGATCGTATAGTTTTTATTCAACCTCACCAATGCCTTCCTATAATGTAGGTAGAATTTTTATTCCATTATCTGAATCCTATCTTGGTTTTTAATCCATCAATGTAACTATAACTTCTTCAACATTAATGTCTGTCGATGAAACTAGATTTCGTGCTTTTTCAAGAATTTGAAATTCTCTTAAATCGTCAAAGAATTTTACCCAATATGATTATTCGATATCACTTAACTGATTGAAAATTTAGTACTAGTCCATGAATATGAAAAATAGCTCAAGTAAGCGATGATCTAAGGTAATAGTGATACACAATGAAGCATTTTTGTTTGGAATTGTTTTTTTTTCAAAAACAATGTGTACCAGAACTTGGAATACCTAAATAAGATTCCAAATTGAAAAGAGGGGATTTTTTTTGCGGATGCACATTATATTAAATTCTTATTATCTAATAGTTCAATAAAGTTTCACGACCTAGGGTGGATCTCATGGAGGAATCACACAAAATAGTGAATTCTAATTATCACTATTATATTTTACAAATATATAACTAAATTATAAACCAGTATAGATTTGGGTTTTTATTATGAAATGCATGAAATAATATATATAAATATATTAACTTAAATATAAAGTGAAAAAATAAATAAAACATGCAAAGAAGTCAGCCAAAGAAAAACATTGTTCTCAGGGTTTAATGGTGATGTTATCATTATTATTCAAAATAAATTCCTCATTTTTTGATTCAACATAGAGATGCATAACTTTAACATTACACTCTTCCATTTGATTGGAATTTTCATTCATTGATACCTCTTTCAGTAGGATTAATATTTTCTATAACAACCCTACACAAAATTCCAAATATAGACATGATTTATTACATAAAAATTCACTTAATACAACCCAGAGGATCAATAGGAATAGTGTCTTTGAGGATTAGGAACATCAAATAATAACTAAAGACATAAAAATACAACATATTTTTTCAAATATTCTTTTACATGACCACAAAATTCCTTCGTACTAAGCATTGCATGTGATAACCTTAGGACATACATATAAAGAAGGTGAGCTATAAAGCACAGTAAGGGAGTAATAAGGTATAACATGAAGAATAAAATAATGTTTAGGAAATATACATATCAATGGAGAATAAGAGAAAACTGAACATAAAGTCATGATATATCATGATTATCATTATGTGGAAATGTTGCAACAACTTAAAACACTATATCATAAACATAAAGGAATCATGAATCCCCTATCCCAAAATGGTAGAAAAATGTAAAAAAAAATGATATAGGTAAACCCATGTCCTAACATGTAGTATCATGATAATAAACCTTACCCAATTAATTGGAGAATTATATAATTCTAGGCACACCTGTCACTTTCACTTAATTCTCATGCTTAAGTTTTTCACATAGATCATAAAATATGGATTCATTATTCATCATAAATAATTCCATGATCAAGGAGTGTGGAATACATAATTTTAATTCCTCAATAAAAATTAAATATGTTCATAATGTTCCATACACTTGATATAGTAATAGTTATGCTATTCATGATATGTTGTTTTCGGCATGGAAATTCATAGTGCAATTTCGGTAGCATAATGATGTGACATAAAAATTCATAAAAATGTTTATAAGATAGAAGTTGGTATCTCAAAATATATACATAAAATGGGAATTAATATATTCATATAAATACATGTTCCCACATATTTAATTTTTAAATATAAGACTTAACATAATAAATAAATTTGAAGAAATAGGAGGAAGGAAATAACTATTATGAAATTTTGGTATGGTAACGGGTGTACATGGGAGGTAATAATTAGAGATAAAGGGGTATCATATAATTAAAACATAATATGTGTTTTATGGGGGAGGTCTGAAAACATACCACATCATTTTTAATTGAAAATAAATGGGTGTAACAATATAAGGAAACAGTGATAAAAATGAGAAAGGAAGGACACCCTTACTTGAGTGTGTGACTTCAAAAGAATGAGGATGTGATTATTGAGAGCATGGGTACCTTTTAATGATTATATATCGGGTAGGAATGATTAGAAATATTCTCATAAGATTTTTAGTGAAGAGAAGTGGGAGCATGGGTGGGTTTATATAAGAAATGAGAGGGGAATTCTTTAATATTTCACAAACATAGGTTTTGGAATATATATAGTTAAATATTCAAAAAACAAAAAACCATCTCATTGTTTTTTCTTAGATTTTTAACAAAAAGGAGTGGTAAACGTTATTTTATAAGTACAAGTGCTGAATTTATTGAAATATCATCCCAACCTATGTGGAGGTGAATCACATTATCAAATAAATGAACATAAAATCAAAAAATATGTTATACATTTCGGAGGATTTATTAAGGCATTATAAAATAAGTCTAATAATTCTAAAATTCAATTATATTAGAAGTAAAAATAAAATTTGTTCTGAGATCCATTTTATGTAATTTTTTAAATCACTAATGGGTCATTATGATGTCATAAAACACACTACATACTAATATTTTGTTTATTTATTAACAAAAAATTCACCTATCTCAAAAAATTATGAAAAATAAAATATTGGATACTTTTGATATGTTGATTTAAAAAATAATCTTTATTTTATCTAAATAATTTTCTAAATATGTGAAGTTTCACTTTTCAAACGAGAACAAGCATTTATTGAAAATTGACATGTTTTAAATAAAACAGTTTTAAAACATAATAAAAATTTAAATTTGAAATCATAAAAAATGAATACTAATTTATTATTAATAAAATTAATATGATAATAATATTTTATTAAAATATTAATTATTTCATAAATTCATTAATCCCTTAAAATAAATTCTTCAAAAATACAGTATCTATTTTATTGTAATAAAATTTATGTCTTATCAAACTTATTATCTATTCATTTTAAGATAAGGAACAGATATAATCATCATTTATAAGAATTGTTTCTATAATATTCTAGTTTAACTTAATAATGCATATATTTCTCAAAAGTTCCATTTTAACCAAAAATAGTAATTTTATCCAATTCATCAATTTATTTAAGAATGAAAATTCCCATAAATTAATTGATATAATAATAGTTTTATTTCTTGAAAGGGATTACATAATAAGTAACCAATACCTTGTTATATGACCCCTTATAACACCCATGCAAGACATAAGGGAAATGTGTGCAGTGGTGGGATACTCTTGGGCGGCTCAGATAACATCTCCCAGTTCGTAATCTCTATTACCTTGAACTTCTCTTGTAGGTGATTCTTTCAAGCTTAATGTATTGAATCTTTGATTAATCTCGGTCAAGAGATAATCTCAGTGATGCCACCTACTTTCTGAGCTCAAAAAAATGAGCTTCCAACATCCCAAGTCTACTAGATGAGGCCATCATCTCCTTTTTCTATGTTGAGAGGTTTGGTTAAAACCTTATATTAATATTAGTTATGTGATCAATATTAAATGGCTATATTATCAAAGGTAATGATACATAACATTCATTTAAACCCAATAATAATAATAAGTGAATGGGTTTTCTATATCCCTAAGGCATTAAATTATAGGTAATTTTATTCATAAATGACCAGGTCGTTACAAATTTCTCCCCTAAAAAATTTCTCCCTCAAAATTCTCTTTTCCCACACAAAAACAGATGAGGGAAAATACGACTCATCACTTCCTCTATATCCCATGTTTCTTCTTCAAACTTGTGGTTTATATATAACCCCTTGGAGAGGGGAACAATCTTATTTCATAGAACATTTTCCCTATGGTCAAATATATTCACCAGCTTCTCCTCATAGGAAAGGCCTTCCTCCCATGGTACTACCTATGGATTGAGAAAATCTGATGGTATAGGTATGTACTTCCACAATAGTGATATATGGAATACATCATGTACTTGATATAGGTTTGGTTGGAGTTATAGTTGATAGGCCACTACTCTGATGCAATCGATGATATGAAAAGGGAAGATGTAACTTGGACTAATAATTCCCTTATTCCAAAATCCCATCTCTCTCTTCTATGGAGATATGAAGAGGAAGCCCATATATACAACATTAAACTCTAGGACTCATCGATGATTGTTAGCATGGATCTATTTTGGAATTTGAGCAGCTTTGATGTGATGTTCAATGGTCTTAACATTCTCCAGCATTTTTTCAACCATTTATAGACCTAGAAGTATTCAATCCCCAACATCATCCCTACATGTTGGTGTTTTTCACCTCTTCCAATAAAGGGATTCATAATGAGATATCTAGATGATTGAGTGGAAACTATTGTTTTAAGGGAACTCAACCAGAGAAAGATGTCGATATTATCCTCATTTGTAGTACATTAAGCATGTTCTAAACATGTCGTCACATGTTTGGAGAGTCAAATCATATTGGCCAAAATATTGAGTTTGATAAGACATACTTATGTTCACGTAGTATTCAGAGAATGTAGAGACTCTTATAGAACATAGAGGTTAATTTTGGATCTTTATCAGATTCAATCGATAGTTGTATACCACGAAGCCTTACCCTTTCTTCGATGTGTATCCGTACCAGTTGATCCAATGATAAATCCTCTTAAAAATTAATTAAGTTTGCAGTATTTATAAGATAATCCACCACAACCCATATATAATTGTTTTCTTTATATGTCTATGGTAGTCAAGTGACAATGTCCTTGGTGATGTTATCCTATTTCCATGTTCGTATGGGTAATGGTTGCATCATCCCCTTAGACTTCTATATGTCATCCTTAATTTTATGATATACTAGGCACTTAAATTTATATTCAGTGAACTTATTCTTCATGTTATCCAACCAATAATGTTATTTGATACCTCAATACCTCTTTCTTCCTCTTGGGTGAATGGAGAAATTTGAACAGTGTACATCATTCGAATGTTCTTTCTTTAACTCTGTATTTTATGGAACACATAATCTTGACCAAAATCTTACAATTATTTCTTTATTAACATTGAACTCTAGATATTTCCATTTTTTGATAGCTTCCAATTCTTATGAGTTCCTACATCATCTTTTTGATTATATTTTATCCTTTCCAAAAGAGACGGTAGAGAAATCATTTGTCAAATGATTGATGATGTTCCCTTATTTATAATTCCTATGTCCATCTTCACAAAATATAATAAGATTGGATCCTTTTCAATTATCATCAATGATAGAATCACTGGGCCCTTTATACTTAGGGCATCCTCCACCTAGATCATTTTCCTTGGGTGGTAATGGATGGAGCAGTCATAATCCTTGATGAGATCTAACCATCTCTGTTGGCACATGTTTTGGTATTTTTATGTGAATATATATTTCAGACATTTATGATCTATATATCTTTCAATATTTTCCCTGAAGAAATATTTCCATAATATTATCAATGAAAACATCACCGCTTCCAACTCCAGATCATGTTTCAGATTGTTTTTCTAAAGAATTTTCAACTTCCTTGAGATATAGGCAATAACTTTTTCATTCTGCATCAACACACAACCTAGGACCTTCTTTGAAGAATTGATAAATATTACAAAAATATCTCTACTTCTTGATAGTGTGAGAACATGGCTAGTGATTATCCTTTTATCCAACTCCAAGATTCTTTCTTCACATTATTCATTCAATGAAAACATACTCCCACCAATGTTATTTTGGTAAGAGTGTTTGAAAATCATGATAAATTTCTCTCAAATCGGTGATGATATCCAGCTAACCCCACGATGCTACAGATATCGGTCATAGATTTCAGCCTTGGAAATCCCTCAATTTCTTTTATTTTGGAAGGATCCAAAGATATCACATTAGTTATGATTATATTCGCAATGAATGAGACTTCCTTCAACCAGAACTCAGACATTCTGTCCTTAACATTGAGTTAATCGTTTCTCAAGGTTTCTAGAGCAGTTCTTAGATACTCCTCATGATTATCCTTGGTTTTGGATTATATTATACTATCTTGTATAAAAACCACAAAAATTTTGATGACTTAATATCTAAGGACTCTATTCATAAAGTGCATGAATATTTCTGTAGAATTTTTGAGACCGAAAGTAATTACTATGAATTCATAGTGCCCGCAACTTTTACGAAAAGTAGTTTTGGGGATATCATCCTTCTTCACCCTTACATGGTATTGTATTGACTGAATATCCACCTTAGAGAATTATTATGCTCCACCTAGATGATCGAACAAGTCATAAATTCATTTAAAATGATACTAATTATTAATAATTACTTTATTGAGGTCAGTATAATAAATGCAAAGGCACATTGACCTAGGCTTACTCTTAATGAAGAGGACCGGTGCACCTCATGGTGAAGCACTTGGGTAAATAAACACTTTATCCAGATTCGACTGTAGTTGTTTTCTTGATCCTCAATATCCACATAATCATTTATATACATAGTCTTGGATATTGAAACTCATTAGGTATAATATCAATCGAGAATTCAACATCTCTTCTCAGATGAGGACTTAGAAAATCCTCAGGAAACACGTTAATTAATTCTATCACAATACACATGTCTTCATGGATGGTTCCATCCATAGACACAATCATCTATGAATGATACAAGTGATTTTATTGATGTAATATCCATGATTAAGACGATGGTGAAAAATAATATTCATCATCCTCCATGCACTTGTATATAATCAGGGGCTGATTCAGCATATGGAGAGTGATTTCCCTCTCACAAAAATTTATATTGAATCTATATAGGGAAAGCTAATACATGACAATAAATAAATGAAACCCCACCAATGGATGTATGTTGAGGTTTTCTGGGACGTTCGGTCAACAAATTGTGATAGGGGAGGAGTTATATTCATGGCATGAAATAATTTCTCAATTTTTTATTTTCACTGTCATATCTACTTCCATTATGTTTACTGATGTTGGGATTGTTTAACTAAACTTTTGTAAAATAAAAGAATGCATTGAACTATAATAAAAAATAATTTCGTTTATTATTGAATGAATATTTAGTGTACCTATCACCACATTTTTTTCAGCATTCACTTTGGTGATAATGATAGAAAAATCCCTCCTTTACTGCCTTGGATGTTTTTGGTTGCCTATGAAAACCCTTAAATTAGCAAACGGGTTCACAATGTTCAGTAGTTATTTGTAGTTGTAGAAATGAACAATGAATTAAATATCAAATGGAGCATTCCTTTCCACTATCATATTAGAGGGTTTTTCATGTCAACAATCACTTGCTTGGATCCCTTCTTTCCCACACCTAAATCATTTTATCATCCCCTTCATGAAATTTCTAGGGATCTTATTTACACACCATTTACAAGTGGGATGGTAGAATTTAATAGCACCTTTGGATTTATCCATCGGACCACCAGCATTAAAGTTCCCTTTTTTACTTCATATCCCCATGATACCCCTTAGATTCACCAATCTCCATCTCAACATTGAGGGAACATCAAACAATATTCACATAGAAATAAATTTTTTGGATCACCATGGATTTTTATATGCTAGGTTTTAGCCGACCAATGATGTGGTAAACCATGTATTCTTGTGTAATGACAAAAACAATGTCGTATCATGCAAGTCTGGTTTTTTCCACATATTCGCCCAAAATATTCATCATTTTTTTCCTTAAGTGAATGGAAGTATCTTTTTATCATAAGATGGAGGGTGCGAGGAAAATATTTATTGAAAAATAATTTCCAGAAATCCATCCATCAAATCACCTCAATCTCTTCCTCATGCTTTGTATTTTTATCAATGTCCACCACTAATCATGTTCACCCTTCATACAATATGAAAATAGAATAAACATATCTTATTTAGAACATTGAAGGATAGAGAAGATCCTCTCAATGGATTTTTAAGGAACGCAGATCCTCTTTTCATGTATTTTTCTCTATTTTGGTTGTTTTTTGAGAAAAAGAGTTGGTTCTAGAAATTTTTTGAATACACACCATGTACTTTAAGTACACGCTGTGTACTCAGTTGCCACGGGTGACAGTGTACCGGCTGTGTAAGAACTGAGTACATGTCTATGTGTGGTGACCTAGAGACCACCTAAGTTGGATGTCAGAAAAGGCATGTACATGTCGTGTACTTTTAAAGAACATGTCATGTACTTTTTTCATTAAATAGACCAGGGTTGTGTCTGATGGAAAGAACATACTTCTTCTCAACCTTTCTCCTCCAAGAGCATTCGTATAGATGTGGAACTTATATGTTCCCCTGACTCGTCATATGTTCTCTGAATCGACCGTTGTTGATCGTGTTGTAATCGCATTGGTGTGTTTACCCTTCTTCTTGAACACAATCTACTTATTTCTCCTCTCTGACGAGATATCCTCAGCTGATGGTTTTTAATGTTTTTGTAGATCTATGACATTCAAGGGTGATTCATGGCCTGATATTCACATATATCTATCTCACGATGCCGAGGCTGGTGGGTTGTGCCTTTCTATAGTTAGTCTTTGAATTTTATGTGCAAAAGTTCTTAATACCCAAGAATGGGGTATTGAGTGTTTATGGTTTTATCCATGTTATTACATGTTATTCCTTGTTTTTTGGATATAGGTTAGTTGTTGTGAATATGGTTTTCTTTTCCAAGTTATGGTTGATTTTCCCATGTATGATTTCATTTCACTATTTGGTCTCGCTTTGCCTATTAAGCTCCATCATTTATTTCCATTCCTAGTATTTTCAGAATGGAGTGAATATTATCTGAAATGCTATGATTTGATGTAGATTGTTTAGCCATGTAGTTCTTGATGTTTACATTAGCAGCCACATAATATTTTCACGTGACTGACTTACATAGGGACATGAGAACTTCGTTTATTAGACCATATGGAGAATGAACATTGGGGGCTTCTATAGAGTGTCTGTTATCCAATTATGTTGCAAGACAATAGGGGGATAGACGTATGTTCTCCCGTAGAGTGTTTGTAGTTCCTTGATATAGTCCAAAGGGGGAATTGGATATTGATTACTTCCTCAGAGTTCCTATTAGTTACTAATTTGAGACTATATATGTAGAGACCCAAAGCTTGATGTACATGGACATTACATTACTTTTACGGAATACTTAGTACATAACAAAAACATACACACAAGGACTATAACAGTTTAGTGTCTTTGAAAACATTGAACGTAATATTCTTATCATGGTGAAAGATCTTAAACATCTCCCATAAAGATCTTCCACTTTTTTTCTTACCAAAAACCATTCTTTATATCATGGGGAAAAGTAAACATAAAAACGGTGAGCTCAAATGATCAGTAAGGGTAAGAATGGAGAAAATAAAACAAACCATATACATTTGAACATAAAAACATGAACATAATGTTCAAACATCGAAATCCTGATCAATGACATAAAACATGGAAGTACGTAAGGCATAGATAAAAATGGAACATCAATCATGTTAAAATAGCTTGTAAATAAAACTTGTAATTGTGGAAAAACATTAAGCACGTGATATGATTTCCATAGTAGCCAAGGCTTTGCTGCCAACACCATCTTACTGGACAATGTCCCTTTCTGAATCGAGTTCACTTCTCGTTCCAGTCTTGTATTACTGAACCGGACTAACTTAACGTTCCATCCATGTCTATATCATGAGATATAAATCTTTACCCAATGCATTGGAGGGAGATATAGGTCCCACCCATCTCATAATGAAATCATTCTTACGTGTGCCACAACATAATCATAAATCATTCATCATAACCCAATGAATAAAATGGGTTTCATAAACATCATCCCATCATAACATAATCCATATAAAACAAATGGATATCATTTCATAATAAGAAAAGTGAAACCATGTAAATCATAGAGACATTATACTTTAAACATAATCACACTAAATAATGTCATCTTAGATGAAAAATAGTTTTGACAAAACACTTGAAATGAATTATTGAGGAAAATATCCTTTCTTCTTCAAAAACATTTTTTTTCACAAAATGCCATGCAATTTTAAAAGAAAAGGATTTTGTTGAATATAATTATGAAATATTTTAGAGTAAGCTTCATGAAAATAATTAATTATGAAACTGTAAAAATCCTTTCATGTCGTATAAGTTAAAAATAACATTCTTCTCGTACATTTGTCGTAAATGTCAAAAAGTACCTCGTAAGGTAATGAAAAGAAAGATTCCTTCCATACGATGTGGTAAAAGTTGAAAAGGGTAAAAATGACTTTAAACATACATGGAAGAAAATGAAAACATTTTGAAAACATATGGACATGGATAATAATCATAACCCCAGTAAATACTTACGAATAAACAATCTTGGAAAAGAATGAGATTGGAATAATTATCCTTTATCATAGGTCTGATATGCTTCGTATGTATCCGAACCTCCTGTATAATGATTTAAATAAAGTTATTGACATATTAGAGAAACATATTAATTGTTATGATATCATATATGGTTCACTTATGACTTTATATTACCCGTTCATTTGTAAGTTCCATGTTAAAGCAGTGTTTTGGGTAAAATTGTTTTATTTATCGTACATGTTTGGACATGTTGTTCTTGATATTATTACTCATATCCTGATTTAATTAATTAAAGAATGTAAAAAATTATTTATATGTAATATATATTAATCATATACATATATATATGATAGATCGATAAATGGAATGAAATACACCGTTCATGGAGACGGTAGGTCGTACGTACGCATGAACGCTGTTTTCGTTTCCTTATTGAATTGAATGGAATTATGTAGATGACATACATATATATACATAAATCCAGTGTCATTATTATTTCATATATTTCATGATTACTTATTATATATACTTTATAATCATTCATGAATGGTTAACATGGAGAATGAATCTCATCGCGTCGTGGAGACGGTAGTCCGTACATACGCACGAGCGATGATATCATTCCCATGATCTAGGAATTGTATTGAATTGTATGTATAATATTTCAGAATCAATATAACTTTACAATGATAATATATAGTTATTTATATACACCATTATACCCATCCGTGTAAGGTGGTGGTCGAAAACAGATTACACCACGGCGTGGAGACGGTATTCCGTACGTACGCACGCGCGGTGATTTCATTTTCCGTAGGATGGATAGATGGTGAAATAGGGTTGTTTAATACTTATAATAACTTATCCGTATATGAGTGACACTGATGTTATTACTTCATAATGAAACAACTAAATAAGAATAAGTAGAAGAATACATAAAGTTGAAATAATCGGCAACAGATATTACCTCTTTTTGAAGCGCATCTTCTCAACCTTCTCTTAGGGCACTAATGATGGTAGTTTAATAAGACCAGAACCTCTAGGATTTTTCTAGGGAAGTGGAGAAGAGAAATTGGAAGGGGTTTTCCGAGAATCAAGGCTCAAAATGGTGTTAAGAGAAGATGGAAGAGGTGCCCTTTTATAAGGGAGGAGAGGGGCACCTTTGGAAAAACTAAAAATATTATTTTATTATAAAGTCATATTCCGGTTTTAAAAGTTCCAAATTGTCTTATTTAGAAGCTAAGGTGGGTATGGGTCTAAATACTCTCATCCAATAGAATTTTTACATGTTTAGTCTTCTATTTTAACCTTATCATTTAGATTTAACTTTAAGTTGAATAATTTTACTTTTACCGTGTCTTCTTCTTTTCATACACTATATGGTTAATATACTTACTATAACAAGCCAAACGAACCCCAAGTTGTTTATTATTAATATATATAACCTTATAGAAGTCATATTCCCGATACTATGATTTTTAGGAATAAAATAACAATTAATAATATAATATTTTTTTTAAAAACTATTTTATGTCAATTTTGACACTATTTGGTAATTGATTTTTGTGAAAATCATAACATAATGATTAGTTCAAAAAAAGTTAATTAAATAAATACTAACATGTCATATTAACCTAAAAAATTAGTGTATTTCATAAAAAGTCTCAAATTACATTTATTGGGGTATTTATAATATTAATTATTTTAATATATCATTATTTAGGTAATTAATGCATCACCATTGTGTCATAAATATATTATATTATTTCATATATAAAATTTATAAATAAAATAAAATTAGGTAGGAAGTATTTTTAGATTTCTAATTGATATTTATAGTATAATTTATCTTATGTATAACCCTATATTAAAAATGCATTAGTTATTAAACATTGATTTTAACTATTTTAACCCATCTTTAAATAAATTAATAATAAATGTCCTAATCAAATCCAAGTGGACCTAAATGGTCATCTTTTATTCCGAAGGTTGTTTTTGGTAGAATTATACTTATTCAATACAATTAGTACATGTTTTATGGTAATATTAATATCATTTGTACCCTTAATTACCCTATTTACTTTTAACCGTGGAAAATAAAAGTAAAAAGTTAATTTTCACCAAAAATTATCTTCATATAATTAAACCACATTTTAGTCATTGATATTAACCTTGTCTCTCAGATTTTCTAAATTCAATTCACAGAATTGGTAAAATTTCATTTAAATGAAAAAGTCAGTTTTTTAACTACCACTAAGTGGTTTCACTATTCATCGAAAATTGAAGTTTTTTAGAAAAATATCAAAAATTCAGCCTAAGAATTATTTGATATTCCGAATTCAAAATTGATTTCTATTTTTCCTAATTAAAAACATATAAGTGGCATTAATTAATTTTAAAATTAATTCCCATTATCAAAACAAATATCGTGTTTTTAAGAAACAAAAACTATCAAACGATTGATACTTGTCCATATCCAATTTCAATGTGAAATTAATTACAATGAACAAAATTGGATTAAATGGTAAAAATATATTCTAATTACACATTAAAACCAATTAAAAATATAATATAGCCATATAAATTATTGCGATGAAAAATGTTGTTTTTAATTAAAATATAGCATGTTTTTACTATTCATTAAAATATGAAAGTTATCAGAATAATATGAAAAATTTATCCAAAGTAAATTTTTATATCCTGATTCCAAAGAAGAATTTTATTTTGTCAAGTTGAACTTATAGACAAGTCAAAAACAATATTTATGGTGGGTGCACCCTCAAAAGACGGAAAAACTGCAATTTTTTAAAAATATATATTTTACACGAAAAATTTATTTTGTTATCATACCATATTCTAGAAAATGTGTATGATGAATAATAATTTTATAAAAATCAAAATTTAGTTAATACTATTCATTATGGATGGTCCATAATAATATTATAACAATATATCGTTGTTTAGTGAAACCTGGTATTGCGTACTTCACACGCTATCTAGGTAGGTCGCGATTGCTTTTAATGCAAGCCAAGAATAGTGTTGCGTATACTAAAAGCTAATGCGGTGTTGCGTATAGTACAAGATAATCTTTGTGTAGTGTATAATAGAAGATCAAAGAAATTAAAAATAATATATCTCATAAAATCTCCGGGTTTTACATTCTACCCCTCTTAAAATGAATTTTGTCCTCGAAATTCTTCGGGGTTATAAATCGTTTAATATTCATAGAAACCCACATCGTAAAAAGGAATACTGAACCTTAATTTTAAAAACTAAAGTATGAAATGTAACGACTACCCAAAGTATCTCATCACTGGGTTTCCATATAGGAGAACATAGGTTAAAATATGGATATGGAAGAAAAATCTAACCATCATGTTCTGATGGAGAGTGGTAGAGAACATGGATATGAAAAAGATATCAATCACAAAGCCATAAATTTGTGATGATCTAAGGTACCATCTCATTCATCAGATATAAGAGCACTAGGACAACATTTTTGGTTTTCAATATCATTTCCCTAAAGTTGAAAATTTTTAATTAGATGAAATACTTTATTGATTTTGGAACAATCTCACTGTTGTTCGTGCTTTGAACAATTTTCACTTCATCTCTTAATGAAATGAAGTTGAATTTGTTATTTGTGAAGTGTTAACAGATCATATGATAGAATGATGGGTCATTCCATCAGTTTCAAACAAATGGTTAGAAAAAGTTATCAAATATACATAAGTCCATCTATGGTGAGGTTAATCATATACGATTCAAAAATGAACTTATACTTCATATATCATATCGCTTAATAAAATAAAAATAGTTTCTACTAACCAGTGACTTCCTGTAGGCCGGTGGTAGGCTGTAAAGGCCAGTCGCACTTCGGTTGTGGGTTTGATTCCCACATCCTTGTCCGATGCGATGGGATGTCTCCCATCTTGTAGGTTATCCTTTTTTTAAAACTACATTACTATAACATCCCATGAATAATATAAAAAAATGTTCTATCCTTAAACAATACTAACTTATGTCCAACATAATCCATTCCAATCTTTAGGCTTATCTAAAATACATCCATCCAAGATCATATTATAATGAAAATGATTACATTACATGTCACATAACAATCACGTGAATTCCATCATTTATCCCCCATATATCATAAGATATATCTTTTTGGTCAAATTACAAACATGTGAATACCATAATCATGTATTCTCTTGAAGAATGAATACCCATTACACCATAGTGAAAACATGAATGTTGTTAAATTTTAACACTTTCCACATACCAAAATCCCAAAAATTATAAATACTCAAACCATGATATCACTTAGTCCATATATCAGTCATGAGCTCATGAATACAATCAAACATCTCATTATCTTCTTATCCCTTCATTATACGCATATCATCTAGTTTCTAAAATATCTGAATATCCTTTCATGGTTACCGGTACCATTCAATATATACATTCAAATACTTTAGGAAAAATAATAGTGTAACAATCCTTAGATGATTCTTTATTCAATAGTACAATTAACTATACAACATAACTCTTGATAAACATACAATCATTCCACTACCTTCTTAAACAACTGACTAAGCTTTAACACTTTTTTCATCTCATGTATCATTTGTAGTCTCCTCATCACCATCCACATAAATACTACACATATGACCATGCTGATTCTCTTCATGAAATTTTCCCTTAGCACATTAGTTTGAATAATGCACGTACATTCCACATTTAAAACATTTAACCATTTTTTATGTCTTAGAAATACCATTATCCATGTCCACGGTGTTCACTAAACCTTTTACTTTGTAATTACTATCTTTTTTTCCTTCTTTTCTACACCTAAATCATCTTCCAGTTCCTTTGAAACATTCTCCCTGATGCCTCTTCCCACATGATTTACATGGGGGGAATTGAACTTTCTTTCCTCTATGATCATCATGAAACTCCATCTTTCTCTTAATAGCCGAGTCAGGAAACTTACCAAAGATGATATTATTGATCATATTATGAGATTGCTTATTAGCCATAATAATTATATGTGGACCTCTAGATCCAATTTTATTTGGTTGTTCATGAAGAATATCATGCCATTGTCCATCATATCCTACATTATCACAAATCTTCCTATTTCCAGCCATTTTCTAAAACCCAAAAAGAATAGTGTGAGAGGAAAAAATCATGCTAGTAAAACAACATAATAAAGGTGGAGTACCTTAAATATCTAACATCTTAGGTTTAATTATATGATATTTAGCGCAATTCTATGACTATAACCTATACCTATACCTAACCTTAGGGAAATCCCTAGACATACCTTAGAAATATCTCTAGGGATGTCACTAAATTTTTCTCATCCTAGTTTCCAAAGGTTAACTAAACCTTTCCTATGATAAAAACTATAGAGACCCAAAGCTTGACATACATGGAAATTACATTACTTTTACAGAATACATAGTACATAACAAAAATAGACACACAGGGACCGTAATAGTTTAGTGTCTTTGGATCCTTGGAACGTAATCTTATAATCATGGTGAAGGATCTTCAACATCTCCCATAAAGATATTACCCCTTTTTTTCTTACCTAAAACCTTTCTTTATATCCTGGTGATAATAAAATATTAAAAGGGTGAGCTCAAATGCTCAGTAAGGGTAAGCATGGAGAAAATAAAACAAACCATATACATTTCAATATAAAAACATGAACATAATGTTTAAACATCAAAATCTTGGGCAATGACATAAAACATGGCAATACGTAAGGCATAGATCAAAATAGAACCTCAATCATGATTAAAGAGCTTGTAAATAAAACTTGTAATTGTGGAAAACATTAAGAACATGATATGATTTCCATAGTAGCCAAGGCTTTGCTTCCAAGACAATCTTAGTGGACAAAGTCCCTTTCTGAATCGAGTTCACTCCTCGTTCCAGTCCTGTATTACTGAACCGGATTAACTTACCATTCCAGCCATGTCTATCTCATGAGATATAAATCTTTACCCAATTCATTGGAGGGAGATATATGTCCCACCCATCTCATAATGAAATCATTCTTACGTGTGCCACAACATAAACATAAATCATTCATCATAACCCAATGAATAAAATGTGTTTCATAAACATCATTCCATCGTAACATAATCCATATAAAACAAATGGATATCATTTCATAATTAGAAAAGTGAAACCATGTAAATCATAGAGACATTATACTTGAAACATAATCATTCTAAATAATGTCATCTTAGATGAAAAATAGTTTTGACAAAACACTTGCAATGAATTCCTGAGGAAAATATCCTTTCTTCTTCAAAAACATTTTCTTTTCACAAATTGCCATGAAATTTTAAAAGAAAATTATTTATTTAAAAATACTTATTTAATATTTTAGAGTAATCTTCATGAAAATAATGCATTATGAAACCATAAAAATCCGTTCATTTCGTATAGGTTAAAAATAACATTCTTCTCGTACTTTTGTTGGCAAAATCAAAAAGTACCTCGTATGGTAATGAAAAGAAAGATTCCTTCCATACGATGTGGTAAAATTAGAATAGGGTAAAAATGATTTTAAAAATACATGGGAGAAAATTAAATCATTTTGACAACATATGGACATGGATAATAATCATAACCCCATAAAATACTTACGAATAAACAATCTCGTATGAGAGTGAGATTGGAATAATTATCCCTTACCTTAGGTCTGATATGCTTTGTACGTATCCAAAACTCCTGTATAATGATTTAAATAATGTCATTGACTTATTACAGAATCCTATTAATTGTTATGATATCATATATGGTTCACTTATGACTTTATATTACCTATTCTTTTGTAAGTTCCATGTTAAAGTAGCGTTTTGGGTAAAAAAAATTTATTTATCGTACATGTTTGGACTTGTTGTTCTTTATATTATTACTTATATACTGATTTACTTAATTATATAATGTAAACCATGATTTATATGTAATATATATTCAGCATATACATATATATATATGATAGATCGATAAATGGAATGAAATACACCGTTCATGGAGACTGTAGGCGGTACGTACGCATGAACGCCGTTTTCGTTTCCTTATTGAATTGAATGGAATTAATTAGATGACATACATATATATATATATAAATAAATCCAGTATCATTATTATGTCATATATTTCATGATTACTTATTATATATACTTTATAATCATTCATGAATGGTTAACATGGAGAATGAATCTCATCGTGTCGTGGAGACGGTATTCCATACGTAAGCACGAGCGATGATATCATTCCTATGATCGTGGAATTGTATTGAAGTGTATGTATAATATTTAAGAATCAATATACCTTTACAATAATCATATATAGTTATTTATTTACACCATTATACCCATCCAATTAAGGTGGTGGTCGAAAACAGATTACACCACGGCGTGGAGACGGTATTCCGTACATACGCATTCACGGTGATTTCATTTTCCGTAGGATGGATAGATGGTGAAATAGGGTTTTTTCATAATTATAATAACATATAATTATATGAGTTACACTGATGTTATTACTTCATAATGAAACAACTAAAGAAGAAGTACTAGAAGAATAAATAAAGTTGAAAGAATCGGTAATAGACATTACCTCTTCTTTGAAGCACCTTTTCTTAACCTCATATTAGGGTACTAAAGATCGTCTTTTAAGAAGAAAAGAACCTCTAGGATGTTTCTAGGTAAGTGGAGAAGAGAAATTGGAAGGGGTTGGCCGAGCATCAAAGCTCAAAATGGTGTGAAGAGAAGAGGGAAGGGGTGCCCTTTTATAAGGGAGGAGAGGGCCACCTTTCAAAAAACTAAAAATGTTATTTTATTATAAAGTCATATTCGATTTTTAATAATTCAAATTTTTTTATATCGAATCTAAGGTGGGTATGGGTCTAAATAATCCAATGAAATAGAATTTGTACATGTTTAGGTTGCTATTTTAACCTTATCATTTAGATGTAACTTTAAGTTAAATAATTTTACTTTACTGTGTCTTCTTGTTTTCTTACACTATAAGGTTAATAAACATACTACAACAAGAAAAACGAACCCAAAGTTGTTTATTATTAATATATTTAACATTATCAAAGTCATTTTTCCGATACTTACATTTTTAGGAATAAATTAACAATTAATAATATAATATTCATTTTAAAAACTAGTTAATGTCAATTTTGACACTATTTGGTAATTGAATTTTGTGAAAATGATAACAGATTTATTAGTTCGAAAACAGTTAAATAAATCCATACTAACATGTCATATTAACGTATAAAAAAAATTGTATTCATAAAAAGTCTCAAATTTTATTTATTTGGGTATTTATAATATCAATTATTTTAATATTTCATTATTTAGGTAATTACTGCATCACCATTGTGTAATAAATAACTTATATTATTTAATGTCTAGAAATTCTAAATAAAATACCATTAGGTTGGAAATCGTTTTAGGTTTCTAATTAATACTTATAGTCGAATTTATCTTATGTATAACCTTATATTAAAAATGAATTAGTTATTAAACTTTGATTTTGACTATTTTAACCCTTCTTTAAATAAATTAATAATAAATGTCCTAATCTAATCCAAGTGGACCTAAATGGTAATATGTTATTCATAAGGCTGTTTTAGGTCTAATTATACTTATCCAATAGAATTAGCACATTTTTTAGGGTAATATTAATATCATTTGTACCCTTAATTACCCTATCTACTTTTAACTGTGGTAAATAAAAGTAAAAAGTTACTTTTCACCAAAAATTATTTTCGTCTCATTGAACCATATTTTAGTCCTTGATATTAACTGTGTGTCTTAGATTTTCGAAATTAAATTCACATAAGAGGTAACATATCATTTAAATGAAAAAGTCAGTTTTTAACTACCAATAAGTGGTTTCGCTATTCATTGAAAATTGAAGTTTTTCAGAAAAATATCAAAAATTCAGCCTAAGCATTATTTGATATTCCGAATTCAAAATTGATTTCTATTTTCCAAAATTCCAAACATAGAAGTGGCCTTAATTAGTTTTAAAATTAATTCCCGTTTTGAAAACAAATAGCGTGTTTTTAAGAAACAAAAACTATCAAAAGATTGATACTTGTTTACATCCAATTTCAAAGTGAAATTAATTCCAATGAACAACATTGGATTAAATGCTAAAAATATATTCTAATTAAACTTTAAAACAAATTAAAAAGATAATCTAACCATATAAAGTATTTCGATGAAAAAAGTTGTTTTTAATTAAAATATAGCGTGTTTTTATGATTCATTAAAATATGAAAGATATCAGAATAATATGAAAATTTTATCCCAAGTAAATTTTTATATACCAATTCCAAAGAAGAATTTTATTTTGTCAAATTAAACTTATAGAAATGTCAAAACAAGAATTAATGTGAGTGAACCATCAAAAGGTGGGAAAACTACAATTTTTTAAAAATACATATTTTACACGAAAAATTTATTTTGTTCACATACCATATTCTAGATAATGTGTAAGATGAATAATACTGTTATAAAATTCAAAATGTAGTTTACAATATTTATAACAACTAGTCCATAATAATATTATTACAATATATCATTGTTTAGTGAAACCCAGTATTGTGTACTACACACACTATCTAGATAGGTCGCAATTGCGTGTAATGCAAGCCAAGAATAGTGTTGCGTATACTACAAGCTACTGTGGTGTTGCCTATAGTACAATCTATTCTTGGTGTATTGTATAATAGAAGATAAAAGAAATTAAAAATAATATATCTCATAAAATCTCGGGGTGTTACAATATAGGGGGAATTGACAGTGAGTGCTTCTTTAGAGAGTCTCTGCTAATGCTGAACCGGAGGGGTTAGATTTTATGTACTTCCCTTAGGGTTTCTTGTGTTGTTTTGGATGAACCAGAGGGGTTAGGCTATGACTGCTTCCCAGAGGGTTTCCTGTTTGTGATTAGCTGCTTTCTTGATATATGAAACATAATGAATTTGAATTGTAGGATTGTTTTCCATTGAGTACTTCCTTGTTTATTGCTTCTTTTGATTATTGCCTACCATATATATTCACTGACTATTAGTCACATATCTTGTGGTGGTTTCCTACTAGTATTCATATCACACCCTGTTTAGGTCATGCTTTTGGTCCCAAATAGATTATATTGTTGCAAGTATAGATAATAGAAAGCTCCCTTCTACATTAGGTACTTGTTTGCAGTTGATATGGGGGAGCATGGGACCAAACTGAGGCTTGCGATTCTATGGATCTGTTTACTTTCGTTCCATTTTACTTTTTTTAGTATTGTATTACAGCATTGTAACTTGTTTGGATTCTTTCATCGGAATATTTATCATGCATCACGTATCATTATTGGTGCTCATTTGTTATTACATCCAGTCTTTCACTGTTTACTATTTTATGTTATTATTACAGATTTCACTATTACTATTTATTTTACATCTGCTGTGTTACTCTGACAATGAGGGAATAGTTTGTCCACAATCACACTCAAGGCCCTCGCTGCTAGTTGGCAGCCTCTCGAATTTGTGGAAATTCTCTTGAAGCCAGGTGACCAACCAGGTACGGGGCACCTCTAGGCATGTCCTGGAACCTGGAAGTTACAAAGTGGTATTAGAGGGTATTATTTTCTTCCTGAATTACTATTTGGAGCCTATAGCAAGGGATAGGAAGGAATATTTAGTTGGTAAAAAGTTGTGCTCTGGAGTAGCTAACTCGTGTACAGGGGAAAGCCAATTTACCTTGGTTATTTGAATATTTCTGGTCTTCCAATATTACTGTTGATTTGATTTCACCGTTGGGTGATTCACATGTTTTCTTTTGTTATTATTGATATTATTGGGGTTCTACTTTTATTGAAACTGGATGATATGAGGGTATTTCATCTCATGCATCATATAGGAAAATGCTAGAGATCACATGTCATTCATTCATTCCATTCCATTTAGTGTGCATTAGTGATTGCATGTTGTTGTGATAGATGGTGTGTTACATGCATGTTGTTGTGATATATTACTTGATAAAATACTTTCTATTTGATAGGGTATTGAATTGTTTAAATATTTAGATTAAATGAATGTCAAACTTTGGTTCTTGGGTTGTTATGGGACCTTGTGGACTAGAATTTGGTCGATCAATTATATTTTTAGTTTATATATTACATGTATAGGATACCTAGATTTGATTCACAGGGAGTATGGGCCCTCATGGATTAAAATATGGAAATTGTTTTGTTTCAATGTTTTTCTGGGTTCCTGAGTAGTTTATGAGGCTTACTATCTAGAAGAACCCAGAATACACACTGTGTAATGGTAAATACATCACATGTGTCCTTTTGGTCAAGGAGGAACTGTTTTTCTTAAGTACACATCGTGTACTATATATAGACACCATGTAGTCTCTTACCGTGTCACTTTCTATGGGGGTAAAGACACAGGGTTGGGACATCTTTGGTGGAACACGCTGTGTTCTTAATGTAGATATCATGTTGTGAAGGCCATGTGTCTTCCTGTTAGACTAATGACACAAATGGATGAAAACATAGGTTATACACGTCATGTCAAGCTTAAACATGTCATGTAGTGTAACCCATGTATTCAACCATATAGAAAACAACATGGGTTTGTGAATCCTTTATAGTACATTATGTTTCAAGCACAAACATGCCATGTCAAATTAGTCGTGTAATATGTCATGTAACTAACAACACGGGTCAGTAAATTTTGTCCAATACAAGCCATGTGTGGCACTAACACGCCGTGTAGTCTTGTTCTATGAGGCTTTTCTAGCATAGCCAGGTATATGATCTCAGGAAATGGAAGAGGATTCATGTACATGTCGTGTGTTAGAACAACATGCCGTGTGTGTGGGGTGTTACACGGTTAGTTTTGGAAGATGTATACGCCCATGTGAAAGCTTAAGGGAGCACACCATGTAGTCATTATAAATGCTACGTATGCATGTTTTAAAAATACTTGAATGATTTCTTTCACTTGTTCCTTATTACACTTCTATATTTAAATACATGATATTCATGATCGAAGGTGTGAGTTTGACCTTGGAGAGTCATTGCACCGAGATGTCCTCCGATTGTATGGCAGTTATAGGGCAATGATCCAACACCGGACATGGATGATCAAGAACTGCATGTAGATCCTCTAGTCATGCCCATCTTGGAACCAACCGTTATCTCAGATATAGATGTTGATGTACAGTTCCAAGAGGGCATTATTTGGTTCATGTAGACTTTCAGGGTAGTACTGAACCCCGCCCCGTCTATGGTAGATATGACATGGGTTTTCCAACAGCATCATCCTCCCACCTTCATATGGGACAGAGGACCTCAGGATTCAGATTCATGGTTAGAAGCCATTCTATCTATCTTCAAGCATCTAGAGACACCTATAAAGAGGAAGTTGAAGTTCACTATGTATATTATTTGGGATTCTTCCAAAAGATGGTGGGATGTGATCACGCATGCAGAATTCCAGCAGGTTGTTTCTTAGGATGAGTTCCATCTTGCATTTTAGGACTACTTTTACCCGAAGACATTGAGGGACGATCGATCCTAAGATTTCATGAGTCTGGAGTATCGTAATATTTCATTTATCGAGTATTCTTCTCGCTTCACAATGTTTCAATGCTTCATGCCTACTCCAGGAGGTGATGAGTTATTTCTGGCAAGGATGTTGGAGGATGGTTTCAAGCACGACATTTGATCTCAGGTGAACATATTTAGGTTGAATTCCTTCACTTCTATATTCAACCAAACACTGATAACATATAATAACCCGAGGGATTATAGAGTTGTGAGATAGAAATGCTCCACATCTGGAGTTGGTAACCCTTCTACTAATAGCAGGAAGCACCGCAGAGTGTCTAATCACGGAGATCCGAGGAGACGAGATACATCCTCTAGTAGCTAGGTGGTGTTGTACTAGTACGGAAAGAGTGTAAATATGAGGCCACATTACCCGAGAGATGGAGTGGAGTGTCGATCATGCAGTAATATGGGTAACCTTCAGCGTTTATTTCATTTTTACCCACTAGAAGCTGGTGATAAGGTTTCTTCTATGACACCATGTTCAAAGAAACACCTCTAGTTTCTCATAAATCAGGTAAATGGAGTTCTTCTAACCATTCAGCCATATATGGAGGACATCTCTAGGGTAGTCAGTCGCTAGGATTTTAGAAACAAACTGGTTGGATTAGCTCTGGGTGGTCATGCAGGGTAATAGGGCTGCGGTGTAGGTCGGACTATTGTGGTGGTGAAGACGCAAAAGGAGTAGGATCCTGAACCCTCAATAATTTGAGGTTCTATCCTCATTGTTTCAGTTTTAGTTTTTTTTTCTTTTCAATACATGGGATTCCCATATCTTTATATCAGTTTCTATTATAGATATCAATGGGCTATGTATCGTTTCTTCTACTGATAACTTGATGCTAGATACACTGTTGGGACAACAACGATTAGTGTATTCCAGTGCAAGGGGTTCACTCTAGAGGAAGGTGGGTGTCACTTCTTATTCTGCCTTTATGTTCTAGAGATGATAGGCTATGATGTCATTATTGGAATGGAAAGGTTAGATCCCTTTAAGAAAATTGTCGACAACTATTTCTGTAGGGTGAGTTTCACATCACCAGAGGGAATATTGTTTCATCATAAGGGCGAGTGGGGTGTCAAGGTGAGCAGAGAAAGACACGAGGATTACTGATTTCGTTGATCTGCTTCGAGGAGCCCGGGTCTTCTCAAATATTGACTTGATATATTATTATTATCATTTTCATGTCTGACCATCAGATGTACCTCTTAAGTCCTTTTAGAGCAGGCATGGTCAATATGAGTATGTGGTTATTCCTTTTGGTCTCATGAAGGCACCTGCAGTTTTCATGGCACTATTGAACAGAGTGTTCCATCCACACATGGAATATTTTGTGGTTGTCTTTGTGGAAGATACCTTAGTGTACACTCACACTAAAAACGACCATGAAACACATCTTGAGATCATTTCGAGTACACTGAGAGAGCATCATTTATATGAAAATATCTCAAAATTCCACTTTTGGATGGACCATATTCACTTCTTGGGTCATGTTATCTCAGAGACAGGAGTATCAGAAGACCCAGGGAAAGTAAGAGCAATAGTTTTCTTAGAGCAGCCTAATAATGTATTTGATGTATGGAGTTTTTTAGTGTGGGCTGATTACTACAAACATTTTATACTGGACCTTTCATGCTTAGCAGTGCCACTATAGACCCTGACTACGAAAGGTGTGATGTACTTGTGGTCAGATTCATGTGAGTCAGCCTCTCAAGATTGGAAAGGGATGAAGAATTCAGAACTGATACTAGAATTTCTAGATCTAATTAACAGCTATATTGCATACTGTGATGCCTTAGGTAACGAGATGGGAGTAGTGCTTATTCATGGAGATGGATTCGTTGTGTACAAATCTCGATAGTTGAGGCCACATGAGAAGAACTACCCGACACATGATCTGAAGTGGGTTGCAGTTGTTCATGCTTTATTCTATTGGAGTAACTATCATCTGGGATATCATTTTGTGGTTTTCACCAACCATAAGAGTCTCAAGTATATCTTCACATAGTGCGATCTGAATTTAAGACAGCGAAGGTGGGTTGAGTACCTTCAGTATTTTGACTTTGAGCTTTCCTACACGCCTGGGAAAACAATGTAGTGGTTGGTGCATTGATCATGATGAGTCATATACAGGATGTTTAGGAGGACATCAGTGAGTGGAATCTTGTGGATCTATTATATGAAATTCATTTGGAGGTGCATGGAAGATAGGGGAAAATGTTTCTATATTATGTAGGTGTTACCTCTACTCTTCTTGATTGAGTACGAATTAGGTAGCTAAGAGATTCTGAAGGCCTTGTTCTATGGGAGAGTGTGTTAGAAGGGAACCACATTCTTGGAGGGACCATAAGTGAGGATGAGATCTTGCATTTTCAAGGGCGCGTATGGCTGTCAGCAAACATATGCGAGGAGCTGAAGCGGGACATTAATTTCATGGATTGGGTAGTTCATCCTGGTGTCCCGAAGAAGTATCATGATATAAACCATCAGTATTGGTGTCCAGGTATGAAGAGAGATGTTGTTGGGTTTGTCATGAGATGGTCCACCTATTTGTAGGCGAAGGTGGAGCATCAGCGACAAGCAAGGATTTTGCAGCAGTTACCCATTATCGAGTGGAAATGGAATGATGTCACGATGGATTTACCATGGTCGTATTGAGGGAATGATGCAGTTTGGGTTGTCATGGACAGAATCATAACGGTTTATCACTTCATGTTGATCAAAGATACCATTAGTGTTGATGAGATGGGAAGGTGGTTCATATGAGTGACTGTACATTTAAATGTAGTTCCAGACTCCATTCATTCAGGAAGAGATGACCGTTTTACATCTCGGGTCTGGAAGGGGCTTCATAGGGCTTTGGGTACACAGGTACATCTGAGTATAGCTTACCATCCTTGGACAGATGGCCAATCTGAGCATATAATTCTGGTGCTTGAGGACATGTTTCGAGCATGCATCCTAGATTTTGGAGGTTTGTGGGAGAAGAACATACTTCTTGTGGTGTTTTCCTACAGTAATAGTTCTCATGAAACTATTCAGATAACACCTTATAAGGCATTGTACGATAGGATATGCCGATCAACCTTAGGCTTTCTATAGGCAGGAGAGGCAGCTATGTTGGGACCTCATCTTTTCTAGGGGACCATGAAGAAAATAGAGTTGATTTGGAATAGGATGTCTACTGCACAGTCACAACAAAAGTCTCATGCTGATCGACAAAGACGACTATTGGAGTTTGAGGTTGGAGATCAGGTTTTTCTAAGGGTCACATCGAGGTTGGGACATAGGAAGATAATGAGACAGGGTAAGCTTTCACCAAGATATATCATGCCAAGTCATGTCTTGGGAGAGTCGGGTTGGTTGCCTATCAGTTGTAGTTACTTCATAGGTACTGGTCTATGCGTGGAATCTTCCATGTTTCTCATCTTCGATGTTAATTCTCAAACCCATATCATCTTTTCCAACCTGTGGAGGTTGAGATCTATGTGGACACCTCTTTCAAGGAGCATCCTATCTGGACTATTGATCGATGTGTGAATGTTTTATGTGGCCAGTTTGATCTTCTAGTACGAGTGTTATGGCAGCACGGGCGAGTACATGATGAGACATGGGAGAGGGAGACCAATGTATGATCGTAGTGGCCAATTTTTTCGAGGTTTATTCTTCTATGCCACCTTGTTAAAACAAATTCGGTTGAATTTATTTAAGGAGGAAGATTGTAAGAACCCTGATCTTTTTTTGTGGTATGTTTTTCTTTTTAGGTTGTTGTTGTGAAAAAGATGACTTTTTTGGAAATATCAGGAGTACAAGCCGAGTAATTTTAGTACACGCCATGTACCCAGTAGTTGTGGGTGACCGTGTACTGGCCATGTAATGGCTGAGTACATTGACGTGCATTGTGACCTGGAGACCACCAAAAGTGGAGTTCGGAAAAGGAAAGTACACAACGTGTAATTTTAAAGAACACACAGTGTAATTTTTTCATTAAATGGATAGGATTTTTGTCTGACAGGTTGAACACAATTCTTCTCGACCTGTATCATTTGAGAGCATTCATATGGCCACAGATCTTCTCCATGCCTTTGAATTTCCATTTTTTTCCCAAATCAACCGTTGTCGATCACATTAGAATCACATCGGGGAGTTCTCCCTTCTTCTTGAATATCATATCCGGATTTCTCCTCTCTCACAATTTATACTCGGATGAATATTTTTAGTGTTTTTGTAGATATACGGTGTTATAGGGAGATTCAAGGAATGAGATTCATATATATTGATCTCATGATGCCAAGATAGGTGGTTTGTTCCTTTCCATAGTTATTCTTTTAATTTTATGTGGAAAAGGGCCCAATACTCATGAACATGGTATTACGTGTTTATGGCTTTAGCCCTGTTATTACCTGCTATTATTTAATTATTTGGATAGAGGTTAATCGTTGTGAATAGAGTTAACTTTTCCATGCTATGGATTTTTTCCCCATGTTTTCTCATTTTTGACCATTTGGTCTAGCTTTGCATGATAGGCTACTGCTTTGCTTTCCTTGCATAGTATTGTTACGATGGAGTGATTATTATATTACATTCTATGATTCACTACATGTTGTTTGTCTATGTAGTTATTGTGGTTTACCTTGGAAGCCACATATGGATTTTTAATGACAGACTTACACAAGGCCATGTGAACCTGGTGTAGTAGAACATAGGAAGAATGAACATTGAGGGATTCTCCAGAGTGTCTGTTTTCCTATTATATAGCGAGACCATAGTGGGATGGACATAGGTTCTCCCTCAGTGTGTCTATAGTTCCTTGATGAAGGCCACACAGGGAATTGGATGTTGAGTACTTCCTCAGAGTGAATGTTAGTTACCAAAACTAGAGTACAATGGGAATTGATGGTGAGCACTTCCTCATAAATATTGTTTTAAAGATGAACCAGAGGGGTTAGAATTTGTGTACTTTTGAGAGGGTTGCTTATGTTTTTTTGTTGAACAAGAGGTGTCAAGCTATGAGTGATTCCCAGAGGGATACCTGATTATGGTTAGATACTTTCTTGTTATATGAAACTAAATGCATGGAACTATAGGATTGTTTACCTTTGAGTACTTCCTAGTTTAATGATTATTTTTATTACTGTCTGCCATATATATTCACTCTCTTTTATGCACTGATCTTTGGGAGGTTACGTAATGGGATTCATCTCTCACCCTATTTGGGTAATGATTTTGGGCCCAAATAGATTATATTTTTACATTTATGGATAAGTTAAATAGCCCCTCTTCTTCAGGTACTTGATTGCAATGGAGAAGTGGGAGCATTGGACCATGTTGAGGCTTGAGATTCTGTGGAGATGTTACTTTCTTTCCTTTGTACTTTAGTTTAGTGTTGTATTACGGTATTGTGAATTTCTTGGATGATTTCCTAGAATATTTATAATGCATCATATGTTTTTATATGTGATAAGTTGTTATTACATCCATTATATTGATGTTTACTATTTTATAGTATTATTATCGCATCATCTATTACTCTCTGTTTTATTTCATTTGTGTTAATCGGCCAATGAGGGCATTGTTTCGCCACTATCACACTCAAATCCCTCGCAGCTAGTCAGTATCCTCTGACGTTCAGTGTAATTCTCTTGATTCCATGAGACCAATTGGGTATTGGGTACCATTGGACAACTCTTGGAACAGGGATCTTACATATTTGATTCAATGTTTGGTGATTGAGGGATCAGATTATCCATTAAATGATAAAGGCCTTTGCCTAATCAATATCTTGATTATGACTTTTTCTTTCTTTAGGGGGGTGGAAGTTCCTCTTGACCCCTATTTTTATTCAAAATTTGAGTTCTCTAATATATTATCATGAAAAAGTTTTCAATTCCCACTCCCATCAGATTGGGCATCTCATTAGAATAGTCAACACGTTGATCATTGCATGGGTCGTTAGCCTGAGTCCTCCTATTATCATCCATAGGCTAGAATAAATGGAAAATTAGGGGTAATTATATTAAATAATTAATAAAATTATGGGTAATCTAATGAAAAAATGGATAACATATAAATTACATTTATTTCCTTAACATATGAATTTCAAGCCATAAATCTATGTTATCCATGATCTATATTCAAACGCATATTCTTATGGGATATTTTTTGTTCCCTTAAAAATATTTCACATTAATATTATGAATATACCAAAGAATATCCACTAGGAGTGTCGAACCAGGAGTGTATAAAGGACCATTATCATGCACAAGTTCCCGTTAGTGTCTGGCTCAAGGTGGTTTTTTCGGGATTAACCCCGAGATATATCTGTGCCAGAGCCACCTTAGCTTGTTCGTATCCAAAAAGGGATGTCTTTTCTCGACAAAATACTTGATCTATAATCACCAATAATTAGGAATGGTTTTATCATACTTAGTCTTATATCTATGGTTTCCAATATTGTTTTCTTATATTAATCCCAAAAATAACTAAACCAATCCTTTCATACCAACTATATCAACCCCACACATTATTTCACATTTAGACATGATTTATTACATATATTTTCACATAATAAAACCCAAAATATCAATAAGTCTAGTGTGTTTAGTGCCTATAATAATTAAATGACATCTTAAGAAATAAAAATACTTCATCATTGTTGAAATATTACACGACCATAATATTTCTTTATACTTAGCATTTCATGGGATAACCTGAGGATATACCAAAGAAAACAGTGATCTATAAATCTATGTAATAAAGTAAACAAGGTATAAAATGAAGAATAAAATACATATTAGGAAATAAATATGTTAATGTATCATAAGATAAATATATACATAAAGGCATGATATAGCATGATCATCAAAAAAATCTGGTCACACCCATCACTTTCACTTAATTCTCATGCCTATGTGTGCCACATATATCATAAAACATGGATTCATTATTCCTAATAATTAATTCCATGATCATGGAGTGTGGAATAATTACATTTATGTATTCAATAAAGTATATATGTGTGCATAAATGTGAATACCCTTTATAGAGTAATGGGAATGGTATTCACAACATGATGATTTTGGCATGGAAAATCACGGTGCAATTTCAACAGCATAATGGCATGACATAAATATTCATAAAAAGATTTGATGAGAGATAAAGAGGTATCTCATCATATATATATATAATGGGAATTAAGAGGATATTATTAATACATGTTCCAATATAAGTAATTTTTAAATAAAAGGCATAACACAGTAATGAAACATGAAGAAAGAGGAGGAATGAAATAAGTCTTACGAAGATTCAGCATGGTAACAAGTGTACATAAGAGAGATTACTGATAGATAAAGAGCTCTAAAATTATTAAAGAATAATCAAATAATTATGGGATAGGTGGGAAAACATTCCCCATCATTCTTATTTTATAATAAAAGGATGTAACAATACAAGGATATTTAGATAAAAATGAGAAACAAGGGAAACTTTACTTGAGAGTGTGTGACTTCCAAATCTTTATAATGAGATTCTTGAGATATTGGGGCGCCATGGGAGGACAATAAAGGAAGGATGACTATCTATGGAAGTTACAAAAAAAATTAGGGAAGATTAGTTGGATCTTTGGTGGTTTAATATAAGAAATTAGATGATAATTATTTAGTATTTCACAAACATTGTTTTTGGAATCTATATATTTAAATATTAAAAACCAAAAGTCTTCCCAAGTTTTTTGCCCATCGTTTTTTTAAATTGAATTGGAAAAAATTGTTTTAGTAGGCCCCAATCTAAATATATTAAAATATCATCCAATCTTATCTGGAGGTGAGTCACATTATTAAATAAATGTAAATAAAATCATAAAATATGTTATATATATTAGAGGTTTCACTAGGCCACTATAAATTAAGTAAAATAAATATAAAATCAAATTATTTTACAGTTAAAAAATATATTTTGTTTAATATAACTTTTACGGTATTTATTACATAACTGTTGGGTCATTAGGATGTCATGAAACAGACAATATACCTACATATTCATTAATTTAAACATAAAAAATCGACTGCCTCAAAAAATTATGAAAAATTCACCATTGGATAATTTTGACATCCTCATTCCAAAAATAATATTCATTTTATAAAAATAATTTTTTATATCTGTGATATTTTATTTTTAAAATGAGAAAAAACATTTATTGAAAATTGATGTGTTTTGACAAAACAATTTTTTTAATCATTAATAAAACATTACATTTGAATTCATAAAAATTATATACACATTTATTATTAATAGAATTAATTTGATAACAATATTTTATTAAAATATTAATTATTTAAAAAATTCATTATTTCTTTAAAATAAAATCTTTTAAAACACACTTTTGGTTTTATCGTATAAAAATAGAACTCTTATAAAATGGATTACCTTTAAATTTATGAATAATTATATTATGAAATAATAATTTATAAGAATTGATTTTATAATATTATTGTTTAATATAATAATGAATCGATTTATCAAAAGTACCATTTTTACATGAAAAATCAATTTATCACAATCATTATTTTTTAAGAATAACTATTTACATAATGGGATTGATGGAATAAGACTTTTATTTATAGAAAGGGATTACAAAACATGTAACTAATACCTTGTTACATAACCCCTTAAACACCCACATAATACGTAAGGGTATGGTGAAAAACTGTTGGGGCATCCCTGATAACATCACCGGGTGGTAATATCTATCAATTCAAACTCCCCATGTAGGTGATTTCCTTCACGCTTAACATGGTCAAACTCAGCTAGGGCTTGGTCGAGAGTGATGTCCAGTGATGCTACCTCTTTGCCGAGTTCTAAAAAACGAGCTTTGTACAGTCTGAGTCTATATGATGAGGCTATCATCTCATTTTCCTGTGTTGAAAAGATTTTTTAAAACCTTATATTTATATTAGTTTTGTGATACCTATTCAACGACTAGATTATCAGTGGTAATAATATATACATTAATTTAAACTCCATAATAATAAAAAAAGTGCATGTGTTTTATATATAAATAATAAATTAAAATAAAGGGAATTTTATTTATAAATGATTAGGATGATACATTTTTTATATCAATACCTAATCCAAAATCCACCGTTTGAAGGACTTAGATATCAATGAGAAAAAAAATTGATTAAAAAGGATGAATATAATAGTAACAATGAAAGTGGGGTGGTCACTCAGCATAATAATTTTTACAAAAACTGAAGTCTTAAAATAAAATATAAGAAATCATGAAATAAAAAAACTTTAATAACACCACTTTCTCCCACAAACAACAATGATGGTTATCTCTCCACAAATATAGAGTAAAATAGAATTAAGGGGGGGGGGGAACAAAAAATTTAAAAGAAGAGAAATGCATAGAATATTTAGAGAGAAAAACTAATAAATATTAAAAATAATAATATGTATTAAAATATATTTTATCCACCTTATCCCAAAGAAATGGATATTCATTGTTTTGAAATATGCGTTACATATTTTTTGGTAAAAGGGGTGAAGAAGTTTCTCTAAAAATTTCACCACCAAATATTAGATTATGGAAGACAAATAAATTTCCAAATTTGGTAGTGGAGTCGTCATTGAATTTTTCCCTCTACATTATCCACATTACCCCTTAAATTCTTATCTTTATTATCCCTGTGATGAAGGATTTATGATAGTTTTACTCCATAAATGTAATCAATCTAGTTAGACTCTTCGTATTCCAATACTCCAAATTCAAATGCCATTATGACCATGAAACCGGTAGATTATCACAAAGAATTTGTTATAAAAAATATTCAATAATTCCTTCTACATATACATGTCAATTTGATAATCTTTTGGGCATGTATATTTGGAGATATCGACCCATCATTAAAAATTATCCATTATATGAATTGTTTTTGAGTCCTAACTTGGGAGTTGGTTTTGGGCTTTCATAGATAGATTTGGATTTGATTCCAGAAGAATTAAATGAACCAAAACATGAGCTGATACTTAGAAAGGAAAATTTCACAATTTTAGTTAGTCTAAAATAATCTTATTGAAATACTTAATAAAAATAAAAAAGTTAAAATAATAGTCCATCCATTTTTTCATTAATCTCAAAATACCATAAAAACCAAAAAAAATGAGGCAATTTACCATAAAATAACACTATGGTGGGTTTATAACCATTTAATTATAGTATAAAATGTATGTAAATATTAGATTCATGAATCCCCCATGATTAGAAAATTCACTCCCTAACAATCTTCATATATCCAAACCAAAAATCTATAAAAGAATCAAATATCAAAAAACATCCAGGATCATTTCCCAAACTAAATTCCATTATGTCTCCGTTATGAAAAAACATTCATCCCATTTTCAACCCTCAAATTTTAATTTAGTCAACCTCATAAATATTTCAATTATCTAATCACAACATACCAATAATTTAATAATATTTCACTCTTTACATAAGAGAAATTAAAAAGAGAGTTTTCCTCACTCTTAGAAAATGCATGTATCACCATAGGCATGCAACAATTTCCCCCTTAAGAAAGCATGATAAATGAAAATATTTTCAATGATGATGTTTTTTAAAGGTTAATTATGTAGCTTAGGTTTGTTTAGTAAAATCATTTAAAAATTTATGGCCATTAAGAGAAGGTTTGACACTTAAGTACAATGCATTAATATTCATGTAAAAATAAAAGAAATATATCACTAAACTTCCAATATAAAATGATAAAACTAACCCAAAATAGTATTTCTAAAATATAACATAACATAATAAGTGATTAAAATGAATTATATCATCCAAATATTTCCTTTATTTTCCATTTTTTATTTTTTTTAAAGCTCTAGAAAGGAACATATTTGTTTTGTTTTTTTTTTGACTTTTTAATGGAGGATGAGATGAAAATTGAATAAAATGAATTAATAATGATTGATTTCCTTTATTTTTGAGAGGCTCGTGATTAATAAGATAACATATATTGAGAAATTTAATCTTATCTCCAATTTTTCAAATTTTTTAAATTTTTTTAAAGGAGAAGAAGATAATACAAATAAAGAGAAATGTAATGATAAATCATGATAGATTATCTCATTATCCTCTTCACAAAATTATTTTATACAACTCAAACCACTAAAAAATTAAACACATCTCAATGAATACACATGAAAGGTCTTTATACAATACTCAAACTTGAAATATACAATAATAAAATACCTATAGTTGGGTAGGTATGGAAAAATAAAATTGCAATGTGTCCCAATAATACATTAAATTAATGGAATCTCAGAGATAACGAAGTAAATATATAAAGGATTTTTATCTTGTGTATATGTGTCTATCCAAATAAGTGACTCAATAATATTAAAATCATTCCATGAAGTCATAATCTTTTAAAGGGAAAAGAAACAAGTACTAATTATCACATAAAATCCATGATTCTCTCATGATAGTGTGTGTATTAAAAAATAGATTCCAAAATGGTTCAAAATACCTCACAAGATAGAAAAAATAATTTGAGTTATTATCTAATGGGAATGGATTTCAAAAATCAGTCAAACTCGTAAAAAATCATGAAAATGAGATTTAAGGAAAAATATTTCACATCAATAATCCTTTAAAATCAATTTCTTCACAAATAATTTCAACACACTTAAAATCAATTGATGTGTTAAAAATTTAAATAATATTTATTAAATTTTAATGTTAAAAAAAAGTGAAATAATAGAAAATAAATAAGCAAGATGATATGCCCCAAACATTTTAATTTCACTACTCATCATTTTAGCTTAGGAAAATAAAAAAAATTCCAGGAAAAAATTAAAGGAAAGACCCAAACTTGAATTTATTTTTTAGTGAAAGTCATGAATTATGCTCCTAAAAACTACCACTATTAATCAATCAATAATTAAAATAATATGAAACATAAATAAAAAATAAATAGAAAGGGAAAATATGATTTATCATAGATTAGACCCCCATGTGGGGGATAGGTTTTTACATCCCCTAGTACGGTAATTATACAGGTTTTACACCAATAAAAATGTGTATAGGGTTTCGTTATTATAAACCAACACATCTTATTTATCCCAATATCCATTAGTATATTCTATGAGTGGTTAACCCAAATAAAAAAATTTCCCCATTCCCTAGAAGATATCAATAAAAGATTTTGTGGTGCAGAGGGGGAAGAGAAAAGAATATCGGGGTGATCCATATTTTATTCATAAAGAGGAGTGTTGCCCACTGGTAGTGGAGATAGTATAATAGGAAGAGGATTTTATTTTGGATTGGCTTTATAAAATTATTTCTTATATATTTATTTTTTTGTGTGATCATCCTCATATGCACTAGTTACAGCTCCACTAGATCCTTCCTCTTCACCTCAAGACATGACAGTTCTTTATCTTCTTTAACCAGGACCTATAGTAGTGGTTCTGAATCTAAAAAAATAAGTATAAGAGATTTTAGTCATCAATTAAAAATTAATAATATTTGAATGAAAATAATTATTAGAAATTAAATCTTGCAAAAAATGAATCTTTAGACTATTTTTCCATAAGCACGAAAGTTGAGAATTCATTTGTAGGAGACAGAAGTGGATCATCTTGTTTTGATTAAACCTCTGAATCCTATATTATTTTTCCAATCCTTCCATATATCTTTATATTATTCAACTTCAGAGGCCATTTATGCAACACGATTTCTTTATTTTTCTAGTATTTTGACATTCTCATTAATAATCAAGGAATTTTATTCTATTTAAATCTTCAATATATCTTCCATTATATTGAGTAAATTAGTTGTTCAATAAATATGATAAATCATAATAAAAATCTTCTTTCTGAAGAAAAAATTATATCCAATTATTCTTTTTTTTAATATTTGAAATATTTTATTTATTGTTAAAAAAATAGTGCGCAGGAGCTCCTGGACTCTTTGAAAATGGTGAAAGATTAGTACATGGGAAATTTTCATGGATCCAGAGTAAATTAAATTATTATTAACTATGATTTAAGTTTATGGTCTCAATTTGGGGTCGATCTTATGGAGGTTTCTAACAACACATTAAATTCCTATTATCATTATTATATTTTAACTAATATAAAACTAAATTATATACTAATATATAATGGGGGGTTTTATTTTGGAAGTCATGTAATATAAAATATATTAAGGAAAATATAATAGAAAATAAAATATATTAACAAAAGAATATGTCAACAGAAGAAAACCATTGTTCTCAGGGCTTCGTAGTAACATTATCGTTTTCATTCAAAATAAATTCCTCATTATTTTAATAAAAGTAGATATCAAGTTATTTCACTTTAAACCCTCTAATTTGAATGGTATTACCCTAAATTTGGAGCTATTCATACAATATTAAACTCTTTTACATTAATACATAATCCAAAATCTAATATTTGAATGACTTAGATATCCACAAGATGGAAAATGATTAAATAAGGAGGAAGAAAAAAGAAGTATATAATGTGGGGAGAATGATCACCCAAATCACCACAACTAAAATATAATAAATTTTGAAATCAAAATAAACTCAAAACATATAGCTTCCCCGCTCAAACAATTGTGATGGATATATCTCCACAAACATGGAGTGAAAAAAGAATAACAGTGGGATAAAAAAATTAAAAAGAAATTGAATGAATAGATGATGATTAGAGATAAAATAATAGATTTTAAAAATTATAATAACTATTACAACATCTTCACTACACCTTATCCCCCTAAAATGGTTGTCCCTTTTAATGGTAGATGTGTTAAATATTTATATGGAAAATGGGTGAATAACTTTCACTCAAACTTTTACCTCCAAAACATAGTGAATGGATCACACATTAAATACATTAAGTGGGAATATTGTCATCATGTAAGTTATTCCGATATTTTATAAATGCACACTCACAAAATTTAATCTTGATTATCCAATGGATGTAGGATTTATAACACTTTTATTCGGGAAATTTAATCTTTCCAAGCACACTCTTCATATTCCAATACTCAAACTTCGCATGCCATTATGACCTTTACAATAACATATTATCACATGGAATAAGTTATAAAAGTGTTTTTATTAATTAAATATCTAAATTATTGTCATATTGTAGCTATTTGGACCTTTTTTAGGATATATGATCCAATATTTTAAAATGATCCATTCTGTGAAATTTTTTTGATTCTTGACTTGTGAGTTGGTTTTTTACCTTCACAAGAAAGGATAAGATTCAGGTATTGAATAATGAAATGGATCCCAACAATAATAAAAACCTAAAAAAATTATTTCAAAATTTTAATGATTTTAATAAAAATAATAACATAAATCATGAATAAAAATAAAACAGTTAAAATCCAAAAATAGGTCCTTTTTTCAATTAATCTTAAAATACTCCAAAATGTAAAAAATGTGACAATTTCCCATAACATAAATATATGGTGGGATTATAAAATTTATATTATATTATAAAATATATTAAATTATTGTATTCTTAATATTTTATTTTGAAATATATATCCTAGACCACGAATGGATAAGGTTTTAAACAGGGTCGTCATTATAGGTAGACAACTTTTAATAAAAGTCATAATTAAATGATTGTAAAACACTATAATAATTGGATAAAAGATTATATTATAGATAAATATCATCTTCATCTTCAATATCTATGAATATATTAATCCATAAAATTGGATGTTTAATGTATACAACAATTTATACAGGCATACAAACTTATGAATTGTTCTTAAGAAAAAAAAATCTATGAGATAGTAAAAAACATTTCAAAAGTAACATACTATTGAAATTTTTCAAAACTCAAATCTATATGATTATGAGGATCATAAAATGATTCATATAAGGTTTTATGGGAATTAAGTGAATTTTTTCCCATCATTACTCCCCACTAATATACTCAATATGACTGAGTGTCCCCATGACATGGTGTGATTAATGGTATTTTGAAAATATTTTTTTAAAAAAACTAACTCTATTATATTTATTTGAAATTTTACAATAATTTGAATGATTTAATTAAAATTATAACATATTATATAAAACATATAATGATAGGTTAACTATTGATTATATTTCCAGGTTTCAGAACAATATATAGACTACAACTGGGTAAAAGATTAAACGAGAAGAAGAAAGGTTAGTTAGAAAGTAAAATTATGTTTCTTCAAAATAGAAATTAAAGGGCATGGAAACCTTAATAAGATATTTGGAAAGATGGTTTTTTTCCATATATTTTAATAATATGGGATATTTGATGGATTTTAACAAAATAAATGAAATTTCAATGAAAGATATCTTGGTAATAGAAAGCCATTATTTGATTTTAAGGGTATATGATACCAAATAAATATTATAAAAATGTTTTAAGTATATAGTAGATTAATATTAGAGAATAAATTGATATATCATGTATTTTTTCCTCAAATTATAAAGAAAATTAATGCTAAGTATTGTATTTCAATGTTTATGAATAATATATCAAGCTCAAATGAATTTCATAAGGATCTATATGTTCAACTTAGTTAACTTATATAATAGGTGATGTTGTTTATTAACAGAGTTTTTATGAACAATGTGAGATGATAGTATTAATACACATGAATAATGACTCATAGTATTATATAATATACCTAAAATTAAAATAATATAGAAGTATTATATCAAAGATTAAAAAATTATTTAGAATAAAAACATTTATCAAATTTTTGGTTAAAATATAATAATTGTGATCTCACCACCCTTCTACCGAATATCTTAATGAATAAAATATTATATTTATAATATTTATCCAATTTTATATAATACCATATAAGATATAGATACAATAGTTTATTTATTAAATTTTACAACTAATTGAGATAAGAGTTCTTTCCTAAGAAATAATTATTTTTGTATCATAGAAAGATGTTTTGAAAATGATATAGATTCTAATAGGATAATAAAAGAATATTAAGACTATGAAAATTTCATGTATGAATAATAAAAGAATATACTAGTCAAAATAAAATATTAAAAACATATTTAAATAGTATTTGTTTTGATGTGTGGGTAAAAAAAATATAAATAGTTACATATACTTAACAAAATAATCTCAAGGTAATGTTCATAAAATAGTTACATAAGAATGTGGTAGTAATCACATAGATGTGTAATTATTTTAATAAAACACAAAAATTGAAGTTAAAATTTAGATGATTTGGTGGTTTATCATGTGAAGTGTTATTAAACAAGATCATATCTATTTTTTTATTAATGTACTCTAATAATACCAAATGTATTATGTTAATTAAAAGGTAAATCAATATCTTTTACACATTGGATGAATATATTATGTGAATTTACCTATTGAAGTATGAATTTGAATTATCTCTAACCAATATTTTTCATAGGGTATTATACAAAATGTTAAAATAGTAATGTTAAAATTAGTAGGGTTTAATATTGATAAATATAATATGACCCTAAGATATAAAAGGATTATTTTATGCTCGACTATCCCCCATGTATACCATATGGAGTGTCATAAATTATGTGATTGGTATACTAGGTGTGTGTGCTTCATATTTTTTTTTCTTATAACAGAGTTTTGTGGGATAACTAGCATGATAACTTTTATACATTAATAGCTTTCTAATTAAATTTTTGAGTCATAGCTAATCATGGGTTGTCAGGTATGTTAATTTCTATGTTATAAGTTAGAGCTTAACCAATTTGGTATTTATTCTCTCATTTGATTTGTATGAAATATAAGCCGTCAATAGACCAAGGAAGGGTACCATCGTACCTAGAGAATAAATTTCACTTACATGTCTATTAGATGAGATTTATGTTACGTTCTCATCCATAAGGGTGAATGAATATTCATATATTCATTAACCTATTTATTTTATACATGGATAATAAAGAACATATGTGTAAACTATATGGGGTGGACATAATTTGTGTCCCAGGTTTACTCAATATCTTGGAGAAATGGATCATATTAATATTTAGTGTTGTAGATGATACAACTGGTGGACACAAATATAAAGATACATGAGTTTAATAGTAATCATACCAGATCACTTTATAGGATGAGTAGGATTGATTCTTGGTTAGAGGCTTCTCTTTAATTAGATTTGTGATTTTGGGAATTCTTATTCATTTTAAATTATATAAAGGCATGTGGGGTCACAAATTTTGTCCTAATGAATTAGGATTTTATTTTGAAAACACTATAGAGTTACTCTAGAAGATTTTTGAGTTTATCTAAATAATTGTTTCGATGGGTATTCAAAAGGTATTACATATTACATCATACTAAGTAAAATTGACGATAATTCAAAAACGTGTTTTAAAATATATCCAAAAGGGTTTTGGATATGGTTTGACATGTGATTGTATATGATAGTATATAATGTTAAATGGAAAAAATTAGATATTAATTTAATAAAAGTGATAGATTGAATAAGGTATACCCTAATGACAATATGCATATAATTAATTTGGCCCTGTTTTATGTGATGGTATAATTATATTGAATGAAATATTAACAGATATCAGGACACTAGCTTCAAACAGTCACAAGGAATGATCTAGCTATACCATTATGCATTACATAAAATTTTATAATTAATATGGAAGACCTATGATACATATATGAAATTAAATGAAAATCATTATAAAATGAGGATAATACCCCATATGGTTATCATTAAATTATTTATTTCATAAGATGAAACACATGGGTGATACTAGAGTGGATTCATATAGTGAATTCTTATTATGTTGTTTCATTAACTCATAAATTATTTAACATAAGAGGTAATGTGTGACTGGTAAAGAGTGTCCCATTAACATATATAATTATGCAATCCTATTTGAAAATGATTTCAACCTTATGCATGTTTTGGTAAAAATTTTATTCACATCAAAGCTCTCTTTGTTCTTGTTCTTTATCTTTGTGAGGTATTACCATATTATGTATTTCAGGATGATTTGACTAAAGCATCATGTTTTTTAACCCATGGGTACACTATATTAGAGTGTGTTTATAGAAGAACTCTTATATATCATCATCATGGGCATAAATTATGATAGTGGTGGTGGTGATTATGTGTATAGGTATATAACATGTTATTAATTTTATATTTATACGTGGTTTTGGTTTCAATCTGGGTATGTATAATGATTAGGGGATCCTAATTGATTTTAATTCTTTGAAAGTTTTTCCTCTCATTATTAAAAATCAAATATTCCCTAAAAAGTTAGAAGATTTGTAATAAATATATTAACTAAAAATCATCACACTAGGGAATAAATAGATTCAATGTGATCATTTTGAATTCCATGTCAAATTTTAAAATTGATATTGAAAACCTTCAAATCTATAACAACCCAATATATCTCACTATTTCAAACATTATATATTAAAATTTTAATTTCACCATGGCTTGAAAAACTTTATACCATTGTACTAATTATTTCATTATAAAAAACCTTCTGAAACACTCCTAAATAATATTCATACCAATTTCTAATAAACAATAGAGAAGAATGAAACATGAAATGACCCAAACCATACTACATTCTACTGAAACTATCTATTTTTATTTTTCTTACATTTTTCCTTCATGATTTTTTTCATTCATAAGCTGAGAAATCCAATTTCATATAATTTTTTTGAAAGAAACTATATTTACTAAATGGGACATTTTTAAATGGAGTATTGAATTATTATTTGGTATCAACCTCCACGATGTTTACCATAGTAAATAAAACATCTTTCTGCAAAATTTTACATTGAAAAACACCTTAGACTATAGAATAGTGCATCCAGATAACATATTTTTTTAACCCATGTAAGCACTTTGATGTTCCTTCCAAAAACCAATTCATTTCCGCTATTCTTAGTCTCCACCAAGTAATAATCACCATTGAACCCTGACATAAACACCACCATTTTGAAGAAATCTAATTTCCTTAGACCAAATATCCTTCAAGTCACTTCACAGCATATGTGTCGTACCTCCAATCATATTATTAGAATTTAATACTATATCTATATTTATTTTTCAAAAAAAAACCCTTCTAAAAATGTAATCTTGGATTTTTTATCATAGGAGAACACTCATCATGTTTTCTCTAGATATTCCATATATAAGAAGAATATATGAACTACTATATCAGAGGTAATGATAATAATAATATTTAGGGTTAAACTATTTTAAAAATGTTATAAAAAATTATCAGGAAAACAAGATGATTTTTGATGAAATATTAAGAAAAACAATTATCAGTATCTCTATGAATAAATTGAAATAGATATATCACCATGATGAAAAATAAAATATTCATCATATATTTTTATCATCTTTTATCATTTTTCATAAAGATAATATGTGGAATGAATTTTTTTTTGTTTATTGAGTTTTATATTTTTAATTGTGCTTTTTAGAAATTCAATAGCTAAATAACGATTGAAGTTAATATTTTTTGGTTGGTGATGTGAGTAATGGTTGGATAAGGAAGTGATGTTTACGGGACCATGATCTAAGTATGAAGACATTGGTTACCCATTGATTGAGGTAAATAAGTTGTTTACAAGGTTGATCAACTAGGAAGCCTATTTGGGATACATTAGGTGGTTTTTGGCTAGCCCTCGAGTTCCCAATGTGTTTCTAGAATATTTTTTAATGGGGGTATTTTCATTTAATTATAGTCACATATTTGGGGACTAAATATAATATTTCCCTCTTTATAAAGTATTATCTCAATATTTCACTACATAAATATATTTCAAGTACTATATATAATTTCTTCATTATTTTTTAGAATTAGGTTTTCTTATTTATTAAATTGTAATCTATATGATTTTGAGTAAATACATCTACATTTAATTCCATTTTACACAGTAATTTTAGTTTTACTTCTTTTTTCGGTTTAAATGATGGAATTCAGTAAAGTAAAAATAATTGGGCATTCAATTCTAGTACAGGTTACTGATTTACCATGTGGGGGGTGATCAAAAAATTATCAAGGAGTATAATTTTCTAATAAAGAATATTTTTGAATGATGTGATACTTTAATTTCTGTGTGCTATAATTTCTATCAAAGAATTAATTTTTAATTAAAGTGTAGATGAAAGAAATTATTTTATATCATTAATTATGTGATTTTTATGTGAAATTATTCTACGTTTATGTAATTTTCATGACTTGGATCAAATTTAAATATGTGATTAATTAAATTATTTAGTCAAAAAGGATGAGTTTTTTGAGTTATTTCTGTTCAAAATTGATTATTAGTTGTTTTATAAAAGTAGTTAAATGAAAATAAATGAGTAAATGATACTATATTTGAAATATGTAATTAAATATTTATTTCATATATCTAAATCTTGTGCTTGTATTACAATTTTGTTATAAATATGTAACTTGGGTGATAACTAAACAATATTGATTTTTAATGATTTGATTAATCTATTGTGTAGAAAAATAATATGTAAATCGTAATTAAAATGATGAATCTTAGATATTGGTTAAACATGTAATAATTTTGAGGTCATAATTTTATAAAAATTTATTGATTATGTTCAGTTTGAAAGATATAATAATTGACAAAGATAAACAAAAAATTGGATTATTAAATGGGTATAAATGGTGGTTTATATATAGGTATAATTAAATAATTTTTTCTATTATTTTTGATACAAATTTATACATTTAATTCATTAACATTCTATAATATTATTAAGTCCACTTTTGTGTTGTAAACATTTTCTATTAATTTATCTAAATATTTAAGGATTTGAATAGAATAGTATTTGGTTGAAAATGACAATGATTAAGGGTTCAATATATGATATAAAAATATTGAGATGTCATTTATGTAAAGTACACAAAGAAATGTGTTAAATTGTTATAGGATTAGTTTTTGGAATGATAACCATGATGTATTGGTTGAAGAAAAATATTTCATTGGAATTAAATTTATCAAAACACCTAAATAATGTTTAGAATGATAATTGTTTGATAAATTTGAGTGAATGTTTAATTTAAATGTTCAGGTTGTGTATTTAATGATTTTTTTACTAAATGTAATTTATGTTTTAAATTTGATGATAAAAATAGAAAAATATGTTATATGATTTAAAAGTGAAGTATTTTGAATGATGTAAAACATTCATTTTATTATTAAAATATGGTGAACTATAAATATTGAGTTATATAATTATTATTTTTTTAATTAAAGAGGCATGTGATTGTTTTGGGTAAATATAAAAGTGATGATAATGAATGAAATTATTTATTTGAAAAAAAGGATTATGTAATTATATTTTTTATGGACATATTTTGAGAATTATATGTGAGAACAAAGTTATTTAAGAAAATTTATATGGTGTTTTTCTTTGGTTAATGTGATAAACATTGTATAAATTTCAATTAATAAGAACAAATAAAAAAATATTTATTTTGATATATGATGTAATGATTGATGCCTTTTTTATGTAGTTAAAAGGTGATTTAATTATGATTTTTATGTTTGAAATATGTTGAAATAAGAGAATATGATTATGTATGAAAAATAAAAGTTGTTGAAGTTATTAAAGAGTTAATGGTATCTTTAGTGGCTATGGAATATTAATAAAAAAATCATTTATTAATGAATTACCTATTTTTTTAAAGGGTATTGTGCTATAATTAAAGTGTTTCTGGGGTAATTATGTAATATGTTAGTAATATTTATCAAAGAATATTTTATTTTATTTTCTAGGTATAGACTTCTGATATAAGATAATATAACAATGTGTTTTTATATATTATGGGATGAGCATTATAATTGGTTTTATTAGGATATTTATTGAGTTCATTAATAGGATAAATATACCATGGGTTTGGCAATGTGTTGAGTTAGAAAATAGGGGGATTATTCAATGTGTTTTTAGGGTTACTTTTTAATCCATGGTATTTGATGTAAGATATTTTGATGGATATAACAGGTTCATACCCGAAATGGTTGAAGTAGGTATACTTTAAAATAATTTAGTTTGGTAAGCATTTATTTTTTATATTGAATCATCAGATTTAATTATTGTATGTAATTTAATACTACATAGATGATTATGTTAGGAACTTTGAGAAATTTAAGATCCCATTGGTATCCTACCGAGATGTATTTCTCACAACATGTACATTAACATCTCAAGGGCATGTAGTTATACATGTTTTCATGTGGGTATGGAATTGGAACTTGAGAAGCTTGAAGCTGTAGTATGGGATCATATGATGATACAAATAGTGTTGTAGGTGTTGATGAAGTGTCTATCACCAATTTATTTAGAGTTTATTTAGTCATATTTTTTCACAAATCTTAAATTGAAATGTTTTTATTCTTTATTTTGGTTGTATGATATGTGAGAATTCATACGAAATATTTTATAGTACCATTGACATATTATCGTATAAAATTCTATTGTGTTATATTTTTTCAAAGTATGTATATTTTATTAATATGATCCATTATAGGTTAAATATTTTTAAAAATGATTCTTATATACTCTTAGTGGTATTTTTCAAACTATTGTGATCGTGGAGTGTACAAGAAGCATTTGTGGTGTTTCACCATAGTGACATATTTATATTAGAGGGGGATATTAAAAAATTATATTTTATCATGGTTTGTTATAAGGACATGATATTAAAGATTTTATTAAAATGAGACTAGAATTTGAGAATTTATATTAAATTTGTGTGTCTGTTTGTGTGTTCACACATGCACTCACCTATCCAACATGACCATATTTGATATTAATGATACCAGGGCATGTGATATTGGGTATTATGTTTTTTTATTTTCTTATAAAATAATTAATTATTTTGCTTAATGTTCATAAATCCATCAAGACTGTGGAAGAATATTGGGGTGTTCATGCATCATTTTGGTATATAGGGACCTGATATGTTTGTGAGTTCTCATGGGATTGTGATTGAATTTGTAATTTATCTGATTAATTGTCTTTATGTAAATAATTTCATTATTAATAAACATATAAGTTATTTCTTAAATAGATTATTAATAATATAATTATAAATTAAAGTAAATTGGATATGCTTGACGATGTAGCGGGGTATGATTCAGTGATTAATTGACATGTGCTATTGTGATATTTGTGGATTATCCAAAAGTATTGATATTCTTTAAATGTGAAAAAAATTTATAATAGGATTTGATAATTATATATTAAAAAACCCTCTTGGGATGTTAAATCAGTTTTATTAAATGTTTATTTTCCATGAATATATGGTAAATCTACTTACATATTTATGGAAATAAGATGTCTTTATAGAAAAATTGAGATAGATTTAATACATGTATAATATGGTAAACAAGAAAGAGAAATTGTTTTAACTTTTACTTCTATGACTTATTTTATTTTACTATGATCAATTTTTAAGTGTTTAAAATTGAGTAAAATCACAGTAAATTTCACATATATGGTTAATAACAAATGTGTAAAATTAATATGGATTTGAAATATGTATTTTGGCTTGAATAAATATGATTTCTTTTATTTTATATGATTCATTTAATTGAATTATAAATGAGTATATTTGATATTTTTATGATTATCAATTGACTAAGGAATGCATAAATGGGAATTTATATTAACCAAATTCGATGTTGATTGTTTATAAGTTTGTATTTATTGGTTTAGATTTTTAATAAATACCTAAATCCTAATAATTTGGGTTGTGTGGTTTAATTTTATCATGCTTTATAGTAATTAATTTTGGTGAATGATTTGGGAAAATAAATAAATAAGTATATATATTTTCATAACGGATTGAATGATTTAACATGGATGGAATATATAAGGACATAGCCTCAAAACATTTCATAATCAGAAATTAAATGAATAATTCACATTAAGGATCTTTTCAGGTTTAGAGTTTTAAAGAATTAGGCCATAACTATTACATATCAACTTGAAAATTACATGTTGCCACTACTACTCAGTATCAATTTTAAAAAATCTTCTAATGAAACATGTCTTGTTCCATGTTTTAGACATCATGACTTTTCATTGATCCCATCCATGACCTTATTACACTTTATGTATTATTAAAAACATTTCAAAAACATGGGATGAGAATAAAATATTACTAAGGGTTATAAAATAAAGAAATGAAAACATATACCATTAATGAATACAATTCAATGAAACCATACTTTTCCATCATAACATACATCATGAAATCATAATATTTATGAATAACACACAAAAATCATAAATCATAAAGGTAACTTGTGGCATAAAAAAATACATACATTGTTGCTATCACAAGTAAAAAGGGAGTTACGTTGGAATACCCTTCACAGTATATTACTTAAATCTCTTAGGAGAAACATTAACGGTTACCTCTGTCACATGAACCAATGCATTGGACAGCTATCTCAGGCTCACCCAGACTAGGTTTATCACAGAATCACCCATATACATAAAAAACTCCCAATAACAATAATATATTAAAAACACATAAAATGAGAATAAGGGAATGATAAAATTTTCGCATTGTGATCTCAATATATCATTTCATGATATTAGTATAATCAATTCTTTATCAAACCATTTTCAAATCAATTTATATCATTTAATAAATAGATTTTTGAATCAACGTTTTCCATACCACTTTGAAACCTTTTAATATAATTTATTCTTTAAAACAATCATTTCCATATAAATATATCCTTAAAACCATTTTTAATACATGGACATTAATGTGAAGTATTAAGAAGAATAAATCTTTAAAACATTTAAAATGATATTTTAGTTAAAGAGTATTTAACCAAATGAGAGACTATTGAATACAAATAATTAGGGAATAACATTAATCAAAGATTATAATATAATTATAATAAAAAGATTCATGATGTAATATGTCAAATGGCAGTATTTACACCATATAAAAGATAATTGATGCATAAAAACGAATAAGTATTAATGGAATGTAAATTGAGATGAAATACTTTATAATGATTGTATTCTTAGATTAAGGATAAATCAATGACATAATTAAATGTGCCAAATATGAAAACACCCAATATATGTGTATATTAAGTGTTAAACAATCAAATATCATTCACACATATTCATATCACTATATAATCAAGAAGTAGAAGTTTAACCCAATGAATTGAAATTAGGTGAAACCAATATTGAAAGTGGAGATAGATGGAAGATATGAAGCCTCTAAGAGGCGGCTCCGTTTTCCCCTCACGCGGCTAGGGTTTCCACTCGGAATTCTTCTCCTCCCTTCCTCCGAGATGACCTGGAAGTCTTGGCATCAGTTGCTAGCTCTTGGTGTGATGTCAGCACGCCTCAGCAGTGCTCAGGTGGCGTCTGGTTTCGAGATCTCGGATCAGCGGCGCTCTCCACGGCATAGCTCGACGATGGTATCACATCGCTTAGATGCAGATCAGCATCGGCTTCAAGATCTCACTTCAGCAGCGGCACAGCCCAGATTTGGCTATTGGAGTTCCTTTCCGGCATGTTCGGTGTCGGATTTCGGTGGTTCGGAGGGGGGGATATCTTTTCTGGTTCGGGTTTTTGAAGGTGGTTTTGATGATTTGGGTTTTTGTGTTTCTGGTTGTTGGATTTTTCCTAGAGACTCGGTTGATGAAATGCGGCATTGTGACACGTGCCATAAGGGGTGGACCACCTCTAAGGTTTCTCTCGCACCTCCTTCTCCATCTCGGATCGGCTCTACTCCTCTTCCATTTCTCGACGGTTCGTGGCGGCGGTCTTTTTGCTGTGGAGGCTCTATTTTGGCTCGCCTTGCGTGAACTAGTGTCTGTCTAGTGGCACAGTGCTGAATCAACGCCTGAGCCCTTGCCTCGACAGTTCAATAACAACGCCCCATTCCCAGATCTGGGAATTCAGAGGATTGAGTGTGTCTTCATGGATGTTTCGAACGGAGGCGACAGGATGTGTGGTTGTGTGGTTTGGTTCTCGTTTCTCTCTGGTGGGGGGGATGCGACGACGACGATGAAGGTATTGTTTCTTGGAGTTCTGAGGTGATGAATTTATGGAGCTCATGGCTGTGGAAGTGGTACTTATTTGGTATTTTTTTGTTGATTCATCTGTTGGTGTTTGATTTTGTTTTTGTGAGTTGATTTCTTGTTGTTAACCTATTAGAACGGGGATGATGGTGTGCTGGACTTTGTTTGTGGGTGTGTGATAATGACAATGGGCGCCGGTGAAGCTCCCCGGTGTTCCGGTTGCTGCGGTTCTATCAGTCTCCTCTGGTGTTTGTCTTGAGGCTATAGTTTGGTGATGGTGCAAGTTTCAGGTGATCTCGTGCTTCGAGGCCGACACATGGGTCCGCGGCTCGAGGTGTTGCACGGTTTCCACCTGTTTTGAATTGATCATTTGAATTTTGAATTGTATGTTGTGATGTTTCTGTCATTTTTATGGTTGTACTCTCTGGGCCCCGGATTCCCTGAAACTGGATTTTTGATAATGAAAAAAATGATTTGTAGTCAGAATTGATATTTGGTTAAGGAGTTTTCTTACAGAAATTAGATAACCTAACAATGTCACTTTAAAATTCAAAAAAAAAGATGAGAGAGAAAAGGGAATTTCATCACATGGACATAAAATTTAAAACATTAAGGATAAAGAAGAACATATCCCATCAGTAGAAGATGTAAATTATAAGACATAACTAAAAGAGGTCGTTTAAAAAGAGGAGGGTGAGAGGTTCCCTTACAGATTTGGTAACTTATGAAACATTCACCCTAGGAATGAAGGATCATAAAATTATGACATAATTACCCATAAATTATAGTATATTACTCAATGAATACAATATTTGGCTGTACATACACCACACAAAAGGAAATAGTGGTATTAAAGCATGAATCTCACGGGAATAAGAGAGATGAAATCCCCTTACCATGTTGTAATCAATTGAGATGTATGACCGAAAGTTAATAAACTCCAAAAAAATCATAGAATACCATGAATATAACTAGAATCGTGATAATATATATCAAATGGTAGTACACAATACACCACATTCAATAAATAATTAGTGAAAATGGAAATCTCATGGAATTAGAAGTGAGATAAGAAACCCATTACCTCATGTCTGACTTGACTCGTTCGTCTTTTAATCACTAGAATAATAAACTAAACATAATTTCTTCTTTCTTAAGAAAATTTTTCATGTTTATTATTTCTTTTATATCATTTATTACCATGTTTTATACTTTATGTAATCATTTATGTTAATAATGTTCGTTTTGTCGATATTTGAGTCAAAAATGAACTTCTTATAATTACAGGTTGTTCATGTGGTCAATGTTCCATTATCTCCAGAATTATATTCAGGATTTATATATCATATATATCATATATATTATATATGTATATGTATTTATAATAGTACATAAAATTTGGAGATAATAAATGCAAATACACTGTTCATGAGGAAGGTAAGCCGTACATATGCACGAACGCTACTTTCATTTCTATTTCATATTTTTATGGATGAAAACATAATGATACATTGGTATAATATAAATCAAATATAATATAATATATATAATTTCATTAACCCCTTATTTCATACTTCCCTCATATGGCATGAACGAGACATATCACTTTGAGGGGGCAGTAGTCTGTACATCCTCAAATGAAATTATCATATTTACCCACTATGGAAACCATAAAGGTATTATAAAAATGAAAAATACGTAAGCATAGAAAAAATATAAATATAATATATATTACATATAAATATAGTTTTATCTTATTGTCCACTATAAGAGGTGGGAGGATAATATTGAACAATCATCATTTCGCAAGGTAGTAGTTCGTCGTCCACAGAAACAATATATTCTTTACCCATTTTATGGATGTGTCTGTAAGTATTGATCTAATATTTCTCATAGAAACAACATAGTATATTTAAGATACTAGTTTTATTATAAAATAACATAATAAAAAGAGTTTAGGTGGTTAGAGAAGAAAAATAAATGAAAAGAACTTAAAAGAAGACGTTACCTTTAAATCGGGTAACTCCCTTTGGTTTGAACCAAACGTATTTCTTAAAGTGACTTATGCCTAAGGTAAAAATTCTATGAGTAATATAGGGATGTGAGGAACTTATTTAGGAAGAGTTTTGATGATCCAAGGGGCTTGAAAGGTGTGAGAAAAGGGTTAGAAGTGGTTTCTTTTTATATGGGGGAGGAGGGGCACATGCACATTACGAATGTTTGAAAATATTATTTTATTATAAACTTATATTTGGTTTCAAAATGTCCAAGACACATTAAAGTCTAATTTAATATTACTAATATTATAAATAAAGTCATCCAATAAAAATTGAGATGTTTTTGGATATTTTTTTGATATTTATAATCGTAGTTATTTAAATCAACCATTAATGAGGTAAACACTACATCATTATTTTTCCACAAATATTTATATTTATATGATGTCTAAAAATTATGAAAAACTATTATGAAGTCTGAAATCATTTTATCATTAATATTAATATTTATAGTCAAATAGATAACTTATATAACACCATATAATATTTGATTTACTAAATGATATATGTTTTTGTCATTTTTGTCTTCACAATAAATTAATTAATATAAAGTTTCATTATCACTCCCAAATGGATCCATGGGGTCCCGAAATATGACCCAAGGATGACCATGGTCGTAAATGTATCAACCAATAGGATTAAAACACATGTTAGGGTAATTTAATATTAATATAATAAAATTTTGTTACCTTTATTTACCAGATTTTCCCTTTTACCATGGTTAATAAAATTTGTACTGAAATAAAAATTCATAATGTATACAAATAAAATTTAACTATTTAAATAATTGGGACCTCCTGATTCCAAATATTGATTCCATTTTTGAAATTCATAACATATAAGCGTAAGAACATAATTTCAAATTATTCCGGAGGTCAAAACAAAAACCTTGTTTTTAAGAAATAATAACTATCAAAATATTGAAACTTATTTATGTCCAATTTCAAAGTGAAATTACTTCCAATGACCAAAAATTGATTAAATAGTAAAAACATAATATAATTACACTTTAAAACCAATTAAAGATATAATATATTTTTATAAAAAAAAGATTAAAACGCAATATTTTTATTAAAATACATTATTTTTTACTAGTTATTAAAAAATCAATTTTAACAAAAAAAAATACCAAAAATTTACCCAAAGTAAATTTTGATGTTCTGATTCTAAATAACAATTCTATTTTGTCAAATAGAACATATAAAAGTGACAAAAATTATATTTAAAGAGGGCTCTCCATCAAAAGGCAGTAAATCAACCAGTAAAAGAATTTTAGAGTATTTATGCTTAAAATTGGATTCATCCATATTTTAATCCTCTAACCTTTATTGGATAATTGTAAAAACAATTAACAAACATGTATATTCATATTGTAGTTAGTTCTTTCCATTCCTTCCAATTCAACTACTAGGTGTTAACAACCATATAAAATAAAATAATATTATTATTTTTCTGTATGACTCAACACTGTGTGCAACATAAGATTTCAATGAAACCCGTTGTTGCATATTGGGTATTGTAACACCCGAGACTTTTATGTTATATAAATCATCAAAGGAATCTTTTTCTACACAACACTTTCTTGGCTTGCTTTACACGCAATCGCGACCTTCCTCGATAGCTTGCGTCGTACGCAATACCGAGTTTCACTAAACAACAATATGCTATTAAAACTAGCCGTTATGAATAGTAATAACCACTTTTTGAAATTTTATAAATTTTATTTTTCAAAATGGACTTCATTTTTGGACTCAGAATATCGAAATTAGCCTAGGGTGAAATTTTGGTATTTTTCTGAAAACTTTCAATTTTTGATGAATAGTGAAACCACTAAGTGGTAGGTTAAAAACTGAATTTTGCATAAAACTTAATTTTACCGCTTCTGTGAATGGAATTTCAAAAATCCGAGAGACACGGTTAATATAAAGGACTAAAATGTGGTTCAATGAGATGAAAATAATTTTTTGGTGAATAGTAACTTTTGACTATTTTTACCGCGGTTAATAGTAAATAGGGTAACTAAGGGTAATTATGATATTAATATTACCCTAACACATGTCCTAATTCTATTGGACAAGTGTAATTCGACCAAAAACAAACTTAGGAATAAAATATGACCATTTAGGCCCACTTGGATTAGATTAGGACATTTATTATTAATTTATTTAAAGAAGTGTTAAAATAGTTAAAATCAAAGTTTAATAAGTAAATCATTTTTAATATAGGGTTATACATAAGATAAATTCGATTGTAAATATTCATTAGAAATATAAAAAGATTTCCTACATGATGGTATTTTATTTGTAATTTTTAGACATCAAATAATTTAATTTATTTATGACACAAAGATGATGCAGTAATTATCTTATTAATGAAATATTGACAAAATTGATAATATAAATACCAAAATAAATGTAATTTGAGACTTTTTATGAATTCCACTAATTTTATAGGTTACTATGATATATTAGTATTGATTTAATCAACTTGGTTCGAACATATAATTCTGTTATGACTTTGACAAAAATCATATATCAAATAGTGTCAAAATTGACAAAAATAGTTTTTAAATCAAATATTATATTATTAATTGTTATTGTATTCCTAAAAATCCAAGGTTCGTCCAAATGACTTAGATAAGGATATATATATTAATAATAAACAATTTGGGGTTCGTTTGGCATGTTATAGTAAGTGTATTAACCATATAGTGAAAGAAAACAAAAAGACACGGTAAAAGTTAAATTATTTAACTTAGAGTTAAATCTAATTGATAAGGTTTAAAATAATATCCAAACATGTCTAAATTTGATTGGTTGATGAGATTACAACCCTATCTCATCTAATCTTCGAATATGAGTCATTTTTGGAGGTTTTTAAGTGGGGTTAGATTTATTATAAATTAATATTTTTAAGAATTCCTAAGGTGCCCCTCTCCTCCCCTATAAAAGGACACCTCCTCCCCCTCCTCCTCACACCAATTTGAGCACTCAAGCTCGGCCAACCCCTGCCAAAATCTCTTCTCCACTTCTATAGCAACATCCTAGAGGTTCTGGTCTTACTCAAAGACCAATTTTAGTTCCCTAAGAGGAGGTCTCCAAAAGGCGCTTCAAAGAAGAGGTAATTACCGTTACCAATTCTTTCATCTTTATTTCTTCTTCCACTTCTTCTTCTTAGGTTGTTTCATTATGAAGTAATAACATCAGTATCACTCATATACTGATATGTTATTATAAGTATGAAACAACCCTATTTCACCATCTATCCATCCTACGGAAAAAGAAATCACCGCGCGTGCGTACGTACGGAATACCGTCTCCACGCCGTGGTGTAATCTATTTTCCACCACCACCTTACATGGATGGGTATAATGGTGTAAAGAATAACTATACATAGTTATTACAACATCATATTGATTCTGATATATTGTATAATCCACTCCAATTCAATTCAATATTTATAGAAATGATATCATCGCTCGTGCGTACGTACGGACTACCGTCTCCACGACGCGATGAGATTCATTCTCCATGTTAACCATTTAAGAATGATTATAATGTATATATAAGAAATAATAATGAAATATATGACATTATAAAGCTACTGGATTTATGTATATATATACATATGTATGTCATCTACTTACTTCCATTTCAAGACAATAAGGAAAGGAAAACAGCGTTCATGCGTACGTACGGACTACCGTCTCCATGAACGGTGTTTTTCATTTTATTTATCTACCTATTATATATATATATATACTGAATATATATGATATATAAATCATATTTTATATTCTGGAAGTAAGTAAATCATGATATAAGTAATAATGATGTCAAGAACAACAAGTCAAAACACCTACGATAAATGAAACGATTTTACCCAAAACGCTTCTTTAACATGGAATTTACAAAAGAACGGGTAATATAATGTCATAAGTAAACCATATATGATATCATAACAATAAATATGATTCTGTAATAAGTCAATGACATTATTTAAATCATTATACAGGAGGTTCGGACACATACGAAGCAAATTGGACCTAAGGTAAGGGGAATATCACAATCTCATTTTTATCCGAGATTGTTTATTCGTTAGTATTTACTGGGGTGTATCTTATCATCCACATCCATGTTTCCTCAATATGTAATATTATTTCCATCCACCTACAATGTTTTAAATCCAATTTTACCCTTTGGTGAGTTTTTTGTAAAAGATATGAAAATAATCTTTTGTCGTTTTTCATACGAGGTACTTTTTGACTTTTCCGACAAAAGTACGAAGAATGTTTTTTTTACTTATACGGCACGAACGGATTTCTAATGTTTTATAAAGCCTTATTTTCATGAAGCTTCCTCTAAAATATTTCATGACTATTTTCAATAAAATCTCTTTCTTTTAAAATTGCATGATGTTTTGTGAAAAGAAATTGATTTTGAAGAAGAAAGGATATTTTCCTCAAGAATTCAATTCAAGTGTTTTATCACAATTATTTTCCATATAAGATAATAAAGGGTTCTGTTTCTATCCATATTTTTACATTGATTTGACTATGTTGTGATGGAATTATGTTTATGAATTCCTTTATCTTATATGAATGGTTTTATGATGTCATGTTGTTTAAGAATCCCATTTTTATTACATGGGTTATGCAATGATGTATGATTTATGATTCTGTGGCACACATAAGAAAGGATTCATTAAAAGATGGGTGGGACCTATATCTCCCTCCAATGCATTGGGTAAAGATTTTATATCTCATGAGATAGACATGGCTGGAATGGTAGGTTATACCGGTTCAGTGAAACAGGACTGAAACGAGGATTACTCGATTCAGAAAGGGACTTTGTCCACTAAGATAGTCTTGGCAATGAGTCTTGACTAAAAAGAAATGATTCTCTATGATTATGTGTGTATGCCACAATGAGTAATGTTTAAAGTTATGATTTCATTTCACTACTATGATTTATCCCATGTTATGAAATTATGCTCTCTTTTGCAGGTTAAGATTTCCAAAAATGTTATGTTCTTATAAAAATTATGTGATTGATATTTCTTTTGTTTACCCTTACTGAGCATTTGAGCTCACCCTTTTATGATTTCTTTTCCCCAGGATATAAAGAAAGGTTTTAGGTAAAAAAAAAAGAAGATCTTTATGGGAGATGTTGAAGATCTTTCCCCACGATTAGAAGATTATACTCCGAGTTTCCAAAGACACTAAACTATTACGATCCTTGTGTGTGTATTTTTGTTATATACTAAGTATTCCGCAAAAGTAATGTAATGTCCATGTACGTCAAGCTTCGGGTCTCTACAGTTGGTATCAGAGGAAAGGTATAGTCAACCTTTGGAAACTAGGATGTGAAAGCCTTAGTAATAACCCTAAGGATAAGTCTAAGCATAGAACACAATTTTAGAAATGGCCTTGAATAACCTAGGATAAGACCTTAAGCATGAAAATTTTATTCTTGAATTATGTGGTTTCCTATTATAATTAGTGTTGCTCACACTATTCTTCTTGGTTTTAGTCAATGGCTGGAACCCGAAGGAACCGTGTTAATGCGGAATGCGATGGGCAATGCAATGATTGTCCCCCTGAGCAACCAAACGATATGGGAGCTGGAATGCAAAATCTTGTAGCCATGCTCACACAACTTTCTCAAGCTATGAATCATGCAGGATTTCCAAACGAACAAAGAAGGGAGCAACATTCTGTTGAATCCTTCATGAGGCAGCGTCCACCATCTTTCAGCGGGTCTACTGATGCATTAGTTGCTGAACAATGGATTAGTACTACTGAAAAGATATTTTCAGTTCTTCAATGTTCTGAGCATGATAAAGTCATCCTAGCAGTGTATCGTTTGGAAGGAGATGCGGATCAATGGTGGAATCTTGTTAAGAATACGAGGCAAAGGGATGAAATTGAGTCTATGGAATGGGACGAGTTCAAGAACTTATTTTTCAATAAGTACTTCCCTCGTATTCTCCGAACAAAGATGGAGAAAGAGTTCCTTGAACTGAAGCAAAGGGATGATGAATCTGTTAGTACCTATGAAGCAAATTTTACAAGACTTGCAAGGTACGCTTCTGGTATTATTATCCAACCTGAGAGTAAGATCGATCGATTCTTTAGTGGCTTAAAACCAAGTCTTCGAAGGGCGTTAGCCATAAGGGACTTCAATAGCTACGAGGAAATCGTTCGATGTGCTCTCAAAGTCGAGATGGAGATTGGAGTAACCCATCAGTCACATGGGTTTGATAAGAAGAGGAAGATGGAATTCAAAGAAAAATCTAAAGAGCACACGGAAAAGAAGATGAACTTTCCCTTATGCTCAAAGTGTGGAAAGAAACATGGAGGGAGTTGTCTTAAAGGGACAAGTAAATGTTTTAAATGTGGAAAGGAAGGTCATCGGGCATTTGAATGCCGTGATAATGGGAAGAAGATGTCTAATGATGCAAACAAAGGAAGGGATACACAGAATGAACCTACTACACTTCAATGTTTCAAGTGCAGGGAGATGGGGCATTATGCCAATCAATGCCCAAATCCAAGGGTTGATGATGATGGTCGACGTCAACAAACTCTTAAGGCTAAAGACAAAGGAAAGTCACATGCAATTTCTATCAGCGAGGTGGAGTACGATAACGATGTGGTGAAAGGTACACTTACCACCCACTCTAAAGTAGCAAATGTTTTATTTGATTCTGGATCCACCCACTCTTTTATTTCTGAAGACTTTTCTAAGGGTATCACCGTACTACCTCAACAATTAGATGTTGAGTTAGCTGTGACAACACCTAATGGCACATCAATCGCATCAAAAGTTTTTAATTCTTCTCCGATCGAAGTTTGTGGGAAAGTGCTTCCTGCAAATCTTGTGATCCTTCCTTTAGTGGAATTTGATGTGATTCTTGGCATGGATTGGCTTTCTCTACATGGAGCTCATATCAATTGCCAAAGAAGGGAAGTCACATTTCATATTCCAGATCAACCTACGATCGTCTATCAATGCAAGGATGAACATAACCTTCCAGTGGAAATTTCTTCCATCTTATGGGTATTGATTCCACTAAATGAAGGTTATTTATCTCAAATGGTTGGTGAGAAACTCACGATTAAGAATATGCCCATTGTACGAGAGTTTGATGATGTCTTTCCGGAGGAATTGCCGGGTCTTCCACCAAATCGTGAAGTTGAGTTTTCAATAGAACTCGTACCGGGTGCTTTGCCTATTTCAAAGACACCTTATAGAATGGCCCCAATTGAGTTGCAGGAATTGAAGAAGCAACTCCAAGAGAATCTTGATAAGGGATTCATACGCCCTAGTGCGTCACCTTGGGGAGCACCTGTTCTATTTGTTAAGAAGAAAGATGGATCAATGAGACTCTGCATTGATTATCGAGAACTTAACAAGATCACTATCAAGAACAAATATCCTCTCCCACGCATTGATGACTTATTTGACCAACTACGCGGAGCTCAATACTTTTCCAAGATTGATCTTCGTTCAGGGTATCATCAATTAAGGGTCAAAAGGGAGGATATACCAAAGACGGCTTTCCGTACAAGGTATGGACACTATGAATTTATAGTGATGCCATTTGGTCTTACTAATGCCCCTGCTATCTTCATGGATCTAATGAATAGAGTCTTTAGAGACTATCTTGATCAATTTGTGGTAGTCTTTATAGACGATATTCTTGTCTATTCAAAGAGCAAGGAAGAGCATGAAGATCACTTGAGAATTATATTGAAGACCCTGAGAAAAGAGAAGCTTTATGCCAAATTTACCAAGTGTGAATTTTGGCTTCAAAAAGTTGCATTTTTGGGTCATATAATCTCAAAAGAGGGGATATCTGTGGATCCAGCAAAAACAGAGGTTATCAAAAGATGGTCAAGACCAACAACAGTAACTGAGATCCGAAGTTTTCTTGGTTTGGCTGGATATTATCGACGTTTTGTAAAAGATTTTTCACGATTATCTAATCCACTCACCAAGTTGACTCGGAAAGGAGTTAAGTTTGTCTGGACAGAGGAATGTGAAGAGAATTTCAAGGAGTTGAAAAGAAGGTTATCCAGTGCACCTGTGCTCACACTGCCTTGTAGTGGAGAAAGGTTTGTGATCTACAGTGATGCATCCAAGAAGGGATTGGGGTGTGTTCTTATGCAAAATGATATGGTGATAGCTTATGCCTCACGACAGTTGAAAATCCATGAGCAAAATTACCCAACACATGATTTGGAGTTGGCTGCGGTAATCTTTGCATTAAAGATTTGGAGGCATTACCTTTATGGTGAAAGGTGTGATATTTATACTGATCATAAAAGTTTAAAGTATATTTTCACACAAAAGGAGTTGAATATGCGTCAAAGAAGATGGTTGGAGCTGATTAAGGATTATGACTGCTCAATCCATTACCACCCTGGGAAAGCAAACAAGGTGGCAGATGCATTAAGTCGACAAGACCATGCTAGTTTATCCATGATGAGGATCGCAGAAGATCCAATATTTATGGATTTTCAAAGGATGGATCTTGGAATTATAATGGAAGGGGAAAAATCTTATCTTTCTCAAATGAATGTTCAACCATCTATACATGTGAAGATTAAAGAGGCACAGAAAGAAGATGTCGAGTTACAAAAGAAGGTGAGAAATGTTCCTGAATTCAACCTTGATTGTGATGGGATAATAAAGTTCAGGAATCGGGTTTGTGTTCCTCCCATCCCCGAATTAAAGAAAGAGCTGCTGGATGAGGCTCATAGTTCTTCATTCTCTATTCATCCTGGAAGCACGAAGATGTATAGGGACCTGAAAGAGTACTTCTGGTGGGATGGCATGAAAAGAGATGTTGCTGAATATGTCTCTCGATGCTTGGTTTGTCAACAAGTTAAAGCTGAGAGACAGAAGTCTAAGGGGATGTTACAACCATTACCCATACCCGAATGGAAATGGGAAAACATCACTATGGACTTTGTCACAGGACTTCCTAAAACATCCAAAGGCAATAATGCTATCTGGGTCATAGTTGATCGTCTTACAAAGTCTGCACACTTCATTGCTATTAGAGAGGATTTCTCTCTAGATCAGCTTGCCAAGATATATGTAAAGGAAGTGGTAAGATTTCATGGAGTACCACTTTCTATTATATCTGATCGAGATCCGAGATTTACCTCGAAGTTCTGGCGAAGTCTTCAGCATACTCTGGATACATAGTTGAGTTTCAGCACTGCTTATCATCCTCAGACAGACGGTCAGTCTGAGAGAACAATTCAAACCCTAGAAGATATGTTGAGAGCTTGCTCTATGGATTTCAAAGGAGGTTGGGATCAACACCTACCTTTGGTGGAATTTTCTTATAATAATAGCTTTCACTCCAGTATTCAAATGGCTCCTTATGAAGCTCTCTATGGAAAGAAATGCAGGACTCCAACTTGCTGGGATGAAGTTGGGGAAAGAAAGCTATTAGGACCTGATCTCGTTGATGAAATGGCAGAAAAGGTCAGATCTATTCAACAACACATAAGAGCAGCTCAGAGTCGACAGAAAAGTTATGCCGACAATCGAAGAAGAGACCTAGAGTTTGAAGTGGGTGATAAAGTGTTCTTACGAATATCTCCCTGGAAGAGGGTTATGAGATTTGGAAAGAAGGGGAAGTTGAGCCCTAGATATATCGGTCCTTTTGAAATACTGGATCGTGTTGGGAAGGTAGCTTACCGATTGGCGCTTCCACCGAATCTCTCTCAAGTTCACGATGTGTTCCATGTATCTCTCCTAAGAAAGTACATACCAGATCCTTCACATGTACTCAGCTCAGAAGTTGTACCACTGGAGCAAGATCTTTCTTATGAAGAACAGCCGATAGAGATTCTGGATCGTAGCGAAAAAGTCCTACGAAACAAGACCACTCGCTTGGTGAAAGTTTTATGGAGAAACCACCAACTTGAAGAAGCTACATGGGAGCTTGAGGATATGATGAGGGAGAAGTATCCTCATTTGTTTGTTGCAAAGTGACGAATTTCGAGGGCGAAATTCTTTTTAAGGGGGGTAGAATGTAACACCCGAGACTTTTATGTTATATAAATCATCAAAGGAATCTTTTTCTACACAACACTTTCTTGGCTTGCTTTACACGCAATCACGACCTTCCTCGATAGCTTGCGTCGTACGCAATACCGAGTTTCACTAAACAACAATATGCTATTAAAACTAGCCGTTATGAATAGTAATAACCACTTTTTGAAATTTTATAAATTTTATTTTTCAAAATGGACTTCATTTTTGGACTCAGAATATCGAAATTAGCCTAGGGTGAAATTTTGGTATTTTTCTGAAAACTTTCAATTTTTGATGAATAGTGAAACCACTAAGTGGTAGGTTAAAAACTGAATTTTGCATAAAACTTAATTTTACCGCTTCTGTGAATGGAATTTCAAAAATCCGAGAGACACGGTTAATATCAAGGACTAAAATGTGGTTCAATGAGATGAAAATAATTTTTTGGTGAATAGTAACTTTTGACTATTTTTACCGCGGTTAATAGTAAATAGGGTAACTAAGGGTAATTATGATATTAATATTACCCAAACACATGTCCTAATTCTATTGGACAAGTGTAATTCGACCAAAAACAAACTTAGGAATAAAATATGACCATTTAGGCCCACTTGGATTAGATTAGGACATTTATTATTAATTTATTTAAAGAAGTGTTAAAATAGTTAAAATCAAAGTTTAATAAGTAAATAATTTTTAATATAGGGTTATACATAAGATAAATTCGATTGTAAATATTCATTAGAAATCTAAAAAGATTTACTACATGATGGTATTTTATTTGTAATTTTTAGACATCAAATAATTTAATTTATTTATGACACAAAGATGATGCAGTAATTATCTTATTAATGAAATATTGACAAAATTGATAATATAAATACCAAAATAAATGTAATTTGAGACTTTTTATGAATTCCACTAATTTTATAGGTTACTATGATATATTAGTATTGATTTAATCAACTTGGTTCGAACATATAATTCTGTTATGACTTTGACAAAAATCATATATCAAATACTGTCAAAATTGACAAAAATAGTTTTTAAATCAAATATTATATTATTAATTGTTATTTTATTCCTAAAAATCTAAGGTTCGTCCAAATGACTTAGATAAGGATATATATATTAATAATAAACAATTTGGGGTTCGTTTGGCATGTTATAGTAAGTGTATTAACCATATAGTGAAAGAAAACAAAAAGACACGGTAAAAGTTAAATTATTTAACTTAGAGTTAAATCTAATTGATAAGGTTTAAAATAATATCCAAACATGTCTAAATTTGATTGGTTGATGAGATTACAACCCTATCTCATCTAATCTTCGAATATGAGTCATTTTTGGAGGTTTTTAAGTGGGGTTAGATTTATTATAAATTAATATTTTTAAGAATTCCTAAGGTGCCCCTCTCCTCCCCTATAAAAGGACACCTCCTCCCCCTCCTCCTCACACCAATTTGAGCACTCACGCTCGGCCAACCCCTGCCAAAATCTCTTCTCCACTTCTCTAGCAACATCCTAGAGGTTCTGGTCTTACTCAAAGACCAATTTTAGTTCCCTAAGAGGAGGTCTCCAAAAGGCGCTTCAAAGAAGAGGTAATTACCGTTACCAATTCTTTCATCTTTATTTCTTCTTCCACTTCTTCTTCATAGGTTGTTTCATTATGAAGTAATAACATCAGTATCACTCATATACTGATATGTTATTATAAGTATGAAACAACCCTATTTCACCATCTATCCATCCTACGGAAAAAGAAATCACCGCGCGTGCGTACGTACGGAATACCGTCTCCACGCCGTGGTGTAATCTATTTTCCACCACCACCTTACATGGATGGGTATAATGGTGTAAAGAATAACTATACATAGTTATTACAACATCATATTGATTCTGATATATTGTATAATCCACTCCAATTCAATTCAATATTTATAGAAATGATATCATCGCTCGTGCGTACGTACGGACTACCGTCTCCACGACGCGATGAGATTCATTCTCCATGTTAACCATTTAAGAATGATTATAATGTATATATAAGAAATAATAATGAAATATATGACATTATAAAGATACTGGATTTATGTATATATATACATATGTATGTCATCTACTTACTTCCATTTCAAGACAATAAGGAAAGGAAAACAGCGTTCATGCGTACGTACGGACTACCGTCTCCATGAACGGTGTTTTTCATTTTATTTATCTACCTATTATATATATATATATACTGAATATATATGATATATAAATCATATTTTATATTCTGGAAGTAAGTAAATCATGATATAAGTAATAATGATGTCAAGAACAACAAGTCAAAACACCTACGATAAATGAAACGATTTTACCCAAAACGCTTCTTTAACATGGAATTTACAAAAGAACGGGTAATATAATGTCATAAGTAAACCATATATGATATCATAACAATAAATATGATTCTGTAATAAGTCAATGACATTATTTAAATCATTATACAGGAGGTTCGGACACATACGAAGCAAATTGGACCTAAGGTAAGGGGAATATCACAATCTCATTTTTATCCGAGATTGTTTATTCGTTAGTATTTACTGGGGTGTATCTTATCATCCACATCCATGTTTCCTCAATATGTAATATTATTTCCATCCACCTACAATGTTTTAAATCCAATTTTACCCTTTGGTGAGTTTTTTGTAAAAGATATGAAAATAATCTTTTGTCGTTTTTCATACGAGGTACTTTTTGACTTTTCCGACAAAAGTACGAAGAATGTTTTTTTTTACTTATACGGAACGAACGGATTTCTAATGTTTTATAAAGCCTTATTTTCATGAAGCTTCCTCTAAAATATTTCATGACTATTTTCAATAAAATCTCTTTCTTTTAAAATTGCATGATGTTTTGTGAAAAGAAATTGATTTTGAAGAAGAAAGGATATTTTCCTCAAGAATTCAATTCAAGTGTTTTATCACAATTATTTTCCATATAAGATAATAAAGGGTTCTGTTTCTATCCATATTTTTACATTGATTTGACTATGTTGTGATGGAATTATGTTTATGAATTCCTTTATCTTATATGAATGGTTTTATGATGTCATGTTGTTTAAGAATCCCATTTTTATTACATGGGTTATGCAATGATGTATGATTTATGATTCTGTGGCACACATAAGAAAGGATTCATTAAAAGATGGGTGGGACCTATATCTCCCTCCAATGCATTGGGTAAAGATTTTATATCTCATGAGATAGACATGGCTGGAATGGTAGGTTATACCGGTTCAGTGAAACAGGACTGAAACGAGGATTACTCGATTCAGAAAGGGACTTTGTCCACTAAGATAGTCTTGGCAATGAGTCTTGACTAAAAAGAAATGATTCTCTATGATTATGTGTGTATGCCACAATGAGTAATGTTTAAAGTTATGATTTCATTTCACTACTATGATTTATCCCATGTTATGAAATTATGCTCTCTTTTGCAGGTTAAGATTTCCAAAAATGTTATGTTCTTATGAAAATTATGTGATTGATATTTCTTTTGTTTACCCTTACTGAGCATTTGAGCTCACCCTTTTATGTTTTCTTTTCCCCAGGATATAAAGAAAGGTTTTAGGTAAAAAAAAAAGAAGATCTTTATGGGAGATGTTGAAGATCTTTCCCCACGATTAGAAGATTATACTCCGAGTTTCCAAAGACACTAAACTATTACGATCCTTGTGTGTGTATTTTTGTTATATACTAAGTATTCCGCAAAAGTAATGTAATGTCCATGTACGTCAAGCTTCGGGTCTCTACAGGTATTCCATAGAACGTAGATTCCCCTTTGAAGAAAAATTAATATTTAATTCAAAAATATAAATAAATAAAAAAGTTTATATTTTTTACTTACCTGGGATGTTACATCCTTCCCCCTTTTGGGAATTGCATCCTCGCAATTTTATAAAAGGTCTTGGAAACTTCATTGAAAGTCCCACATCAGGAGAAGAGTCAATAAAAATATAACATCAAATGCAAGACATAGAAATAAAAAGCTTAACTAAGATAACCCATACTAGGATTACATGTAGTAAAACATGGATATGGAATATTAGCAAACCATCATGGTTTGATGGAGAGTGGTAGAAAACATGATTAGGAGAAAGTTAACCACTCGAAAATCACAAACTTGTGATGGGTTAAATGGTCTTTGATTCCCCAGTAGGAAAAGTAAATGGAAAAGGATTTTGTTTTATGTTAATTTTCATATAGTTTAGAAATTTATTTAAGAGCTTGAATAAGAACATAGGAAACATTCTTATTATTCATGTAGACTATTATGCTTTACTATATTAATACCTCAAACTCATATTTTCTCAAAATGATGAGTATTCAAGATGATTGGTTGAAATTAAATGTTCTATAATCAATATCTAAAGAATCATATAATTAGAAAAAGATGAACTATATTTTTCCCATGTCTTTATACATTAACCAAAACCAAAATAGTTGGTACAATATCAGATAATCCCTAAAAAGGATATCTTTTTAAAAAAGAAAAAATACTATTAATCTCAAAAAAAATTCAAACAATATGGAAACTTCAACAAATACCATTGAATAAACAACTTCCCCTAAAATTTTTCAATGTAATCAAAACTACGATTGAAACCCAAATCTCCGAAGGATTTAATCACATAGTCTTCCAAGATAAATCTTATCATTTATCTCAAAATAACATCAATTACTCTTAAAGTCTCATACAAAAAAGTAATTAACCAAATCATATATTCTCCATGATTGGTTAATAATTTCTATAAATAGACCAAATCTTAAGGTTTCCATAATAAAATCATTAATTCTTCCAAAAAAAATCAACCATTACTCCAAAGAAGAGATCCCATAGTATCCTATTTACCTTAATCATATAATGTTTCCAAAAGAGAAAACGTCATCTAAAATAATCATTATAACTTAATCACCAAATAATTTTCCTATATTAAGGATTTCCATTTGATAAAACATATGTTCCCAAATTCAAATTATTCTTGATCCATAAAATAATTTTATTTAAAATAATAAGTCATATTAACCAAGGGCTTCACGTAGGACAGTGGTAGACGATGCGCCCTTGATTCCCTACAGTTGTGGAATTGATTCCTGTAGCCTTTCTAGACGCGACAGGTTGTCACCAATCTTAAGGGTTCTCTTTTTTATAAAACAAAAAAATAACACTAACATATCATAACCAAAACGGTTTTCTTATCACTTTATTTTTCATCCTAATACAATATGACTTCAACATATTATATATTGTCACTTTTTTTTACCTCAATATGATAAAAGAAAACTATCAACTATAGAAAGAACATCATACCTTGATCATGGTGTCCCTATGGTTTCATCATCATCTTAGTCACATAGGTAGAAGTTCCATGCATTGAAAAAATGATTTAAAGATCCTTCAAAATCATTTTATTCCTTCATCCAAAAACACCTTGCGCAACTTGGGTCATATGGGTATTCGCAGAAATACTGTTTTGGAAAATAATCATGTTTGAAATATAATTTCAAAACATTTGATAAGGCATCATTTTTATAAAATAGTCAGAATAAATTTGAGTTAAAACTTCCAATAAATGGTCCTTTTAAAATACCATAACTATTTGATGAGAGACTATATTGTAAAATAAAATATAAATAGGTTTCACAAGGGTCTCCTTCTTCACCACCTTTTTTCAAAATCAACATATGCTTCAAAATCTAGTGATATGGTAAAATATTTGAAAATTCCTTGATAATATTTACCTTTCATAAAAATATGAGAATATTGAGAAGATTGGATTTTATTAAAGACAACCCATGATCCGCAATGATTTCAAGGTATAGTAGAGGTGTTTGATATCTCAAACAATTGCTTCAATGTGAGTTGTATGCTAGAAATTTTTTTACAATCATCTGAACATGACTTTGAAATAATTATTTCAAGCATGTAATCAGGAGGAGATAAGAATTTCATTTTACATCCTCCTCCTTCCATTTGTAACCAGCATTCCATGATAAGAAAAATTTATAAAACAAGGATTTAACTGGAATAATAGACACAAGGACGAATCATGTGTTTAACTAAAACTCTTAATCCCTAAAGTTGTGTAAATAGACCTTTGATACCAATTGTAAGGACTCGGCCTTAAAACATTACATAATTTGTAATTAAATGAATAAATCACATTGAGGATCATTTCAAGTTTATAGTTTTATAAAATTAAGCCATAACTATTACATATGAACTATAAAATTACATGTAGACACTACTACTCAGTATCCATTTTTTTAAAATAAAAACTATAAAAAATAAACATGTCTAGTTCCATGTTTTAGACCACATGACTTTTCCTTGATCTCATCCATCACCCTATTCAACTTTTTTTTCCTATGAATAAAATTTCAAAAACATGGGATGAGAAAAAAAGCTCTGTAAGGGTTATAAAATAAGAAAAGAAAAAATTATCCCATCAATAAATATAATTCAATGAAAGCATACTTCTTTTTCATAACATGACTCATGAAATCATAAGATTTATGAATAACACACTAAAATCCAAAATCGTAAAAGATAACTTCTGGCATTGAAAACATACATATATTATTGTTATCATAGAAATATATAGAGTTACGTTGGATTACCAATCATAATGTACTCCCTAAATCTCCTAGGATAAACATTAACGTTTTCCTCTGTCACATTACCTAATTCATTTGAGAGCTATCTCGGGCTCACCCACCCTAGGTTTATCACAGAACAACCCGTATATGTCATCAATTCCAAATAACCATAACATATTCATAACACATAAAACAGGAATTAAAAAAAGACAAAATTTCTGTATTTCAATCACAATATATCATTTTAAGATATTAACCTAATCAATTCTTTATCAAACCATTTTCAATACCATGTAATAAATTTAATAAATTGATTTTGGAATAAAATTATCCCATACCACATTGAATCTTTTGTGAGTAATTTAAAATTTGAAATAATAATTTCTATATAAATAAATCCATAAAACCATTTTTAAAACTGAGACATTGATGTGAATGATTTAGAAGAATAAATCTATAAAACATTTAAAATGAAATTTAAGTTAAAGAGTTCCTAACCAAATGAGAGATTCTTGAATACAATTAATTGAGGAATAAAATCAATAAAATATTATAATATCATGATAATAAAGATATTCATGATATAATATTTCAAAGGGAAGTACATACACCATATAAAATTTATTTGGAACATAAAAACAAATATGACTCAATGGAAGGTTATTTGAGATGAAATTCATTAGAGCGACTATATCCTTAGATTAAGGATAAATCAATGAAATAATTATGTGAGACAAATAATAATACACTGAATATAACTGGATATTATTTTTAAAACAATCATATTTTCTTCACACATATTCATATCATGATATAATCAAGAGGTAGAATTTTAACACAAAGAATTTAAATTGGGTTAAGAAGTTATCTTAATGAAATTATACAGCCTAATGACGTCACATTAAATATCATAAAACTAATTTGATGAGGCAGAAAAGGGTATCACATCACTTGGAAATAAAATTTACGGAATTAATAATATATAATAACATATCCAAACATTAGAATAGGTAAATTAAAAGACACAAAAAAGGAATTATTTTAAAAAGAGGAGGCTGAAAGGTTCACTTACCGATTTGGTAACTTATGAAACATTCACCATATGAAAGAAGGATCATAAAATTAAGATTTAATTACCCAAAAATTAATGTATATTGCAAAATGAATATAATTATTGTCAGTATATACAACACACAAAAGGAAATAGTGGAAATATAGCATGAATCTTACTAGAATAAGAGATGAGATAAAAATCGCTTACCACATTGTAATCAATTGAGTCGCATGAAAAAAAGTTATAACCACAAAATGATTCATAGAATACCATGAATAAAAATAGAATCATGATAATATATATCAAATGGAAGTACACAATTCACCATATGTTATAAATAAGTGGCGATCAATGGAAATCTCATGGAATAAAATGTGAGATAAGAAACCCCTTTCCTCGTGTCTGACTTGACCCATTCATTCATTAATGTATTATATAATAACCTAAAGTAAATTTATGCTTTTTTAAGAATCATTTTCATGCTTATTATTCCTTTTATATGACTTTTTATGATGTTGTAAACACTATGTATTCTTTTTCAAGTTTATTATTCATTTTATTTCTATTTATTAATTTAATGGAATGAAAAAAATTGATACATGAATATATTATAATTCTAGTATAATATCATATATAATTTCATTAACATCATCCTTTATACATCCCATATATTTCCATAATGAGTAGTACCACTTTGAGGGGTCGGTAGTCCGTACATCATCAAATGAAATTATCCAATTTACCAACTATCGAAACCATAAAGGTATTCTATGAATGGAAAATAAATAATCATAGAAACACTATAAATATAATATATATCACATATAAATACAGTTCCATCTTAATGGACCCCATAAGAGGTGGTAGGAGAATATTAGGCAATCATAGTTTTGTGAGGTAGTAGTTCATCATCCACAGAAATAGTATGCTCATTACCCATTAGATGGAGGTGTGTGTAAGTGTAGTTAGAATATTTCTCAGAACAAAAACGTAGTATATTTTGGATTCTGGTGTTTTAATGAAATAAAGTAATAAAAGCATAGTATGGGGTTGGAGATGTAAAACAAAATAATGAACATAAAAGAAGTATTTACCTTTAAATCATGTAACTCCCTTTAGGTTGAACCAAAAGGATTTCTTAAAGTGCTTTATGCCTAAGGTAAGACATCTAGGCATAATAGAGGGATGTGGGGAGTATATTTTAGTAGAGTTAGGATGAGACAAGATGCTTGAGAGGTGTGTGAAATGGGTTAAAAGTGGTATCCTTTTTAAGGGGTAGGAGGTACTCTTTAGAAATGTTTGAAAATATTATTTTATTATAAATATATCTTCAGTTTCAAAATATCCAAAACTCGTTAAAGTATAAGATTAAATGACTTGCATTAGAAATAAAATAATCCAATAAGAATTGGATAGGTATTGTATATTTTTTTAATATTTATAATTGTAAAGACCCGTAAAATTCAAGGGAAATTTTTTCTTAATTTTCGTTGGAATTTTACAAGAACGCGGTTTCTGACGGCACCTGATTCCGAGGCCCGGAGTGCCCGGAATCAATTTTCGAAGTTTGGCTCGGGTACGTTCAGTGAACGAACAAGAGAGAATTTCTAACTTTTGAACCGGTGCCCAGAATCAAATTCTGAGGGCACCGATGAACTCGCAGCACCGATATTCGCTTAAGGAGACCTTTTCCGAGGTTGCATTTATTTTGGGTTGAGAGTTAGTTTTGGGAGTTTAGAATAAGTTAAATAAAAATTGTGGGATACAAATTTTTATTTTAACTTGTTGTTTTTTTTTAAAACCTCCCAAAGGGAGTTAGGTGTGGGACCCACAACTACTTAACCTCCCTTGGGAAGATTAAGTGTGGTGGGGCCCACAAGAACCCCAACTCCTCAACTTCTCTAAAAAACACCCCTTTATCCCATTTCAATTAATGTTTGACAACTTGGTTTAATTAATTGAGGAGGGTTAATTTGAATTTCAAACCTTTGAAATTCTAAGAGGAAGGTTGTGTAATAAAATAAGCTTACGCTTATTTTATTATTTTGGGTTGGTTTCCTTTGCTCTTGAGAGGATTGGAGAGCTCCTTCTTCTTCTTCTTATTCTTCAAGCTTTGACGAAGAACGTGAAGAACCTTCAGACATCGACAAAGAACGCCACGTTCTCGGGAACCATCTTCTGCAAGTGGAGTACGGTCGGGTTGGTTTTGCCTTAAAAACCAACCGGGCCCCTGGGACGGAAAAGCCATTAACTCTCAGACCGGGCGTCCGATTGACGCGCCGTCTGTGGCGTTGAATTCCTGTTGACGATACAGAACTTTTGGATACATCAACTCTGGAATTTGTGACAGTTGATGTATCAGCATCTCGGCTCGTGGAGCGGACCCTCCCGAACGAGCTTGCTGTGTGCGGGAACCCTAGTGCTGGCTACGACTGTGACTGCTACTGCTACTGCTACTGCTACTGTGAATGCGACGACGACAGTACAGAGATCCTTAGTGGATTCAACGATGACGACTACAGCACTCAGCGATCCTACGTGGATCAGTGCTACAGGTCCTGTGTGGGCCCGATCCTGTGTGGGTCTGATCCTGTGTGTGTCATTGCGCTCAGCGGTCCTGTGTGAACCAGCGCCTATAGGTCCTGTGTGGGCCCGATCCTGTGTGGGTCATTGCTGGGGTTAGTTACCTATCGATCCTTCGTGGGTCCGACGACTTAGATGGATCAGAGATCATCTTTATCATCTTTCGAAGAAGTATACCTATGTGAGGTGAATCCTGTTGCTTTCCTGTGTGGATTGTGTTGTGCTATCCTGTGTGGATTTTGTTTTGCTTTCCTGTGTGGAATACGTATACTTTCCTGTGTGTACTGAGTTTTACTTGGGCTCGGAGTTTGGAGCGTATTGGAATTGATGACTTAGGTATATGTATGGGCATATACCTAAGTAGTGTCGGTTGTTACTTTGTGATTGTATCTTCCTTTGTTGTTTATCTTTTGTGGATTTTGGGAGACCTTCAGGGGTCTCGGGGTCCCTACTGAGTAGCTTATACTCACCCCTGCACGGGCTATGCCCGCACAACGTTGTTTTGGTTGCAGACGACGGACAGCGTTGATCGTAGTTGAGGCTTGCTGAGAAAGACGGTACCAGGAGGTGGACCACTGGGCGAGACGTGCTCGGAGCGGACGACGGGACCCGAGGAGCAGTGGAGCTATCTGTACCCACCCTTTAGGTGGGATTTCCAGTGGACAGCTCGGTGTAGCGGCATTTACTTTACAGTTGTTGTTTTCCATTTCGAGTTGAACTTTACTTTCAGTTTGGGTTTGTATACTGGCCCATTTACTTTTCCGCACTTTCAGTTGTACTTTGTTCTTTCCTAGTGTTTACTTTTCCGCTTTCTTACTCTGTGGTGCTTGTTTACTTTTCAAAGGCAATTCCTTCCATTTTTGTTGGGATTTACTCCTTGGTGCAAGTCTCCAGCCCCTGGCCTATGGAAGGCGGTCTTGGGGTAGTCACGGCACGGGCCCCGAGGACGGGTCGTGACAAATTGGTATCAGAGGAGTTCGGTTCTACCGCAAGCTCTGTTATTTTCTATGTGAAGCAATAATGTTTAGCGTATTGAGTGTGGTTATCAGTCCAGGGAGTCCAGTGTTGGTGCGGCGGCCGACGTATCCGTACACCCGGACCCTGACTACTGATTTCCGACTTAATGCACGAAAACATTGATTGCGTGTGTGTTTCAAAGTTTTTCATTGTGATTACTTATGTCAGCTCACCAGGTATACTGTTCTGACCGTGGTGCACCTGTTTTTTTCAGGATGGCCCCACGACGGCAGCCAGCTAGGGTTCCAAGAGTCTAGTGTGACGACAGCCCACCGAGCGACGAGGCCTCGGTGCAGGGCCCTTTGTCAGTAGTGGCACCGGTGGTAGCTGTACCCGTCAAGCCACCGATACTTCCAGCACCATCTACTGACGATTCACGTCGCCTGGGAGCTCTGCCTGAGTTCCAGCGCCAGCGACCACATAGGTTCCGTGGGGAGACGGACCCCCAGGCAGCAGAGGACTGGTTGGAGGCAGTGGTACGAGTTTTTAGGCTAGTGAGGACACCTGCAGACCTCATGGTGATCCTCGCTGCGAGCCTACTACACACAGCAGCAGGGCGATGGTGGATCTTGATGCTCTAGGTGCACAATGAGGCATCTCTACTTTGGATGGACTTTGAGAGCCTCTTCCGCTCGGAGTTCGTCCCAGCCACCCTTCGTGCGGTGCGTATTCAGGAGATTTTTCAGCTGCGGCAGGGCAGCATGACGGTCGCTCAGTACTCGGTGAGATTTACTGATCTCTCGCGCTACTTGACCGACATGGTACGGGACCCATTCTTCCGGGCTCGGACCTTCGAGCAGGGATTGAGACACGAGATCAGGGCATCGCTGATCTTCCTTAGAATTCCCAATCAGACAGGAGTACTCGAGAAGGCCCTTTTGATATAGAGTTTCCTTACTGAGTCTGTACCAGCGCATCGACCCACCGTAGGGCGGCACGTGGCAGAGACATCTGTAGAAGGCAGTCGATGGATGACTCAGGGGTCCAGGAAGACCAGACCTTCAGGCAGACGACCTCAGGACACTGGCTCAGCAGTGCGGGGCACACAGCGCGGAGCCAGTCTTTCGAGAGGCAGACAGTGCTACTCGTGCGGCGGGCAGGGCCACATGCCTCGTGACTGCCCGACCCGCCGTGCCGAGGAGCAGCAGACGGTTGAGGGACCACCACGGCAGAGGCAGAGGGTCGACCGTGGCAGTCCGCAGGGAGGAGTGGGACGAGGCAGAGGAGCTGGACGAGCAGCAGGTGGTGGGCGACGCTTTGAGGCTCTGCCACCACCGCCACTAGGAGGTCCACCCCGACCACAGGGAGTTGGCAGGCAGAGACAGGCACAGCTCCAGGTAGTAGAGGCCTATGACCACGGTGTGCTCGAGATGATTCGAGGTACTATCTGTGTCTATTCCACCCTTGCTGTAGTACTTATAGACACAGGATCGAGTCACTCTTTCATAGATGTTGCCCTTGTTCGGAGCTCGGAGATTCCGACAGAGCCGTTGGATCGATCCTTACGGCTAGAGACTCCTACGGGAGCAGACCTGATGATTATGCACTGGTGCTGGCAGTGTGAGCTTACTCTAGGAGGCGAGAGCTTCGGCTGGGATCTTCTTGTAGCAGCGTCGAGGCCTTACGACGTCATCATGGGTATGGATTGGCTATCTACGGTCCATGCATAGAGTGATTGTTTTAGGCGCAAGGTGTGATGTGTACGCACTGACGGGAGCAGGTTCACCTTCACCGGCGAGAAGGGAGACTTTGCAGCACAGGATGGACTTCCGCGGAGGAGAGGACAGCCCATCACTCATTAGTTGGCTAACCTCATCCTTGGAGCAGTTGACGTGCAGAGTCCTGGTTTACCTGCAGTGGTGGATCAGTTTGCGGACGGTTTTCCCGACGACGTTCCAGGGTTACCTCCTCGCAGAGAGGTAGACTTTTATATTGACATGTACCGCGGGATAGCCCCAATATCCACTCCAGCATATCGGATGGCCCCCGCCGAGCTTCGAGAGCTACGGGGACAGTTGGAGGTCTTTCAGGGCAAGTTGTTCATCCGACCCAGTGTTTCACCCTGGGCTTCCCCTATATTGTTCGCCAAGAAGGAAGACGGGAGCTTGCGACTATTTGTTGACTATCGTCTCCTGAAACAGGTGACAATGAGGAACAATTATCTGCTACCGCGGATTGATGACCTCTTTGATCAGCTCAAGGAAGCACGGTGGTTCTCGAAGATAGACCTCTGGTCAGGCTATCATCAGCTCAGAGTTGGAGACGAGGATGTGCAGAATACGGCCTTCAGATGTCGGTATGGCCAATATGAGTTCTTGGTTATGCCTTTTGACATAACCAATTCTCCAGCAGTGTTCATGTCCCTCATGAACAAGATCTTTCAGCCATATCTCGATCGGTTTGTCGTGGTCTTCATCGACGACATTCTGATTTACTCGACGATTGAGGAGGAGCACGCCTATCACTAGTGAGTAGTACATGACACACTCCGTGAGAACCAGCTTTATGGTAATCTCTCGATGTGCCAGTTCTGGATACGTGAGGACCACTTATTGGGACACGTTATCTCTGAGGCGGGAGTTGCAGTGGATCCTGCGAAGATCGAGGCTGTGTTAGCATGGGAGCCACCTAGGAATGTGACGGAGGTTCGGAGTTTCTTGGGACTAGCTGGATACTATCGGAGATTCGTGCCAGACTTCTCTAGAGTTGCGGCACCACTCATATCTTTGACAAAGAAGGGGAAACCCTTCGTGTGGTTAGACTAATGTCAGCAGAGCTTCCAGGAGCTGAGGTAGAGGTTGACCAGCGCAGCTATCTTGAGGTTGCCTGAGGAGGGAGTCGGGTACGTAGTCTACTGCGATGCATCAGGGACCGGACTCGGATGTGTCCTGATGCAGGAGCGGGCAGTGATCGCCTATGGATCACGTCAGCTGAGGCCGCATGAGCAGAACTACGCTACCCATGACCTGGAGTTAGCAGCAGTGGTCTTCGCTCTGAAGACATGGTGACATTCCCTGATGGGCGAGCGCTTTACAGTCTTTTCGGATCATCAGAGTCTCAGGTATATCTTCTCGCAGAAGGACCTGAACCTGAGACAGCGGCGATGGCTCGAGTTCCTCCAGGACAATGACTTTGAGATAGTCTATACTCCTGGAAAGGGGAACGTAGTAGTTGATGCCCTAAGCAGGAGGACGGGCATTCAGCTACTTGAGGAGGCGATGGAGCAGCTAGCCACTTTGCAGATATCCTTCATGGATGGAGATGGAGCAACCTTCCTTCAGTCTCTCACAGTCACCCCTCCACTACTGTAGCGGGTCAGAGAGGCATAGCGTGAGGACACTGACTGTGAGACACGGCATGCACATATATCCTTGGGACAGGAACCTGATGGTTTCTCCCTTGGAGCAGAGCACGACATCCTTTTCAGAGGACGTACCATGGTACCAGTCGCTTTGCGAGAGGAGGTGCTGAGAGAGTTTCACACTTCTCCTTTGGCGGTATATCCAGCAGTGGCGAAGATGTATCAGGATCTCAGACGACAGCACTGGTGGCCGGGTATGAAGAAGGCTGTAGCAGAGTTCGTTTCTCGATGCCTCACCTGCCAGCAGGTGAAAGCAGAGCATCGGGTACCAGCAGGCTTGGTACATCCCTTGGAGGTCCCAGAGTGGAAGTGGGACGGGATATCTATGGACTTAGTGACTGGACTTCCACGCACATCCAGAGGTCACGACTCCATTTGGGTGATTGTTGACTGACTCACCAAGTCGGCACACTTCTTACCCATAAGAGAGAAGGGCTCAGTGGAGAGCTTGGGACGTCTCTACGTTCAAGAGATTGTGCGGCTCCACGGCGTGCCATCATCTATCATCTCCGATCGAGATGCTCGTTTTACTTCCTGGCTTTGGAAGGGGTTACAGGAGGCGTTTGGGATGTAGCTACGTCTGAGCACAACCTTTCACCCTCAGAAGGATGGTCAGACGGAGAGGACCATTCAGACTCTCGAGGACATGCTTTGCGCATGGGTCCTCGACTTTGGTCGTAGCTGGGAGGACCACCTACCCTTGGTGGAGTTTGAGTACAACAATAGCTACCACTCCACCATCGGGATGGCACCGTACGAGGCATTGTACGGCAGGAGCAGGTCCTATGTGGGTGATCGATTCCTCTTGTGCGCATCAGATGGCAGCATGGGAACCTCCAGGAGAGCACATGGGAGCGGGAGGCTCAGATGCGTGCTCAGTACCCTCATCTGTTTCCCTAGTTTTTGATGTATCTTTACGGGGACGTAAAGCCCTGAGATGGGAGTAATGCAAAGACCCGTAAAATTCAAAGGAAATTTTTTCTTAATTTTCTTTGGAATTTTACAAGAACGTGGTTTCTGACGACACCTGATTTCGAGGCCCAGAGTGCCCGAAATCAATTTCCGATGTTTGGCTTGGGTACGTTCAGTGAACGAATGAGTGGGATTTCTAACTTTTGAACCGGTGCCCGGAATCACATTCCAAGGGCACCGATGAACTCACAGCGCTGATATTCGCTTAAGGATACCTTTTCCGAGGTTGCGTTTATTTCGGGTTGAGAGTTAGTTTTTGGGAGTTTAGAATAAGTTAAATAAAAATTGTGGGATACAAATTTTTATTTTAACTTGTTGTTTTTTTTAAACCTCCCAAAGGGAGTTAAGGGTGGGACCCACAACCACTTAACCTCCCGTGGGAGGATTAAGTGTGGTGGGGACCACACATACCCCAACTCCTCAACTTCTCTCAAAAACTCCCCTTTAACCCATTTCAATTAATGTTTGACAACATGGTTTAATTAATTGAGGTGGTTTAATTTGAATTTCAAACCTTTGAAATTCTAAGATGAAGGTTGTTTAATAAAATAAGAATAAGATTATTTTATTATTTTGTGTTGGTTTCCTTTGCTCTTGAGAGGATTGGAGAGCTCCTTCTTCTTCTTCTTCTTCTTCGTCAAGCTTTGACGAAGAACGCGAAGAACCTTCGGACATCGACGAAGAACGCCACGTTCTCGGGAACCGTCTTCAGTGATCCCGTATCCACGACACGACGTACTTCTTCCACGTCATCTCTTCCGCGACGGTTTCCCACGACGAAATCACCGTCAAAGAACTTCGAATCCTCGCTTCATGACGTCGACGTCCTTTTCCGTGACACCGACCACCGCGACGCTCGTCTTCTGCGGGTCGTTGACGATCATCGTTCTTGAAACCGAGGTAGGGGTTTGTTGTTGTTTATTTATTTATTCTCGTTCTTGGTTATAGCATGACAATCTTGAGGATAATTGTTTATTTGTTATCGTCTAACGAGAGGGGGGCCGGACCGCACAAACACGGCCGAATCCCCCCCTCCTTTGTTCTTGATTATTATTATTTTCTTGTGGATGAACGAGATGGCGTGGTGCCGTCGCACCATGTGGGAATCACATGGCAAATATTGCGCGGCGCCGTCGCGCCGCGCCGTGGAAGGATTTATCATGAACGCGACGCCGTCGTGCCGCGTCGAAGGAAACCAAAGGCGCCGCGGCCGGAGCGGGGCCGCGGCGGAGGGGCACGGTGCCGTCGCACCACGCCGAACGACGAAGACTGCGGCCGGTTCCGGGCCACGGCGGGACGTGAAGACCGGCGGCTATCCGGGCCGCCGGTGTCGGAATCCGGAAGGGGGACCGGCCCTACCAGTCCCTTTGAGGAAGAACTGGCAGGCCATGTTGGGCCGGCCGGAAGGGAGAAGGACCGGGGGAATTAATTCCCCCGGCTGGCCAAAACCGGCCCCCCATAATGGGGGGGGGGGCGCGGTTACACCAAGGGGGGGCAGCGCCCCCCCCCCCCCCCCCGTTTTCCTCAAAGAAGGCCCCCCATGTGAGGGGGGGGGGGGCGTTTTTTTTTAAAATGGGGCGCGGCAGGTTGCCGCGCCGTGAGCCAGGAGAAGCGGGGGCTCTGCCCCCCGCGCGTGGCACCCGAGCGGCGCCGAGGTCGCGCCGCCGCCGCCGCCGGCCGCGCCGCGCCGCCGTGCCGGACCGCGCCGCCGTGCAAGGCCGCGCTGCCACCCCGCCGGCCGGGCCGGGTCGGACCCGGGGCGGGTCGACCTGGTTCGAGTCGACTCGGTTCGGGCTGACCCAAGGGGGGGTCGGGCCGGGTCGGCCCGGACCCGGACCCCCCGTTTTCGAATCGACTTCGGTCTTTTGCCCATAACTTGAGCTAAGGACCTCCGATTGACGAACCGTCAGCGGTGATACGATCCTTGGATCGAGACGGTCGATTCAGTATATCGCACTCAATGTTTCGGAATACATTGAGTTCGGCCGGGTTGGTTCGTTCACGAAACCAACCGGGCCCTCGGAGCGGAAACGCTCATATCTTGAGCTACGGACGTCCGATTGACATGCCGTCAGCTTTGTTGAGTTCCTCTTAGTGAGACAGATCTTTTGGCATACTCCGCCTGAGGTTTGGACGCAAGTGGAGTACGGTCGGGTTGGTTTTTCCTTAAAAACCAACCGGGCCCCTGAGACGGAAAAGCCAATAACTCTCAGACCGGGCGTCCGATTGATGCGCCGTCTGCGGCGTTGAGTTCAGGTCGATGATACGTAACATTTGGATACATCAACTCTGGACATTGTGACCGTTGATGTATCAGCCTCTCGGCTCGTGGAGAGGACCCTCCCGAACGAGCTTGCTGTGTGCGGGAACCCTAGTGTTGGCTGCGACTGTGACTGCTACTGCTACTGCTACTGCTACTGTGACTGCGACGACGACAGTACAGAGATCCTTAGTGGATTCGACGACGATGACTACAGCACTCAGCGATCCTACGTGGATCAGTGCTACAGGTCCTGTGTGGGCCCGATCCTATGTGGGTCTGATCCTGTGTGGGTCATTACGCTCAGCGGTCCTGTGTGAACCAGCGCCTACAGGTCCTGTGTGGGCCCAATCCTGTGTGGGTCATTGTGGGGGTTAGTTACCTATCGATCCTTCGTGGGTCCGATGACTTAGATTGATCAGAGATCATCTTTATCGTCTTTCGAAGAAGTATACCTGTGTGAGCTAAATCCTGTTGCTTTCCTGTGTGGATTGTGTTGTGCTATCCTGTGTGGATTTCGTTTTTCTTTCCTGTGTGGAATACGTATACTTTCCTGTGTGGGCTGAGTTGTACTTGGGCTCGGAGGTTGGAGCGTAATAGAATTGATGACTTAGGTATATGTATGGTCATATACCTAAGCAGTGTCGGTTGTTACTTCGTGATTGTATCTTCCTTTGTGGTTTATCCTTTGTGGATTTTGGGAGACCTTCAGGGGTCTCGAGGTCCCTACTGAGTAGCTTATACTCACCCCTGCACGGGCTATGCCCGCACTACGTTGTGTTGGTTGCAGACGATGGACAACGTTGATCGTAGTTGAGGCTTGCTGAGCAGGACGGTACCAGGAGGTGGACCACTGGGCGAGACGTGCTCGGAGCGGACGGCGGGACCCAAGGAGCAGTGGAGCTATCTGTACCCACCATTCAGGTGGGATTTCTAGTGGACAACTCGGTGTAGCGGCTTTTACATTATAGTTGCTGTTTTCCCTTTCGAGTTGTACTTTACTTTAGGTTTGGGTTTGTATACTAACCCATTTACTTTTCCGCACTTTCAGTTGTACTCTGTTCTTTCTTAGTGTTTACTTTTCCGCTTGCTTACTCTGTGGTACTTGTTTACTTTTCAAAGGCAATGCCTTCCCTTTCTGTTGGGATTTACGCCTTGGTGCTAGTCGCCAGCCCCTGGCCTATGGAAGGCGGGCTTGGGGTAGTCCCGGCACGGGCCCCGAGGACGGGTCGTGCCAATAATTTTATTTATTTAATTAATTCATTAATGATGTAAACACAACATCATTATTGTCTCATAAATATTTTTATTTATGTGATATATAAAAATTATAAAAAATATATCATGATGTATGAAATATTTTTATAATTCATATAAATATTTATAGTACAAGATATAACTTATATAACCCCATGTAAAAATTTATTTACAAAAAAGATATATGTTTGTGTCATTTTTTTCTTTACATTAAATTTATTAATATAAAGTGCCATTATCACTCCAATGTGGCTCTATGGTGTCCTGAAATCGACACAAAGATGACCATAGTAACCATGTATAAAAAAGTAGGATTATGACACATGTTAGTGTAAATTAATATTATTATATTAATATTTTGTTACCCTTACTTATCATATTTACCCTTTAACCATGGAAATTAATATTTTTACTGAAGTAAATATTAATAATGTTGAAAAATAAGAGTTACCTATTTACACAGTTTATACATATTGATTCCAAATATGGAATCAATTTTTCCAAATTTAAAATACGTATTTGGAAGAAATTAATTTAAAATTGATTCACGATGTCAAAACAAAAAAGTGTGTTTTTAAGGAATAATAAGTATCCAATGATTGACACTTTTTTATGGCCAATTTCAATGAGAAGTTAAATCCAATGACCAAATCTGGATTAAATCAGAAAAAAACAATATAATTAAACATTATAACAAATTTAAAATATAATCTATCCTTATAAATAAATTATATTAGACGGAATTTTGGAATTAAAATATAGTATTTTTCATTATTCGTTAAAAAATGAATTTTATTATAAAAATACCAAAAATTTACCCAATGTAAATTATGATGTCCCGATTCTAAAAAAGAATTTTATTTTTTCAAATAGAACATATAAAAGTGAACAATACTATATTTAAAGAGGGTTCCCCATCAAAGGCAGTAAATTGACTATTTAAAGAATATTTGAGTATTTATGCTAAAAATTCGATTCATCCACATTTTAAGAATCAAAATTTTATTGGATAAATGTAAAAATAGTTAACAAATATGTATATTCATATTTTAGTTTTTCTGTCCATTATTTCCAATAAAACAGTTAGAAAATAACTACCATTTTAAATAATATTATATAATAAATTTTCTGTATGAATCAACATTCTGTGCAACATAAGATTTTGAAGAAACTCATTGTTGTGTATTGGTATTACCATCAAACATAGAGTACCCTTTAAAGTAATATTAATATTTAATTGAAAAATATTAATAAATATAAAAATTTATATTCTATAGGTACCTGGGATGTTACAGAATAATTTCTATTGAGTATAATGAATAGACATAATGGGATATTATGACTTATGAAAAAATTTAAAATAATTGATTTAAATTTTCAATTTATTATTTTTATCATAATGATAAAAACACGAGAAAAAATTAATTGTTAAATAATTAGATTTATTGGATTTTATCATCATATGGTTGTGGAATGTCAACAATTAGATAGCGTGTGAGTATATTGATTTTGGATTTGGTATTCTAGCATGCATTTTTATTTGGGTTGTTTTTCCATTGAAATTTTCATTACCTTGATATGGTAATTTTATTAAGGACTATGTTAAAGATGAATTTTAAAAAAGAAATTAATTTTTTTTATAAAAAAATTCTTTTCATGACTATATTTGGTGTTCATTTAATTGTTTTAAATGGTTAATTGGTAGTAGAATCATGTTATAATAAGTTAATTTACATGCAAATGTATTCTATTGAAATTAAACATATTAATTGAAGAAAATTTATTTTAGTGACTGTGATTTATTAAATTTTGAGATTTGATGTGTAAGGAGTTGAGTATATATTTGATAAAAAAATTATTTAGATATGATGATTTTTTTATTTATAGATTTTCTGAAATATCATTTATTTGTTGTTATATTATTTTTTGTGACTTATATTTTTCAGTGGGGTTATATTTTTATATTTTCTAGATTATTATAGTATAGGTATCAGGGTTCATAATGAACTCGTAAAAAGTATATATGAACAATTTATTTTTTTTAATTATTGGTAAGTACAATAAAAATTAGATAGCATATACTGAATTTTGTGGGTATGTTAATGAATTCAATATTTTTTCTGAATTTTGGTAGGGTTATATTTGTACGACATGGAGTATCACTAATAAATTTTCCTTCATTTATTAGTTTATCATAGTTGAGTATTTATTATTTATGGATTCTTCTATAGTGGATATTATCTTCTAATTTTCATTTTGGTTTATCTTGATTATTTATGATAATTTGATAAAACTAACAGAGAGAATTCCACCATTATGAATGGAATGAATCAGTGGTTAGAAAAAATCCAACCCAGAGAATGTTCGTCCTATCATTGGTTAGTGTAATTGGATCTCGATAAGGAAGATATGTTGATAGGATATTCAGAAAGAGGGGATGCATACGACATAAGGTTTTTTATAATGTTTACACACTATTATTATTGTGTGTCTGCTACTAGATTTACAATGGTTATGATCCATAATCAAATACCCTTATATTATTGTGAATATGAATATGAAAGGACAAATAAGATTGTTCAAAACATAAATTTAAATAGATAAAGGTGAGTGTTAAGAAGTTAATCAATATTTTCTTCTTGGCCTCAAGTGACATAGAAATTTAGATCACATGTGAACCCTTGTTCCTCCCCTTGAACCCAATTAATTAGTCCATAAAATAGGTAACCAAATATCCCAAATATTCGTCACCATGGATTTCTACAAATAAAACCCATAATTTATTTAAGGATTTATTCCACCACAATGGGGAGATCTTTACTATTGAATGGTCCATATATCTTATTCAGTATCCAAAAATTATAGCAGGATATGATTTGTATCTCACCATTTTCCTTATCCCATTATAGTTTTACATATATATATATCTTATATTTAAACACCATGACATAAATAAAGTTACCATATTAGTGATCTATCCTAGTTCTATTAAAAAAGTATTATAGAACCAGATCCTTATTTACCACCTCATTAACACCTCTTTAAATTAATATATTCTATATGGTATATTCATTATTGGGACATTATATGGATCTTCAAGATTCCAAACATGAAACAACAAGATTTAAGCCCATTTTCTAGAAAAACAAGACACTCAAATATCTTTTCCATCATAATGTTGTTTAGAACAGTGATTATGATATTAGTTCCATTTGGTGACTTCTTACCTCCCCCTTTCAGTTCTGTAAATGTATCTACAACACTATCCCCAACCATACCATGATAATTTTTTTATTCATCCATGGAATAATGGTAACACTAAATGATTGTGTTGGGATTCACTATGTTTTACTACTAGTACACCTGGAAATTAAGACATCTCTTATGGGTGTTTCATCCTATCCAATTTATGATTCAAGTTTTATAGAACTAATATGGACACTAAATTATTCATTTCAATTTTTTTTATTTCTCCATAGACATTTAAAAGGACCACTATTCCATGTCTAGGTATAATTTAGAATTACATTAATTCTTTTTATTCAAATCATCTCTAAATAGCCTCTCTAAAATCCAAGATATTTTATCAATAACTACAACCCAAATTTTTTTTTCAACCGATGAAATATTTTTCTCAAGTCAAAAAAAAAACCAATGTGAGGTTTATCTAATCACCACACAAATAGATAAAATAGTGTTTATGAGATTACTTAATCTCTCAATGTAAGGTCAATGCCATATTAATCATGCCTCAATTAAGATAAACTCATTGATCCCCCTATATCAATTCAGTTCATGATTAATATTCAATAACCTAAATAATAAATCACACCCAATCATAAGGACATGTTGTAATGCCCTAAAAATTTAAAGTAGGAATATTGTATTTGATAGTGTGTATGACACACAACACCAAGCACATAATGAAATAAAATATTCTAAGGATTTACAATATATTTAATAATTTAAATAAATTCATTATATTTTATATCTTGAAATGAACAGTATAGTGAGTTAACATATGTTGTTTGCAATAATGAATTTCATCAATGGATTTTGTTACACTCAAGACTGAGTTTTATTAAAAAAATAATATATTTTTAAAATATTATTATTTTATATAATAAGATATAACCAAGACATTAAATTATAGGTTTTGAATAGGATTAAAAAATTATGAATATATATATAGTTTAAAAAAAGAAAATAATTAATTGATTACTAATTAATTAGAAATGAATATATGAACCAATTGAATATAAATGGAATTTTTTTATAGAAAATTATTTTTATGCTCATAAAGGTGTTTTATACCATCAAATTAAATTTATTAAAATTAGTGAATTATATATGTAAATATATATTTTATACATTAAATAAAATATTTTTTATATTAATCAGTTGGATTTGATAGGCGTACGACCAGAATAAATCCTGTTCGCACTTAAAAATGGTATGTTTCTAAAAGGGGAATTTTACTACCTTTTAATGACGAACCTCTTTAAAATAATTTTTTGGGAAATTATATAGTTTATTTTTTAATTAAAATGTTATTTTTTAAAGAAAAACATAAAAATTATGTTAGGTTGAATTTTTGGTATTTTTATGTGATGTTTTATTTTTTGATGAATAGTTAAGTTACTGAATTTAAATTCGAAACTATTTTTTGCCTAATTTATTTTCATTGTTGAATAATTTTTAAAATTGTTTTTAATGTTTAATGAGATAATTTTTTTATTAATTAATACACTTTGTTTAATTATAATCACTTTAATAATGAAATTGGATATAAAAAACTTATCAAATGTTTGAATGTTTTTACTTTAAGAACTTGCATTGTCGTCCTATCTACGAGATTAAATTTTAATTAATTTCTGACAATTTATTGATTGGAATTTGGGAAAATGGATTCAATACATAAAATAAGAATATTCAATAATGTCTAATAATGTGAAATTTGATTCTGAAAAAAAAAATTAGTCAAAGTATTTAAAATTAATCACTATGATTAAGAGAAAAGAATACATTCAAAAATGACTGAACCTTACACTTAAGGGCCAAAATTGTAAATCTCTGAACCCGAACATCCAGATTCAATAAAAAACCTTACTATGTATTTGTTTTAATATATAACTGAAGAATACATTCTACATTTTACAGATGAAAACCTTTTCTGGTCTAGGATCTAGAGAATTAGATTGATTACTTACATATATTGAATCAGAGTTTACAAAAAATAATTACAATATAACTAATTGGATTCATCTGCATTAGCACATTAACTATCCTTTTATCTTCTAATCATCAATGTGATATAAATTTTCAAAAACTAGGATGAGTAAAAAGATCTCAGTAAGGGATATAAAGAAAATGTTAGTCTAGTAACAACATAATAAACAATAAAACCCATTTCATAAAAACCCATTAACATGCATAGAAACATCACATAATTTCATTGGGAAATAATTACCATATAAAAATTTATAAGAACCATTTCACATGGAATAACCATTCAATAAAATTCCTTTTCCATAGTTCCCAATTCATTGGAGAGCTATAATGGTGCTCACCTGTTATATCTTGAGCTATAATGGGCTCAACCCCACATATCTTGAGCTATAATGGGATCAGCCTAGATTATCTTGAGTATAATGGTATAATCCCAAAATATAGTGATCTATAATTGGATCAACCCAACATAAATAATTTCCACGGAACATATCATGAATAAAAAACATCATAACTCATTTACACCCCTGAGCAAAACACATTCACAATTTCAAATACATTTTTTTGTATAAAAACAGATTATGAATATAAATATATCACACACAATAATGAAATAATATTATTAAAATATAACAACTAAAAAATATAATTTAAATATTATATCAATTAAACATCATAAAATCAAAATATAACACTCATGATATTAAAAAAATAACAGTCTCTTTGTATTTCATAAAAGACATGTTTAAAAGGGATTTAAGAGGATAAATCATTAGAAATACCTTAACATTGAAGAGATAATTTGTTTTTAAAAGAATTTATTATGTAAATATACTTTAATTACACATATTTCAACATAATATAATAAAACTATATTTCTCAAGTCATTATTTCATGATAAAAACCATTGAAGTTGAAGGTTAACCTAAGGAATGAAAATTGGGATTAGAATTCACTTAAGAAATTTTGACATGGTAATGGATGTACATGGGAGAGATTAATGAGATATAAATGGGGTATATCATAATTAATATATCATAAAGGAATTATGTGGGTGCAAAAATATACCATATCCTTTGGAATTAAGAATAAAAGATCACAACCTAAAGGAGATTCTTGAATAAAATTATGAAAGAGAGGTTCCCTTACCTCGGGTTCGACTTCCCTAAAATGTGTTTAAACCACCTGTCTAATGGTTAAAATAGTATTATTAATATTTTACAGAATCATATTCATGTTTATAACACTTTCATGATCATTTTATAAAAACGTTCTACTCATTCATTAATAATATTTTGTAAATTCCATTTTGTTGGGTTCATGGATTACATGGATTCCATGAGCGGTTTGTAAAGGATTTTCTTATAGGTAGTAAGATAAAATATGGAAGTGGAATGAAATGATATTTAAATATTTCTAGAAGCATAAATTATAACCTTTATCATTTTTAATTCTTATACAATGATGATTCATAAGTTAAAACATTAATGATGTTCGTTTAGATATTTTTGGTGGTTCTTCGATAATAACGAACTGGTCTTATTTTGTAAAATAAGAAAATGTGTAAAAATGATTACATAACCCGAAATAAGATATAATACATAAATTATAATATGTTTCTACCATAAAAATGTTTTTACGACCAGTATTGAAGTAAGTAAAAGAAATTGAAATCACATCATCCGCAGTGTCAGTAAATCGACACCTCATAGATGGTGTTTTAATTTCTAAAATAAGTGGGAGAGGAGATGAATAATAATGGTTAATCTTCCATAAAAATGGTAAATTACGTATTATGTATGATATTTTATCACTCATGCCTTCTGGATAAGGGTAGGTTAGGAATGATGAATAATAGAAATGAAAATGAAATGAAAACAAAAGTGGATGTTTACCTCTTGATCTCTTCTCCTTGAGATCCTCTTTAAGGCCTTTGGTTTTGGCCTTTTGGTGAGACCAGAAGGTCTTGGACATTGGGGAGGGGCTTTATACGAGTATTTGGTTGAACATAGGAAACGATCAAGGCTTGAAAGTTGTGGGATCAAAAGGGGAATGAGGGTACTTTTTATATTGGAGAGGAAGAGTTTTACGTTATTTTATTCATTAGAATAATATTGTTGCCCAAGACTTTGAATAGATTTAATTATTGGGAAAAAATAGTAAATAGATCATGTGGATTCGAACCAAGTTTTTTGTCATCAGCCACGATGTAAAAAATAGTGTATTTAACTGATAATTTATATATATCGTATTTTACTAGTCATCAGAAATTCAAGTATTTTAGAAAAATCCCAAAAATCCCCCTAATCATTTTTCGACATGTATACTTAATAAGTAAACTCCATTTTTGGAAAATAATTTTATAAATATTAATAATTTAATTTTTAAATAAAATAATATTTTATTTGAAAAATAACCATTTTATAATATTTATTTTCTTATTCCAAGATATGTTTATATCATAAATTCAACACAATATTATATGTAATCTATCATATGATAGTTTAATACTTATAAGGGTATGCTACTATTTATAAGGGTAACATTACTATTCATAATGGTAGGTTACCATTCACTAAAAAATATGTTTTTTTATCAGACTCTAAATAACTTACCGATCGTAACTGTGTATGTTCATTTTTTAAAATTCAAAACATAGAAGTGGAAAAATTATTTTTAATGGTTAGTTTATAAGGTTCACATATAATTAATTAGTTCAATTATTCACATAGTGTTTCCTTTTAAAATCTAGGGATGTTATATTATCCCCATTAAATGAATTGCACCCTCGCAATTCATATATTATACTTATAAGTATGAATTCACATATTCATAAATAATAAAATCTATTTTATTATATTTACATAATTAACTAGATGATAAAAATTAAATACCATCATTGATATTTTTCTTCAAAAAGACATCGCCTAATGTATAAATGTTTCTAGAATGTTCGTCTAAGACCAACTATAAAGCCATGAACCCGGATATCCAAATTTGTACTAAAACATGCTATGTATATTTTTAAAGAATATATAACTGAAAAATAAATAGTAAATTATAGAAATGGGGACCTTTTGTGATCTTGGTTTCGGAGAATTAGAAACATAGCTCATATATAGTGAATCACAGTTTACAAAAAATAATTACAATATAACTAATTATATTCATCTACATTGGAAACATAACTGCCCTTTGATATTCTAAGGATTCATGTGAAAAACATATTAAAAACTTGGGAAGATCAAAAGGAGTTCATTAAGGGATATAAAAAAAACGTTAGTCAAGTTATAACATAAAGATCAATAAAACCCATTTTATAAAAACTCCTTAACATGAATGGAAACATCATATAGGTTCCTTGGGAAATATTAACCATATCACTCTTACAATCACACTTTCACATGGAATAACCATTCGTTAAACTTTCATCTATGGAGTAACCAATGCTTTAGAGACCTATAATGGGACTCACTCATCAAATCATTAGCTATAATGGGCTCAACCAAAAATATCCTGAGCTATAACGGGCTCAAACCCACATATATTGAGATATCATGGGCTCAACCTATCATATCCTGAGACATAATGGGCTAAAACCAAAAAAAATAATGTAAATGGAAAATATCATTAATAAAACACTTCATATCTAATTTACACCCTTGAGCAAAACACATTCACAATTTCAAATACCCTTTCTCATATAAAATAATTTTAGAATATAATCATCGCACACACAATAATGAAATCCTATTATTCAAAAATAACTATGATAACATATAATAGAGATATTTTTTCAATAAAAATCATAAAATCCGAAGATAACACTCATGATATAATGAAAAATAACAATCTCTTTGTATTTTATAAAAGATTCATTTAAAAGGATTTAAGAGGATAGTTATTTACAAATACCTTACCATTGAAGAGATAATTGATTAAAATAATGGATTTTGAATATATATTCTAAGTACACATAATATAACATAATGTAATCAAATAAAATTTCTTCTGTTATTATAGCGAAATAAAAACCATTGATGTTGAAGGTTGACCCAAGGAATGAAAATTGGTTTTAGAATCCACTTACAAAATTTCCACATTATAATGGATGTACTTGTGAGGTCGTAATGAAATAGAAATAGGGTGTCTCATAATTAATTTATCATAAGGGAAGTATGGGCTAGGTAAGAAAATATTCCTCATCCCTATGAATTAAAAATAAAACAGAACAACAAAGAGGAGATTCTTGAATAAAATTGAGAAAAAGAGGACCCCTTACCTCAGGTTAAAATTCACTAAACATGTTCAATCCTCTTGTATAAAGGATAAAATAGTGTTATTAGTATTTTATAGAAACATATTAAAGTTTATAACTCCATTAATGATTATTTTAGTGCATCAATCCACCCAAACATTAATAATGTTTTCTTTAATTCCATTGTTTCAGATGTGGGCATTACATGGTTTCCACGAGTGATTTGTAAAGGATCTTCATGTCGATTGTAAGAGAAACTCAAGAAGTGTAATTTAATGGTACTTAAATATTTCAATGACCTTAAATTATATCAGTTATCATTTTAAATTATAATATAAGGATGATTCATATGTTAAAACATTAATGATGTTCGTTTAGATCATTTTGGTGGTTATTTGATAATAACTAACTCATTTTGTTTTGTAAATTAATAACATATTTAAAAAATTATAATAGAACCATAAATAAGATATAATACATAAATTATAATCTGGTTCAACCATAAAAATGGTACCATGTCATGTCGAGAAATAATTAAAAGAAATTGAAATCACATCGTCCACAATGTGGGTAAATCGACACATCACAGACAGTGTTTTAAATTCTAAAATAAGTGGGAGAGGAGAAGAATTATAATGTGTAATATTCCATAAAAACGATGAAATAAATAAAATTCATTATACTATATTGTTCATTTTTCTTATATAAGGGGAGGTTAGGAATGAAGAAGAATACAAAGGAAAATGAAATGAAATGAACGAAAACAAAAGAGGATGTTTACTTGGTGATCTCTTATCCTTGAGATCTCCTTAATGACATTGGTTTGGGGTAATTGGTGAGACCAGAAGGTATTTTACGTGGGGAAAGGGATTTAGAATATTATTTTTTAGAACATGGGTAAGTCCTAATTCATGATTGGTGTTTTAAGAAGAGCGGAATGAGTGTTGTATTTATAGTGGAGGAGGGGAGGAGTTTTGCATTATTTTAGTCATTAGTTAAATATTGTTTCTGAAGACCATGAATAGTCTTCATTCATGTGAAAAAAATAGTAAATAGAGCATGTAAGTTTGAAAAATGTGTGCTTACATCATCCATGAGGTCAAAAATATTGTATTTAACTTGTTATTTTTGTATATGTTATTTTATTGTATTTCACTATTCATAAAAATACAAGTATTTCAAAAAAATAGAAAAACATAACCCTAAAAAAATTTCAATGTGTAAAATTAAAAAATTAAATCCATTGTTTTTAAAAAAAATCTAAATTTGATTATTTTATTTTTTAAATATAATAATATTTTATTCGAAAAATAACAATTTTAAAATATTAATGTTCTTATTCAAAGATATAGTTATATCATAACTTCAATTAAATCTTATATCTACACTATTATATGCGAGGTTACTATTCATAAGGGTATGTTACTCTTCATAAGGGTAACATTACTACTCATAAGGGTAGTTTACTATTCACAAAAAATTATTTTTTCCTTATCAGACTCTGAATAACATAATCATCACAACCGTGTTTTCCCATTTATAGAAATTCAAAACACCAAAGTAGCAAAACTTAGATTAATGGAAAGTTTATAAAGGTCATATAGTATTTATTAGTTCATTTATGCACATAGTTCTTCCTTTTAAAATATCAAGATGTTAAAAAATTACCTATAATATTGTAAAAAATCCATTGGGTATCCATATTTATACCCTATCCATCCTTTTCCAGAATTGGTTCCATTATTGGAGCCACTTGACAAAAGAAAACCATCAATGGAATTTCCTTTTCAGATATTTACAAGTGTGCCACTGTAATGGCATGGACCCATTAAGTCTATTATTTTGCTAATTTCTGGTGTTTGGGATGCCCTAGACCCCCTCAGTATGTTTGGATCCGAAGGGCAACGTGTCGGTGGTAGGATGTCATCATGGTGTCACCCATCGATGACACTGATCGGTGCCATAGGGTCTTGTCGGGTCTTCTTCCCCTATTTTTTCATAACGTCCCTTTTGAGTATTTCAACCTTTTTAATGTGGTTTAATGTCGTTTTAAGACCCATAAACAATTTTTTAATTCCCCTAGGAGTGGAGATACCATCAACGAACCTGTTTTTCTTTGTTTAGATGAAATCATTTAATGCACAGCTGTTATGGCCACCCCTCTAATGAGAATTATTAAATAACAATTAATTCCATCATGTGTAATAGTCCAATAGTGTGGTGAAACCATGATCTTCCTATAAATTCGTTCAAGATTTCATATCCCATAACTCCAAGATCTCATCTTTTATTTCATGAGAGTTCTTTCTTCTTCTTGGTTGGTCTCTTTTCATTCTTCGGTGTATTTGGAGTCCCCCTTCCCGAGGCTAGTACTGTGCTTGTATCGGTGCCTTTTCTACTCACTCTTGGAGTCATCCAAGATCTTCCCCTTTATGTCATGCATCTACAATTCTTAGCACCTGGAGAAAAACATTGATTGTTGATCATCCATGTAGGGTTCTTTCTTCATCTCTATTTAGTGAATATCATGTGGGGTGGGTATTATAATGTATCCTTCTAGGATGGATGAAACCAAATCTTAATGAAGAAAATAAATGTATTTTAAATAATGAAGGGGTCTGTTTGATGATATTGTTGTACACTTTTACCTTTTTTATATGTTTTGAATTGTTTGAGCTTATGTCCACGGAAAATCATGGTTTTTGGTGATCCTTTAATGTGCACTAATAAACTTATGATTTCTAGAAAATTTTCTGATTTAATGCTTGTAACATGGAAACTGATTAATCACGTAAACTCATTTAATTAAATAGATGGTCAATAAATAAGAATCATTGTGTGGTCACCCCGGTTAACCAACAGAAAGATATAAATAAAGGAATTGTGTGTTTAAATCTAAAGAACTCCCTTATTTGTCTTGGTAATAAGTGTAGTTTTTCTGCTTGATGCTTCTAGGGTGACGTAGATGGGGATGGGATCCCCTATTTTTACAGTTGTTTGTTTTTTGATTTGAGTTCATGAGGGGTTGTATGTTGGAGCTTGGTTTGGTTCCAATACTTTGAGGGATCTCATGGATCCCTTTTGTTGTTGTGACATTACAAGAGAACTAGTTTTGAATGCTTAAAATGCATCTTGGATTCTTTCCTTCAATGGATAGTGGTTATGCTTGTTAGTTGACCAGTAGTGGATAATTATTTAAATGGAAACATTGTAATATTAAAACAAGAATTGTTTCAATGGGGAATTGTTTTTTGAGAATGATTTGTCACTTGTTTGTGGATGTGGTGATTTTTATGAATGATTTGTAATGAGGGAATTTGTGTATTGGCTGGTTTTGGAACACCTAGGTTGGGAAGAGTTCTTGTTTACCTATATCTATAATTTATTTCTAATGTTTCTCATTTTCACCCCACCAAAGTTGAACACTTCATTATGAACACCCCCATTTCATGGGGGAGAGTGTTTTTTCCAACACCCCTATGAGTGGCTGGTTATTATCTCCTTTTTTAATCCCTTTAAAAAAAATCCTAATATTTTTTAGGCAGTCTATGATGTCCTGAGGTCCATTATAGCCCATGATTCGTCAGGTAGGGTAGTTTTGGTTGTTTTTCGAGGTGTGTGTGGGTTGGTTGTTTCCCTAGTGTTTTTGGGATGAGGCCCAGGTGTCTTCAGGCGTGGCAGTGGTTGTTCTGGCCTAGATTTCTTAGATCATGGTGGTATTTGTTCTTTCCATGGTGTATGAGGGTCTGGTCATATGTCCTTGTTGAGGACCAGGTGTTTGTGGGTGGGAAATGTGGTTGTGGTTTCCCAGGTGTGTGTGGGTATGATTTGGTAGTGGGACTGCAATGAGAATGGAAGGGAAGGTCGGACGCGTAAGATGTATTCAATAACAAGTGGGAAAGTTGTGTGGGGAACCCAAACATTGATTAGTTATTAATATTACTTTACTTTACTTGAATTGTTTGGGTAGAGTTACTTGGTGAGGTTTGGGTGGATTGTTTTCTTTACAATGTGATTTGGTTATACCTTTTTTCACAGGGCATTATAATGTCTCCCCACTAGTGCATTAGAGCCTTTAGTTTTCCCAACTGAGTATACCAGTATACTCACCCTGCATATAAAAAACCGTTTTGAGTTTTCTAGGTGGACTACAAGGACCTTGCCGGACACTAGTAGTTCAGACATTGGGGTAGTTGCAGTTGCTGGTTTTTTATTTTCTTTGGTACTTCCCTTTGGAGTTTTCTTGTACCTGGTAGCACTTTATTTTGGAACATGCATATGGGAATGGGTTTATTTGGATTTAATTTTTTTTCCAGTTCGGTGTTGCTGGGATTTACAATATTATCTCCCAAACCTACATAATAAAAAAGGGTAATGCCTTCCATATTACATATGATTCTATACCCTCGGTGCTAGTCGAAACTACGGGGCCTATTGAATGTGGTTCTCGGGTGTCATTGTCTCTCCATCAACTTGATGATGGAATGGTCTCGCAATTTTCTGTCCCTTCCCTCGTCTTGGTGAATGTGGGTTGTGACAGAATGGTATTAAAGGAGGTTGAGAGATAGGATGGAGTTTGGAGTTAGGAATAGTTAGGAATGGATGGGATGGTAGGGAAACAATGTTAAATAATCTTGGAATGTGAAATGGGCCATGGAAGACAGGCGAGGACATGTGATTTTAGGGCCCCATGTGATTCGATGCAAGGACTTTGGACCTACCAAACGGCCTAGTGAGGCTACACTGATTTTTGGGTAGAGACCCTGGGAATGGTACATGAATCATAATGACCTGCGTTCTTGTGTGTATTAGGTATTTTGTGGATTTAAAATAAATAAAAATGTCTAATAAAAATTTAAAAGAAATATTTTACACTACTCGGGCCTAGCCATTCCTTCTTTACGTTGTAGTTATGGAACCTAGATGGCGACCACATGTAGTGCGGGAGATCGATTCCCAGGAGGCTGATTGGGCTGATCAGTAGAGGGTTGATCAAGAGGAGGAGGATGACCAGTGGTAGAGGACACTTTTTTCCTTTCAGCGGAAGACCCTTGGGAAGTACGATGATAGCATCTTGGACATAGAAGCAGAGAGCTGGCTCGTGGAGCTTGTAACGACCCAAAGTTTCATTAATGGAAAATCTCTCTTGATCTTATTAAATGTCTCCTTATATAAAATGTTTTTATAAAATGTCAACTTCATTGGTTTTATGATAAGAATTTTAACCGTTACTTTTATAGCCATTGAATAGTGATCACATGATTAGTATAAATATAGGACTTTCCCAAATCCAATTTACTCAGAAAAAAGAAGCGATGGCCTCATCGAGTAGAATTTCCCCATACGAAGCCCATTTTTCGGAGCTCGGAAAAGAGGTGGCATCATTGGGCTTTGCTCTTGACTAAGCCCAAGCTGAGCTTCATCATGTTAAGCTCGAATGTGACCGTCTACAGGAAAAGTGGAAGTTGATTGAAAGTACAACTTGAGTGTTGTTATTCGAGCCACCCCAAGAGTCTGTCACCAACGCACACCTTACCCTTATGCCTTATGCGGCTGTTTTAAAGGGTTATTTAACAAATAAGTAGTACTATGATCATGTACATTATTTTTGTATATAATAATGAATATAATTTCTAGTCATTTTTGATACATTGTAAATAGTTTTTAAAGTACAAATAGTGTTTTTAGTTATTATTTAATTAAGAAATCTATTTTATTAAATTAATGGATTTTTAATTAAATAATATCATAATAAAATAATATTATTATTATTAAATTAATTTTTATTAAATATAATGATTGTATAATTTTATGAATGCAATTAATATTTTTATTAAGGTTTGAAATCCATTTCTCTCAAAACCCGTGAATTTTCGATAAATGTCAGTTTTTATTTTAAAAGTGAAAATTAACATATTTAGAAAATTATTTAGATAAAATAAATGTTATTTCTGGAATCAGGATGTCGAAATTATCCAATGGTGAATTTTTCATAATTTCCTGAGACAATCAAATTTTTGGGTAAAAATTAAATACCGTTTAAATATATAATGTGTTTTATGACATCATAATGATCCAATAGTGATCTAATAAAATACTATAATCATTATGTTTTGCCAATATATGTTTTAAAATTAAAATAATGTGATTTTGGGTTTGTTTGACATACTTTTCAAAGCATTAATGGACCCCTCAAGACATATTCAACACCTTTCCTTTTTAAATTAATTTCCATGGGAGTGTGACTCACCTCCACAGAAGCAACCATAATATTTTAAGAATTTCGGACCTTGGACTTATAAAATATTGTTTTCCTCTTCCCTTTTCCAAAAACCATGGGCAAAAACCAAGGGATGGTTTGTGGTTTGGATTAATTTAATATAAGGGGTCCCAAACCTAAATAATAAAGAATTCCCTCACCTTCCCTATATAAACACACCCATGCTCCAACTTCCTCCTCACTAAAATCCCTTTTAGTTAGTCCAATATTTTTCCTACTCTCTCTATAATCCTCCCAAAGTTCCCCAAGCTCCAAAGAAGCCTCTCAGAAGCCTCTCTCTAGCCTTTGGAGGCACACTTAAAAGTAAGGGTTTTTTCATCCTTTCTCATTTTTTCAATTTTAATTAAGTTGTATTCCCCTTTTAATTACAATTATGAATGTTGGGGTATGGTTTCAAACCTACCCCATACTTCCCACATATTGTTTGAATGATGGGATACCCCTTTATGTCTCATTAAATGCCTCCCATGTACACTCGTTACTATGCTGAAATTCTGAAAGGAACTTCTCTCTCTTATTTTACATTCAAGCAATACTCTTGTATCATAAACCTAAATTCCATTACAATTGTTGGGACATGTATCTATATGACCTCATTACTGTCCATTACATGTAAATATGATGAGGAACCACTTTCTCTCTCATCAACCATTTTTATGAATTCTTATGTCACGCCATTACGCTGCCGAAATCGCACCGATTTTCTAAGCCAATGTCATTGTGTAGTGAATACCATGCCCATTTCTCCATAAAGGGTATTCACCATTATGCACATTTAGTTATTGATTATAAATTTTCATGTATGAATTACTCATTCCATTATCGTGGAATAAATTATTTTGTTTTATGAATCCATGTTTTATGATCCATGTGGCACACTTATGCATGAAATGAAATGTTTAAGAAGGGTGTGCCCTTATAGCGCTCCAATATATTGGGTAAAGTATAGTATCATGATACGTCATGTGCAATGAGTGATGACTCATGCTAATTCATGTTCAACGAGTTTTTACTCGTGCTTTATGTGCAATGAGGATTTACTCATGCTCCATGTGCAATGAGCCTTAGCTCATGCTAATTCCACGTTAAGTGTTGTTTCCACATTTCAATGTTATGATTATCATGATTTATCATGCATTTATGTTCATTTTTTTATTATTCTCTATTCATATGACTATTGTCTAAAATGTATTGTAATACTCATGGTATTCCATGTGTACTCCCTTACTGGGCTTTATAGCTCACCCTTTTCTTATGCATGTCCTCAGGTTATCCCATGCAATGCTAAGTACGTGGGAATGTAGTGGTAATGTATAGGAAGATTTCAATAAAGATGTTGTATTTCATGTTTTATGTTTTTATGCAATGATCCTAAGCCCCAAAGACACTAAAACTCTTGATCTTCTTTGTTGTATCATGTAATGTTTTATGTAATAAATCATGTTTAAGTTGTAATAAAAAGTAGGGTTGGCATAGTTGGTATCAGATGATAGGTTTAGTTATTTTTGGGATTAGGAAACCCTAGTAAATCCTTAGATACATGACTAAGTATAATAAAAACATCCATAAGTTTCGGTAAGTACTGATTAATTGGTTTATCAAACAAATACATCCCTGTCTGGATACGAGCAAGTAGAGGTGGCACTGGCACTGATGTATCCTAGGGGTAAAACCCGAAAACACCGCTTTGAGCTAGAATCAAATGGGAACTGGTGCACGACAACGGGCCTTGCTGCACTCTTGGTTACGACACTCCTGGGGTATATGTTTTGATAAATTCACTATCTTAGTAAGAACCCTTATTAATGGAATTAAAAAACCCCCCTATGAATATATGTTAGAAAGTAGATCATGACAATCCAAGATTGAAGCCTATAGACTCAAGAGATAAGGAATGAAAGTTTATTTATAAGTCATTAACTTTTGTCTTTGGATTACCCTTTATGTGTTACCCCTAAATTTTCTTTTATTCCAGTGAATGGCCGGTAATAGGAGGACTCGGGCTAACAACCGTTGTGAAGATCAGTGTGATGACTGTACTAATGAGATGCCCAATCCAATGGGAGCGGGAGTCGCGAACTTTGTCACACTTCTCTCTTATCTAACTCAAGTTTTTAATAGAAATACTGGTCAAGAGGAACGTCCAAACCCCCCTAATAAGGAACAAGTCGCTATCGAGAGCTTCCTGAGACAAAGGCCTCCTACTTTTAGTGGATCATCTGATCCCACGATCACTGAACAATGGATCAAATCCATTGAAATGATCTTCTCCATCCTTCAATGTTATAAACAAGAGAAGGTTCTCCTTGTTGTTTATCGTATGGAGGGTGAAGCTGATCAATGGTGGACGTTGATCAAAAATACGAAGCCTAACGAGGAGATCGAGGCATTGGAATGGAAGGATTTCTGGAAGTTGTTTTTTGATAAATATTTTTCACGCACCCTCTGGCTTAAGATTGAAAGGGACTTCCTTTCCCTCAAGAAAAAAGATGAAGAATCTGTTGGAGAGTATGAGGAAAACATCACAAGGCTTGCATGATATGCTTCCAGCTTTGTCGTTACCCCCGAATGCAAGGTTGACCGCTTCTTTGGTGGGCTGAAGCCTAGCTTGTGGAAAGAATTCGTGATCCGTGACTTCGACAGCTATGAGAAAAGTGTCTGATGTGCCCTCAAGGTCTAAATGGAGATCGGGGTATCATAGGGTTATCATGGGGACAAGAAGGGTAAGGTGGACTTCAATGCTGGTGGTCCTATGGATAAATCCAACGGTGCCAATAAGATCCAACACCCCACTTGCCAAAAGTGTGGAAAGAATCACCTGGAAATTGCCTTAAGGGGACAAGAACATGCTTCAGGTGTGGAAGAGAAGGGCACCTAGCTGGTAATTGTCGGCAAGAAAGACCCACAGCTGCGACAGAGGAGAGGAACACTCTGTTCGAACCTCAATGGGTTGTTCAATGCTACAAATGAAAAGAACCGGGTCATTTTGAAAATCAATGCCCTAATCCAAGGGTTTTCGGAGGCGACCAACAACCTCCAAGGAAGCAAGGAAGAGATTTTTCCATCACTTCTGCTGAAGTGAACCCCGAAAATGACGTCGTGATAGGTACGCTAGTTATTCATTCAAGAATAGCGAATGTAATTTTCGATTCAGGTTCTGTACATTCTTTTATATCTCAAAAGTTTAGTAGAACAATCCCAGCACCACCACAAATCATGGAAGTGAAGATGTCGGTGAGTACAAAAAATGGGGCAATCATTGCATCCCATGAATATAAGTCCTCCCCTGTTATAATCTGTGGATTGAATTTCCCGGAAAACCTCTTCATACTCTCTCTGGTGGAATTTGATGCAATTCTTAGCATGTATTGTCTTTCCTTATATAGAGCCAATATAAATTGTCAGGAGATGGAAATCACACTCCTTATGGAGAATCGACCCCCAATTCTTTACAAGTGTCGGGAGGAAGATGAATCTCCTTTATAAACATCATCTCAAGAATGGATATTACTGCCTTAAGAGCCCTCGTATCTGGATTAGATGATTGAGTCCAAGGAAGAAACCATCATTGAAGAAATGCATATTGTGATGGAATTCACTGAAGTGTTTCCCGAGGAACTGTCTGGTCTTTCTCCTAGAAGAGATGTTGAGTTCTCAATTGAACTTATACCTTGGGCACTACCAATATCCAAGACTCCATATAGAATGGATTTTGTTGAGCTTGAAGAGCTGAAGAAAAAACTACATGAGAATCTGGATAAAGGGTTTATACGCCCAAGTGCTTCACCATGGGGTGCACGAGTCCTAATTTTCAAGAAGAAGGATGGGTCAATGCGGCTTTGCATCAATTATTGTGAACTTAACAAAATCACGACAAAGAACAAGTATCCTCTCCTAAGAATCGATGACTTGTTTGATCATCTGCGTGGAGCACAATACTTCTCCAAGGTGGATTTGCGGTCGGGATATTATCAATTAAGGGTGAAGAAGTAAGAGGTCCCCAAGACTGCTTTTCATACAAGGTACGAGAACTATGAATTCAAAGTAATGCCTTTCGGACTCACCAATGCTCCAGAAATATTCATGGACTTGGTTAATTGAGTCTTTAAAGATTACCTTGACAAATTTTTGGTAGTCTTTATAGATGATATTCTAATATACTCCCAAACCAAGGAGGATCATGAAGAGCATTTAAAAATTGTACTAGAGAATTTGCGCAATGAGAAGCTCTATGCAAAGTACAGCAAGTGTGAGTTCTGTTTGAAGGAGGTCTCATTCTTGGGCCATATCATCACAAGAAATGAGATATCTATGGACCCCTCCAAAACAGATGCAATTGAGGGATGGTTGAGGCCAACTTTGGTAACAAATATCCGTAGCTTCTTGGGGTTAGCTGGATATTATCGACAATTTGTGATTAATTTCTCACGATTGTCCAACCCTCTTACAAATCTAACTTGGAAGGGAGTAATGTTTTCCTGGAGTGATGAATGTGAGGAAAGCTTCATGGAGTTGAAAAGGAGGATTATTACTGCTCCTGTGCTCACATTACCCACAAGTGGGGAACTTTTTGTGGTATTCAGTGATGCTTCGAAGAAGGGATTAGGCTGTGTGCAGATGCAGAATGATAAAGTGATACCCTATTCCTCAAGGAAGTTTAAAATCCATGAGAGAAACTATCCAACGCATGATCTGGAGTTGGCGGCGATGATCTCTTCCTTTAAAATCTAGCGGCATTATCTCTATGGGGAGAAATGTGAGATATATACTGACCACAAGAGTCTTAAATATATATTCACATAGAAAGAGCTTAATGTGTGCCAGATAATATGGATAGAGCTCATCAAGGATTATGAATGTTCAATACATTACCACCCTGGGAATGCGAACAAGGTGGTAGATTCCCTAAGTAGAAAGGACCCAGAAATTCTATCAATGATGAGAAATAAGAAGGATCCAATCTTCTTAGACTTGATGAAGATGGATGTGGGAATCATAGAGAAGGGAACATCATCAATCCTTTCACAAATGATTTCTTAACCGTCTCTTTTGGAAAAGTTAAAGGATGCTCAAAAGGATAATGGGGGAATTCAAGAAAAAGTGGAAGCTATCAAAAAGGGTAAATCCTCAGATTTTAATTTTAATGAAGAAGGAATTGTGCAGTTTGGGAAAAGACTATGTGTTCCATCAAGTCCGGAACTAAAGAAGGAACTTTTGGATGATGCACACTATTCAAATTTCTCTATTCACCTAGGAAGCACAAAGAGGTATTGAGATCTCTGAGAAAAGTTGTCGTGGTATAATATGAAGAAGGAGATCGCTGAATATACATCAAAGTGCCTGGTGTGTCAACAAGTGAAGGCAGAGAGGCAGAAGTCTAAGGGGATGATTCAACCATTGCCCATACCAGAATGGAAATGGGAGAACATCACCATGGAGTTTTTCACTGGACGTCCAAGGACATCCAAAGGCAACAATGCAATCTGGGTTGTTGTGGATCATTCTACAAAGACTGCACAGTTCATTGCTATTCGGGAGGATTTCTCTTTTGATCAACTAGCATGGATATAATTCAGGGAAGTGGTAAGGTTTCATGGAGTACCACTATCTATTGTGTCTGACCGAGATCTAAGATTCTCCTCTATGTTTTGGAAGAGTCTTCAACATGCTCTGAATACTGAACTGAACATCAGTACGACCTATCATCCTCAAAATGATGGTCAATCCGAGCGGACTATCCAAACACATGAGGATATATTGAGAGTGTGATCAATGGACTTTAAAGGAGGATGGGATCAACATCTTCCTCTGGTTGAGTTCTCTTATAACAATAGTTTCCACTCAAGCATCCAAATGGCACCATATGAAGCCCTATATGGGAAAAGGTGCAGAACACTAGCATGTTGGGATGAGGTCGGTGAACGTACGCTGCTTGGACCAGAAATGGTCGAGGATATGGTGGAGAATGTGAAAACCAACCAGCAGCATATCAAGGCAGCCTAGAGTCGATAGAAGAGTTATGCAGATAACCGTCGACGAGACCTTGTTTTTAAAGTTGGAGATATGGGTTTTCTACGCATATCTCCATGGAAGAAGGTCATGAGGTTTGGAAAGAAAGGGAAGTTAAGTCCAAGGTACATCAGCCCCATCGAGATTCTGGATCGTATCGGGGCTGTAGCCTATCGAATAGCACTTCCACCTACTATGGAAAAAGTACATGATGTCTTTCATGTATCCCTATTAAGAAATTACATACTGTACCCTTCACATGTACTCTCTTCTGAGGTGGAACAATTGGAAGATGATCTTTCTTATGAGGAGCAACCAGTGAAGATCTTAGATCATAGAGAAAAAGTTCTTTGAAATAAGACAATGCCTCTCGACAAGGTGTTGTGGAGAAACCACAAGTTTGAAGAAGCGACTTGGGAATTAGAGGATATGATGAAGTTGAGTTACCCACATTTGTTTTAGTGTGGGAAAAGGAAAATTTCGAGGGCGAAATTTCTTAAGGGGGGAATATTGTAACGACCCAAAGTTTCATTAATGGAAAATACCTCTTGATCTTATTAAATGTAGCCTTATATAAAATGGTTTTATAAAATTTCAACTTCATTGGTTTTATGATAAGAATTATGACTGTTACTTTTATAGCCATTGAATAGTTATCACATGATTAGTATAAATATATGACTTTAACAAATCCAATTTACTCAAAAAAATAAGAGATGGCCTCATCCAGTAGAATTTCCCCATACGAAGCCCATTTGTCAGAGCTCGGAAAAGAGGTGGAATATTTGGGCTTTGCTCTTGACCAAGCCCAAGCTGAGCTTCATCATGTCAAGCTCGAACGTGACTGTCTACGGGAAAAGTGGAAGTTGATTGAAATTACCACACGAGTGATGTTAGTCGAGCCACCCCAAGAGTCTGTCACCATCGCACACCTTACCCTTAAGTCTTATACGATTGTTTTAAGGGGTTATGTGACAAATAATGAGTACTATCTTCATGTACATTATTTATGTATATAATAATGAATATAATTTCTAGTCATTTTTGATACATTGTAAATAGTTTTTAAAGTACAAATAGTGTTTTTTAGTTATTATTTAATTAAGAAATATATTTTCATAATTTAAGTGATTTTTTAAATAAAATATATTTTAATAAAATATTATTATTATTATTAAATTAATTTTTATTAAATATGAATGATTTTATAATTTTATGAATGCAATTAAAATTTTTATTAAGGTTTGAAAGCCATTTCTATCAAAACCCGTGAATTTTCGATAAATGTCTGTTTTTATTTTAAAAGTGAAAATGAACATATTTATAAAATTATTTAGATAAAATTAATGTTATTTCTGGAATAATGATGTCGAAATTATCCGACGGTGAATTTTTCATAATTTTCTGAGACAGTCAAATTTTTGAGTAAATATTAAATACCGTTTAAATATATAATGTGTCTTATGACATCATAATGACCCAATAGTGATGTAATAAAATACTATAATCATTATTTTCGGCAAATATTTGTTTTACCATTAAAATAATTTGGTTTTGGGTTTGTTTGACATACTTTTCAAAGCATTAATGGACCCCTGAAGACATATTCAACACCTTGCCTTTTTAAATTAATTTCCATGGGAGTGTGACTCACCTCCACATAAGCAACCCTAATATTTTAAGAATTTCGGACCTTGTTCCTATAAAATATTGTTTTCCTCTTCCCTTTTCCAAAATCCATGGGCAGAAACCATGGGATGATTTGTGGTTTGGATTAATTTAATATAAGGGGTCCCAAACCTAAATAATAAAGAATTCCATCACCTTTCCTATATAAATCCACGCAAGCTCAAACTTCCTCCTCACTAAAATCCCTTGGAGTTCGTCCAACATCTTCCCTACTATCTATAGAATCCTCCCAAGGTGCCCCAAGCTCCAAAGAAGCCTCTCACAAGCCTCTCTCAAGCCTTTGGAGGCAGACTTCCAGGTAAGGGTTTTTTCTTCCTTTCTCGTTTTTGTCAATTTTCATTAAGTTGTATTGCCCATTTAATTTCAATTATGAATTTTGGGGTATGGTTTAGAACCTCCCCCATACTTCCATTTTATTGTTTGAATAATGGGAGACACCTTTTTCTCTCATTAAATGCCTCCCATGTACACCCGTCACTATGCTGAAATTTCGAAAGGAACTTCTCTCTCTTCTTTTACATTCAAGAAATACTCTTGTATCATAAACCTATATTACATTAAAACTATTGTTACATGTATCTATATGACCTACTTACATTCCATTACATGTAAATATGATGATTAACCACTTTCTCTCTCATCAACCATCTTTATAAATTCTTATGTCACGCTGTTACGCTGCCGAAATTGCACCGATTTTCTAAGCCAATGTCATTGTGTAGTGAATACCATGCCCATTTCTCCATCAAGGGTATTCACCATTAGGAACAATTACTTATTGAATATAAAGTTTCATGTATTAATTCCACATTCCTTTATCGTGTAATAAATTTTTGTGTTTTATGAATCCATGTTTTATGATCCATGTGGCACACTTATGCATTAAATGAAATGATTAAGAAGGGTGTGCCTTTATAGCACTCCAATGCATTGGGTAAAGTATAGTATCCTGATACATCATGTGAAATGAGTGTTGACTCATTCTAATTCATGTGCAACGAGGGTTTACTCGGGCATTATGTGCAATGAGGATTTACTCATGCTCCATGTGCAATGAGCCTTGGCTCATGCTAATTCCATGTTATGTGTTGTTGCCACATTTCCATGTTATGATTATCATGCTTTATCCTGCCTTTATGTTCATGTTTTTCTTATGATCTATTGATATTCCTATTGTCTAACATGTATTGTAAACCTCATGTTATTCCATGTGTACTCCCTTACTAGGCTTTATAGCTCACCCTTTTCTTATGCATGTCCTCAGGTTATCCCAAGCAATGATAAGTACGAGAGAATGTAGTGGTCATGTAAAAGACGTTTTCAATAAAGATTTTGTATTTCATGTTTTAAGTTTTTATTTAATGATCCTAATCCCCAAAGACACTAAACCTATCGATCATCTTTGTTGTATCAAGTGATGTTTTATGTAATAAATCATGTTAAAGTTTTAATAAAAAGTTGGGTTGTCATAGAGCTGGTGATAGATTTTGGCATGATTCAGGCTCTGACAGAGTACTGGGTTCCTCTAGCAATAATCCAGATAAGGGGAGTGGCACATCAGCGGTGGATGCTCTATATTGGGGAGAAGAGGGAGGCTATGGTTTCAGGGACTGACATCAAGAGGGAGTTCTGGGCAGAATTCCTCGCTTCCATGATGAAGGCAGAGAATAGATAGGATCTACTATCCTTGTATTAGGGGAGAATGCCAGTAAGGGAGTTGGGGATCATGTTCATGGATCTCTTTTTATTTTCTCTAGACCACTTTCTGGATGAGGATATCAGGTGAGGTGTTGTGCAGGTACTCTGACCATCTCTTTAGTATGTTGTTACTCCCTTCACCCTACCAACCTACCTAGAGGTATAGAAGAAGGCTGAAGTGGTGGAGATGATACACACACTGGGAGAAGTGCTGTGAGAGGGAATCCAGTTGGGATCATCAAACGGGAAGTCCATCAGTAGCAGACCTCCCGTGTTAGGGCCTTCCAGGTTTTGACTAGTGAGGAGTAGGCCCCAACACTTCTATTTTTGATCTCCCGATCCTCGCTCCTTCCTTCTAGGCCTAGGACCGAGATTCTTCATCTGTGGAGGTCATGGGTACCTTTGGAATCAGTGACCTGACTGTGTGAAGTATAGTGGGGGTGGGTAGGTTTAGGGCCCACCTCAGCAGCAGCGGTTTCCAGCTAGGCACATTCAGCTGCTGTAGGAGGGAAAACAATCTTCATCTCCTCTGAGAGTAGACGTTGTAGGAGGAGACCATCCTAAGGGCACTCCCTAGGGTCCTCAACCAGGTAATGGTCAGTGAGGTGGTTGACAGTTGAGTGGTATAATAATTGGGCATGGGCAGTTCCACATGATGGAGGCAGCAGTTAATGCAGGGCTAGAGGTCGTTCGAGGTATGATCAGCTTGTTTAGTACCCTTGGCTATGCTTATATTGATTCAAGTGCTTCACACTCCTTTTTATACCTAGTACATCTGATGATTTGGGTCTAGATGTAGAGAGACTTCTCATACATTTGGTCTTTAGTATGCTAGTTGGAGGTTAGACCAGATTGTCTCATGTTTACTAGGGATGTAGACAGATGGTGGGACAACATAAATCTAGTGGGGAACTTTTTTGGCTGCAGATGCAGCCGTATGATTTCATTCTAGGAATTGAAAAGATCTTTTCTATGTGTGTCATTATCAGCTAATTCTATATAAGGATCTTGTTTTTAGATGTGTGTGGACAACGTGTGACTTTCGTCGGCGAGCGGGGTTTCCAAGAAGGTAGCCAACGAGTGGAACCCCTTCATTCCATGTTAGTTGAGCTTTCAGTGGAGTCATCAAATATAGATATGTTGGACGTCCTAGGGATTTTCAGTGATTTCATGGATGTCTTCCCTAAAGAGGTGGTGACTCCACCCCCTCAACGTGATGTTGAGTTCGGGATAGACGTGAACTCCGGTGCACATATGATTTTGATGGATCCCTATCAGATGGTGCCTTCTAAGTTGAGAGAGTTACTTATTTAGATTGACGATATGAAGAGGAAGGGTTTTTTTCAACCAATCATGTCACCATGGGGTGCTCTAGTTTTGTTCACGAAGAAGGTAGATAGTGGTCTCAGGCTGTGCATAGATTACCGGAGACTGAATTACGTAATGGTCAACAACCATTACCTCTCCTGAGGATAGACAAACACTTTGATTTGTTGAAGGGTAAAGATGGTTCATTAAGATTCACTTGTGGCCAGGATATCAAAAATTGAGGGCGAAGAAGGGTGACATCTCAAAGACCACCTTCAGGTGCAGATATGGGCACTTTGAGTTTATGTTCATGTCATTCGTCATCACGAATGCACTATCTGCATTCATCAGGATCATTAACTATGTGTTCTAAGAATATCATGACCGGTTTTTATTGTGTTTTCTGACGACATCCTGATCAACTCATTATCATAAGAGGATCACACTAATAATATGATAATGGTTTTAGGGTCCACTAATGGCACCATCTCTATGGAATGTTGTCCAAGTAAAAGTACTGGAAATAGGAGGTGTAATTTTGTGGACATGTGGTGTCTGACTAAGGAATAGCATTTGATCCATCCAAGGATGAAGTGGTTGTTTCTAGGGACTAACCCAAGAATGAGATGGAGGTTCATAGTATCCTTGGTCTAGCATGTTTGTAACAGATATTCATGCCCAACCTCTTGGAGTTGAAACACATTTAATAACCTTGACCAAGAATGGCCAGGCTTTTATATGGAGTGAGTAGTGTCAGGAAGAATTCTGTTATCAGAAGGGGAAGCTGGTTAGTGCCTTGATAATGAGGTTTCTACTAAAAGGTCTGATATTTGAAGTGTTTTTTATGCTTCAAGCGAAGGATAGGGGTGTGTGGCTAATGCAACGGCATGGGTGATCTCTTATGGGTCTAGGTAGTAACATCCCTATGAGAGTAACTATGCCACCCATGATGTAGAGCATGAAACAGTTGTGGTCACACTAAAGTTGTTGTAGAATTACCTCATTGGGGAATTCTTCGTGGTCTTCACAGATCAAAAATGTTTGAGGTATATCTTCTCTCAAAAGGACCTAAACATGCAGCGGTAGAGGTGGACTATGACTTCGAAATTTGTTACACCTTAGGAAAGGGGAATGCGGTGGTCAATGCCTTGATAAGGAAGTCACATAAGTATGTGGTTTGAGAATCAAAAGATTCATGGAAGGTGATGGAGGAGTTGGTTGCCCTACACCTAGATGAAAGTGTGGAAGATGGGAGAGACTATCTATTCTAGATGATAGTGTAGTCCTCTCAATTTCAGAAATTGGAGGATTCTTATTGGGGAGTCATAGAGACTAATGTGATTCCCGATCATGTTAGTCAAGGAAATTCTATGGAATGATGGTCATAAGATGGCCCGAATCGGAAGATGTTTCATTGAAAGCTATACGTCCTGGTGGAAATACAAGAGAGGGTTCTTCGTGAGTTCCTCAAATCACTCCTAGCAGTACACCCGAGAATTGCTATGTTGTATCGGGGATTTAGGGGTCGATTTTGGTAGCCCAGTGTGAAGTGGGTAGTGATTGAGTTTGTGGGAAAGGGCCTCATGTGTCAGTAGGTGAAAGATGAACACTTCATACCAGGAGGTCATTTACATCCTTTAGAAGTCCCCAAGTGGATGTGGGATGACATCTCGAAGGATTTAGTCACAAGACTACCCAAGTTTCCAGTAATCTGCTAGGCTATCTGGGTAGTTGTATACCGGCTGATGAAATTAGCTCACTTCCATGTAATCGAGGAGTCGAGTACAGTTGATTCTCTAGAACAGGGGTACATGGATGAGGTCGTGAGGTTTCCTAGAATTCCGAGGTCCATAATTTTTTATATATATTCATGGTTTACCTTGTGATTGTGGAGGGTATTACATCATTATTATGGCACCTAGCTGCGCCAAAGCACTACTTTCCACCCCCAGATAGATGGTCAAACAATGAAAACCATAACAATATTTGAATATATGCTACATACATGTGTTTTGGACTTCGGGGGATCGTTGTTATGACACTTTCCTCTGGTATATTTTGCCTACCAAAATAAAAATCATTGTATCATTGTCTTGGATCCTTTCAATGCCTTTTATGGGAGACCATGTTGCTCACCTGTGTGCTGGGAAGAGGTCCAGGAAGTTGGTGTTCTTTTCCTAGAGGTGGTGCAGATGACCCCAAAAAAAGTTATCTTGTATAGGAGAGGATGGAGGCAGCACAGTAGAGACAGAAGTCGTATGATGATCATAGGAGGAGACCCTTAGAGTTCGAGTATTGGGACCACATGATATTGAAGGTATCCCCTCATCTTGGTCAATAGATTTTTGGCATGGGAATAAGCTTTCTACATGGTTTTTCGGAACCATAGAGATAATTTGATAGGTTGGTGAAGTGTCTTATCAGCTAGATCTACCACCGCTGCAACTAAGGGTGCACGACATCTTCCATGTGTCTTAGATCCATTGATATCTACATGATGATTCAAAGATCCTCGACTGAGGAATTTTTTATATAGTGTATGAAACAACATTAATAGATCAACCAGAGAAAATATAGAATAAAGATGATAAGGTGCTTCATGGATTAACCACTCCCTTGGTTCGTATGTTGTCGAGGTATATTGGCATCGAGGAGAGTACCTGGGAATGGGATGCACAAATGCGTGCTGAGTACGCAGAGCTGTTTTGAGTTGTTTTTTGTTTCATTTTGTACATTATGATGATGAAGTGGTTGACCTTTTTAACTATGAAATGATTTGTTTTCATTATTCTATGAATGTGTGTGAAGAGTCCTGACTGTTGAAAAGGGGAGGACATGATCCCTAATCCTTATGTATTAAATTGGATGTGATTGAACCCATGCAGGCGAGTTAGTACCATCCAAAGAGGATAGTATCTTAAAATGGGGGAAGGGACTCCCAAATATATATGATTGGATGGTGTGAAATTTATTTGTTTGTGTGGTCACATGAGTGAGTGGTTTTCCTAGATGTCAAGGAGGTTTACTCTTGAGAGGTTTCTTTAGAGGTTGTTGTTCGGACCCATCTCTTTTCTTCTGGTCTAGTATTTATTCTCGAGGGAGATAATAGTTTGAATGTTATGTAATACAATGGCATGTACTATCCTGGTCTATTAAATTTTGAATTTCTATTGTTTGGGATGCTCTGGACCCCATCAGTATGTCTGGATCCGAAGGGTGGCATGTCAGTGGTAGGATGTCACTGTGGTGTCACCCATTAGGGATACCGATCGGTGCCAAAGGGTCTTGTCAGGTTTTCTTTCCCCAATTTTCCCGTGATGTCACTTTTGTGTCTTTTAACCATTTTTATAGTTGTTTAAAGCTATTTTTAGGCCCATAAACAAAGTTTTAAATCCCCTAAGAGTGGGGAGACCCTCAATGTACCTGTTTTCATATGTTTAAAAGACATCATTTAATGGATAGCTATTATGGCCACCTCTCGAATGATAATTATTAAATAAAAATTAATTACATTGGGTGTAACCATCCAACTACATGTTGAAACAATTATTGATATCTCGTAACTCTAGGATCTCACCTTTTACCACAAGATAATTCTTTCTTATTCGTGGAATGTCTCTTAACTTTCCTTGGTGCATTTGGAATCCCCCTTCCTGAGGATAGTGGTGCACCTATGTTGGAGGCTTTCCTGCTCTCCCATGGAGTCCTCATATTTTTTCCCATGTAAGTCGTGCATCAACAGTTCTTGGCTCATGGACAAAAAAAACTGATCATTGATCATTTAAGTAGGGTTCTTCATTCATCTCTCTTTAGTGTGTATCATGCGGGGTGGGTATGGTAATGTTTCTTTTGGGGATGGATAAAACCAAATCTTAATGAAGATAATAAAGAGTTTTTAAAGAATTAAGGGGAGGGCTTGATGAAGTTTATATACTCTTTTACATTTTATTATATGTTTTTAATTGTTTGGTCTTATGTCCACTAAAAATCACGGTCGTTGGTGGTGCTTTCAAGCGCACTAATGAACCTCTGTTTACGGGATAATTCTATGATTGAATGGATATAACATGGAAATTGGATAATCACACAAACTTGGTTGATTAAATGGATTCCCAATGAATAATAATTCTTGTGTGGTCACCTCAGTTAACCAATATAAAGACATAACTAAAGGAATGATGTGTTTAAATCGGAAAAAATACCTTACTCTATCTTGGTAACATGTGTGGTTGTTTGACTTGATGCTTGTGGGGTGACGTGTTTGGGGATGGGATCCCCTATTTGTGCAGTTGTTGGTTTTTGGATCTATGGCCATGTGGGGATCTATGCTGGAGCTGGGTTTTGTCCTTGTACTTTGAGGGATATCATGGATCCCTTTTGTTTTTGTGACCTTATAAGAGAACCAGGTGTGAATGCTTAAATTACTTATTTCCTTTCCTTCCTTCCTTGGTATGTGGATATTCCTGTTAGTTTCATGGTAGTGGAGAACTATTTAAATGTAACCACATAAATATAAAAACCATAATGGGTTCAATAGGAAATTGGTTTCCAGGAATGAGTTGTGACTTGGTTGTGGGGGTGGTGCATCTTATGAATGAATAATAATGAGGGTGTTTGTGTATGGGATGCTTTTGAAACCCCTAGGTTGGGAAGAGTGCTTCAACACCTATATGTATAATTTAGATCTTATGTTTCTTATTCGCACCCCACCCAAGTTGAGAACAGCAAGACAAAAACCCCCCATTTCATGGAGAGGTTGTTTTTTCCATCACTCCTATGAGTGGAAATTTATTAGCTCCTTTTCTTTTCCCATTACTGAGTATACCAAGATTCTTCAGGTTGGATGTGATAGACTAATGTACATTATAGACAAAGATTCAACAGGAAGGGTAGTTTTGGTGGTTTCCCCAGTTGTGTGTAGGCGAGTTGTTTCCCAAGTGTCTTTGGGATGAGGCCCAAGTGTCTTCAGGTAAGCCAGTGGTTGTTCTATCCCCGGTGTCTATGGGCATGGATATAGTTGTTCGGGCCCCAGTGTCTGTGGGTATGGATACATGTGGTTGTCGTGGAACAAGTTTTTGTGGGCAGGATGTGTGGTTCTAGTAGCTTAGGTGCGTGCGGGTGGGGTATGGCAGTGGGACTGTGGTGAGAATATAAGTGGAGGTCTGACACATAATATATTTTTAATATCCAGTGGGAAAGTGGTGACAGGTACCCAAACATCGATGTGTTATTACTATTACTTTACATGACTTGCATTATTTGGGGAGTGTTCCTTGGTGATATTTGGGTGGATAGTTTTACTTGTTCTGTTCTTTGTTTATCTCTTTTCTCACATGGGTATTAGATTGACTCCTCACTTGTGAATGATATCATTTGGATTTCCCTACTTATTAAACCTATATACTCACTCTATGTATATAAAATTGTTCTCAGGTTTCCAGGAGGACTACGAGGATCGTTCTTGACCCTACTAGTTCAAACATTGGGACAATTGTTGTTGCTATTTTTTTTCTTTTCTTTGGTACATACCTATGTTGTTTTTATTGTACCTCATTGTACATTATATTGTAACACGCATATGGGAATGGATTTTTTTTCATTAATTTTATTTCCATTTTGGTGTTTTTGGGATTTACTATCTTATCTCCCGATCCTACTAAATAAAAAGGGTAATGCCTTCCATATTATGTGTTATTTTATACCCTTGGTGATGATCGCCACTCCAGGGTCTATCGAAGGATGGTCTTGATGGTCATTATATATTTTTCAACATGATGAAATAAGGGTCTAGAATTTCTATATCTCTTCCCTCATCTTGGAGAAGGGTGGTCGTGACAGCCAACCCTCTCCACTATAAAAAGGTGCACACCCCTCCCACTTACTGACACCTCTAAATTCGAATCATCTCAACCACGATCATCCCAAATATATCTTTAAAATTTATCAAATCATAATCAAAGCCTCACTTTGGGATGAAATAAAACCAATGATTCCCTTTTGTGGAAACCAAAAGAGGTTACGTGAAAAATATGTAACATTTTATCTCAAGAACTTTAATTTTATTTTCATTATAATCCCCCTAAAATCTATTTATTTCTTGATTATATAAAAAATAGTATCCCCAATACACCAAGTTGGTTTTTTGTTAGGTGTTATACCTAAACATATATGCACTTCTATCAAATGAGAAAAGAACATACAATTTATGTGTATAATGATCTACCGTCTCATGAAATGAAGATGTTGGTTTTTACTTTACAACCTATCATGGTAACGTATTATGATTAGAATTATATTTATATATTATATATATGAAATTAATAAGTTACTTAGTCTTATATAATTTTTATATATAACAAACCATTATGTGTTCCATCATGGGGGAAAACAATAACATTGTTTATGGAAGTGTGGACTACAACATCCTCAATACGATGTGATTCATTCATGATATACATGGAACATATTAAAGATGATCTTAATAAAAATATACAACATATATGACATAGATATTATAATTTTATTATATTATATTTATATAACATTAAATTTTCATTCTTTTAATATTAAAATAAATGTATGTAGCATTCATCAATACATACATCCAACTATATCCATGAACAATGCATTTCATTTCTTATCGCAAAATATTAAGGATTATTATAAAGACATAAATACTAGATATATATGATATATAAATAATTTTTTACATTTTATATTTTATGAAACCTTGTTCTAGTTTACAAGAACAAAAAATAACAAGTCAAAACATACTCGACGAACTAGTCAATTAACACCTCAAATAGTGAAATTTGTGAAAAATTAATAATGAAAGGGTAATAAGATATTATATGAACTTAAAATATGATATTATAAATATTTTTATGGTTCTGTTTTATGTTAGTGACGTGTTTAATACCCTTATATAGGATGTTAGAAGATTTCACACAAAAAATAGAATGCAAATTAAGGTATTTTCATCTAACTTTATAGATCTGTGATATAAATGTCATGTTTGTCACTTATTTCATGTGGAAAATATACTGACCATTTTGATATCTTTTATCATGAATTGTTTTATCTTCATGTTTTTTTTTGTTTCAATTTGAATTATTTCTTCAATGGAGATTTTAATTAAAAGCAATGAAGTCGTATAGAATTATAGGAATCGATTCCTTTTTCATTAGGTTATATTACATCCTCATTATCGTTAATATTCGATAAATATGTGTATAACTACTTGGAATATATATTGATTTATATCTAATTCCATAATGTTTATTTATAGTTGATATGCACAATCAATTAATTGGTTTAGTCTCACTTCAATGCTACTGTCTTTTCAAAGGTTTACATCACAATATCATTTTGTTTGGGATTGTTTACACTTGAATTTCAATTAGAGTAAATTATTAGTTGATTGTATAATAAAACCATAATTATATTATCCTTTGAATATTAATTATCTTTATTATGTCATAGTACCATTTTCCCAATATTCGGTGCATAAAAGCTTTTAGAAAATGGATTTTATCAAACATGAATTCATTTCTCTCCTTAGTTGGAGAACCTGTATTCATATAAAAATAATGTTTTATTAATATATTTTCAAAAATTATTTTATCCCTTTCTAAATGATTAATTAAATAAATTTTTACCATATTTGTCTTTTAAATTTTTTTAAGAGTTATCTTCATGCTTCTTTCTAAAAAAAGACATTTTCTAACCTTTTTACCTTGCAAAAGGATTGTTCTTTTTTACCTCATGTGACATGTATAGATTTACCCACCATTACTTCTTCAAATATTCCTCTACAAGTTTTTATTGGTTATTTTTAAGGAAATTGTTTTAATTGATTTTAATAGAAAAGGATTTCCAAAAATGTATTCAAAATGAGAAGAATATTTTCCTTGAGAATATTTTTAAATATCTCTTATTTCTATTAATAAATGACAACAATCCATTATTTTTAGTCCACATAGGATATGTTATATTGATATAATCCTTATTATTCCTCTGGATGTTTTTAATATATTTTTTATTGGTAGTATTGACAGTCACTTCCTTGATTCCTTTTATTCCCTTTGAAATAGTACATTTCTTATGATCATTGAACATTGAATTTCCCCTAATTATCCATATTATTTTTCATGGGTATGTTTATTGACTAAATTTTATATCAGTTTCACATATGGTGTTTAATGTGACATATTATATCTTTAATCTAATTATTCAATGAATATTATTAAATTCATTTATTATTAGACCTTTATAGGGATTATGATTCAAATGTTTCATAGTGGTAAGAGAAACATTAGATTGTTTAAAGATAATTTCCTTAAGAATACACTTATTGATATTTTAATGGTATTTCCATTCATCATCATCAAAAAACCTTTTTTTCACTTAACCTCAACTGGGGAATTATTGATAGATATGTATCTTCTATTTAACATGGTTATTTCATAAGGAATATTATTTATTTCAATTATTTGAATTGATGAATGATTTGGACATATAGGACACAGGTGGGGCCTTGTAATAGATGGCCAATCGATGCATCTATAGTATCATGAGACTAATTAGTGGAAAAAATTCGATAGTTTCTTACAAAATATTCTAAACTGTCATGTTAAAGGACCTGTCAGTAATGGTTCCATGTACCTAGAAAACAATTCTTACAATAATTAAGTATTTCCCTCATTTTGTTTTAGTTATTATTTATCCCTAAGATTTTACATTAAATTTTATATGGATAAATTTAATTTTTATTTAACTGATTAAATGACATGGGTTTTGGTTTCATACCAATATAAATTTATTTTTTATTATTTTGTTATTTTAATGACATGTTTTTTCTGTTTTTATCTTTCCATGTTTTTTTTCTATTCATTTTATTGACTATATGGAATGTTTGTTTAGTTATTTACCTTTCCATAATCATTATTCTCATTGATCCATTATTCATTCCTTTGAACCTTACCCTTTCTATGCATTTTATCTCACTTTTATTTTATTTCCTTTCCCCACGAATCCAAGAACTGTACAAATAATGATATGAAAGGATACCCTTGATGGAATAATGTTATTTTTATCCATGAAAGAAAATAATAATCTTATAATTGGTGTATTAATTCCAATAAAAGACTCTTGTATGTATTTATCTTACAAAAACAACTAAATTTCATGGTCCTCTGGGATTTAATTTACTTGAATATAATGCTAATATAACGGTAGCAAACACCGACTCTTGGTTTTTGGGGGGTTGAGTTATTATAGTTGTTATCAAAGAATTTATAGTATCATCCATGGGAAATATATTTCAGAAAACATATATTATAGAACATTTCCCAATGGTTGAATTTGAGGATAAGTATAGAATATCATACTAAAGTTTTGGATAGATATAGATAATGTGGTTTTCCTAGAAATACAATTATTTTAGGATACTAATAGTGAAAATGGTTCTAGAATAGATATACCTAGGAGTAACAACTCTAAAAAGGTTCATGGGCCTGACTCGGTGTAACCTGTTACATGAAAATAGCCATTCTTATGCACTTGGTTTGACACTCCCATGGGTTATTATTTGGATAAATCACAATTCATTTACAATACATTATGATGTATTTCAATAAATAATTAAAATTAAGGACCTAGGTTAATCCTCATACCAAGGAAGTATCGATGGGGAAATAAATAGATGAATCATTTATGCATTGAGGTAGTTTTTAAAACTATAGCTAAAAGGCTATTTTTTACTAACCTTATTTCATGGATGTCAATAATATTTAGTTTTGAAATTATATTAATATGGTAGTAGAAGATATCAAATTTTATGCTAGGTGAAAACCCATGAATTCCAGCACTACTGTGTGACATGATCCCATAAATGAAGGAAATAATGGTTTGACCCCAACTACTGACCCACGTAATGTCCTGGTTAATATGTCATTTTCTGGTTCAAAATTTTGATAAAAACCTATTAATGATGATTGAGTACTGTAAATTTTTTAGGATTGAAGATTAATTTATTATCTGTATTGACTTTGGATAATATTTAGAGACAAATGGTTATCCTTGATATTTTTTATGGCATTTAAGATCAGTAAAAAGTGTATTTTTGTACTTCTGCCATCAAAGTTAATTTTTGGATATTCATTTCATTGATTAAAGGGATGATTTTGAAATAGATCAAAGCACAATAAAAGGATGTTTTTTATAAAGTATATAATGTAATCTTATTTTATTATATTTTTAGGAGTAAAATAATTACTAATCATTTAGAAAATGATCATGAAATAAAAGTTTTTATTAATACCAGAATTATAATTGAAACGAAGGCCTTATAAATCATCACATATTTATGGCTTTAAGGCCCTAATATTTACATTTATCATTAAAATTATTTTTATTGATGACCTCAATCACTCATTATAAATATTTAATATTTTTATCCAAGTATGTATCACTACTTACAGATATTAATATCTTACTTGGATGCAAAGTAATATGTTATTCCATGAAACCATTTTAATTCACATTGTCTCTTTTCTAGAGGATTTATTATTAACCCTTCTCATGATTTGGTATTCAAATAATAGAAAATCTGAAACAAAATAACACATGGATTGAGTTTAAAATGAAATGATGCAATTTAATTGAGGTGGGGAAAATTTAACGCCCCAAAAATCTAAAGTAGGAACATTGTATTTGATAGCATGTATAACATGCAAGAGCTATAAATTATGGAAATATAACATCTCAATGATTTATAATATATTTTATATTTTAAATAATTTCAATATATTTTATATCATTAAATTCATGTGATACCGAGTTAGAGTAAGTCACACTGAATAATTACTTTCTTCAATGGATTCCATTACATGCAAGATAGAATTTTACAAAAAAAATGTTATTAAAATATTATTATTTAGTATATTAAATTATAAATTAGACATGAAATTATTGTTTATTAATATGATTTAATAAAATATGAAAATATATGGTTATCATATATAATAAACTAATTCATTGTTAACTAATTTATTATAAATTAATATAACAATTGAATATAATGAATTTTTTTTACAGAAAACTATTTTTAGGCTCATAATGGTTTTTTTAATAATTAATTAAGTTTTTTATAAATATTGATTTATATTAATGAAATATATATGTTCTGTATTAAATCAAATATTTTTTATATTAATCTTTTATATTTTAATTACATAAGAAGAGAATAAATCTTATTTTATGCTTAAAATATGTATTTTTATAAAAATTCAATTTTACCACCATTTAATAGAGAACCTCTTTTAAATCCATATTTTAAAACATTTATGGAATATCTATATGTAAAAAACCATCCTATATTAAAAATAAATATAAAAATTAGTTTCAAGGGAATTTTTGGTATTTTTTCGTGATGTTTCATTTTTTTATGAATGTTGAAAATATTTAATTTTAATTAAAAACTTCTTTTTTTGTCAAATTTATTTATAAGATTAAATAATATATTTAATTTGTGTTAACTATTAATTATATCAATCATGTATTAAGTAATATAATTTTTCTCATTAGAATTAATTTCATATTGAAATTGGGTATACAAACTTAGAAATATTTTTAATGGTTTTACGTTAAAACCCCACATTATCATCCCTTATATTGGATTAAATTTAAATTAATTTCTTCCAATTCTGTAATTGAGACATGGAAATATGGATTAATTATATCGAATTATCATAATTTATAATTTCTAATATGGCCAACTTAAATTTTTACCAAAAATTTTAGTGAATGTAATTAAAATTTATTAAATGATTAAGAGACGATTTATCATAAAAAAGGAATAATCCTTAATCGTAAGGTCCAAAATGACCAAGAAACATTTAAAAATACATTTAATGGACATATTTAGATATTATCCTCCATTTTATATAATTGGTTACATTATTTTAGCCACATGAAAAAGGAAAAATGTTGTTGGAATTTCCTTTTAATAATTTTCAAAGATTTCCACTCCTCTCAACTATAAAACTGGACCCACCCCTCCATCTTGGTCACACCTCCCAAGACACATTGGATCAACTAATATCATCCCGAATAAATCCTAAAAATAACTCCCATTATCATATATGTTTCTCTTTTGGTATAAATAAAACTAAGTAATTACTTTTTGTGAAAACTAAAAAGAGTTTCCCAAATAAGAGGTATATCTTTCCAAAAGCTCTTTAGTTTTATATCCATTATACATCCCTAAAATCTATTTATTACATGATAATAAAAAAAATTATCCTAAATATAATGATCAGTTTTTATGTTATGTTTTTATCCTAAACATATACACACTTCCATGTAATGGGTAACTAACTTATCGTTTATGTGTACGAAAAACCACAGCCTCCTGAAACATATCTGTTCATTTTTCTATTAACACCACTAATAATTGGAAATTACGATCGAAAATATATTTATATATGAATTATATGATATATAAAATTTTATTATTCATCTATAATTTTTATATAAAATATACATTTTTGCTTTCCATCTTGTGGGAATAATACATCATTTGTGGAAGTGTGGAATACCACCTCCTCAAAGTGATGTGATTCATTCACGCTACACATTGAATCTAATAATAGTAATTTTAATAAATATATGTAACATATATAAAATATATATTATACTATTATTATAATATACATATATATCATTTACTTTTCATTCTTTAATATGAAAAAGCAATGGAAGTAGTATTTCTACATACACACGAACTACCATCCCCATGAAAGGTGCATTTCATTTCCTATCTCCAAATATTATGGATCATTATAAATAAATACATACTACATATATATCATGTATAAATTTTTTTTCTACATTTTCGAGATGATGAAACGATGTTTTAATTAATAGTTACAAGAAATAACAAGTCAAAATGTACTTGACAAACCAGGCAATTGACACCCTAAATAGTGAAAATAATGAATTATTAATAAAAATGGGCAATAATATATTATGTAAGATAATATTTGATATTATAAATATGATTATGGTTCTTTTATAAGATAGTTACATGTTTCAAACACTTATCCAAGAGTTTAAATGGCATTTAACCAAAAAGGAAATGCAAGGTAAGGGATTTTCATCTCACTTTTTACATCTATGAGGTAAATTTCATGTTCACCACTTAAGATTTTTGTATAACATATCTAATACACATTTTTTTATTTTGTAAATAACTATTTTATACTCATGGAATGTTATGTTTCCATTTTAATTTCTTCTTCTATCTGTATTCGAATTAAAATTTACAATGTGTTTAAGAATTTCATTACCCAATTTCTTTTTTATTGGGTTATATTACATCATCGTTGTCTCTAATATTTTATGATTATCATTATAATGGCATAGAAAATATATTTATGTATTTAAACTTAAATGATATCGATTTAAAGGTTATACAGATAATAAAATAATTTGTTCAGTCTCACTTCAGTGTTATGGTCTTTTCAAGGGTGTACTTCACAATCTCATATTGTTTAGGATTACCTATACCGAAATTTAAATCAGAGGAAATTATTTGATCTTTGTATAATAAACACATTAATATTATTATCCTATTATTAATAATTAAAGTTATCAAATAATAGTACAATTTTTTATTTCATTGGTACTTAAATGGTTTTTAAAAATGTTCTTTTATAAATCGTACCTTCAATTCTATGCTAATTTGGATATATAGTTTTCTTTTAAAAACCATGATTTATTAAAATGTTTTCAAAAATCTGTTTTAAATTACATTGTAAGTCATTTTTAAAATTTTTTATTTTACATATTATTTCAATGGAATATTCATGTCACTTTATGAACAAGTTATTTTACTAACCTTTTTTATTTGAAAATGGAATGTTCTTTTTACCCCATACGACATGAATGCATTTACCCACTAACATTTCAAATAATATTCCTCTATATGTTTTAAAGTTATATTTTTTTAAAATGTTTTTTAAAATATATTTTCAATGAAAATTATTTTCAAATTTTTTTTCAAAATGAAAAGGATATTTTAATCAAGAATATTTTTAAAATATATTTTATTAATATTATTTAATGACAAAAACCCTTTATTTTTAAACCACATGGGATATGTTGTATTTATATCATCCTTATTATATATTTTAATGGGTTTGGATTTATTTTTCCAAGTAAATTATTTACATTCACATCCTTGTTTCATTTTTGTCCCCATGAAATAGTCAATTTTCAATTATCATAGAACATTGAATTTCCCTTAATTATTCATATAATTTTTCATGGATAAGTTTATTTCCCAAATGAATATCATTTTTTCATATAGTTTTTATGTTAACATGTTATATCATGATACTACATATTCTCATGATATTATATGTTTTATATTTTGTTATTATTTCATGGGGATTATGATTCAAATGTTTCAAAATGGCATGGGACACTTTGGAATGTTTAATGATTACATTCCTCAGGAATATTTTTATTGATTTTTCAGTGGTATTTCTATTCATCAACATCAAAAAACCTTATTGTTACTTATCCTCTATTGGGGAATTATTGATAAATAAATATATTCTATTCAATACAAATATTTTATTAGGCATATTATTTATTTATATTATTTGAAATGACGATTTATTTGGACCAGTACAAAAAAGAATGGGATCGGATATAGATAGCCCATTGATGCATTGGTAGTATCATGATATGAATTAGTTGTTAAAATTATATGGGTTTCTAGAAGATATACAAAACTACCTTGTGAAAAGTATTGATTTTAATGGTTCTATATACCAAGGAAACATGGAGTTCAATAACTAAGAATTTCCCTCATTTAGTTTTAGTTATTATTATTCCATGAAATTTTTCATCATCCTATCTATAGATACATTTTATTTTTAGTTTACTGATTAAGTGGAATGTGTTTCTATTTCTTACATGGACATATTGATTTCAACTTATCTGGTAATTTAAATGGTGTGTGTTTTCAGTTATTACATTTCAATATTGTTTATCTATTTAGATTATTGATTATATGGAATTTGTGTTCAATTATTTATCGTTCCATAATTTTTATTCTTATTCATTCATTATTTCTTCAACTAGACTTTACGCTAACTAATAATTTAATCTCACCCTTGTTTTGTTTCATTTCCCTAGGAATAATGTTATTATTATACATGAAAGAAAAAAATTATAATTGGTGTATTCATTATAATAAAACACTCACGTATGTATCTAGAATACCATGAATACTAAACTGTTCAGTCTGTTGGGATGTTATCTACTTGTATCTTATGCCAATGTAATGATAGTAGACATTGTCTATGGGCTTATGGTTTTTGGGTCTCAATACATTTCAATATCACCCTTTGGAATTTTTGATAATATGAAAATCCATATATGATATCTTCTCTTAGAATTATCTAAACACACCTCTACCCTCACCCAAAATCATTACCTAAAAAATAAGATATGACCTCTTCGCATTTATAATAATATTTTCTATATTTTATCCCTCTCTATCAAAAAATGAAAATAAATTTGTTTTGTAAAATAAACTAGAAAAAATAAAAGGATTTTAGGATAGAATGCACTCCAAAACAACTCTCAATTAAAGAAATGAATAATTTATGGGGACATTTGTCCAGATTTATATATTCTTATATTTATTTTAAACATACTCTAATGAGATATCACAATGTAACACCTTCTACATGATGAAGTGGTATATGATATGAATATTATTCAACCAAGAATATTTCATTGGGTTCATTAAGAGGTTAAATGAACTATAACAGCTTCTCCCAATCCCCAAAGTGTATGATATATCCACCCTAATGTATTCAAATTACAAATGTATCAAAATCATTTAATTTATGAATTATGATTTTTAAACATAATCAATTTTAATTAAGCATAGAGTAATGTAATCCTAGTTGATTAATTAGTATTACATTAGAACTATTCACATAAAATAATATAAATTATGATTTCAGGTCATGATTTCTTCCAAAAATGTAGGCTACCAGTATAGGTTTCAAACATCATTTTATCCAGATAATTTCCTTCTTCATCAGTGAACAAATTGGTACAAAGTTATATAGGAGTAGTTAAATCTCTCAATTCATTTATTCCAAACATAATTAATAAATAATCAATATACTTTTCATGTAATAAAAATAAAAAATATGTTTTATTAGTAACTTTAATGAAATAAAAAATTTTACCTCACCAATTATTTTCATCTTAATGTGTTTCTTCATTTTGGAAAAAACCTTACAACTATCATTTTTGTTTTCCAAAAAAATAATTTCATCATTATACAAAAGGATAAGAAGTTAGTTTGTATCATCTTACCTAAAATATGGATTAGAATAAAAATTTACTTTCTATAATTAAAGGATATATATGTTATTATATATATTCGAACACCATTCATGAGACGTATGTTTAATCCCATATAAATCCTACTATATATTAAAAACTTGAGAATCATCCATGAGGAGTAGAAAAACATCTCATCATTAAATTTTGACTACTTCCTCAAGTTTACCATTATTAAAAACAAAATTTACATCCATTTGTAAAACATTATAATTTTTTTGAACATATATTTTATGAAAAATGAAAATATTTAGAGTCTTAATAATAGATAAATGGCATTATAAAAATATATACCCTCAATGTGAGAGTATATACCTCCCACATGACATGTTTTTTACTATGATACTTTAGCTATTTCACTGAGAATATTCATAGAATCCTACTACATCCTAATCACACTATAATCATTAATAGATGATACCCATTCCCATATTTAATTTTTATCAATTTTATTTAACTCCCCTTCAATTGTATCATCAAATACTCATGTTGTAAGGTTTATTCAAAACTATTTGGTGAAACTAGTGTTACAAAAAAATGGTGCATTTAAAGTCCTTAAAACTTTTCTTATCTTCCATTAAATTGTGTATATCTCAAATGTGTTAATATATAGACTGTATTTTATATTTATTTATGACATAGATAATTATTTATATAGTATTAACTCATTGTTTGATATTTTATAATCATTATTAGTGATTTGAAAATATTACTATGAACTGGAACTACTCCCATGTTGTCGAATATCTTTCTTAAAAGATTCTTCAACATCATCCATAATAGGTAATGGCAATTGTGAATTATTTTAATTTTCTAACACAAGTACATCAATGATATAAAAAAATTTCTCTGAATCTTATTGGTATACCAATGGCTTCTTACTTTGGGTGTATATCTATGAAATATTCCATCAGCATCTCTCTCATCAAACATTCAAAAAAATTTATTTCGTATGAATTTAACATAGTTTTTTGAATAACTCTATTATGTTCATGATTGGATATTTTTAAAACCATATATCAGAATTTATTTTTTCTATATTGAGCTGAATCAAAAGTGATAAAACCATTGTTTTGAAATGTATCTAAAAGTATTTTGAGGTGTTATTATCTTATAATATGGAGCACTATATCGATTCCCTATTCCATTATTATCAAGATATTCCTCAAAGTATTCATTCGTATATCCTGATCCATTAATATGATAAAATCTTTTAATAACATATCGCATTTTATTTTCAACATACCATTAAAACATATAAAAAATATCAACATATGCAGATTTAATTGAAATAAAATAGACATAATTAATAAGATATAAATAATTTGATAAGTTCATGAAATACATATTTTTATTAGTTGGATTAAATAAAATTTTACTTCATGAATCATAGTGTACCAACTCAAGTTGTTTCTTTTTTTAATATCCAACAACTTGTGACTATTATTTACCATTTTTCATTTTCAAACGGTGTCAAAAAAATTGCATCATTCATGATTTTATTATTATATATTCCATATATATTTCCACTTGATTAAATTAGCCACATATGTTTACCTAAATAGACAAGTATTTTATTCCACAACTTATTTTTCTCTTTTATACACATGTGATAAATACGTTGATCATTGGAAATATTAAATAGATTGTCACTTGTACACTATCCCATCACAATAATTTTACTATTTTTCATACCCCTAATGAAATACATATTTAATTATAATATCACCTCATTCCTATCATAAAAACCTAAGATACACTCATGATATCTCCCCTAAATCCTTCAAGAATGATAATATAGTTTCATTTGTTCTTAATAATTTAGTTGAAGTTAACTCCCTTCACATTGACTGATCAATATTTTCTAAAAGAGAGATCTCATACATCACACTTTTGGGTATTTTTATGATATTTTTATTCTCAATAATATGTAATGTGAAAATGCTATCAATTATCTAGGTATTTTCAACTTTTTAATATTTATAATTAAATTAAATAACCATTTCATGCTCTCAATAAATCCTCCTATTGATATGTTTATATTTATCTATTTAATTTAGTTACTCTTGAAATATTTTGAGACAATTGTTTGTCATATTTATATGTTTCTCACACCACCCATAGGTTTCGTGAAGAAAATTAATATTATTATGGAACAATACATTCTATTTTGGACGTTTCCTTATTCGAACTCTCATAAATTTAGGTTATATCACCTTCAATGTTTGACCTCTCTTGTTGTAACAACCCATGTATATATAATATAATGTCATTTCATTCTAGAATTGAAATGTCTAATTCGTTATAAATGTATAATCAAATAAGTGGAATTTATAGAAATAAGGAATCATTAAAATTGAATAGAAACATCTCCTATGAAATTATAAATAATATCTATGTATCTTATAAGTGAAGTATGATATATTTATATTATGGAATATTTAAATACATGTTTTGAAAATGATACATTAAGTGTTGTTATTTTTGTGACATAAAAATTTGTATTTAACATTTTTTTAATTAATATAATGATTTAAAATAAAAAATAAATTTATAAAATTGATTAAAAAATTAAAAAGGTTTTTTTATTTTAATTATAAGATAATTTTATTAGACCATAATTAATTTTTCAAAGTGTTATAACTTCAGCTAAAATTTTAAAATTGGTATTTTTTAATAAATATTGAATTTAATTAAAAATAAATTTTCTCCTATTAAAGAAATATTTTTCAAAAAATTGAGTCAATTTTTTAATTCTACATTTCAAAAAAATGATTTGGTTGATTTTTTTGGATTTTTCTAAAATAGTGGGATTTTTTATGAATAGTGAAATATGGTAATTTATGGTATATATATATATTATAATTTAAATACACTATTCCATAAGTAATCCCTGATGTAAGAACCAGAATCATTAACCATCCTTCATTATTTTAATATATTTAGTGATAATTCTCAAACTATCCATTATCTTGAGCTAAAATAATAAACCAATGAACACAAGAATGAGAAAACACCTCTCTCTTCCACAATAAATACCACCCCACAACCCCTATTATCCCCACACATAAAATCATTGTAACTTATATAATTTCTACCCAATTCCATTTAAAAGCATCATACCCACATCTAAGACATTCTGGTCTCACCAAAAGGCTAAAACCAAGTGCCTTAAGGAAGTTCTCAAGGAAGATAATTCAAGAGGTAAATTCACTTTCATTTCCTTTTATTTCCTTATCAATTTATTTTCTTGTATTATTATCTCCTCACAACCCTTGTCCAAAGTGATGTGATAACACTAGTATTTTACATATACTATAATTTTGTTATATTAATAGAATATCAATTATCAAGCATTTCCTATTCCCCTCCTATTTTAAAAAATAAAAACATTTTACATGATATGTCGATTTATCGCCATCATGGATGATGTGTTTTAGAATTATTATAATGCCTTAAAGGATAGAAGTAAAACTATTATTATGGTTAAATAATATTTTATTATAAATAATAAATGTTATATAATGGTCATTAAAAAATATATAAACATGGTATTAAATAAAATTAAACAAGATTGTAATAGTCGCAAAAACAACCAAAATTAATTAATTAATTTTTATTAATGTATTATCTAATTACTCTTACTCATATTATAACAAATAATATATTGTATAATTTGAAATTATTTAATCATATTAATACCATTTCATTACACCTTGTGTTTTTATTCCATTTTAAAAAGAAAATCCTTAATGAACCCACCAAGGAAACCATGAAATAAATGCACCCAAAAATGAAAATAACAAAATATTATTGATAAATAGGAAATGATATTTTATAAAAAGATAATATATGGTATTGTAAAAATTAATATTATTCTGTAATATATTAATAACACTCTTTAAACCATGATACATGATGTTTGAAGACATTTTATATAATAAGAACCCGAGGTGATGGACTTTTCTTTAAAAAAGTCCTCTTTTAAATTTATATTTTTAGAAAATATAAAAGGAATTTGTTTATGATGCAATTATTCAAGTATTAAAATTATTTTATGTTTCTTGGTAATTTTTTATAATGAATTTTTGGGCATCTATCTCCCTGCAATTTATCATGTATGTTTTTGTTGGATGTAGACCATAGTGTTTTTTCCATGTGTAACTCTGATGGTTACACTATAGGTAGCCCTAAGGGTTAAATTATAAGGTATCCATGTGGGATAAAAATAACATGGTTTCTAAAAAGATTAAAATCTTATATAAGTAATTCAACAAGTTAACTATATGGTTTTATTTATTTGTTATGTGTTTTACGGAAATATCTTGTTTTCACAAGTTAAGTATACGATACTTTATAGGTGATAAGTATATAATTTTGAAAATGATTTTATATATTTATAAGTATTAATGGACTAATACCTTCCTTTATTTTGTGTACATAACTAATATTTTAGTGCTCATACCATGTTTTAAAATGTTTTTCATGGGGTTTATGGATGGGTAATAGAAATTGAGAATCAAAGATGAATGGTGTGAAGAAATTCATGAAAATATTTAGTGTTTTATTAAGAACATTAAATTAAAGAAGAAATAGATACTATTTTACTAATACACACATTTTATTCTTGTGGTCTATATGTATTAATTGAGTCCTAATTCAAAAATAATATGAACTGAAAATATATTTGGTAATGTAGGAATGTAAATTCTAAAATAATTTTCTAGATTATATATTGTTTAATGATGGGTCCTTATAATTGGTATCCGAGCATGGTTTAAATAACATTAGGGGCTAGTATGATATTAATAGAATACCATAATTGAGTTTTAACTTATGTTTATGTTGAAATGATAAATTATTTGAATAGTACTATATTTCTTAATATAATATATTTCAATTGAGAATGGTTTTCAATAGAAGAAATATGTGTACTAAAGTAGGAAGGCACCAAGAGGATTATATCATTTAGAATCCACAATTCAAAAGGGTTGGAATTAGAATAAATCGATCTTTTATGTTAATGGATTACTTGATAAAGTCTATAAATGGTGGTCGAATCCATGTAAGATAACAACCAGAGAAACCATAAGGTGACATGACTATGGTATAACATCTGACAAGGCAACACCATACTGCTTTTGATGGATCTTCTGACCCAATGGTGGGTGAAGGGTTGGTTAAATAACTTGAAAATATATTTTATGTTGTGGAGTATTCATATAATCAAACAGTCAGTCTTTATACATACTATTTTGAAGGAAAATCTGACTAGTGGTGGTCAATTTTCAGTAATATCAGGTAAATTGATGATATTGATGCATTGAGATAGAATGAAATTAAAAATTTATTCCTTGAAAAATACATTCCTAAGGTTCATTGAATTAGTATGGAAAATAATTTCCTTGAATTGAAAAAAAGAGGCATATTCGGCGGCCATGTATGAAGAAAACTTCACCCAATTGGTAATGTATGCTCTAAATCTTATTCAAAATAATGATTGAGAAATCAATCATTTTTAATCAGAATTAATGCCAAGATATCAAAAGTAATTTTCCTCTTGTGAATTAAAAAGTTATTGGAAACATTATTGTTGTGTTAAAGGGGTAGAAATGGGGTTTTATGCTAATCATGTGTGATTTGAAAAGAACCAAAATAAAAGGAACCGACGATAGGAAATGAGTAAGAATTGATAAAATTAATCTGAAGGTAAAAAAGTCAAGTTTCTAGTTTTTAGAATGCACGGTAAAATAAACCATGGGGAATTCCATTACAAAACAGGGAAGTGTTTCTGATGGGATAAGTTTAGTCATATGGCCTGAGATTACAATGAAAATGATCTTAAGTTTAATTCTTCTAAGAAACCTGTAAAGTGTTTTGAATGTGGTGAGATATAGAATTATTAAAATATTTACCCAAAGAAATATTTGAATGATGGGAAGCTACAAAATTATAAGAATAATTGTACAATGATATTCATTAATGCCAAATCAATAGCATTAGTTAATCCAATGAAGCAGTATCAGGTAATTTTTTTGTTGATGTATATTTTTATATTGTTTTTATACATGTTCTACACATTCATTTATTTCTAATTTTTTTTGGTAAATTGGATATTTCACATCATGAAATGAAATTAGGAATTATGGTAAAAACACTAGGTTAAATATTAATGAAAAAAATTATAATAATCATAATGTAGTTTTAAATGGAATAACATTACCTGTAAAAAAATTACCATTAGTATATTTTAATGTTATTCTAGGTATGGATTAGATTTTAGTTTATCATGATAAGATTGGTTGTAGGAGGAAATATGTCGTTTTTTAGAAAGAGTTTCAATTTGTATATAGGAATGAACCCATATTATTGATTATATATTAGAAAGATGAGAAAATGTGATGTGATGAAATTAATGTTATATTTCATATATTGTTGAAAAAAATGTAACAAATAAAATAAATGATGTTTTATTGGTAAATGAATATGTGGATGTTTTTTAATATGTTTTCATGATTTATTCCATATAGGGAAGTTGAATTTAGTATTGAATTAGTTCCTAGTTCTAATCAAAATTCAAAACCCCCTTATCAAATGGCTTATGTGGAATTATAGAATTGATAAATCAGTTGCAATAGTTATTGGAAAAAGGTTTGATACATCCTAGAACATCATATTGGGGTGCTCTTATTTTTTTTGTTATATAGAATGATGGTTCCCTGATAATTTTCAATGATTATAAAGCTTTTAATAACATTACTATTAATAATATGCATCAATTTCGTTATATTGATGAATTATTTGATCAACTCTAGGGATCAGAGTATCATTCCATGATTGAATTTAGATTCTGGTACCATCAGCTCAAGGTGAATGTGGATGAAATCCCAAAAACTGAATTCCTTACTGGATATGGGCATTATGAGTTTTTTGTTCATCCATTTAGTTTAAAAAATTCTCCAACATTATTCATGTAACTTATGAATAAAATCTTCTGTGAAAATATGGAAAAGTTTCTTTGTGGTTTTTATTGATTATGTTTTTGGTATTTTGAAAAAATTATGAGAATCATGAAAAAATTAAGGATTTCATTTCAAAATATCAATGAAAATAAGTCATATGGTAAATTTAGGAAATTTTATTTTTGGTTAAAATAATTTTTCTTTTTGGATAACATTGTAGATAAGTATGGAATAATTGTTTATCCCACCTAAACAATAGTGGTTGATGAATCTCTATAAGCTAAAAATGTTACAGAGACTCATAGTTTTCTTGGAATAGTCAGAAATTATAGACGGTTTTTTAAAAACCTAGCATGATTATCTTGCCTGTTAACTAATTAAACATGATAAATGGTTAAATTTATTTGGACAGAATAATGTGTTATTTTTTTAAAGAAATGAATATGAGATTGGTGAATGCCTTAGTTTTGGCCCTGCCATCTAGAAATAGAGAATTTTTCATCTAATGTGATGATTATTTGAAAGGATTTATTTGTGTTCTGATAAAATGATAAGTAATTGCTTATTATATATTAAAACTAAAACCTCAAGAGTTAAATTATACCACAAATGATCTAGAATATTCATTAGTGGTTTTCACTGAAATAATTTGGAGACATCATTTATATGGATCCAAATTTGAAATATATATCGACCATAAATGTTTGAAGTTTATATTTACTCAAATGTAATTGAACATGAGGAATAGAGGATGATTGGAATTGATAAAAGATTATGACTTCACAATCAATTAACATCCACGAAAATCATAAAACTTTGTAGATTATTTGATTCAAAATCATCATGCTATATTAACTATGTAATGTTTGTAACACGAACAATTGGTTAATGATTTGAGTAATATTGACTTAGAAGTTCATGGTGTGGGAAATTCCCCTATTTTGTTTCAAGGGTCAATTCAACCATTTCTCTTATAAATAATTAAGCTAGTGAAAAAGGAAGGGATTGAGTTTCAAAAAAATTTTGAGTTACTTAAGAAACGTAATTTTTTGGAATTTAATGTTGATAAAGATTGTGTCTTGGGATTAGGAAAGAGATTATGTGTGCCTTATGATTCCCAACTGAAGAAAGAATGGTTAACAGAATATCATAGTTATCCATTTTCATTTTATCCTAGTAGCACTAAGATGTACAATGAACTTCAAAATTATTACTTGTTAGATAGAACAAAAAGATAAATTGTTTATTTTATAATAAAATTTTGGACTTTTCAAAAGGTTAAAGAAGAGAAAAAACTACCAAAGTGGATTCTTTTCACTTTTCTAGTCCGAGAGTGGAAATGGAAATATGTATCCATGGACTTCATGGTTGGACTAAAAAATAAATTCCAAGGTATAAATTTGATCTGGGTTATTGTTGATAGGCTAAAAAATTTTCACATTTCCTTTCTATTCGAGAAACTAATTTTCTAGATCATATTTCTCAACTGTACCTCAAAGAGATTATCAGGTTTCATGGAGTTTATCTATCCATCTTATCTGAATGTGATCCGAGGTTCACTTAAAACTTTTGTAAATGCCTTCGGAAGTTGATGGAAACTAAATTAAATTTCATCACAACCTTTCGTCCTCAATATTTGGGATGGATAAAGAGAAAAATTCAAACACTGGAAGAAATGTTATGTTTTAGTTCAATGGATTAATAGGGATGCTTGGATCAACATATATATTTAGTTATTTTTTCTTATAATAATATTTTTCATTCCAGTATACAGATGGAAACTTTTGGGCATTATATGGAAACCGGTGTAGAACTACAGTGGTTTTGGATGATGTTGGGGAAAGGAAGTTGACAAGAACATAATTATTAGAGTAAGTGTTTAAGAATGTAAAGATGATCTAATAACACATGAGTACAACATAGATATGAAAGAAAAGTTATATAGATAATTTTAGGAAAGTATTTTATTTCGTGTTGGGTGATCATGATTTCCTTAAAACATCTTTTGGAAAAGTTTTATTCATTTTGGTAAGAAAGGAAAGATAATTCCATTGTTCATTGGGCCTTATGATGCCATTGAAAAAGGTAGACCAGTTACCTACTGATTGGCTTTGCCTCGGAGTTCGTCTCAAAGTCACTATTATTCTTCATGTTTTGATTTTAATAAAGTATCTTCCAGATTTATCTCCTGATTTTATCCCAAAATAAGTTTAGCTGGAAGTGAACATTTTTTATAAGGAGAAACCAGTTCAGATTCTTGATCATATAGAGAAACTATTTCAAAATAAATTAATTCAGAAGGATATGTTTTTGTAGAGAAACCTCATGGTCGAAGAAGCAGCATGGGAATCTCAAAATTCTATGAGAGAAAGGAATATTAGTGTTTTTAAAAAATAAATTAAAACTGTGAGGATGCAATTTCATGAATGTGGGGAGAACGTAACAACCCAGGTACATATAAAATAATTTATTTTCATTCTAGTATTAAAAATTTATATTCATTATAAATGTATAATGAAACAACTGGCTTGGACTTGAATAAAGGAATCTATACAAATAGAATAGTAACCTCACATTAAAAATTATGACATAAATTTATATATCACATAAATGAAAATTAGGTATATTTATATCATTGAATAAGTAAAAAATGTTTTTAAATTTATAAATTATGTGTTGGTATTTTTGTGACACGTAAATTCTTATTTCGAATTTTATAATTAATATCATGATTTTGAAGAAAATTTACCTACATAAAATAGATTCATAAATTAATATTTTTCTATCTTATGATTATTAGATAATTTTTTGAGACATTAATTAATTTTTAAAAGTGTTATAAAATTAGTTATAATTTTAAAGTTGGTGTTTTTTGAGTAAATGATGATTTTAATTAAAAATTAAATTTCTCATATTTATAAAATTATTTTCATATAATATAGTTCATTTTTTAATTATACATGTTGAACAATGGTTAGGGTGGATTTTAGGAATTTTTTTGAATTTGTTGAATTTTTTATGAATAGTGAAATTCATTAAATTATGGTATACATACATTTTAATTTAAATACACTATTACATGATTAATTTCTAATTTAACTAACCTAATATATAATAATTCATTTTTATTTTAATGTACTAATTGGAAATTCTCGAAAAATTCAATTTCTTGGGCCAAAGTAACAAACTAAGGAATAAAATAATGAGAAAACACCCCTCTCCTCCACTATAAATACAACACCTCACAACTTGTTCTCCTCACACATCAAATCCTTATATAAATGTCAATTTATGCATAATTATATTCCAAAAAATCTTACCCACTTCCAACACATTTTGTTATCACCAAATGGAAAAAAACATGTGCCTTAAGGAGGTTTATTAAGGAGGAGAATTCTAGAGCAAAAGTCTTCTTTTATTTTATTTATTTTCATTTTTTTATTTTCATTTTTTTTTTATTTTTATTTTTTTTTATTTTTATCCTATTATCAAATACCATATCCAATGTTACATGATAAATGCATTTCCTTACATATACTGGAATCTTATTATGATAATTGAATATCCACAACCAAGCATTTCATCTTCTCCTATTATTCAAAAAAAATTAAAACATTGTATGTGATTTGTCAATTTACCATCGTCATGGATGATTTGTTTTTGTTTTTATTTATTGCCTTCAAGACTAGTAATAAAACCATTATTATGGTAAAATAATATGTTATTATAAATATTATACTTTATAAAATTATATTTACTCAATATATAAACATAGTATAAAATAAAATTATATAAGTTTGTGATAGTAGTAAAAACTATAAAAATTAATTAACTAATTTATATTAATGTTTTATATAATTTATCATCCTCATATAAGAAAAAAAATTATATATTATATCAATTATACTTTTTTAAATGTATTAATACCATTTAATTACTCTTTTGGTGTTTTCCATACAATTGATAAGAAAATCCATAATGAACCAACCATGGAAAAAATGAAATAAATGCACCCAAAACAAATAAATTAATAAAATATTATTAATAAATGGGTGGGGAGGTTTTATAAAAAAATTAGATATGGTATTTTAAATATTAATATAGTTATTTAATATATTAATAACACTATTTAAACCATTATATATTAGGTTTTCACATGTTTGATGAATAACGAACCCTATGTATGGTACTTTTCTTAAAAAACCCTTTTTTAAATTTCTATTTAAAAAAAATTCAATAGGAGTGTTTTTGTGATGAAATTATTTTTGTTTTATGATTATTTTATTGTTCATGGGAAATTTTTATGATTAAGGGTAACACATATATCTCCCTCTAATGCATTGGTTATGTTAATTTTGGAATTTGACCGAAATGGGTATTCCAAGTGTAACTACAATGGTTACACCATAAGGTAGATGTGGGGTTACATTTTCAGTTATCCATGAGGTTTACAAATAATATGGTATCTATAAGGGATAAAATATTAATTAATTAATTCTTCAAGTTTCTGATATGGTTTTTATTTATGTTTTCTATGTTCTATCGAAGACTCTTGTTCTCAAAAGTTACGTATATGATACTTTATGGGATAAAAGTATCTGTTTATGAAAATGATTTCATATTTTTAGATGTATTAATATACCAATACATTAAATTATTTTATATATCATAATGATATTTTTTTGATCATCCTATGTTTAAAAAAAATTGAATAGGGCTTTAGGATGTGTAAGAGAAAATTAAAATGAAACATTAATGTTGTAATGATTTTTCATGAAAAAATTTCTTCTTGTATTAAAAATGTTTGTATTAAAAAAGAAATGGATACAGTTTTAGTAGTACCAAATTCTTATTATTGTGGGTTGATATGTATGAATTATGTACTAGTTCACTAAAACTACAAACTGAAAAGATCTTTAGTAATGTAATAAATTGAATTATAAATTAATTTATTAGATTATATAATGTTTGAAGAATGATCCTTATAATTTTAATAATTGAGTGTTAAATGATTCCATTACACATAATCTATGTTCGTATACACTCCATATAAACAACAACTTCCTTTAACAAATGATATCCCCAAGAAATAATTATATTCTTCAATATCTACTTGTTAGTCTTCCTTATATTTTGTATTGTGATAATTTAATAAAAATTTACATTACCTGGGAAATTTATTAATTACCTTTTTATTCAATGATTCATAGTCTTTATATTCTTATTCTTCTATAACTTATATTCAAAATGGCCAGAAGGACTTCATTTTTAAATAATTTTTTGATAATCCACATTTCAAGGGGTGAGGTAGAACCCTTATAAGGCAAAAAGGCTTAGAGACAATTGCATGAATCATATGTATTAGGGGGAATAACCCAAACAAGACAACTTGGAACTAATATTGCCCAAAATATGTCATGATATCAGAACTCCACCTTCATAAGGCTAGTTGGCAAGCAATCCTATGAAAAGTTGCACAAGCCTGGTACTAATCGAAATTCCATACCCTCTCATTATTCCAATTCTAGTTAGCTCTTATCTAGTGAATGTTCCTTCCATGAGTCCTCATATGAATTCATATCCCTGGTAGTCCCCCTGGTACATATTCATCATGTGGCCTGAAGGCCTTGGGAGGCCCAAAAGCCTTATAGGACCCGATGACCAAACCGGTGTCCTAGAGGATCAGATGGATGAATTGTTCTGGCTACTACAGTACTGAAAAGTACTTGCTACAGTTCCTTCTATAGTGCCTGATATAGAAGATACATAATGTTTCTTTAAATCATTTGAATATTTCAATACTATTTTGGATTAGACCCTATCTTCTTTCAGGAAATTTTTAATGTACACAATATAAATGTTTCTCATGTGGTATTCAGCATCCACTAAATTTTCCTCAAAATCATTCAACTCCTCATTCATAGTAATGAGATTCAATATTGTAATCTTTATAATATTTTCCCAATATTCAATTATATCATTAATATATCCCATATTTTATGTGAAATATAATGTATATAAAAATGTTCTTAAATTTTTTAATTCAACTTGAGATTCACTCAATGTATCATTCTTGGGTTATAATAATTTATTTTTTAACTCGATATTATCATATTAAATAAAGAACACCATGAGAACCATTTGAAAATTTAAACAAATTTGGTGTTTCCTCATCACATATATATTCCTCTAAAGTAATCCCTAAATATTTTTTATTCATAATATCATTGGTATATATTTATTTTACCATGAATATTGAATTCTTTTCATCTTTCATGCGCTCTTAATCACTTACAATTTCCCAATCAAAATATATGTGATCAATTTTTAGGATAATTTTCTTTTCAAATTTTATATATACCATTTCTTTTTCATTAAAGGATATGTATCCATTCAAGCTACATACTATATATCTATAATTGAAGAACTTGAATATAATTTTACCATTATATTTACCTATTCCTCATTACATTATATTAAATAATAGTGATATAAATTCATTAAAATCAATGATAGTGACTTTAAAATCTAACATTCTTTTTCTTTTTATGGCTAGCCCTATCCACATATCATTGCCTATTGGTATGATATTGATCTTATTAATGGTTATTTATATGTTCTTTTCTACATTAGGGTATAAATCATTATATCCAAATTTTCTTGGAGATTATCATTAATATCTTCACCAATATAGAATACTCATGAATTATTCCTTAACATGTTATAAATATTACACTTCTGTTCACCCCAAATGAATAAGTCACAAACCAATTCATATTATCATATTAAAATATTCTCAAATTGATCCTAATAATTATGTTTACTCTAAATTTTCTCATTTTTAATCCATCATGGATATTATTAATTTTCCACTATTTTTCATTAACTATATTTGATCCCATAAATAATTTCAAATACTTACTTGATGTGGAAAAAGTAACATATTTAATAAACTCCCATTATATTTAGTATAAATATGTTCATGTCATGTATAATATATTATAAATTAATGAATATAAACCCCATTCATAGTGATATCAAGAACATCCAATCAGATAGATAAAATGTACAGAACGATCCTATCTATCCACAGATATAATCCCATGACATTAAACATGGTCACTCCTTTGTTGTAGAAATAATTCATAACCTATATAAATCATGTAAACAATATTTTAAAAATAAAATTTAATGTAGAAACATAAAAATGTTACTTGAAATGACTTTGAAAACACTCATCTTCCATATAATTAGACCAACAGAGATTATTCCCCTACTGGGGGTGAATCAGTGGATTCCAAAACACCAACTCCTAGACAATTTTTTCTTATCATTAGTTAGTCATATTTGATCTCAATAGTGACCATGTGATGATGATTAATATAGTGAAAAATAATTCACATGAGACAATGGGTATTTTAGAAGGTTTACTCAAACTTATTATTGAGTGGATAATCCTAGGTGAACAAAGATTTCAATCCAATAATGCATGTTATTATCTTGTTAATAAATATAAAAAGAAAGAGATAAATAATATGGTATTGAAATCCGATTATAATAGAGAAACAAGAGTGTCAAAAAATCAATCAATATTCAATTTTAGACCTCAGGTTCCTCTATAATATGGATCACATGTGCACCCCTGTTCTAATCCTATGGACCAACCATAATCTCCATGGAATATGTGGATTGTTTTATTATATTTTCATCTCCTTCTATTCAAAAAATTATAAAACAAAAAAACCACTATTATTTAAAGAAAAATTCCACCACAACATAGAGGCCCTCCAAATGGAATGGCCCATTTAACTTAAAATACATATTAAAAAAATCACCCTGATATGCCTCAAATGTCCCCATTTTACTCAATCCATTTAAATTGTAGATATATCATAAAATTTAACACTGTGGAATTAACCAAATATTCCATCCATGTTGTTTACATATTTTTTTACATAATTCCTACTAAAATTTACATTGAAAACTCTTAAATCTATTGTCCTCCATAGAATCATCTATTTGAATTTATAGATTGTCTATATCAAGTTCAAGCTATTTATATAACATAGATCTCCAAGACCTCATACCAAAAATAGTAAGGTCTGTAGATTTTTTCCAAAACTCATGGAATATGTGTATTTTTACAGTTTAAATGGGATTTAAAACACCCTTTATGAGTTTAATTCCATTTGGAGTCTTCCCAGCATCTTCATTGAATTATTTTTGTGCATGTCCAACAATACACCCAAATATACCATAGGAATGTTCAAATTCATCCATGAACTAAGGATGAATTGAAATATTCTTTTTGGGACTTATTGTGGTATACCACCAAATAATAAGACAAAACCTTATATTATTGGAATGTCACCTTGTCTAAGTCATGGTGGTAGATCCATAGAACTAAAATGACCACTAAAATCGTCATTTCACTTTATTACAATTATTTTCTATTTTGGGTAATACTCTTTGTACATTTAAATAGATCCTCGTGGAGTGAATATGAATACATAAAAGTTCCTTCAATCCAATAAATTCAAAATATTTCAAAAAAGATTTTTTTATCGTTTATGATCATTTAGACAAATAACATGGAAACACTCTCAAAAGTCATGTATTAATTTTCTCAATTCATGAAATGAAACTAATGTGAAATTTATCTAAATGAAAAATCATATGATATAATTTTATTTTCTAGATTATTATATCCCTTAATTTTTGTTCAATTCTATAATTATTATTTCTTAATTGTGATAAACTCATAGCTTCCCATTTTACAATACACGTCGCATGATATCCTTTTATATCACTCAAGGACATCATGTAGTGGAATCCAATAAATACTCGAGGCATTACATATCATTAGTGGTTTTAAAAATTTAAATTTATAATTTATAAAAAGCATGATTGTAATATTCGTTCTATTTAAAAATTAATTTATTTCATTCATAGCTTCCACAAGCAAGTTAAAATCTTCACATGCCCAAGGGGTCGTTTAGTCACAAAACAAGAATGGTTATTGTTATCATGTAATTTAACTCACCTTAAGGGGTGGTTCATGTTGAGTTTTATAACATCTATCCCAATTAAATGGTCTAATAAACATCATGTTTAGGGACTACATAATTAGATTAAATAATTGATCATTTTTAAGAAACATACAGAATATTTAGTGTGTGACATAATGATGAAAAATCATAAATAGATTGAATTTTAGGGAAATGTAGGAGACCAGCTACATTAACATCGTGGAATAATCCTCATTCATTAATAATATTCAAATCTAGTTGGAATAATAAAAAGTTAAGAGACATGACAAACACTTGGAAAATAGGATTTATAAACTCGCATGGTTATAACATCTATGAAAACAAAGAAAATAGATAATGGACAAAAAAATAATGCTAGAGTAATCGAGGGGGACCAATGTGTTGAAAAAATCTTTCATTAGATTCTGAGTGGAATATATCCATAAAATATAAGGATTAAATAGAAGGGTATATATCATGTTGGGGTTTTGTGTTGAATGGGTTAAAAATAAGGATAAATGATTAAATTCTATGAGATATTATGGTTATTCCCCACATTTTAAATGGGTGCAAAGTTTGGTCTTATGGTTTGGTTAACCATGTTCCAACCATGATGTCTCTACTTTCCATATGGTTAAAACTCACATGGAATGGATAAATAGTAAGAAAAACAATGAATAGAACATTTCTTCTTACTGTCCAAAGTCACCCCCTTAGACGGTTCACGATCATGGTTAGACAAAATGTATGAAAACTGACTATGGAACCTCTACTTTTTAAAAGCTTTAAATATCCAAATGGAATCTATTTAATGTTTTTCTTAACCATGATCCTCAATTTATCATGCATCATAGTTGAGATGATTGGTTAATACTAACTATGCACCAACCATGTGACTCTGTCTATTCCTCTAAAAAATAATAACTTCAATGTAACACCCCATGATTTAATAGTATGTTATCTCTTCAAAGTATTTCAATAACATGCGCTACATGCGAGACCGAGTTCGAGCGCACCATGACTTACCAAACTAGCCATTGAAAAAAGTGTTTATGAATATTATTAACCACATTTTAATTTCTGTATATCCTATATAATTTTAACATTCATATATTTTGTTTATTAGGCATAATATTAGAAAAAAATAAATGTTTATGATAAATGATGTATTTTTCAAAAAATATTGTTTAATGATTTTTTATGGAGAACCATTTTAAAAACAAATATTGGATAATTTTATAAATTTAATATAATTAAATTAAATGTTTAGTTAGAATAGGGACATAAAAATGTAATTTGGATAAATTTTTGTTACTTTTCGGATAACTTTCATATTTTGACGAATAGTGAAAATTAATATGTTTTAATTGAAAACAACATTTTTAATCAAAATAATTTATAGTGTTAAATTATTAATTTTAACAATTTTGAAGTATAATTAGATTATATTTTTATCATTTAATACAATTTAGGTCATTATAATTAATTTTACATTTAAATTTGATATAGACACAAGTCAATCTTTTGATAGTTTTTACAATTCAAAAAACTATTTTTTGGTTTTAACAATGTGAATTAATTTTAAATTAATAAATGGAGATTCTATGTTTTTAATATATTAAAATAGAATTCATTTTTTAATTTTGAATATCAAAATTATATTTGTGTGAATTACTATTATTATTCAGAAAACTTTTAATTTTTGATGAATAGTTAGAAACACTACGTTATTATTTAAAATAGAAATTTTATTTAAATAATTATTTATTTTACTTAAATTTATATTAGTTAAATATATATATATAGTAAGTATATAAGTTAAATTTAATTAATTGGATTATTTTTATAACAAAATTAGATATATAAAATTTTATTGAACTCATTAACCACTTTTACCCACCTTCTAGAAAACATATGCAAATTTGTATAAAACATAATTTTACTGATTATGTGAGTTGAATTTAAAAAATATGAGAGACACAGATGATATCAGTAAGTAAAATTTGGTTCAATAAGATGAAATTTTTTTGTTGGTGTATAGTAACTTTTATCTTTTATTTACCACGGTAAAAATAAAATAGGGTATTTAAAGTTAAATATGATATTATAATTACCCTAAAAAATGTCCTAATTCTATTGGTTAAGTTTATATCAACCAAAAAAACCTTATAAATAAAATATGATCCTTTGGGACCACTAGGATTAGATTAGGACATTTATTATTATATTATTAAAATAAGAGTTAAAAGTGTTAAATTTATTGTTTAATAAATAAAACATTATTAATATAGGGTTACAAAAAATATAAATTCGAAAATAATTATTCATTAGAAAGGTAAAACAGTTTCCTACATAATGTTGTTTTATTTATAATTTTTAGACGTTAAATAATTTATTTTATTTATGACCTAATGGTGATGATGTAATTACATTATTAATGAAATATTAGAATAATTGATATTATAAATATCCAAATAAATATAAATTGAGACTTATGTTGAATTCCACTAATTTTATAGGTTAACTTTAAATTTTTAGGATTGGTTAAATAATTTTTATTCTAAGTGATAATGTTTTTATGGATTTCCAAAAAATCATGTACTAAATAGTGTCGAAATTAGCATAATAGAGTTTTTAAAACAACTACTATATTATTATTTGATATAATATTTCTAAAAATCTAAGGATCGGACAAAAAAATTAGATATGGTTATATATATTTATAATGAACAACATGGGGTTCGTGTAGCTTGTTATAATAAGATTATTTACCATATAATATATAAATACAGAGAGACGTGGAAAATGTCAAACTATTTAACAAAGAGTTAAATATAAAAGATAAGGTTAATATGATGATCTAAACTTGTCTAAAACCTATTGGTTGAAAGGTATAAAACCCATCCCCACCTTATCCTCGAAATAATTCATTTTTGGGCCATTATAAACCGAAAATGATTTTATTATAAATTAATATTTTATGATTTTCCTAATGTGACCCTCACCTCTCTTATAAAAAGGCACTTCCCATTCTCTTAATATCACACCTCCAAATCCATTTGGCTCGGCCAACCCCTTCCCAAATATCTTACCAACATAACTCACATCATCCCAAAGTCTTTACTTTGATTAGAGAGCTAACCTATGGAGCCCTTTGATCAAATAAAAAGGAAGAACATGTAGAAGTTGTAAATATTTCATCACCTCTTCCATGTTCTTTTCTTATTCCACTTCTTATTTATTTGTTTTTTTGCATTCTAAAATTATAATTATAGTATTATACATATATACTTTGATTTTATTTTAAAAATGGTAAAACCATATTCATTATTCTATCCATCGTATTAATGACAAAGTCACCATACGTGCGTACGTACAGGTTTCCTTCTCCACATCATGGCGTAGTTTTTTTATTCAAACACTTCATTATTTGGATGGTCATATTAATGAGTATAACTGATATAAATAATAAATATAACATGTTAATTATTCTTTATATATGATATACCATCCAATTACATACGATTTCACCATAAATATAATGATATTGTCGCTCGTGCGTACATACAGATTAACGTCTCCACGTCGCAATGAGATTCATTCACATATTCACCATTAAACGATGATTATACAAATATATATTATTAATAAGTATGTAATATATGAAATAATAATGCTACTGGAGATATATATATATATATAATTACTTACATATATCTTATTCACTTACTTTCGTTCAATACGATATGAAAACGGAAACAACATTTATGCATACGTACGGTCAACCGTCTCCATATATGATGCCTTCCATTTCATATATCTATCTATTATAAATATTTATATTCTAAACATATATGATATTTAAATCATGATTTATATTATGTAAGTATTTATATTGTTATCTAAATGATGCGTTCAAGAATAACAGGTTAAAACACATACGATAAAGAAAGCGATTATTACCAAAAAATTTATTTAAAATGGGAATAATTATTAAATAAATAATATAAAGTCATAAATGAATCATGTATGATATAATAAATGTTAATATGGTTCTTTTATAATTTAATAACATACTATGGTCATTATATAAGAGGTTAAACGTACTCTCAACCAATAGAGAGTGCAAGGTAAGGGTTAATTATACAATCACTTTATTATCTGAGGTTGTTTTTACATATGTGTCTACTTATACATATTTATTATCCATATCCAAGATTCATAACAGTGTTTTCAAATGGATTCTTATTTAAGGTACTTTTTATGAAAAAATCATTTTAAATGTTTTAATGATTTATTCTTCTAAGCTTTTCTCATTAATGTGCTTGTTTTCAAAATGGTTTTAAGGATTTATTTATATGGACATCATTGTTCTAAAATTTTAATTCCATTCCATTTCAAATTGGTATGGGACACATTTATTAAAAAATGTCTTTAAATGTCTCCATTTCTAAATTATGTCACTTTTAAATGATTTAAAAAAAAGAAAGATATATTTCCCTCAAATAGTTTTGATATCGTCTATGACAACATCATTTGATGGATTTTATAATTTTTTGAAGTTGATTCATTATGATACAAATCTACCATATTGTATTGAAGGTTTTCTTATATGTTTAACTATGGATATGTTATTTTTCTACCATTCATGGTTTATGGTTAAAGTATTAACATTTTGTATGATTTTTTTAATATTAATTTTTATGTTATGTTTAATCATTTATATATGAGGAATGAATTGTACTTATTAAGTGAGGAGTGGATCCTACTATAGCTCCTCAATGCATATTTTGGTCTCATGATACAAACTATTGTCTTGGAATAAGGCGTTGAAAAATTCTTATTTAAAGTCTTGGAAGAAGGCCTTGACTATGTGGTTATGATGTCTGGAAATTTTATATTCCATCATTATGAAATTGGATATTGAAATTGCATGTGATTATTCGACTTGTATAATATTCATGTTAATAAGTAAATGGAAATATTTTATTTTATCTTTTCCATATTATTCTGAAGTTTACGTTTTAAAGGCTTTTGTTTTAGACTTATAAATTTTTGTTAAATGTTTATTATTATTTATGAATGTTTCCACTATATTGGCATCTGAGCTCACCCCCTTATATGTTTTACATTACCCAGGATGTGAATAAGTATTTAATGGTTGACCTGGAGGGATTTGGTAAAGATATAAGTGTGTTCAAGGGGGACAAAATGATGTTGAATTTTTTTAATTTCATGATGTAATATAAAACTTATGGATGTATCTACTACGTCAAAGGATACTAAACAAATTGGTATTCCAGGACATGATTCCTTGTATCATGCTAATGTTATGTAATAATTCACCGACTCTAGGTAGCTGGGGTTGGGGAGTTATAATAGGTATCGTAAGATTTTTAGTAAAAACCTTTGAAACTAGATTTTGATAAACATTTATTAGAGCACATTACCCTAAGATAAACTTTTAGGTTTAGGATATAAGAACATCTAAGAATTTTGGTATTGTAGAGATTTTAATAATTTTATAATAAATAAATACCTATATAAATATGAGCAGGTAGAGGTGGCTCTGGAACATATGTACCTAGGAGTGAAAAATACGAAAATGAGTTTCGGACATGACCTGAGGTATCTTGGTACACGATAATGAGCCTTGCTGCACTCTTAGTTACGACACTACCGGGGGATATGGATAGTATAATTCACATTTTCATTACAATCGATTACAAAGGATTTAAGAGTAAATACATCCACAAAAAAACTTTTATGATTATATATTATATGAATAATATTTTCAATTTATGTTTGGTATTTTAAAAGTTTAGAATTATGAAGTGTGATTCATAAACTAACCTAGTGTATGGAATTTTTTAGAAATGGTGCCTATTAGAATGAATGAGAATTCTAGTAATACACACGATAGAAAGATTAAGAAGGATCATATCATTCATGGTTTTAAGACAAAATTTAAAAGGGAAATAGTCTCCCATGTATTTTCATCAAATGAAGAAATATTGTCATGTGTTAATAAGATACATGAAGAATTATCTCAGTCCTATGGCTTTGAAGTCAAACAAAAAAAGGAACAGATTGAAGAGATAAATATGGATAACGAGAAGATGGGAAAAAGGATTTTCCCATATGCGATAACTTTGGAAAGAATCACCTTGGTAATTTCTTGAAGGGAATGTGAGTTTGTTATATGTTTGGAGAAAAGGGACACCAAGTACATGATTGAAAGTGTAAGAAAAAGTTTCAAATGTACAATGATTCATCTGCAAGGATTTGGGACACAACGTGAAGCAATTTCCAAATCATCAGAGTATACCCCAAGTGATACTATTGAATAATAATCTGGTTATGATACTACCAAAGATGAAGGGTAATGATTAGATTTCTTATGTTGTTATTAAAGTATTCTGTAATTTGAGTATTGTATTAATGATATACATGTTATAATAATTATATAGTGTAAAAGAACTGTATTTCAGTACTATTTCATGAAGGACTTGAGATTGTGTGGAAACAAGAAAAGTGACTCAACAGTATGTTAAATTATTTTTGGAAAATATATGATTGAGAGAAATATAAAACATTATATGGTTCTGAGACTGAGGTAGTGATTTTGGAATAATATATGATTAATTTGGATAAAATATATTAGATATTCTTTTCTACCCTGAATCTAATTAATGGTTTCTATATTTCATCATTGTTGGAGTTTACAACATTTTTGGATAGAAGGATTATACACATTATTATATAATGAATAAGGGAACATGAATGTAATCAATAAGGTTTTATGGTAATTTAAGGTGTTATATTGTTTTCAAAGAATACATGATTAAGGTATTCACATGATATTACATGGAAAAATAATATTCAATGTGTTTAACTTCCTTATATATTTTGGACTATGAATTTGGAAAGAAGTATTTTGGGTAAGTTTAATGGTTAGAATAGATTATTTTTAACATTGGATAGTATTATTAAGGATAAATAATTTCTTAATATTGTTTTTGGATTGTTATAAAAAGGACAACCCATAGGTTGGGTGACAACTCGTTGCGTCTTGCAAGGCCATGAGACATGATCCCACAACCAAAGGGAAAAAATAATGAATCACCTACCACTGACATATGTGATTTCCTAGTTTCTAAAATGTAGTTTTCTAAATATTCTGACAAATAAATTATAAATTCATTATTTTTTGAACCCTATATGATTAGGATAAATAGAATATTTTTGAATTATATTATATTATGAAGTGAAATATGAGTTTGTGGTTGGAATTAGTCTAATAATGACACTCTACTTGTCAAGTATATATTTTTTTCTCTTATTCTATGAATAAATTAATTCGTAATCATTAGGGTAGGGATCTTAAAACCAAATATTTTTTATCCTATTACCTTATGATTTGTTGAAGCAATTATATTTCTAAATCATCAAAGATTTATGGTTTTGAGGTCCTTAATGTTAAACTTGTTTGTGATTGATGACCTCAATCACTCCCTATAAATATTTACGTTTTCCATCTAATTATGTGTCTCAAATTTCCACTAATTTTCTCCTAATCGAGATCATAATTTGGTGGTATCTTTTTCATTCACATTCCCTTTTATTAAGACTAAATTTTATTTACCCAATTTCTAATGTGAGTTTTTCACAAAGGAATTTTTCTATTTCAACAATTTTTTTTAAATAAAATTGCAAGGACACAATTTATTGAAGGAGGGGAGAATGTGACACCCCATAATTTCATAGTATGTTATCTCTTCAAAGTATTTCAATAACTTTCACTATATGTAACAGTGAGTTCGAGCACACCATGAATTACCAAATTATCCATTCAAAAATGTGGTTAGGAATTTTATTAACCACATTTTAAAATTTATATTTCCTATATAATTTTAACATTCATATATTCTGTTTTTTAGAAATAATATAAAAAAAATCAAATTTTAAGATAAAAGAGGTATTTTTAAAAAAATTTCATTTTATTTCTTTTATTGGAGAACCCATTTTAAAACCAATATTTGATACTTTTATATATTTAATTTAATTAAATTAAATTCTTCTTTAGAAGTGGGAAAAAATTTATTTTGGATATACTTCTAGTACTTTTCTGATAACTTTAATATTTTGACGAATTGTGAAAATTACTATGTTTTAATCGAAAAGAATGTTTTTCAATAAAAATTATTTATAGTGTTAAATTATCCATTTTAAAGTTTTTTAAAAATAATTAGATTATATTTTTATCATTTAATAGAATGTAGGTCATTATAAGTAATTTAAAATTTAAATTTAACAAAAACGCATGTCAATCTTTTGATAGTTTTTACTTTTTAAAAACCCGCTTTTTGGTTTTGACAACGAGAATTAATTTTAAATCAATAAATGAAAAATATATGTTTCTAATTGGTAAAAATTGAATTCATTATTGAATTTTGAATATCAAAATTATCTTTGGGTGAATTTTTTTATTTATCTAAAAAAGTTCAATTTTGATGAATATTTAAAAACACTAAGTTGTTATTTAAAACCAAATTTTATTTAAATTTATTTTATTTAAATAAGAGATATATAATACCTATATATTATCAATTTAATTCATTTGAGTAATTTTATAATAAAATTATATGTATAAAATTTTATTGAACTTTTTAACCTTTTTCCCCCATTCGATGAGCATCTGAAAATTTGCATGAGACATAATTTTACTGCTTCTCTGAGTTGAATTTAAAAAATTTGAAAGACATTGTTTATATCAGTAAGTATAATGTGGTTCATTATGATTAAAATAATTTTTGTTGAATATTAATGTTTGACTTTTATTTTCCACGGTTAAAAAAATAGGGTAATTAAATGTAAAAAAGATATTATAATTACCCAAACACATGTCCAAATTGTATTGGATAAGTGTATTTCTACAAAAAACAACCATAGGTATAAAATATGATCCTTTGGGTCTAGTTGGAATAGATTAGGATTAGTATTACTTTTTTATTTAAAAAAGTGTTAAAAGTGTTAAATTCCATGTTTAATAACTATACCATTTTTATTATAAGGCTACACACAATAGAAATTCAAATATAAATATTCATTATAAAAATAAAATTATTTTCTATATAATGGTATTTTATTTATAATTTTTTGTCGTTATATAAATTAATTTATTTTTGACACAATGATGAAGCATTAATTACCTTATTAATGAAATATTAAAATAATTGATATTATAAATATCCAAATATATTTAAATTGAGACTCATTATAAAATAATATAATTTTATAGGTTAATATGACATGTTAGGTTTGTTTAAATATATTTTATTTTAAGTTATAATGTTTATATGGATTTAAAAAAACCAGAAACTAAATAGTATCAAAATTGACATAATTGAGTTTTTAAAACAAATACTATATTATTAATTGATATAATATTTTTAAAAATATAAGGTTTGGCCAAATGGCTTTGATAAAGTAATATATATTAATATTTTACCACATGGGGTTCTATCGGATTGTTATAGTATGTTCGTTAACCATATAATATAAAAATACAAAGAGATGCAGTAAATGTCAAACTATATATCTAAGAGTAAAATATAAAAGATAAGGTTAATATAATGACATAAAACTATATAAAAACTATTGGTTTTGAGTTTTTCTACCCATACCTACATTATTCATGATATAACTCATTTTAGTGATATTATAAAATCAAAATTAATTTATTATAAAATAATATTTCATGTTTTTCTTATAGTGACCCTCACAGCTCTTACAAAAGGGCCCTTCCCCTTCTCTTAATTTCACTCCTCCAAAGCCATTTTTCATGGCCAACCCGAAGCCAAATATCGTCCCAACTTCCCTCACATATTCGTATAGTCCTTAAATTGATCATAAATCCCACCTATGGATCCCTTGGATCTAATCAAAAGGAAGAACCTGAAAAAGATGTAAATATTTTATCACCTCTTTCAAGTTCTTTCCTCCTTCAACTTCATCTTTCATTGTTTCATCCATTATAAAATAATAAAAACAGTATCATCTATATAAATTTATATTATTATAAAAATGTTACATCAATATTCATTATTCTATCCATCATATGAATGATAAAGTCACCATATGTGCGTACGTACGCCTCACGGTCTCCACGTCGTGGTGTAGTTTGTTATTGAAACCCAAATTTATTTTGATGTGTATAATAATTAGTATAAATGATGTAAATAATAAATATAACATGTAAATAATTCTTTATATATGATATACCATCCAATTACACACACTTGAACCATTAATATAATGATATTCTCTCTCAAGCGTACGTACAGATTACTGTAACCACGACGTGATTAGATTCATTCCCACATTCACCATTCAAATATGATTATAAAAAAATATTTTATTATTAATTATTTAATATATTACATAATAATTCTACTGGAGATATATATATGTATATATATATATATATATGTACTTACATATAATGTATTAACTTACTTACGTTCAATACGATATTAAAATGGAAACAACATTTATGAGTACGTGCGGACTATCATATACCTAAAAGGTGCCTTACATTTCATATATATATATATATATTATAAATATATATTCTAAATATATATGATATATAAATCATGGTTTATATTCTGGAAGTATTTATATTGTGATATAAATGATACGATCAAGAATAACAAGTTAAAATGTGTATGATAAAGAAATCGATTATTACCCAAAATATCAATTTAACATGGAAATAATTATAAAATGGATAGTATAGAGTAATAATTGAATCATGTATGATATAATAAATATGAATATTGTTCTGGTATAATTTAATAACATAATATAGTCATTGTAAATGAGGTTATACATACCCTTGACCAAAGGAAAGTGCAAGGTAAGGGTTAATTCCACAATATATTTATTATCCGAGGTTGTTTTTACGTATTTATCTACTCAGACATATTTATTATACATGTCCATGTTTCATAAAATTGTTTTCAAAGGGATTATTTTTTAAGTTATTTTTTACTAAAACATCATTTTAAATGTTTTGACTACTTATTCTTCTAATCCTTTCTCATTAATGTCCATTTTTTTAAAACGGTTTAAGGATTTATTTATGTAGACAAGATTGTATTAAAATGTTAATTTGATTCAATGTTTCAAAGTGTTATGGGACACATTGATCCAAAAAATGTATTTAATTGTCTTCCTTTTTTAATTATGTCACTTTTAAATGATTTATAAAAATGAAAGATATATTTCACTCAAATAGTTTTGATTTAATCTATGACAATATCCTTTGATTGATTTTATACTTGTTGGAAGTTGATTCATTGTGTAAAAATCTTCCATAATGTATTGATGGTTTCGAGATATGTTTGACTGTGGATGTGTTATTTTTATACCATTCAAGGTTTATCGTTAAATTATTAACATTTCGTTTTCTAGTTTTAATACGAATGTTTATGTTATGTTTAAACCATTTTATATGAGGAATGAATTGGACATATTATGTGATTGGTGGAGCCTGCTATAGCTCCTCGATACATCTGTAGGTCTCATGAGACAAACTAGTGTCTTGGCATAAGGGCATGACAAAATCTTATATTTAGTGTTGACTGAAATCCTTGACTATGAGGTTATGAAGTCCGACAATATACATTCCATCATTATGAAATTGAATATTGAAATTGAATGTGATTATTCGACTTGTAGAATATCCAAGTGAATATGTAAATGTAATTATTTGATTTTAACTTTTCCATATTATGCTGATGATTAGGTTTAAAAGGATTTTGTTTTAGTCTTATACATTGCCTTAAATGTTTATTCATATTTATGATAGTTTCTTATATATTTTTATCCTTACTGAGCATTGAATCTCACCCATTTATATGTTTTATTTTTCCCGGGATGTGGATAAGTATTTAATGGTTGACCTATAGGGATAGGATAATGATATAAGTTTTTATAAAGGGGAAAAAATATTATGGATGTTTTTATTTCATGATGTAATGTAAAACTTATGAATGTATCTTGTACTACCTAGGATACTAAACTAATCGGTCTTTTAGGACATGATTCCTTGTATCATGCCAATGTTATGTAATAATGCACTGAATCTAGTTAACTAGGGTCATGGTAGTACATTCAGGACCTTAACCAAACACAAATTTTCCTGAAACATACCTGACCATTTTTGAAGATTATATTAATGTAAATATAATTTATTTTACTAAAATTAAAATTATTTTAACCACAATTAAAAAAATTGGATCTTAAAAAAATCCATATTTTTTTTAAAAAATCATCTATATGTTTCTATTCTGACTGTGGTTAAGTTTCATCCAAGAATAAAATTGACCACAAAGCAGATATATTAGAATCTTCCCTACATGTATCATCATATATATGGTCTTCTTAACATATAACCCAAACTAATGGAAATGAACTACCTTAAATAACCGTTTTTCTATGATCAATGATATGAACTAGATACTCCTCAAAATAAGCATCATTATCGTACTAAACAACTCCATAGTTCAAAAAATGATATGGGTTTGATTGAAAATAGAAAATATTAAAAACAAAAAATACATCATTTATATCCCTGTACAACTAATGATGATCTATTCAATATTACAATACTCCAAATAACTCTAAAATATCAAATGGTATGACATGTCTAGGTGACATCTTACCCTAACTCCCTAGCCATCGATTCCCCAATCTAGGAGAAGAAGACAATAATAATTGATTGCCTAACTCAAACTCAAAATGTCAGTGGAGACAATTTTCATATAACTTCAACTAAGAATGAGACACAAGTGCACATTTCATAATCTGTTGTACCTACTATGATGTCTCTTGAATGATATGAGGTCCCAATTGCACTACCTACCCTCCCCCCAACTATATAAGAGGTATATGGAATGCCGTACCATAGAAAACATCACATGGATAAATTTTAATAGTTTATTGGATGATTCTGTTATTAAAAAATCGGCCAAAACATGTTCTTCTCCCAAGAACCCCTAAAATGAAATATATATCCACATAGAATTTCCTACAAAACTTGTATAATGGTATTGGAGTGGCCATATATTTTCAGATGGTATGATATACTACGAAGTAATGGTGAACCAAGATCCCAATGAAACCCATTCCATAACCAATAATTAAATTTTCCATCCCTATCTGATATAATGGAATGAAAAACACCAAGATGGAATATGATATCTCAAACATAAATACACCCAAACTCATTTATTGAAAAGGTCTCTTAAATATGTAATATGTGAGTGGCCTTATTCATCCTATCCTTAATTACCCATACTATGTAACTACCTCAAGGGAAAATATGTATTACTATCACAAAATTTCATAGTGACATCATCCCATTTACACTTGGGAATGGGCAATTATTTTAAAAGACTAGAAGGACCTTGGTGTACCACCTTCACCCACAGATAAGTGGAATAGTGAGTAATAAAGCCTACAATTTCCTTTTTCATCCTAGGTCCCCGATACTGCTGGTGTAAATCATGGTACATCTTAGTGAGTCCATGGTTTACTTCCCACTTAGAAGCATGATATTATTGCATCATCTACTCTTATGTGTTTGCAGGACCATAGTAATTCCCATGAATATGTTGGATCTCATCATCATCAATAGTTTAACCAAGAGATGATTCCTCACCTAAAATGCTTTCCCTTTATGAATAAGCCTTTGGGATCTGATAATTTCTTCCTATTAATCATATCCATATCCAAAGGTTGTCACTGTTAAATAATTGAAAAAAAAATTTCTCATGACATTCCTATATTTTAGAAGCATTTCTAAAAGATAACCCATATTATACCATTCATTATTGGCTTCCTAAGCATATTGAACCAGTGTCTTATCGATCAGACCATCTATAAATGAATTACCATTCAATGTATATAAGAAAGCTCAAATTTTGGTATTGAATGTATTCAGTCCATAATCACTATATGATTTTAAATTCAAACTGATGAAATATTTATCTAAAACTTTTATAGTCTGTTTATAGAAAAAGCATCCCACCTAGCTAATAAAAAATTCAAAATACATTTCATAAGAAATAGTTTCTAGATTTAAGTGGTGCATTAGGAAATTAATCTTTTGAGGTATCAAATGAGAAGAACCAATACTTCCAATCATTCATATTTTATCAAAATAATTTCATACTGATGCATGATGCATCACAATAAACAATATCCCAATAATATGATCAGGAACAATAAGGAAAATTTTTGAATCCAACCTTCCTTTCATCACCTAAAATTCTTTATCACAGTCATTAGACCGTGTAAACATAACAACATTCTTATCCATGCTTTTACGTAGTGTTCCTAGGTGTGAGATGTTCTATTAAAACATCCCTTAGTAACTATATAGTCTAAAAAACATCATATATAATAGACATTCATGTGACTATCCTTTTAAACAATGACTCTACCCTTTTCAAGATCCACAAAAACCCATTCTTATGATATGATTTTTATTGTTAAGTGAAGATTATCAATCCATACGTGTAATTTTTTAAGTATGGTATATAAATTATTATCTCTTAGTGTACTCAGTATGATGTCAAGGTGTTTTACATGATCATTTAAATTTTGAGAATACACTAAGATATTATTGATGAAAATAACCACAATGGAATCCAGGTGTAGGTGGAAAAAAATATTCATCAAGTCCATTAAGATAATAGGATCATTCATTAAAATGGACAACATTACCATATATTCATAAATTCTACACTTGATTTAAAAAATATTCAAAGAATGTATGATGGTCTAATGCTTACCTAGTTATAGTACAATCTAAATTAAATTTTCTGACGAACCATGCACCTCAAATATGGTTGAAGATATCATTTATATATAGAAGTAGATCCAATTTTAACCTTAAGATGATTTTACCATTGATAATCTAACAACATCCTGAGGGTATCATAAACCTTCATAGAAAAATGAATGAGTGAAACCCAAGGATAAATATTGGTATATATAGAACCCTTAACATTTAGGCCCTCTAATATCCTCTTGAGTTCTTATAGCTCAGTAGGATCCATCATGCATGGAGGAATAGATAAAGTATATACCCCAGGAACAAGCTCAATAGTGAACTCTACCTCTCTCTTATATGGTTGTCTAAAAAATCATTAGGAACAAAATATATGAATTATTCTACCACTGGAGTAATACAAACATTCCTTACTCATAAATCATCAAAAAAAATACAAGTAATCTTGGTTGACACTCCACCCCACCCATGATTCTTAGGTCAAGTTTGACTTTCCTGGACATCAAATTCTCTTTATGAACATAGCTTCCACCTTTATGTGATGATAACAAAGACCTCTTGTGATAAAAATTGTTATTGGATCAATAAGGTACTAAAAATACATTCCATAAATCATATTAATTCCAATATTCATGTGGAATAATATATTCCAGAGGAAATGATAACAACCATTCTTGTGGGAACGATACTTGAATTAGTTAATGACTTCTGAACATACTCCAAGAAGAGTAGCAGGAGGCATTAAACTATATAATTACTCAATTTTTTCCCAATTATCATAGTCAAGTAAAATAATGTAAATGGGTGAGAAGTTCTTAATTCAAATAAAGAAGATTCTAAAGTTGAAGCTACTAAATTTTTCACAAACTAAAGATAGTCTTCAACTCTGCTCCTTATGTATAGGCTACAGTACATGTAATTGGTCCAATACATAACACTAAGATACAACCTGGCTACCATAATTAAGAATAATGTGCTGAAATTAAATATCTGGTATATGGATTCCTTAACCAAAACTGTTACCTTATACTAATTTAATAGTGTTGGTACCACTCCCTTTCTAGGGAGGAGATACAAACAACACTCTAGAACCTAGTTCTACTATATATTTTCATTTGAATGGAAATGGTGGGAAATCACAGAAAAAATTTTTATGATAAACCATTAAACCAGAATCTCAAAACTGAATTTCATCATTATCACGTATAGGTTTCATGTGGCATTTTCTCCCCACTAATGGAATACCACAAAACTACTAGTATAGATACTCTAACTACCGAAACCCTAATGATAAAACATAAGGTGACAATTTATTATACTAGATGAACCACCTTCTTATTTGGGGTCTGAACCACTCCGACTTATACTTTGATCCTCAATCTGATTTAATTCATACATAATGACCCATTTTATGAATTTAATGAAAATATATATCCAAAAATAATTCACCAGAGATCAGATAGTAAATTTGTGCCAATACTTAAAGAATATATCTATATAAATATCATCAACAGTAATAGTTGGATAAAATAAATAGGGCTCCATGAATTTAAATAAGTATTAAATTATTGTTATTGTAAACTAATACAGATGAATGACCTCTATAGATCAATTAGTAATTAGTGTCTCTGAGAAATATTATTCATATAAATTGGTCTAGAAATTCTTGTAAACCATACCCCAATTTTGATTTGTATGGCTCTAAACACCCCAATATCTATTGGAAGATTTATAAGGAATATAGGAATCTAGCCTCATCATCCTCTTTGAAAGAGTCTCTAGTTTCTCAAGGAATATATGAAAGGCCTCAAGCCACATTTATGATACATTGGAATTTTCTCCCTCTATAAAGTATATTGGTGTTTCTATCATAATTATCACATCAATTAGAACCCAAATGGAAATTATTTTAGTTCTCCCTCAATTAACGACACTAGTAATAGACAACCCTCTCAAATTTCATCATCTATTCGCATTCCATGAATGATAGGTGGTAAAACTAGAGATCCCTCTAGGGTAAATACGGGAAGTTAAATTACCACAAAATTTCACGATTTATTATCACCTCCTTATTTTTACTTAACTCGAGGATATTCCAGAGGCATATATCTATAATTTCAATCACATGACACAAAACAACATTCCCTGAAAAAAAATATTAGATAGGAAATGAGACAGGTATAAACCCTTAATACAAATGAAAAACACTAACCCAACTACCTGCTACTTAGGACATTTATAGGGTAGTATTTAATTTTAGTAATGAATATTTGGTTATATGGAGTGTCAGTTACATGTTTTAGAGAAAAAATAGATTTTATTAATAATTAGAATACATATTTAATGAAAACCATATCTATCAATAGTTAAATTTTTTATGTTCTTATATACATATACTTTTTTAGTTATATGAATCATCATTCCCAAGTAAAATAAACCTATACTTTGTAAGTTACACATAATAATTCATATTTGCATAAATAAAATTTTACATTTTGTCTTACTATGAAACATGTTCATATATGATGGTTAATCAGATGGATCACCATTACTTATTTATAGAGGAACAACTTTTATAAAATATAATTAGAAATCATGTAATCAGTTCAGATGAACATTTCATCCAAAGTAATTATATTTAAAATGATCAAACATGTAATAGTTGGTTAGTTATGTTTCCACCATTAGGATATGCTAGAAAACACCATTTAGTTCAACATAACAACATTATTTATCCAATTTTTTTACTTTTATTATAATAAATGTTATTGATTATATGTACAATAATCATTCAACAAATGATTGGAAAAAAAGTAAATAAGGAAATGAGATATTCATGCAATGACATATGCATGACAAATAAATACCTAATTGACTATGATGATACATGAGCTAATATTTCCTTGTGATTCCATATCAAGGGTAACCATAAAAATGGAATCATAAATCATGTGTTCCACCCAATAGTGAAAATATTGCAATAATAACTGGAGAAAAATATATTAGCAAACGAATTTTTAGGAAACATGGGGTTTTTCCTAAATGTGTGTTAGCTACTCCTAGGCCTGGAATATTACCATGTTCTGAAACATCCTAGTCTCTAATATAACAACCCAAGAATACTAAAAAAAGAAGGAAAATAAATATATGATACCCCTTTTTGACAAGTTAGGATCAGTTCACTCATATGTAACGAAACCCGGTTGGACACATATCCTCAAGTGTGTGTCTCCATATGCTATAGGAAGCTAACTAGTAGAGAAAATCTATGATAGTATTATGGGGAGACTATACCCAATATTCCTGATTGCAATAAAATGGTAAATATGTTCTGACTATTAGAAATAATGATGAACATGTGGAAGTAAAAAACATCATAATAATATATATACTAAAGAAATAATCTAGGACATATATATCTATATTATGTCATGTATTTAAAAAATAGAGAATGAATACATAGAATGAGGTATATATTAGTAAATTATACATTAAGATATACATAAAGAATAAAAATACTAGAACATCTATTTCCATGAGTATCCCGAGATCTGGCTCAATCATCTACTCCCATTCTCCTATCCTAAAATAAATCAAGTGTCAAAGGATGGAAACATACATTTATTTATACCATCATCCATGTAATATGTCTGGGCACCAAACCGTTTCCAAAATAAGATGTGAGTAAAACTCATCAGGAAACCTCTAACAATGTTTGATGAAAATATTTAATTTGAGTATAATCTATAATAGTGTGACGGTAAAATTTATTTAAAACACTAAATAAATAAAAGAAAATTCTATTGCGATCAGGTTCCTCATGGGTTTCCCGAATGACCATACCCACTTCCCCCTATTTTGGATCTACCTAAATATATAAACTATAATAATCATGTGAAATAAGGTTTATATTCAATTAATCATACCAATAGTATCTCAAAAAAATCCAAAGAAACAATCCTGGAATTTTAAAAAAAAACTTCCCATTTTAAATTTGAGAAATAAAAATGGAATTCTCATCATTTAAAAGTCGATCCCCCTCTTAGTGATCATAATGACGCTAGATACTATAATAGAGTGTAATAAAAGAGATATAATATTCTAATTTTATTTATAAATGTTTTCTAAATGATCCATGTAAAAAAATAATTGTGAGGTGGGTATGACCCAAATTAAATACATGGGACTTACCTGGGGATTTTCTTATCTCAAGACATTAGGATAAACCTTGGGAATTATCCAAATAATTATAAATTTTTATAAAGATTCATGATGAATCCCTAACATAAATCTAGAAAATTCATCAAATAATAAAATGACCAATCCATGTTGGATGTGCCCCTTGGAATTCACATCAATTAATCATATGGCCTCCTTGGATTTTTCTCTATGTATTTATGGTTGGGAATCCCAAACATACTCATGAAATGAAAAAAATTTAATGGTTGGGAAAATATTATTTAAAGGTTAAAAATGGAGAAGTCTTATATCTTTTCTACTAAATAGTTCATTTAATTCTTTCATGGGTTCCACTGTCAATTGGAAAGACCAACACAACTAATGGGTACTTTAGTCACAACGAAATACTGGTACTTTTTTGCATGTAATCAAAGATACCTTAAGGGGATGTGCATGATGATGTAATCAACCTCAAAACATTTCAATAGGGATAAGTAACATCAAGGTTATAGTCTATAAAAATAATTTATGATATTATTTATTTTAAGAGAAATGCATGGAATGATTAGCATGCAACCCAAAATTGATAAATCATAAGTAATAAGACTTTTAGGGTAAATTGGTAGACTATATACCTAAAAAGGTGGTAGAATAATCAACCATTATCACCATTATATTTTTAAATAATGAGTGAAAAAGGGGAAACAAGACAAACTCCCAAAATATAGGGTACATAATCTTCCATGGATATAATATCCAAGATGTTGTAGAAAATAGAGAAAGAAGAAAGAGGAATGATGGACTAAGTGAGGTGTATCCAATATAATGAACTATGCTTGAATAAGATTCCCTATTAAAATGATACTTTAATGTATAGGATTAAATAGAAGTTTATTTCTCATATACGGGCTATTGTATGGAATGAGAGAAGAAATATTGAGGATAAAGGGTTAATGGTTATGTGTGAAAATATTTATTTCCAAATATCTAAATGGGTTCATGGTTTGGTCTCAAAAATTGGATACTCATTTTCCAAACATGTTTTATCTACTATATAATAGGTCACAACACACATGGAATGGGGGCATGGTTAGTCAAAATATTTGTAAGATGTGCATGGCCACATTCCATAGGAATAAAATTTCCATGTACATGTATATAGTTCGACAAAACATGTGAAAACATTTCATATTACCTTTTCAGTTACTTATAGGTTTTTAATATCCAATGTGACACTATTTAAAGGCTTTCCTAATAGGTATTCTCCCTATATTGGGACACATGGTCATGTCACATAGTTAGTACTAACCACGCACCAACCATTAACCTCATTTTGTTTCACTAAAAACTGGAACATTAGGCCCCAAACCATGACCAAACAATACTGAAACCCCCTTGAAACATTTGATCACTTTAAATATGGTAAAATTAAATTTTTAAATGAAATTAAAGTTATATATACCCAATAAAACTAGGATATTTCAATACATCTTCATCGAAAAGGATAATAATGAAGGAATTCATCAGGTTAAAAATACCTTATGACACGAAACATGTTAAGATGGGGGATAAAATCAACACTCTGTATGAATGAGATTAAACTTTGTTTTGAAACACTGATAAATCAACATTTGGGATTATTTAATATAAGATCATTTCCAAGGTAGTGGGTGTGGAAAATTATTTCAATGAAATCTAATAAATTATGAGTTTTATGTATGGTTGTAGCTCATATATGGTTGATAAGTCTTTCTTAGAATCTCATCCTCTCACATGAATAAATCTTGAAAACTAATGGATTCAAAAATGATTCATGGAAGTAAAAATTCCATTTAAGGATAAAATACAATTATATTGAATGATTCAAGTCCTCAGTAGCCTCTATGACTTTCCCCTATAATCAGGTATTATTTTGTTGGTGAAAATAAAAATAGTCGTATGCCCTTTTTTATAAGATGTGATATATATGTTAATATCCTTCCTAAAATAATCTCTTTTATATAGGATTTGAGGACCTCATTCATCCTTCTATAGGTAATGTTATTTTTCATATATTTACTTTTAATTCATTTTATTTTCTTGATCCTAAATCAGATGTTTGTTGTAAGATTTTAGATTCTAGAAATTTATGCATGAATAGTAACTACATGGTGGTGGCATCCAACATTGAATATTCCTCATAAAAAATACAATGATAATGATAATCATTGTAAACCTACTAAAATATAGAGTAGTGGTTGGCTCCCACATGGAAAGGGAGGCCACAGGTCTTACCATAATATGAGCATTCAATTTCAGAATCATGTTTAGGGTGGATTCATCTGGATTTTGTTACTTGATTACTGTCATCGGTATGCTGATGATCCTTTTTTCATTGTTCCCTGGTGTTGGTTCATATGTCTTTAACTTCCATGATATGCTTTTTGTGGACATGATATCTTAAATTGGTCAATTTTGGAAAGGTATATTCATGTGTACATTGTGCTTGATGTAGAGGCTGCATAATACCTTGTGGGTTTTGATATCTTCTCTAGTTTTGACTATCATGATGATTTCTTACCATTATATATTCTTTTTCACTCTTTTGTATGTATTTTGGCCTACTTGTGGATGTAGAAGACAACATTTGTGTCACATGAATTGTTCTATAGTGTTCTTTTATTATTTGGCATGAGGGTTTAATTATGGAATCTATTAATATTCATATTAATGGTGACGGTTGATATGATATGTCTTGGGAGGTAAAATTCTAGAGAATGATGGTTGTGTTTTATATAGTTTTGGGTGAGGATAACTAAATAATATTTTTATATTTTCATAGAATTCACCAATAAACTCACTGGATGGTTCCGCACATCTTGATGCCTAGGATTTTTTGCAATGGAATTTCCAAATTCCTAGGATTTCAATCGTGTGGATTTTAGAGCAGCAGTGTAAAAAAATATAGCAACAATATCTATATAATTGGTTCATAGACAACATAATATTAATTATATTTCATGTTGGGATGGATTATAAAATTATTTGGAGCTTACAATGGATTATGTTGATGTCCAATCAGCTCTTAAAGTCTGAAGTTGATTTATTTTCAATCTATTTACAATCAAATGTAGATGTATATGTGATGTATCTGGATTGAGTATATCTTATATCATGTGTGGTTTGTGAAGATCCTTGGAGATATCACAGCTATAATCTACCTTATACTAGATCGTTTTAATGCAGAATTTCAATGATAGTGTACTATTTCATTTTTACAATTGGGACAATTGTTTGTTATGAATGAGTGGATATAGAATAAGAGTGAAAAATGTTCCACAATAATTGTGTGGTTTCAGATATCTTTAACCTACTATTTGTATAATATTAATGGATGATTTGTAATGATTGTTTGATTTTTTAAAATGATGACTAGGTTGAATTTTCCATTCATATTGATGGTTTCCACACATCCAATCATATTTTAGATTAAAATATGATGTTATATGAATGTTATATTATATATTTTTTTAACTTTTTTTCTATTTTAAAATATTAAATCCCCAAAATTTTCTATGTGATCATTTTTAATAAAATTAATTAGGATTATGGGTTTGGTAATTCAAAGCCGAGATTCATTCCTATAAATAAATTACAAATAGACATAATATTTAATAATTTTAATTTATAATGTAATTTTTAAATGAAATTATAAATAGATTTATTGATTATAGTAAATATAATAATCAATAATAAAAATATTTACACAATTATTATTTTATATGTTTTATAATTATTACTATTAACCATATTATTATCTTTTATTTTAATTATTATTTATTATAATTTTTATATTTTGGGGAATTACATATTGAAAAATCACCCTACAATTCTACATATGTCCATGGCTCAAATCTAGGTGACCTCTCTAGAGGGGATTTCTAGGAAATTTATGGGTGATGAAAGTGCCAATGATGCAGGAAGTGGTGCATACCTAGGTACATGATAACAGAAAATAGGACACTCGTAGGGGCCTTTAGGGGAAAGATAAAGGGTCCTTTATATCATTAAATGGTGGGTCTTCAGACTTTATAAATTGAAATAGGCAGGTTATGGAGTGGGTAAACCATTGGGGGAGTCATCTATAATTTTTGGGGTTGGGGGTGTATGTTATTTAATTTCACATAACCACTAATACCTTAATTATTATAATAATTTTTTAGAGAATTAATAATATTAGTGACTATTATTTGATTATTATGTTAATTATATTAGTCATTATTTTTTATAACCTATATTACAAATAATTACTAATTATATTATTGATGTTATTATATTATAATTATATCATCAACATAATATTAATATTAATTATTTTTATTATTTTTATTATATTAATTTAATTATATATTTTAATTAATAATAATTTTAATCCTGATATTAATTAATTTATATTATTTCTCATATTCTTTTTGATTTAGTTATTTTATTTACTTATTATTATAACAATTTAAATATATCTGATTTCTAATTATATTATTAGATATTTTTTAAATTTATTATTTTATAAATCAATATGTATATAATAAAATACAACAAAAATTTCAAATTTCAAATTGAAAAGAAAACCTATGGATGGAATGTGGATGAGGTTCACACATCTTTCTCAAGAGGCGATGAAAGGATAAACCCCATTCACGCTTCATGGAAAATGTGGAAATTTTAATGGGATTCATCATTGACCACAAGAATACTATTGATACTCTATAATAATAAACACTGTGGTCAATATTACAAGCCATCACATGGATTTCACCCATCACATTACTAATGAACAATATCAGTCATGAAATATCATAGGTATAATATTTACAGCCTATGTTATCATGAACCTCAAAACCGTGAATCATGAAACAAAACCATGCTTTTCTAAACCCATCAATTTCTATATGACACTATTCGAATGTATCTCCTAGAATAAATGGAAACCAAAAGTGGAATCATTTCCACGACCACATACACATCCCTACCCTAAATTGTATATCCCATGACACATGATAATTATGGAAATTCTTTTCATTTCCAATATAGATATACTAGGACATCCCTTAAAAAATATCACAATCTAATTAAACTCCAAATGGTAAATTCACCAAAATTTAAAAAAATCCATCAGGTTTTGGATTTCTAAAAAATATATTATAATAGAGAGAAAACTGAAAAATTAGAACATATATATTATGTCCCATACCCTTGGATACTCCCTATAAAAAAAAAGAAAGAACTGATAATGTTTTGTGATGATATCACATGAAGATGAAGAGAAGAAAAAGGGAAACAATTATGGATTATCCTCTATATTTTGGATGAAAAATAAAAAAACCATCCCTTTTTTATATATCTATATTTTAATTAAAATTTTATAAATATTTAGAAAAATTTCCATCATAATTAGTTTTTTGATAGATTTTGGTATTGTTATGTATGGAGCATACCATTATATATCACCCCATAATGACCTTTATTTATCACCATTCTACATTCACAATGTATGAATTAATTTCCTTGGATTCTATTTCCAGTTTTGGGAACCATCCTTAATATATCCCTGTTAATTTTGGAAATTATCTTCTATAACAACTCGACCCATCTTATGAAACTACTCTTGTTTATGTTTTGGAAGATATCATATAACCTTATTGTATTATCCTCAACCAAAATTCATTAACCTAGGGAACCTCGCATATTTGGGAAATGAATCTTATTTATCATACTTTATCATAGGAAAGACACTTAATTATTACTAAAATGACCCTTATGTATCATTAGGAAAACCCAAAACAAATCCAAATTTCACATCATAGGGTACTCAAAGTTACCCATATATATCCCACAAGGTTACTCTTACAAATCACAGGTAGTAAAAAACCTAGAAATATTTCACAATATAGAATGAATCTTATGTATCATGAACTAACTGTAACATATTTTATTTTATGTAATATTAATCTTACAGATACAAGGAAATGCAATAACTAATTTCATATATCATATGAGTTCCTATTACGTAATGATCCACTTATATCATTGCATATCCAATTTCTCAACACTCTATATAATGGATATAAACTAATTAGAGAGTTACTAGAATATAATTAGTGTTTTCCAACACTTATCCAATATTCCCATAAGGGGATGAATCTTATGCATGCCAATATTACTGATGGATCTACTTCTGGTGGGCCTACCTCTGATAGATCTCTTTCTAGTAAATACCATTTCAGAATTTTGGACCCTAGATAAAAACCACTACAATCATAGTGAAAATATTAGAATATAACCCCCTTGATACCATCATTCAAGTAATTTGCACAGTCAATTAGAAAAAAGTTTCACTTAGCTATCCAGTTAAGAAATTATAACATTCAAACTACATAACATCTGAATCCCATTAATAGGTCATTGCCTATGACTTATGAATAAAAATTATACAATCCCTATGTAACTTTCAACTATTACGGATCATCGCAAAATATCCTATAATTCCAGTTATATTAAAAATTTACAAATATGTTTTTTTAATTTTTAGACATCTTCTAAAAACCGCAAAAAAAATTCATAGCAATTCGACTCCCAAGCTTGAGCCAACACTGGAGGGTCATTCACCACCATATACCCACAACCCAAAAACCCCAATAAGGTCTAAATTTTCATGTTAAATCAATGATTATATTAAAATTATCTTTCTAGAATTATTTTATCATTATACTCTAATTATAAGATAAAACGTGAATAATTTATTGAAAATATAACCTAGAGAAGGTTAGAGGCTTACTATTGTTTTGTTCACTTTACAGAAGATGTGTGTAGGACGGTTTCTAGGACTAAAGTTTTCTTATTTAAATAGGAAAAAATTATTATTTTGTGTGTATATTGTTACAACACTCTAGTGAATATCATATAGGATAAAAATAATATATTCTAAAGGAAGATATTGAAATATATGCATCAAATGTCAACTAGTATGATTTATATGGATAAATTCATTAGAGATATTTATATTATAAATCCAAAAATTGGAGGAACATGTAATGGAAGAACTATAATCAATATTACTGTATCTAAAATGGAAATAACTCACTTATATATTATTTCATTAATTTAGGTTGGGATTTTGAGATGTCTTGTTTTATTGTATTAATATTCAATGGTCAATGGTGTTTATCCACCATAAACAATTCTTCTAGAAATCATGGTCCCAACTCATACAAATTATCATGATCTTACATCATATTAAAGATCATACCAATCTATCATCCCAAATTTATCACACACTAGACATCCAGACACAACTAATAATCATTAGTAACCAAGATCCAATATAATAACAATGATCCTTTCAATCTAGCATCACACATGATTCCTTTATTTTTTTTGAATTCTTATATCTCCCACACTTATCCAACATCATGCACGAGGCCCATACCTTAACCGAAATCTATTCATCCCTTACAATTCTTATTCTAATCATTCACTTGTATCTATCATACAAAATTAAAATTCCAAATTCTCATGGAATAACTTTTACAATAAAAGGATACACATCTTTCTCTGGGCCATTTGTCTTAATCACTTGCAACTAAATTGAAGTCCAAATGTCCAATACTTTTTCCTCCATGTGGAGTAAGACTCCCCATCATCCACTACCCCACTGTTGGGTTTCCAATCCACAATATTAACCAACATGTGATGTCATATCCCAAATATGGAATCCATGTACCACTCTCAAACCTAATTTATATGATTGATAATAACTTGATCCACATCCTCCAACTAGATGAAAGTCATCTAACATAACCTATCAATATATCCCATTTTTCGAAACATAAAATTCTCCTTCACTGATAAATCACACTGGGTTTGATCATTCCTTGTTTACAGAAAATGAAAACCATTCTCTAGAAACCCAGTCTTAGGTAGCGTCATCAAACCTTAGTTATGACTTACCTACTTGGTCTCATTATTTCCCTTATTCCAACCACCCATATCATTACAACGTACCTCTCTAGAAACCATTATCCACTTTAGTATGCTCCCACCTACTAGGTTAGGCTTCATTATCTGCACCTAGTTCACCACCTCTGAATAGGTGGTCCACCTGAATACGTTACATGAAAAATGATAGTGTTCCGTAAATCATCCTCAAATCACCACAGCATAGATATTTTATCTCTTTTCATCATCATCACTAACTGCATAAAATAATTTAACATTATAATATAATCTATAAATGGTGTATCCACCTATATCAAGTGAATCAAATCAACTCCTTGACCCCCGCTAGTAAAATCTATTTATAAATAACACTAACCTCACCATGATTTGCTCATCCAACCACGTCCCTATAGCCATTGGTGAACCTCCTCACTAAAATAATTATAAATATAGATATTATAGTACTTACATTGAAAATAAGAAAAGGAATAATTTGAAGTGTGACTATGTAGCCTTTACACTTCCCCACCTACCCATGTCTTATACCATATGATCTCATGGAAAATCCTACCCTTTTAGGGTCTTGGTACCACACACACCATATGCATGTTGGATCCACATACGTTTTCACAACAACAGTCATAAACATGGGATGGTTATGTAGAATTAAACCAAGAAGATATATAGGAAAACACCATATAGATTGTTTTTGAAATTTTCAATTTCCAAACCCATTTACATTCTATAACTATAGTGATAGAAAAAATAAATACATTCATGTTGTGTGAGACCTACATGCCTAAAAATATTAAGGTGTACAGCCTCTTTCCTCTCGGGGAAAAGTTTTGATAATTGAAGTTAATAGCCTCAAATACCAATTTATCCAAACAAAATAAATTATTTAGAACTACAAAAATAAAAACAACTGTCTTTGTTTCCATAGTAAATTAAACCTTAGACAATACTTGTGTTGGAAAAATACACAATAAAGAATTCATCTCGAGTTCCATTTCTAAAATCATGTTCTAACACATTCATTGATCTCTAACCCATAATAACCAAAATAATAAATAAGAATCACATTAATATCACATTGTAAGAAACTCACTACGATACCACATTGTAATGTATCAACATGAATCACTCTACAATAACTGGATAAGAGTTTCACTACACACAAGATGCACTTACAAATATACAAATGGCTACTGACTAGTAACAAGGGTTTATGTGATGAAATTTGGGAGACTATACCCTCTCTAGAATAATAATTATTAATCAAAACTAGAATCCAAATTAAATAATGGAAAAAAATTACTATATATATATATATATATGATAATCTATATAAACATTTATAAAACCTTGTTAATTATATTAAAATATAAAAGATCACTCATAGGCTAATCAAATATGTAAATTTACAAAGGTTGACAAGATAAAATACTAGATTTAAACCAAATAACATCCCAATATATTTTTAAAACCATATCATCAAACTTATGCACAATATACACTCTCATATCCACTAAGCTCTAGTAAATGAAACCCTACCCTTACCTGTATCATAAGACATGAAGTCTACACGCATCCTAGAGGGATTGTGTAGGGTGTGTGTATAAACTCAATATTCTGCCACCTATAGTGTTCTAATTTAGTGTCAATACGTATACCAATATATGTAATGAGTAATAAACATCAACGAACTCACAAAACTTAATCTAATATACTCGTTCTCTACCATCCTTGAGTGATATTTTTCATTCTTCAACTAATGTTGGAGTAGAATTTTATATCCACATTTTATCATACTAAAAGTCCCCTCAACCTTCCTACAAATTTCACACCACATGGAATCACACACCAAACCATATCTTACCAATCATACGAGTCATCCACAACACCCCAGTGACATATACACAACTCACCTCTCACTTCCAATGGGAATTTAATCTTTTTAACAACATCTAACTAAGAAACAATAAAAAAATCACATATTCGATAAGCAACCCACTTTAATATAGTGAGAAACATCACCTTTCTAATCTGACTATAGTGTATCCCTATAATATATTAAAATTTAACCCCATCACCCCTAAGCTTCTCAAACTGTGGAGAAAACCTCACCCAGAAGTGGTTTAAACTAACTTATGGGCCATATCCTATGTGAAAACATACCCAACAACCTCATCTCCCATGGTGAGATTCAATCACTGATCCCTAGGATACACCTCAATGAAATTTTTTTCTACCACGATAAGGGTCAACACCATTCACATCATTGTAAAAAACTCTATTACCATGAACATTATGATGCAAATCACCCCTTGTCACATAGATTTCACACATAAATTTCCCATAAAATAATATCACCTATAAAATCTCATAATTATCCTCTTTAAAATTTATTAAATCATTCTCCACAAACCCTATAACCATGTAACCCAAATATACTTGGTCATACTCATCATTTTCCACAAGATACAACCCTTGGTCAAGTTTATATACAACAAAAACTACAAGTGGATCAATTGCTAGTCACTCGTACACAACACTAACCTCGCCTATTTATTACATAAAACATTTCAAATTTATAATAAAATAAAAATATAGGAACCATCTACCCATAGTAAAAAGTGCTTGCCTCATTTAAGACCATATTCTGATTAAACTCCAAACATTGATGGGTTGTAACTATACCACTAATCAACTAGACAAAACCCTCAAATTCTATACGAAGAGAAAAATTAATCTCTAGATGTAATTTTGATAAAATCTTTCCTAAAAACATTTTTATAAAAATCAATATAAATATAAATCACCATACTCAGCCAACCAAGTTGAATACTTTCACTCAATCCAAAAACTCTACAAAAACATTCAAAAAATGGAAAAACAAAACAAACAATGAAAGAAAACATTAGTTTTATGTCTTTCAAAAAATTTAGTCAAATTTTCATTGAATAAATATAATAAATTATTTTATTAACTAGAGAGTATAAAAATTTCAAATCATAATTATTTGATACAATATAAATTAGTTTCACTTTATTCCCACATTATAGAACTAAACATATACAAGTGGTCCCAACCCACCTTTATTGAAAATCCCAACCCATCATATTATTGCACTGGAATCTGAAAAAACATGGATGGTGAATCCTTGAACCTCAATAACTATTTATATCCTATAATAGTTGGCACCCAAAAAATAAAGTTGGTGAAAATTTCAATTTAACCTAGAGAGATCCACTGATGTATTTATGCTTCCAATCATGGTCATAAAAATGATCAATATGATTTCACTATATATAATAGAAGATAAAACAAATTTCATCCGCCCAATCTGATCTGCGACCCATTCACATAACCATCTATTTGAATATAACACCACTTGGTCATTCCACTATGAGATAACTCTCTTACCTATGAGTGAACAAGATTAAAATAATCAGTTAGTGTTTCTTCTATTAGATGTTGAATCCCAATTATATCTCACTTGAATTCTACTTCATAGAAAACCTCAGAAACTCTCTAAAATAGAGTCACAAAATGAAATTCATTTCGTAGTTTTTTATTCACTTCATTCTAATCACCCAGGTCCCTTTAATGCATAAATTTACCTCATATTTTCATGGAAAAAATATTAGTGAACATATTAATTATCTTCAACATTTCAAGATCATGTTACACCAGTATATTCTAGATAAAGTGATTACAATGTCTAATATGTGTATACTAATTCATGTAATTTTATTTGGTAATTTTTTTCGCCGGATAGATTTTTTATGAGGTTCAAATTAATCATTTCAGTTTTTATAAATTATTTTATGGATTTTCTAGTGAAGAAATCATATTAAGGAAGAATCATAGAATTTTTTTAAATACATGGAATGAAAATTATAAGATTATTTCATGTACTTATGCAAGTGATATGATTAAACTAAATTTATTACGCACACATGTTGCGTACCAGAACCTATACATCTTGTACTTAATGAAACACCCCATTTACACCCATTCTATAATAATTTGGTTGATTAAAGTGAGACTACCCACCATGTACATTGGTACCACATGTCTTGTACTTACACCTACAACTTGCTGATGTGCAATATTCAATGGGTAACACTATTGGTCGTATATTAGGTGTGAAAACTGAGGTAAAAATGGAGTCCCAAGTACCCATAGTGTAATATATAGTATAATTCATGTAATATAATTTATAAAAATGAAAATTTATCCCTAAAAATTAAGGGTTGGCTATAAAATGGTGGAGTTGATGCCACTCCATTGTCTTTAACCTCCCCCAAATCCATTTAGAGTTTATCTTCATTTTTCTTTCTATTTTTTTGATTCCCTTCTCACCCTTCCTTTCAACTCATTTATGTTATATGGATTGAGTTTTTAATAAATATTCACACCATGAACATGGTCATGAGTAGGTTAGTTTTTTTGGGAGTGTAATAGTATTGTGGTAGTATTTTAATATAAGTTGTGATTTTTTATAATTATTTATGTTTTGTAAATAGTTTATTGATGTAATTCTAAATATATTTTTCATGTTGTTTCGGACTAAGTACAACCCTAGTGGGAAAAAATAAAGGTGTAATAATAGGAAAACCCAATACCATTTGGATATCCTAATTCCACTGATTTTGGGGTATTATTGTAAACTTGTTTTTAAAAAATTAAGCACCTGACTAAAGGTTTGATATTTTAAAAAAAGAATCATATGTTATCAAAAAATATACAATAACACAAATTAATTCCTAGGGAGAACTAATTTATAATTAATTATTAAATACAAGTGATTACTTTTTTAATTAACCATAATAAAATTGTAACCATGATACATTGGTTTCCTTGTTTTTCTCAATATTTTACCACTTTTGTTTGATTACATAAATTATTTCATTTATTTCATTCTCCCATCATCACTTCATTATCTAGATATTTGACTAGAAATTCATGGGCTTGTGTCTACAAATTCACTCATTTCACTCTCTATGTGTTTGACTCTAACATCAACAAGTTAGATAGTTCGTTGGTTTAGGGATCTAAGTTGGTGGAACATGTGATGGGAATTCCAAATTCTAGAACCATTACTACTTAACCAATATAAAGAAATAATGGGATTCTTGATCCATGTTTGGTTATTTTATATTTTTTCCATTCCATTTCTTTATTATTTTATTAGGTACCATCATCCCACATTAGAAAGGATGTGTATTGAACTGGAGGTTGGTATGATTCACCTAGAGAGGACATTTATTTGTATAATCAATTTTTTCCATACTATGATCGAGAAAAATACAATCCATAGACAAAAAAGGGGTTATAATATTAGTATTATCGATGAATATTTTATAATCCAACTTATTCTTATTTTATAGAACCATTATTAAATAACACTGAAATGTTATTATTAATGATAGAGTCCTTTACGACACAAAATTTGGAAGAAATATAAAGGATAGGATTACATTACAATGTCCTGAAGCAATATTCTGAGATAATTAGTAATATGGGTGATTTGATTTAGTGTGAAGTTTGGATTTCTAATTCTTTTTGTAACACCATTAGTTTTTATGATCTTTTTTATAAATAAAAAATGTATTTATTTACTTGAGTTTCACGCTACACCAAATTAATATTTCATTATAATATGAACTTTGTTATGATTTCTCTACACACATCATTTGCTTAGCATGCGTTACTTGTGACCCTGAGTTTTAACAGTACAATGATATATTATTAATATAGTTAATTAAACACGACCATTATAACCTAGCCACTAGACGTATACAAATGAATAGTAAAAAATAATTAATGAATATTTATTCTAGAGTTTTTACATGAATGAAACAAAATTTTAATAAAATACATTATTTTTCAGTATGGTTTTAATATGTTTTGAATATACTACTTTCTAAAACGACATCTTTTCATGTTTGTTTGTGAAAAATAATAAAAAATATTTTTTAACACATTTAAAAGAATATTTTAATAAAATAAATTTAATTTTTTAATTTATAATGACAAAATTATTTTAGGGTTAATTTTTTGGATCTTTCAATAAAAATTTATTTTTGATGAATTGTAAAATTATGAATTGTAATTGATAACATTATTTTTTTAAATAATTTTTGTAGTAAAATTATATGATAAAATTTTTAAATTATATTTATTTAAATTATAAATATATTAATCCAATTTATTTAATTTCAATCTACTTATCATGGAAATTGGTTATAATTTTTTTAATCTTTTGAACATTATCGCTTTAAAAACGTTTGTTTCAACTCATATGCATGATTAATTTTATATTAATTTTTTTTATAATTATGTGGTTATAATTTGGAAAAAATATTACAATATTTGGAATAATGATAATTTATAATTGATAACGTGGTCATATTAATTTTTTAAGAAAGTGATTAGTGAAGGAAATTAAAAATCAATTAAAGTGATTAACGTAAAAACAAGATTACTTAGTAATATAACATAGAATATATAGTGTAAAAATCACCCCAAACATGTACAAACCCCATTTTATGGACATATCTTGATGTAATAATGTCTAAGTCTCAAATATGAGCCATTTGGGATATTTTTTGCATATGAAAAATGTGGGTGGAATTCCATATTTCAAAAATTTAAAGTATTCCACTAATGTCCCTTACAAAAGGTCACTCACTCTCCCCATATCTCTACATCTATAAAGTCATATTGATAAAACAATTACTGTAAAAATTACTTAAAAAAATTTGGTCCCTCTTCATAGAGTCGTTACATTAGGAAGAAATCCAACCAATAGATGCCTTTGGTGTAGGGAAAAAAAGATATCTCATGAAAATGTAACGTTAATTAGTGAACATTTTTGTTTTATATTTTCCAAAAACCCCTTCACATATTTTTATACATTGATTATATAAGAACCTATGTATTTTACATATAATTATATTTTTTTTGTTAAGGATATGATCTACAACCTCGCACACTTCCATGATATGGGTGATGAAATCATCGTTCATGTGTGCGATGAACTACTATCTCGTGAAGCAAAGTGATTTGTTTTTACATTAACACCTTTCAAGGTTAGGAATAATGATAGAAATATATTTATATATTATATTTATGATATTTATAATTTTATTATGATTATTTAACTTTTATATAACAAATACATTCATGATTTCCATTTTTTGGAAATACGATAACATCGTTCTTGTGTACAGTGGACTACCTCCTCACGAGGCAATGTGATTTATTTATACTTAATGTGGAATGTATTAAGGATGATTTTATTAAAAATATGTTTTTTATATTACATAAAAATTATTCTTGAATGATAATATATCATTGAATTTCCATTCTTTTAATCTCACAAGGAAATACAAACAACATTCATGCAAACGTACAGCCTACTGTCTCCATGAATTGTGTATCTCATTTACTATTTATATATTTTTTATATTATTATATACAAATATATAATTAATATATATTTATATATATATATATATTATTTATATCATGGATATAATTTGGGAGATGATTTAAATCATGATATAGGTAATATTACCAAGAATATAAAGACAAAACCTTAATGAAAAACAAAGTGATTATTACCAGAAAAGAAACATTAACATAGAATTGATAATAATTTATTAATATAAAGCCTTATGTAAATTATATATGATTTTATATAAATAAATATGTTTTTCTAGAGATTTATAATATACTGATATTTATTATACAACAGGTGTGGATGAGTATAATGAGATTCAAGACTAAAGGTAAGAGAATTTGGTCTTCATTTTCCATCTTTGAGACACATGTTATGTTATGAACCTATATTCTTCAACGAGGAGTATTTATGGACACTTTGATAGATTATATCATGAACTTCCTTCTTGTTAATGGTATTTTAATCTTAATTTATTTGTTATTATTTATTAGAGATTATAATTAAAGTTACTAATGTTGTATGTTTTATTGCTACAAACTCATTTTTATCCAAATTGTTTAGGATTATGATTCCATTGATGAAATATAATGATCCAACTCTCTTGAACTGTCATTAATTTTATTATAATCTGGTGATCAATGGTATCTTTTTATAATGATACAATTTTTACACTATTTGGAACTTAATATAATAAGGGATATTTATAGGAAATATAACATTATTTAACCCTTTGGTTATAAATCAGTTTTCTCCCAAATCCATGATTTCTAAAACTATTTTAATAAATGTTATATGATTATCCCATGATTTTTAGAAGAATATTTTACACATATTTTACATTTTTAGAATTTTCTTTAAATTAGTATTCATTTCATTGATATTAAATATTATTTCATGATTTTACATTACTCCCATAATATAATTGTCACCTAAAAATGATTAATTTCTAATAACCGTTCATGTTTTGATCATAAACACAAAAAATTGTATTTTTTTAGTTCATTTAATGAAAATATTTTTTAAATTTTTGATCATATATTTCAACATATTTATTAAAATTATATGATTATTCATTTTTAGTCTTCCTAATAAAAATTAAAAAATATCCATAGAAGGGTGATTTGGGAAATTATGCCTCTAGAAGAGTAATATGAAATACACAAGGGGGCCCAAAAAATATATTGAGAAACCTAGACCAACCATAATGATCCAGTATTTGGGCTCAATCCAGAATCCTAAATTTGACGAAACTCCAGAATATGTTCATGATTATCCAATGGAATCATGGTTTGAAATTTAAAGGCCCAAATGCACCAATAAGGGGCCCAACTAATCCATGATTGATCAGCATACCCTTCTGTCCAGGATTTAAAAGTACCATGGAACATTCGACCTTTATCTTGTTAGAGGAATCAAATCGATCTGATATTTTATAGTGTGAAATAAAAGATATAGCCTGATGAATTTTTATAAGAAATTTATTAGATTTTTTGGAATCATTATATTCAAAAATCCATTAAAATTTCTGCATTTTCAATAGTGTTGATAAAAACGGAAAGCTTTATATTATTTAGTAAAATAACCATAACATAGGATATAAAAGTCCAATGGATGAAAAATTTGTAGGGTGTACTAAAAACATATATGTATACAACTTTAAAGAGGAAAATTTTTCTATATATTAATGTATGAATTTCCAAATTGTGGAGACAAATTAGTGGGAATATATGGAATGAAAATATCCCACCACCTAGAGATGTAAATACAACCCCTCCTTCTCCTTTCAATGGGTTGGAATTTCAGAATAGATGATGATACATTAGAATGACCAAAGCCTTTCCAAAGTCCTGGGAGGACCTTCAAAACTCATGTTTTCAGTTGATAGACCCTTCCTCCTCTCTTTGATTTCATGTTCTTTTCCATTTGTTTTAATTTGTAATATTTTAATATTTTTATTTTAATTATGTTTCAATATTATTGTATGTTTCTTCACAATCTATTATTCCTGTCTACCTTTTGTTGTTTAATATTAATGTTCATTAAACTGTTTAAGTCAAGTTAAAAACTATTGTCTTATTTCACTTTCTCATTCAATCTAGTGCGTGTTTTTACCTCTTTTAAAATTTCATGTGTGTGTTCGTCACACCACTATTTTCTTATCCTATTATTTTTATACTATTTTTGACCCATCACAATAAATATTCCAAAAGGTTTATTAACCTCCGAAATGGATTAGTAAATATAACATTATAGTGAGTCATAATTTAGGGATATTGAGTGATTGTGATCTTTTACATAGTGATTATTTTTTAGGTTCAAATTGTGTATGTCCAACAAAACATGTCATTAATCCATGACATTTCAATTTTAACATACAAAATGTCATCATAAAGAATATTCAACGAGTAAAACAACTTGATCACTTAATATCCAAAAATTACGACTCACCCTAGTGGTAGATTTACTCATCCATTTTGGTGATTAATAATATATTTTGAATGTTGATTGTCATGGGTTAAAAATAGTATAAAAATAACAGGATAAGAAAAGCGCGGCATTCCAAACACACACACAAAATATGAAGAGAGGTAAAAAACATTAAATTTAATGAGAAAGAAAAAGATGAGAATGGTTTTCAACATGATTTGATGTATTTAAGGAACATTAATATTAAATTACATAAGGTAGATGAGAACAAGATATTATGAAGAAAATTTCCATAATATTGAAACAAAATTACAAAAAAAACACATACAATATTACAAACTAAAATGAATGCAAAAGAAATTGGAAGAATATATGAGGAAGGGTATATGAAGTAAAAAATTGAGTTTGTAAGGCCATCCCCAGCCATCGGAATAGTTGTTCTTGTTACAATGTATCCTTCTATATTATGAAATGTCATCCCATAATGAGTAGAATAGGGGGATGTATTTTTTGTCCAATGTAGTGGACTATTTGAATTCCAAATATTTCCCTTATTTTGGATCCACAATTTGTTAAACCATAGAGTTGAATCTTGATAAATATTTATAACATGCGAAAAGATTTAAGTTATGTATCCCTTTAATACTTTCTATTCAATAGAAAACCAATATTAAATAAATCACTGAGTCCCAATGATAAAAAACTTGTTTTTTTATAAGATAAATGCCTAACATATCCATTAAACATAAATTTTACACATCGATCTTTTGAATTTAAAAAAATGGTCATATATGATAGTGATCAGAAAGTTATTTGGTGTCTGATAGAACTAACATGTTTTCTTCATATTAATATTAAAATACTCATATGAATAGTAATATGAATAGTAAATCATGTTATTATTTTATTTTCTTATGGTTATAAGGTAATGAGATGTTGATTAATTTTTCAAGGTGCTAAAAAATGAATAATAGATTTAAAATAGTTATTTTGGAATAAATTATGATTTTATTTAGATATTAAAATAATAAATTTTCAAAAAATTGAGTTCATTTTTTAATTCTACACATCAAAAAATGGTTTCGGTTATTTTTTGGGATTTTTCTAAAATTCTTGCATTTTTCCTAAATTGTAAAAATATTTTTCTGAGTTTTCGAAATATTTAATAACATCATAATGATGTAAAAATTAATATGAAATTTTGTTCAACTTTTGAATTATAAAATATGATATGAGGGGCCCCATGTGGCTAATACCAAGGGAAAATACCAAGGGAAATCCCATGGTTTTATAGAAACCACTAACAAGGTGTCCTTTGAAATTAATAAACAATATCTCTCATCTACTATAAATACCCACTCATTCCTTCATTTTCATTCACTCCAAATATTTTATCTTCCATTAATTGGTATTGTTACCTCCTTATAAGTCCTCCCAATGTTTCCTAAATCACTCCATGGTCATAACCTTCATGTTTTAGGAGTTACTCTACTAGGTATGGGAAACTACCACCCTTCCCTTTTTCAAAGCTTTCATTTTATGCTATTATCTTTTATTTTAAATTGGATTATGATGGGATAAGGAATTAAATATCCTCCTTTATATCCATATTATCTAATAATGAAAAGAGGACACATTTCACCCACCAAAATATTTTATGAATTTTTACATGACATCGTTAGGCTACCGATTTTTTTAAGGGATTTATCATCTTTTCTTTTATTTTGATTTCCGTTATTTTCTTTTTTTTTCATTCCTCAAATACCCTCATCAAAATTCTATGATAATTATATTACCTTACATGAACAAGAAGTTTATTATGATATTGGAATATTTCATCATCAACTATCTTTTCCCCCTCCTCTTATACTAAAATTGAAAACACCATCTGAGATGTACGTTAATTTATCACATTCATGGACGACGAGTTATCAATTTTTATAACCATATTAAATTAATGTAAAGAAATAATTTTTATGGTTGAACCATATTATAATATATTTATTCAATCTTATTTTATTTTCTGTAATCCCTACACACTGATAATATTAAATAATAAAACAAAACAAGTTCATTATGCAAAAAACCGCCATGTTTATCCAAGTGTTTATCATCATCTTTTATCAAACATGTCATCCTCATGGTATGTAACCAAAATAATTATAAGATAATTTATATCTCTATAATTTTAGTAATACTATATATTATCAATTCTGGATTCCTGACCACATTTAAAATGAACTTCTATTCACTATTACAAGTAAACTGATCATGAAAATAAAGGAAGAAAATACATCTAAAACAATTAAATTGAACCTCTTAATCCCATAAAATAGATAATGAGTGAAACTAATAATGTTATCAGAAATAAATTACATGAAGATTATGTTATTTATATATTAATTAATGAAGCTAATTTTTATTATTATGTTAAATAACATCAATCAATGAGCTCTTTCAGACAAAAGGTTAGGGATTATTTTCTCACATTTAATTCGGTGAAATTTCTATTGTTAGCCACTTATTTAATGCATGTGGTGAATTTTGTACTGCCATTTGATATATATTATCACAAATCAGTTCTTTATTAATGATATTTTATGATTCATATGGTAGTTAGTTTTTGTCATAAGACTCAATTGGTTACCAAGTGGTATGGGACTTTGTCTCATTTACCATTTCATTGAGACTTACATTGTATTGTGAACCTAATATAACTTATGTGGTGTATCCACTATCCATTTCAGATCATTTTTTATTTTATATTTTATATATATTGTATATCCATATTCTAGTTTCATGGATATGATTATTGTCTTAAGACATATTCCCATTTACAAATTTTGTTTATTTGGAATGTAGTTTTAACGATGGAAGTATTGATGAATTTGTATCCTATACTCTATATAGATTTTGAAATGGAATATTTTACTTGTATTAAATCTATAAATAAAAATTCATTTGGACTTTATGTGATGTGTGGGATCAAATATAGCACCTAGATGCATCGGTAGGTCTCATGAGACAAATTAGTTGGAGGCAAACCCTTTGAGTTTGTTTCCATAAATCAGACGGGTATCTACCACAATACCTATATCATTTCGACAGTATAGTGGTATCATGTTCCAGATACATTAATTAATAAGAATATCAAATTGTTCATTTCCAATCATTACAATCTACAAGGTTTTCAATATGAAAAAATATCTGGATGCATTTTCATTCAGTTTATTAATGGTGTGTGTTTTTCATTTATTCACCATGACATATGGACTATAAGAAATTGTTTATTATTAAGTTATTTTTAATTCTGGATCCCACTATTTTTAACCCTTACAGAGAATTTGAGCTCGCACTTTAATTTGTTTACCGTCATCAATTTATGAGGGGGAGACCCTTTATTTAGTTTTTGTGGATTCAGTTTATTTGTTTTTGTTTTGTAATTTATTTTTTTAATATTTACCATTGTAATATGTGTTACATGTATGTATCTAGTTTCATCAATACTATTAAACTGATTTTTCCTTTGGTATTTCATTCCATTTAATCATTTCAATGTAAAAAGTAATGAACCATATCTAGGATTTTGGGTTCTGGGTGTTACAATATTCTTCTTAAAAGTTGTATATATAGTTATTGTAAGTACACACACCAAATTTGGAGTCTATTATAATTTTATTTCTAGTGATATGCCTATTTTTGTAAACAATGAAAAGTGGTCCTTTTTTATCAATACATTTTCGAATAACAAAATGTGAATGTGTTTTTGAATAGGAATATGCCCTCAAATCTGAACCATTTATTATAAAAAAAATTCTTACTATATCTTCTACTTCACAAAGAAAAATTTCAGTTCATTTTGATTTCTATATCAGGAGAGAAGTCAAGGAGTGTGGGATACATTTAAATACAAGACATAATTGTGGGATGGACAATCATAGATCAATTGGGCCCCATATTTTTTCATTTGGGACTTGAATGTTTTATACAAGATTCCATTGGATAATCAATAACACATTATTATGTTTCATAAAATTTGAGATTTTGGATTGAGGCCATATATTATATCAACAAGGCTAGTCCTATTTTATAAACAGTTTTGTTGGGCCTTATTGTGTGGTTCATATAACCCTTCAAATAGATGAATTGGCTAAATATCCTTTCCAATGATAAGTTTTATTTTTCATCAGGAAGACTAAAAAAGAAGAATAAGAAAATATTTATTAATATATATAACTATATGACCAAGTCATAAAACTGTAGTTTAATTAAATAGAATCGAATAAATTTCATTATATATGTTTATGATCAAAACACAAACATTGATTGGAAATTAATCATTTTAGAGTGAATATTATAAGATGTTAGTAATGTAAAATCATGAATAAATATGTAATATTAACACCCCCACAATTATTCTATTGCATGTCCTTGTGTACATCAAATAAAAACACAACTAAATTATTTTTACTGTCCAAAATATATTACATTTTGGTTTTCACCAATAAGGGGATCTAAACTACATCACTCATCCATAAATAATTCTATCAATAATTTCCATAATAATAATGTTCTAGAAAAGAATTTTTCATTCTCAATATTAGAAATGGAAAATATAGGCGCACATAACATATTCCTCTTAAAATAATAATAATATATTTTTTGAGTTTAACTAATTAAACAATCAAAATATGAAAATCTCAGAGTTTGAAATAGCTTTCTTCCTCTATTCCATATAATAATGATCTCAAGAATAAAGAGTTTTTTAGGCGGGTTTTAGTGTCTTTGTAATAGTTGGAATATTGTTTTAAAAAGAGTGTAAAATAGGGGTAAAAGACCAATATAGTTAAAAAATGCCCAGTTTTTTTAAATGAATAATGGGAGGAAATGGAAACACATATTTACAATGGAAAAATTGTGTGAAGAAAGACGAAAAAGAGAAAAAAAATTTGAAGGTGATGAGACAATGAAATATTTACAAAACACAAAACATCTCCCAATAACATAAGTGATATTTTTTGGGATTTTTTATAATGTTCGTCATGATGTAGATCTCAGACTCATCTCCCAACCCATGTTGAATCTCTTCATGACACTAATTGTAATAGTTATAATAATTTGAATGTTTAAGGAAGTGTAATTTTTGAATGGATGAAGAAACATCCCATTTTTTTTATTTTTTTTCATATAATTGTTTTGAAAAAATGCTAATAAAATTTGTACATAGAAATATAAATATATATACATTCCCAAAACTCACCAAATGACAACATCTCCTACACACTAAAATTGATGATTTCTGTCAAGCATATAATAACATGTTGAAAATCAATAAAAGGATACCCAAAATTAAATCCACCCCCACAAAAAACTCACAAAAAACCAATTTTACATATTTCATTTTAGGAAAACCTTCCTTTTCCAAAAACAAACTCCTAACTCGGAGGCCAAAAAATTTGGAAAACACTGGGAAATTGTTCCTCCTTAAACACCTACATCAGTATGTACAATAAGATCACTAGACTTGAAAATAACTTGATCAACCCAAATGGGATTGTCAATAAACAAAAACCATACACTATTTCCATTAAACGAAAGTTTTGGTTCCAAAAATCTCCACATTTGTGTTTTTGGAAATCTGTAGATAAGTTTAATGAAGCACCAGCCAAAACCTGATAAATGATAAACAACTCATCCAACTATCTAATTCTAAGTTAGTAATTATTGGTGTAGGAAACAAGAGGCGAAACATGAATTGTATTCTCTTGATACCAAACTCCACATTTTTTTCTCCATTCTCATTGTCTCCAACCTTTTTCCCCTTCGTAACTCATCATTTCCCCCAATTGTAACATTTTTTAATTCCGCTATTATCCATCATCTTAAAACCAAAAATGAATATCATATTTCATCCTCCATGTTTGAAAAATAATACATTTAATCTCTCTATTATCGTACACTGTAAATAAACTCAAATAATTTAATTTTTTACTTGTAGAGCTCGAAGAACACTCCCCATAGATTGTATATCCCCCATAAATATGCATAAATTCAGAAAAATGATTAATATAGTTAGAAAAACAAGGGAGAGGGGATGTTTGTAACCTCATAATTCATGGGTAGGTGGTCGAACAATGAGGTTCAACCGATGATTCTCGAACATATGTGCTGAAAATGGCTTGGTTAAAATGTCAGCCACATGATCACCAGTTCCAACATGATTCATTTTTATCATGCCTTGTTCAACCGTTTTATTGACAAAGTGATATTTTTTTATATGTTTTTGGTATGAGAATACTAAACATGAATTTTTTATAATATCAATAACACTGTTGTTATAGTAGTGAATTATCATTGGTTGTTTCACCACATCATCAATATCATTCATTTGTTGCTTCATCCAATGTAGTTGAGTGAAATCCTTTACAGAAGATATATACTCAGTTTTAGCATTACTGAGAGAAGTAATTTTATTTTTCATAATCAACCATCCCAAAAATTTCTTCCCAATAAAGAATGCGCCACCACTTTTCGACTTTCTTTTAATAACATCTCTAGCCAAGTCAACATCAAAAAATTCTAATAGTTAACCATCTCTTCCTATGGAAATGTATAAGCCATAATTGTGAGTTCCTCGAATGTTACTCATGATTATTTTCACTACTGTAATATGTTCTTACTTTAAATTACATTGAAATAAGTTTGTTAATCATGTTGAAATGACAATATCTGGTCATGTCGTAGTTACGTACAATAAGATTCCAATGATTATTATGTACATTGTGGGATCTGCAGATTTCCAATCTTCATGCTTTCCCAATTTATCCACAACTTCAATTAGATTTGACATTGGTTTGGAATCATGCAAATTAAATTTCATCAGTGACTCTCTTGCATAATATTCTTGAGAAATGAATGTGTAGTCTTTCATCTGAATCACTTGAATCCATAGGAATTATGCGAGTTCACTAATTATAGACATTTTAAATTATGATTTCATGTTATTGAAAAATTCATCAACTAATCCATGGATGCCTCCTTCAAATATAATATTATCAACATACATTAGAACTATGGACTCTTTATTTAAGAATTATTCACATAAAAGTTGTCATACATTCATCCTCTTTTAAATATGAGCTTCTTCATATATGAATCCATCAAAGAGTACCATGCTCGGGGTACATGCTTTAGGCCATAGAGAGACTTCTTAAATATGAAAAACTTAATTTCACCATTCCCAAGAAAAAAACCCATTGGTTTTTCAATGTACAAAACTTCTTCAAGAACTACATTTAATAAAGCTGTCTTGTAATCCATTTGATACACTTTGTATCCTCTATGAATTTCTATGGAATGAAACAGTATGATTGACTCCCATCTAGACACTAGAGCAAATGTTTCTTCAATATCAAAACCTTTAGTATGTGAATATAATTTACACACTAGTTGTGCCTTATTTTCGATAACATTTCCATTATCAATAAATTTATTTTTGATATCCACTTCATACCAATCATATTTTAATTTTTTTGACTCCAGACTAGATCAAATATTTTATTCAAATCTATAAGATCCAACTCTTCATTCATGGATTTAACCCATTATTCATATTTTGAAACTTTTTCAAATGAATATGGCTCCAAAAATAAAAGGAATATATATTTTTCATTATTCCTCATCCTCCTTGTCTGTATGGGACCTTTCCAATACCCAAGGATTTTGGATTGATGAATTTCTTCTCTATGATTTATCAAATGATAACTGGATGAATTTTCATCTTCCATGGATTCCTCTTCTAATTCTTCTTTGAGACAACTTAATAATGAGATTCTTTAGTGTTTTCAACACCTTCCTCTATTTTAGTATTTGGATATATCCAATTTCCAAATTCTTCCTTATCTTATATCAGATTAGAAATCAATTTTCTCAATGAATTTATAGTTTTATCTTCAATGATCTTCACATTATTGCTTTCCACAATTTTCATGTAAATTTATTAAAACGTTTTTCGGAATTTCTATTCATTTAATATATTAGGAATATTCCTTCATCCATAGTATCACCATACATTCCTTGATTTTCTTATTTGTTTCTGATAAATAATTTACTTCTGAAAACACCACTATACTTCAAAGATGGCTTCCTCCATGACATAACTCATAGTGTGTATTGGATTCCAACATATAAATCCTGATTCATTTTTTAATATAAATTTTAGATTGAAATATATATTTCCGGTAAGGGAGAGAGATATGACTCTCAATTAGCATAGTTATGTCCATACTATTCACCTGTCGATTCTGGTACAAAACAAATCCTTTTTTTATGGATTTGTCATAGTATCTATCCCATGTGTTTTTCAATGTTTCCCTAGGTAATTTTAAAATTCAGTGGATATGTGTTCCCAATAATTGTTAGACCGAAAAACATTGATTTTCCATCACGTATCATTCTCAGCTATTCCGATATAAGTTTTCATGTAATGAAGCATGTTTCATTTACCAGATATAACCATCACACAAGTGTTTCAACCATATTAATCAATGAAAAGGATGAAGTTTCTTTATCTATACATTCCAACAGCATTTATCTTACCACATACATCTTTTTTAATTAGATCAAGAATATTTGATTCTCTTTTCTTCTTTGGATGATATGAACTGCACACCAACATTCCTTGCGTGCATGCATCACAAGTCTTCTCCCTTCATGATTCAAATTTGGGATATCCAAGAAAATATTCATTTTCGATGTATTTTACATATCTTTAGGATTTATGTGATCCAATCTTCAGTGTCACAAGTTTTTCTCATCTTCAATAACCATGTATCAAATGTTCTATTTACTATCAACCTGATATAAGTTTCCATTAGTCCAGCATCCCTACATGAGAGAATTCCATGTTCTTATATTTACAGTGCACCCATTTTGATTTAATTTCACCATTTGTATAGAGTCATTGAGTTGTCTTAGACTCATTATATTTTGACTCATCCCATCCTTATAATGAACATCGATCTTTTTCAGCTCACCAGTGGCCAATTTAGTACTTCCACTACCTTTGATCTTCAATGATCCATAATTAAAAAATCTCACAATTCCATCATCCTTTTTCTTGATGTTCATCAATAGGTCTACATTTCTCATAATATGGGACGTTAATCCTCAATCAAGAATCCATGTGCTTTTGATCTTGTTAGTCTTGAGAGATACATCTGTATGGTTGACTTTTTTTATTTTCTATTTTTCCTTTCCTGAAATATTATATTGAGGGAATGATAAATATAGCCTTTCAAATATCTCATCCATGTGAGAAAGTTCTTCATACTCATGTTCTTCTTCTATCAGATAAAACCTATTTTTAAGAGAAACACCATCTGGTTAGCGGGTATTGACTTGTTTTTTAGTTCTTTATGATTTGTTTGTACTATTACTTGGCCTACCATCAACATATTTATTCCAAAGTTAGAACACTAGAAAAAATATCCAAAGAAACTGTATGTTCTATAACAAATATGAAATGGGTTTTTTCTCCTTTTTTGACTTCTTAGCTCTACATCATTCAAATATCTCCTTGGCTCTTCATAGTATGACATGGTATGGACCAAGTAGCCACAGAATTGACATTTCATAAGTGGAAATGTATTATTACTTCTGTTCCTACCCAGGTAAACATATTTAGTAGGATAATTTGACTTTATATCATCTTAGGAAATATGAGGATAATTTTAAGTTCTCTGTTAGATCCGATTTGATTCATAAATTGTTTGGTATTCAGGTGTCTTTGTGATATGGTCAAATTTCATCTTGCCTTGATTTTGTCCCATTTTACTAAAAGCATTCAATGTTTCAACATCGCAACCAATTCTTATATTTCCCATACAAGAGGTTCATTGACCATTAATATCCATTTAAATTCCATCAAAACCATAATTATCTGTCTCAATAAGCTTAACATCAGATAATTTTCCGACACGAATTTTCTTCATTGTGTCTTCTGGATATGATTCAATTTCAAGTTTACTCCTAAGAGTAACAATTACATATTCATGTCCCTCAATAGTTTTGGAATTCTCTTACAGTCTCAAGGTATGGTCATTAATGTCCTCTGACTATTCATCAATTCTAAGCTTTAGTTCAATAATATCTTCTAACCCTTGAAAAGTTGTTTAATGTTACTTTTACTACTTCATCATGTTGATTCATTTTAGACTCTTGTATATCAACATATTCTGAAGAATCTTCCACAATTTCATTCCACTTTTTTGAATAAATTTCAATGCTTATAATTCTTTGAAAAGGGAATCCTTAAGTTTCAAATTGAGATAGGAATTAGTGGTCCACTGATTTTCTCTATATTTATCTCTCTATGGTTTGGATTTTTCAATGGATGCCATCATTGATGCGTGGGTTCTAGATTTAAATTCTGGTTATTCTTCCTCAAATAATTCCCTATCATCATCATCTACTTTAGAGGGAGAAACAATTCTCTCTATTTTCTTACCAATCATGATGTCTCTCTTTTTGAAAACCCCTTTTCATGGCTTCATCATGTCTCCTGATTCACTTTCATCATCATTGAACTTCACTGTGCACTAAGAGGCAATGTTATCAAATATGCAGTAATGAAATCAAGCCATAGGTAACTTCCCTTCAAACTTCCCTTTTCCCTTCTTAAAATTTATAGTAATGATAGAAAGGATTTCTTTTTCCTCATTATCTTCATCAATGATATCTCTTGATATTTCAGGTTTGTTCGTTTATTTGAATTCAATTTCCTTTTATAGAATAGTCGATGAATCATTTGGTCTTCCTTTCATCTCAAATACCACCAGGTTGCTAAGCATATCATCCAGAGAATGTTTTTTAGGATCCCTTTCGTCAAGGGCTAACACCATTGAATTGTAAAGAGGTGAAATTCTTCCCATGAATTTTTTATAGTATCAATGTTTTTTATTTCATCAAAAACTCCTTGTATTTCTACAATAAATTTATTAATTCGATTGAAAAAGGTATCCACATTTTAGCCATGATGCATCATCTCATCATCAGTCCTATTGTGAAGTACTTATAGCTTCACTTACTTAAATTTATTGGCACCATCATAAATATTCTCTAGTTTTCCAACATAATCTTTTCTGACATAAAACTCATCACCTTTAGATATTTTTGACCTAAAGAGATACAGTGATAAAATTTTGTTCTTTGGCATCTTCATCAATAATTTTCCTATTTTTGAATGTCATTAACAACCTAGTTAGGTTATTGGCATGTATTCCATGTGCAGTGAAAAAAATTACTTCTATTCCATGAGATCATAGATAAGATATCATTATATTCTTCCAGATCTAAATTTTTCTTCTATCAAAAAGGGGACTCCCCTAAAATTCACTATATTCTCCTTGGTAGAAATAAAGGGAATAATTAACACCAACAACCTTTACTTTTTGGTAGCACATGAAGGACCCTAGAACACCTTGAGAGGGAAGGGTGTCAAATTTTTATTTTAAAGTGAAGGATCTTGTTCCCACATTGGTAGGAACTTGTTAAATATATCTGTTGGTGAAGTGTTGTAATTTAAAAATTTGCACGCAGAGGGACCACACAATAATTTTACTTGGTTCACCACGAAGGGCTATTCCCACGACCATGAACCAACAGGTTTATGGGGATAATAATTCCACATAATTTTTACAATTTTTGGACTAAAAAAGTTTGCCACAATCACTCTGTGTTAGGAAAACTACCTTTATAAGGTTTTAGGGATAGTACACTATGTCCCTTAGATCACTTCCATTAACTCACACTTTATCACTGTATTGGGAAGAATCTGAACCCATTTTATCAATATAAAGTTCACTTCAATGGGATGATAAAAAATCATGCATCCTCTTCTATAGATAAATGATCTATTGATGTCTGGTTTTCCCCAGAAGATGTAATATACTTTTCCACGTACTTTTCTTCATAAACATTTCCTATGTGAACTAGCTTTCTCCCTCTATTTACTTCACTTAACCACATATTGTGAGTGTTTCCTCTGCGAACAACACTTCTCCATATACCATCTATGAAATCTACCTTAATGTACCTCTTTCACATAAATATTAAACTACATAGACCAATTCTTCTTAGGCTAACCATATTCCACAAACCGTCTTCTACAAACCATTTCCCTTTGTGAGCTTCAGTTCCCCACAAAACCGCTTTTGCAGAAATTCTCTATATACCACTTCACCTTATATGAAAACCTCCTCATGAACCTATTATCCTTCAAGGGTTTTTCTTCCAGCAAAAAACTTCTATACATTACAAAATTCCTATCATATTTATAATAAAAATTCTCTTTTGTTGGTTTTTCTTCCAGAAAAATGTTCTACACATCACCGGATTCCTCATGGATTTTTAATCCTAGTATTTCCCCCTAATTAAGGGATTATTTCTCCATATCTTGGAAAATCGATCCACATAATCCGTTAAACCTAGATTTACCAAATATTTGATACGACGCCATCTTTCCCGCATATCGGGAATCTCCCACAAACCTTATCCCTATGTGGTCAATGTACAACCATTATCCCTATGCAGTGGCACAAATCACCACCTCATTTCCAAAAAAATGACACCCTTCATGCCTTTTTTTAATTTTGCCTCATTTTCATGAATAAAACACCATCATGGATTCCATTTTCCTTCCACAAACCAATGGCCTTCTTGAGAACCTCCTATCCTTTGTAAACCATTCCTACTATGTGGTTTCTGTACCATTTTCTATTACATGAATTGTTCACAATATGTGGTTTGTGGTTCCCCATTTCATGTACCATATTTTTTTTATCCTTGAATGTTTCCTAGAAAACACATTCCATATACTACAGTCACGAAAACCATTATTTTCCAAAAAACATCTTATTTTGAGGCCCAAAACAGTGGTAAACACTAGGAAATTTCAACACCTTAAACACATACTTCATCATGTATTGTAAGATCAATTTTCTTATAAACTCCTTTATTAACCCAAAGTGGATTGATAAAAAACACAAACCATGCTCCATTCCATCAAATAAGATCCCTTTTTATAACATTTCCATAGAATGAACCCCCAATGAAAAACTAATAAATAGATAAAGGGAAGAGAACAGAAGAGGAAAGGGAAATTTTTTATGAATAAATCATGAAAATTCAATTACAATTTGTGAAAAATCACCCAAAAAATTGCCCAAGACAAAGGAGAATGATTGGGGGCCTCTGTTCGATACCCAACATTCAAGGCCTTGAATGGGAGGTGTAATTTCCTAAATAAGATATTCAGTGTGAATGTTATTTATCCTTTAATGGACTACACAGTTTTGTAAACTGTGTGAATGCTTCTAGAAAAGTTCTACAACTTTCTGGTTTAAGTTTCACAGTTTGGCCAAACCATAATAAAACATTCTAACACCAAAAATTGGCCAAAACACTCAAATTAACCCATAATCTCCAAGGAATTCCACCCAATTATCCTTAAATGATTCAAACACAATACAGTGACACAATGGGCGTCACAAACTCTCCACCGTGGAAATTCACCCAATAACATTTCCAAATTACCATAAATAGGGGTAAAAGAAAACTAAATCCACCAAATTGTAAATAATTTTGTGGGACAGTCAACCCAAACCTCAAAAAAACATTAAACAATGAGAAATAAAAAAAATGAAAACTATGGTTGGGGTGTGAAAATTCCCCACAACACAAACACATTATTACCCCTAAAAGTTACCCATTCGAATTGAAAAAAAAACTCGGTCCCAAATTCAAAAGAAGTCAAAGAAACCAAAAACATCAAGGTGAACTTTCACTCCATGGGTCACACTCAACCAACTCTAAAAGAATACATGACATGATGAACAATGAGATAACACGATAGGGTTTTCCCCACCAGAACAACCTGACTAACACCATGACACTACATAAGACTACACCTACGTGGAATCTCATGCAAAAAAAAACCACAATCCCTTAGAAAAAGGTTAAACTCAAATTAGGGGTTTAATATTAGAGGGGGAAACTTAGAATTTCACATTTTTAATGATATAGGAATGCTTAATTGTTTGAATGCATGATTTGAGAAATTGTGCGCAGACTGTGCGATATGCCACTACCCAATTCGAGAACCATATTGCACACTTTCCACATGGTTTCTCTAACATTGTGCAGGTTGTATTCCATTTCCCATGAACCAAAATCAAGACAGATGGTTTCTTAGGAGAATACTCATGTATTCTCCTAAAAATGTACTAACCTTGCTCCACCAACTGGAAAAAATAGAAACTTTAAACTTTTTAAGCCGAAAATACAAAAATGGGATCACCTATATTTTTACACAGATAAAAAGGAACTCACAACATGAGAAAACTCAAACATGTTCATGTTAATCATTAAAAAACCCATAATATGATTGTGAATTCCCAAAACAACCATTATAGACATATTTTTATGAGAAAAAAACACTACCATGTAAACCGAATGTTTCCCACACAACAGGAACCCCCCAACTCAAGAGAAAAAAGAAAAAAATGAACTCGGCCAAAAAAAAAACTAAAACCACAATCCATCAATTCCATATGACTTTAATATCTCTAAATGATCACATCTAAAACCAAAATTGACCCATATAAGGGTTTAGCACCTTCATGAAAAGAAACAAATTCTAAAAGATATATTCAGTTGAAAAAAAACCATTTAGATCACAAAACGAACAAGTTCATCACACATTTATAACAAAATATGAACATACAATAGTAGGAAAAAAATAATAAGGAACCTTTGATTTTATTTATCCCAACACGAGAGAGAAAATAGGACCATTGTCATCCACATCCCATAATTACTTTTGACTATGCACACACTTAACTCTGAGGCATGTGGCTGGAGCCTTGATGGCTGAATAATCTCCTTTATTATAGTCATGAACTAGAATCTTCAAATAAACACTACTCATTTGAGCTACAATTCCCCCATAACTTGTACATATGATCCAAACAACCATAATAATGGAAGGTCTCCGAATGGATGTGACAAGACGACATTGAATGCCTGAACTAGCCTCATTAGTGGAACAAAAGTGAATAGTCATATGAACTAAAGTCCAGAGCCAATGAGGGAGACAACTTAAAGGTAGGTTCCTCAAATATGTTCTCAACAGACGGGAATCTTTATGAATAACAAGAGACACCAAATTTCCAACTAGCATGCACACTGACAGCATCTGGGGTTCCCAATAATTGGAAGACATGCTCTTCATCCCAAGCCACTCCACATCCTCTAACAGACCTCACTTTCCATGATGGATAGGCAACACTTGAAAAGAACCAAATACTGGTAATTATTCATTACATATTATGGGGACCTTTCTGGGAAGCATATTCTAAATAACAAAACAAACGCAAAACAAAAACAAATAACAAACCAAAACACAACTAAAAGGAACATCTTGAGCCCAAATAACTGGCTCATAATCCTAACACATACAAGAAGGAAAAAAATTGTTCTAATTATTATTTTTTTTAAAACCTTATTTTCGGGAGACATTTAAATTCATAAATCCATTTTTCTACAACAAGAAGAAACTATTAAAATTAAATCCCATTTCCAAAATCAATTTCTTATTTATTTCCATTTTAGAAACAACATATCAACCACAAATTTCAAACTTTCACCCATGGAATATTACGAAACATCACATGTGTTCCCATCCATTTACACTTACATAATCTAGGAACATGTTCCAACATGCACTTTCTGTACATACCCACACACATGTGACCTTCTATAAAGAGTATGAAGTTTCACATGCCTACTTTCCTCATCAAAACCTAATAATTTACTAAATTTCCAATACAATAAATTTTCCTATTAAATCCCATTCTACAAATTTTAAAATTTCATAAACTAAATCATTTTTCATTTTCATAAATATTTTTCTTTTTAAGGAGCATAAAAATAATATCGGAAAAAATGAATTACACCAAAAAACCAGAATGAGGAACTTGAAGTAATTCTTAACCCAATGACATGGTAGTGGGACATTACCCAAGAAAGTATCCATAACTAAGATAGGTTTTGACCCTACAATCAGACTCCACATGGTTCAATACTCCATTTGGGATCACAACATGACACCATCTCACCTCCATTTTCATCCATTGTTCCCATGCAATCCAAAAACTAGATCAAGAACTCAAAAACTGGACCACCCATGGTAACTCAGGTCTTATCATGAGTGGTGGTGATTAGCAACCAACCCATAACCTATCTATAAATCCCTATTAATTCAATTCTCCAACAACCTGACACCCCAAATAACAAGGGTTTCAATTGATACCATTTTTTTTCAGGAACCACGATAGGATTCCATCTAACATGGCACCCAACCCAATCTAAGACATGGCCCCAAGGTTATTCCCGATCCTCACAGGCTAGAAACTAGTGCCAGGAATCAAATAAAATCCAAGTGGGAATTATTTCATCCTAATGAAAACCATAATCAAATAAATAGACTATAAAAACTAAGCACATAAAAATAACCAACAACTGAGTCTCAATGAAAATATTCAAACTAATTAGGATAAAAGATAATTTAGAAAAATTGGAAACTAAATACAAAATCGAACTAAACTACCACTTACATGATCTCCATGTAACATCATGGAAACCATCATCCATTAACTAACCATCCACATGGTCAACCTACACCAATGATGGGAAATCCAACCAGAAAAACCTGAACCTACAAAATAGATTGGGTCTACCAACACTAAATGGTACAAGTAGGGTTTGTGTTAGACACCTCAGTATGAAAACAATACAGAATCCATATGTTTCCTTACCTGAAATAATTCCATTAACACTATTTTGAAATACATTTATAAAAAAAAAGAGTTTTATATCATTTTAAATAATCAACACAACTTCTGATTTTCTATAACATCATATGCCTCATTTCTATTAGATCAAAATAGTTTAACATTTCAGATATAGGATGTAACAATGGGTGATCCTATATATCCCTTGAACCCTGGTTGTACTCAGTTCATAACCACCTAACAGTGTATGGTGAATCTCGTAAGTCAATATCCAATTGGATGCCCTAACCTATCCTCACTAGAGGGACAACCCTCTGGGCCTATTTAAAACTCATGTAGGGTACCAACCCATATAATCGTGTCTTGCAAGAAACCATCACCCAATCATATAAAATATTCCCTAGAACCCATGGTTGAAATTATACTATGTAAGTGGGAGTCCCTCACATGTGTGAATCACCTTACATGTCGTCACTGCACTTTCCTACCCAAAACAATGACACCACTATACTATAACCCATAAAGGTAAATCCTACTTATAGAGGATCCCACTATATACATATACATATACATATACATATTTCTTCATCGAAGGTTCCAACAAGTCCATCACATCACATATGAATTTAACCCTTTCATTAAAAAACGTAAATTATCATATGGGATTTTATCGTTAAATATCTAAATTAATTTACCATAAACTTTTACAAACTATTTCCAAAACAACATAAAACACCATTTTTATATTTTCTATTCCAAACCGTCCCTTTATTTCCAAACACACCCAAAACACATCTCAAACTACCAAATGGGCCTCTCCTCATTTCAATCTATAACCAAAACAAGATTAAGTCTAAATGATCAAAAATTTAATGAGCACATTTATGGTTTCATATTCTGTGTACCTAAAACAACAATTTATCTTTTTAAAATAGGGAACCATTTTATGAAAATGGAAAGTATGGAGAGAAGAGAACCATTCAAGAGAAAGGTTTGTTAGAGTGCCATATTCATTTGAATTCACATCCATGTGTGCACTCCTTGGACCCTTGTATGTGAAAATATCCAATTTAACCCTCCTAGTGTTCTTCAGACCTTTTTGAAACCATTTACAAAATCACTACTTTCTGTTTAAAACAAACACACAATCTCATTTAATTTAAAAATCCTAGAAACCATTTCAAAATAAGAAGAATCATTTCAAAGACATTACCACAATGATTCTAATGCCATAACACATGTTGAAATCACACATTCTTCAAATTCTGCAAATCAAATCTAATTTACAAACACATAACATGGTGAATAGTTTACAAAAATGATTAATTTCATGTTTAGAAAATAATGGTCGTTTTATCAAAAACATTTTTCATATACATTTATAGGCATAATAAAAGAAACCCTTGGAAAACCATTCCTATAAAATTCTATCATCATAGACAAATTAAATAAATTAAACCAACATATCAAATATATGAGAAACAAATTTATAAATTACTTGAAAAAACTAATAAAGATCAAGAATTAATGAAATATTTTAGAAAGGAAAATAATCGAAACACATACCTAGGTGGTGTGTGAACATAATAAAATTTTCAAAGAATAGAGATATAAGACCCAATGACCATTCACGCACCCTAGATCCAAATGAAAATGAACCAAACATAAACCCAGGTCATTAAGGTTTGTCCATGGTGGGTAACCCAATGAAAACCCATAAATAAAGAGAGGGAATATAGGAGAAGAGAAAAGGGAACGAATTGATGAACAAATCATGAAGAATCACTATCCTTTGGTGGGAAATCGCCAAAACATGGCCCAAAACAATGAAAATTGAGGGGGACCCTCTGGTTGATGCCCAATAGGTAAGGCTTCAAATAAGAGGTGGAATTACTTAAATTGGATTTTTAGAATGAATGTTTGTTTCTGGTAATGGGTTTCATGGATTTTAGCATAGTTTTGTAAACTATGCACAAACCATATGAATGATACTGTAAAATTTCTAAAACTTGTAGGTTTATGTTTTACGGTTTAGGAGAACTATGCTCAAACTGTGAGACACCAAAAAATATCCAAAGCCATCAAATGACAACCCAAACACTTGGGATGTAAACCCAATGATCATTGAAAGATTCAAACACAATATAGTGACATAGAGGGTGTCACAAACTCTCCACCATTATTTTTTCTCACATTAACATTCACAATAACCATGAACAGGGTTAAAAGAAAAATAAAACCACCAAAACACAAAGGCCATTCATGGAAACTAAAATGGATCTTCAGTAAAATATCCAACATACAGAATTAAATAAAAACAAATGGAAAATTTGGTCAGGGTGTGACAATTCTCCCCACCAAAATTATTTTTCCCCCCAATAGTCACCCAGTCAAATTGAAAACAATACTCAGCCCCGAATTCTATAGATGAAAAATAAAATCACTAATATCATTGTGAACTTTCACTCCACAAGTCACACCTAACCATCTCTAAGAGAATCCATGGCATAAAATACAATGGGAGAACAAAAGAGGGTTCTACCCCCCCACAAGAACCTGACTATCACAATAAAACTACTTATGACTAACGCAACATGGAAACTCCTAACAAAAACCAAAAGCCCTGAAACCTGGAAAAACATGAATTAATATTAAAACATCATATGGGAAAACATGAAAATTTTCATTTTTAATGATCGGGGTCTGCGGCATGGTTTGACCACATGGTTTGACAAACCATGTGTCAACCATGTGATATGCCATTGCCTGATTCTAGAACCATACTGCATGATAGCAACACGATTTCTCTTACCATACATAGTCTTTTTTCCAATCCCTAGGAACAAAACTACATCCACATGGTTTCAAGAGATAAGATGAATTGTTTCCCCCCACCATCCACTAATCATGCGCCACCTGCTACCAAGACTCAAAAAATTTAATTTTTCTAGCTTGGACTACAAACAACGGGATCACCTGGACTCTTACATGGATAAAAAAGATCTCACAACATGAGACAACCCAAAATTTTTCATTTCAAACATTTAAAACACATATTAAGATCGTGAATTCACAACATGACCATTCTATGATTCTTCTCATGAGAAAAACAACACAGTTACATAAACTAAAATTTTCCCACTCAACCTGAACCCCCTAACTCTAGGAAAAGACCAGAAAAAGAATTTGCGCCATGAAACAGACGATAAACACTATCTATCAATTCCATAATACTCAAATATCTCCAAACAAGCACACCTAAAACCAAAACTAACCCATAAAAGGGTTGAGCACCTTCAAGAAAATAAAAAAAAACATTCACATGAACACAACCATTTAGATAATAAACGAACAAGTTAATCGAACTTTTACTACTAAAGAAGAAAATACAATATTAGGAAAAGAAAAAAAATATTACTTTAAATGTATCCATCAAAACATGGGAGAAAAAATAGGGCCACGATATTCCATATCCCCTGGTGAATCTTGACTATGCAAGAGCTTCACTCGGAGGCATGTGGCCAAATCCCTAATGATTGAATCATCTCTTACCTCACAGTCCAGCACAAGGATCCTCCGATAAACACTCTTTAATCAAGGAACTCATCCCCTATAACTTATCCAAATTATCCAAAAGACAACACTAATGGTAGGTCATTGGATGGATGAAACAAAATGGATTTGAATTCTTGAACCAGCCACATTGTTGGCACAATAGTAAATAGTTTGACGAACTGGAATCCAGAACCAATGATGGAGACTTAATTGAGGTAGGTTCCTCCGACATGTTCTCACCAGATGGGGAATATTTATGATCAATAGGATGCACCATATTTCCAAATAACATGCACCCTAATAGCTTCAGGGGTTCCCAAAAATATGAAGGCATTCCCAACTTCCCCATGCAACTCCACTTCCTCTAACTGACCCTAATCACCATGAAGGATATGAACCACTCAAAAAGAACCAAAATCATGGAATGACTCATTAGATATTTTGGGGATATTTTTGGGTGTAATATTATGAATTAATAAAGTGACACAAAACCAAAACCAATATCAAACCAAAACACATCTTAAAGGAACCTCATGAACCCAAAAAACCAGCTTAGAATCCTAACACATAAAACACAATAAAAAATATGTTATAATTTTAATTTTCAAAACCACCTTATTTAAATTACAATTATCAAATATAAAAATCCTTTTTTACACAACAAGTACCTACTCTTAAAAATAAATCTCATATCCAAAATCAATTTCTCCTTTAATTCCATTTTAGAACCACCAAGTCAACCTCAAATTTCAAACACTCACCCATGGAATATTATGAACCGTCCCATGTGTGCCTATCCATTTACTCTTACATCATCCAAGAAAAGTGCCCATGTTTAATTTTCATTAATACCCACATACATATGACCTTCTATAAAGTGTGTCAAGGGTCACACAAATCTTTTCCTCATAAAACCCCAAGAATTTACTAAATTTTCAATCCCAAATATTTTCCTTTAAAATCCATTTTACCAATTTCAAAACTTCTTTAAGGAAATAATTTTTCATTTTCATAAATAGTTTTATTATTAAGAATCATACCCACACCAACTAAAAAAAACCTTCCACAAAATCATCAGAACAAGGAACTAACAATCGTGCTTAACCTATATACATGGAACTGGGCCATGCCCCAAGAAGAAATCAACAACTAAGATATTAGTTAACCATGCAATCAAAATACACAAGGGTCACTACTCCATGTGGGATCACTACATAACACTAGCTCACTACCATTATCATCCCTCATTCCCAAACAATGTAAAAAATATAGCAAGGACTCAAAACATGGACTTCCCCTGGTAACTCAGGTCTCATCATGAGTGGTGGGGACTAGGAACCAACCCATAACCTACCTCATAATCCCCATCTATCCTAGTATATAATTAACTGAAACCCCATATAATAAGGGAATCATTTGATACCATTTTTTCACAAACCATGTTGAGATACCATCTAACTGGGCACCCGACCTCATCCAAGGAATTTCCCAGTAGTTGTTCTCGATCCCAACTAGCTGACACCTAGTGCCAAGAATCAAATTAAATCCAAGTGGGTATGATATAATCCCTAAAAATTACTAGGATCAAATAAATAAACTAGAAAAACTATGAAAGAAATAATAAAAAACAACTAAGTCCCAATTAATATATTTAAACAGATCATGATACAAGACAATGCTATACAAAAAGAAAACTAAATAAAAAACAAAACTAAAATGGCAATTACATGATCTACATGTAACCTCATGGTCACCACCATCCAATAACTAACCTGTCACATGGTAAACCTACTCTAATGATGAGATCACGAACAAGAAAAACATGAACCTACAAAATAGCTCAGGCCTACAAACAACAAATGGTATAAATATGGTGTGATATAGATTTCTTAGATTGAAATCACCATAGAATCCATATTATTCGTTTCCTGAAAACATTCCATTAACACTAATTTGAAAAATATTTATCAAAAATAGGTTTTTCTCATTATAAATGAACAACACAACTTGCACTTTTCCAAAATAGAAAATGCCTCATTTCCATTAGTTCAAAATGGATTATCATTTAGGAATCCAAAAACCAAACAAGTTCAAAAAAAAAAGGTATTTTTAAAATAAACAAATTGAACAAAGAGAAAACCAATTTTAGTAAACTACAATGAAGAAGATACAATAATAACCATGGGTGATCCTAAATATCCCTAGAAATACCCTAGGATGTACTCAGTTAGAAACCACCTGACGGTGTATGGTAAAGCCCCTAAGTCAATAACCAACTGGCTACCATAACCTGGCATCACTAGTGGGGGATCTTTCCTGGACTATCTACAACTCATGGATTGTTCCAACCCATCAAATTCAGGCTATCAAGAAACCATCACTTGACCATAAAAAAGATTCCCAGCAACCCATGGTTGTAATAATACTATGTATGTGGGGGGCCCTTGCATGTGTGACTCACCTTACCTACCATCATTGCACTTTCCTACGCCAAACACGAACAACATTATACAATCACTGATAAAGGGAAATCCATATTATTGGGGTTCCCACTATATACATAAACATTTATATCGGTTCGTCGAAGGATCCAACTAAAACATCATATTACTTAAGAATTCAGCCCTATCTTTAAAAAATGAAAATGTTCAAATGGGCATTTAGATTTCCATATCCAAATTCATTTACAAATAAAATTACAAACTATTTCTCAAACAACATAAAACACAATTTTTTTTTTATAATTCAATCCAAGACCTTTTGTTCAAAACACTCACCCAAAACACATCATAAATTACCAAACACGCCTTTACTATTTTTAATCTCCAACCAAAACATGTTTTAAGGAAAACGAGAAAATCATTAAGTATCACATTTAAGTATTAATATTATGAGTACCTGATATAAAAACATTCCATTTTTAAAGAAAATGAACCATTTTATGAAAAGGGGAAGAAAGGAGAGAATTAATTCTTTAAAGGGAAACATGCCTTATAGTGCAATATTTATTTTAATTCATAACTATTTGGGCAGTCTATGCATCCATGGATGTGCAAACATCTAATGACACTTATTTTGTTTTTGAGACCTTTCTAAAATCACTTAAAAAACTACTAATTTTTTTAATCCCAACCAACAATCCCATTTAGTTAAAATATCATAACAACCCTTTTAAAAACATAACCACCTCGATTCTAAATCAATAAAAGATGTTTAAATTATACATTCCACAAATTATGCACATCAAATCTAATTTACCAATACATAATAATGTAAAAATGCCACAACATAGATTATTTTAAGTTTTATAAAACAAAGGGTATTTTATCTAGCACCTTTTGTTAATACATCTATAGGCATAATAGATAAAACCTCGTAAAAAATAATTTTATCAAATTCAATCATCATGGAACCACTAAAATAAATCACACCGACATATCAAAAGCATTAGAAACAAATTTATAAATTATTTTATAGTAACTAAGAAATATCAAGCATCAATAAAATATTCTGAAAAAGGAAATAATGGAAACACCTTCCTCTGATGGTGTGAGAACCCAATGAACCCTTTAGAGAGGAGATATCTAAGCCACATAGACTGTTCAAAAACCCTAGATCAGACGGAAAACGAACCAAACATAAACCCTAGCCATTAGGTTTAATGTATGTGAGGAAAACCCAATTAAAACTAAGAAATTAAGAGAAGGAAGAGATTAAAAGAGGAAAGGTAAATATTGGATGAATAAATCGTGAAGAAACATTAACCTTTGGTGATATATCACCCAAAACATGGTACAAAAATAGGAGAACAATGGGGGGATCCCTCTTGTCAATACCCAATAAGTAGGGATTCAAATGGGATGTTGAATAACATAAATTGGATTTTTATAATTAATGTAATTTATCCCATAATGGGATGCAGAGTTTTGTTGCACAGCTTTGTAAACAATGTCCAAACCTTATGAATGATGCTATAAAGTTATTGATACTTGCAGGTTTATGTATCACGGTTTGGGAAAACTGTTCTCAAACTATGTAACACCATATATGGTCCAAAAACCACAAATAATTCCCCCAAAACTAGGATATCCCACAAAATGATCCTACAATGATTCAAACACAATATAGTGACACCATGGATGTCCCAAACACTACACCATGATACTTTCTCCCAATAATACTCACAATAACCATGAATAGGGTTATAAGAAAAATATACCCACCAAACCACAAATAGTTTTCTGGGACACTCAACTTGATCCACAATAAAAAAAATCCAATATTGATAAAGAAATAACAAAAAAAGAAAACCATGGTCATGGTGTGACACTTTATCTATATGTTTCCTAGTTTTCCTCTTCTTCTCTGGCTTCCTTTAGAAGCCAAAATAATAATAAAATTGTTTCTCTTTATTTTTTAAAACAAGATATTATGTCCTCATATGATGAGAATGTTTAAGAGACTATTTCCCATTGAAATACTGTGTTAAACCCGTTGATGAAATGGGTGTTATTACTCGTTGGATTATGTGCACTGATGTAGTTCCCATTCCTTCTGCTAGCCACCATTTTTATTAAATTTCATACACTATATATGATAAAATAAATTTAAAACATAATGTATAATCAATATACTTGTTAAATACCTAACATAATTGGAAAAAGTTATGTGTATCTAATCTCATAATCATAAACATTTTTTTTGGGGATATATTTACTTTTAAATCCTCCATAATGGTTTTTAATGAAAAATTTATTATCCAATGAATATCACATAGGTGTGTCAATCCTAGTTCATAGTATGGCTCATTGTCATGTACCAAGTTACCATGAGTTAGGCTCAGGACACATTGTTAGATTTAAAACTCCTAAGAACATATATTCCAAAACCACGACCACCTACAGTATCTAGAAAGGATTGTATTTATAGTAAGACCCACATAATAAATACATTACTAAAATTATAGGATTTTATTCTATACTTATAAACAAATTCTATCTTAGGGTTCTATTATCTAATATCTATTTTCTAAATCCAGTTTCCAAATTTGCTACTAAGATTCCACTAATACCAACTGTAAGACCCTAACCCCCGTAACCAAGATCTGATGCCTGAATTTATTACATTGTAACATAAAAAAGGAATAAACATCCTGTTGGACCTAAAATTTTGTTATTTCTCAAAAAAAATAGATATATGGACTTTAAATTACAACATGAAAGAAAATACAACATATCATCTTGATTTCAATCACACATAAACACCTAGATTATCCCTATAGGAAATTCAAAATACATATCTTCTCATCCTAGGAAAAAGTACTACATAATGAAGGGGTAAGTTCAGATGCTTAGTAAGGGTATGTAATACATAGAAAGCATAAAATAATACGGCATGGTGAATAACTAAAGAACAAGGGTAATTAAAGAATAACCTTGAACAAGGTATTACAAAGATAAAATATAAATAAATAATTCCATGATAAAACATAACCATGGACATTCAACTAGTCTAATAATCACATGGACTATAAAATACTAGTTTTATAATAACGGAATGTATAATATGGGGATCATAACCATATCGTGAAAGCCTCATGCAAAAACCATGCATAAATGTGAAAACGCAAACTACTCAATCTCATGATACCTATAGATATATCGAGGGACTAAAGAGGGCCCCACCCAATAGATACTAAATCCATTGAATTCCACATATGAAAGTGGTGAAACAAAAAAAATTAATATTGAAAAACTAGCATACAAAATCTGAATACTTTAACTATAACCCATTAATAGTATCAATTTTTCACATCCACAGTAAAAATGATCATCAATCCTTCAACAGGATATGGTATATGGTATAGTTAGTTATTAAACTCAATGAAGTACATGATTCAACAAAATATGTTGACATATATTATGATATTTTTAAATTATTCCTTGAAAAATTCTCACAAAAATTCTCATTATGCATTCTAATGTGTCTCATACCACTTTTAAACATTCAAATAATAATACCATATAATTTCATTATAATACGGAGACTATTGATATGAGGTATAAAATGGTTGTACATACGTCACACGTAAGGAATAAGTGGTGAAGAAGGCATATATCTCAGAGAATTAAATGTGTTGTGAAAAACCCCCTTTTTTACTTTGGAAAGAAGAGTTCTTTTGGAAAATCATTTTTATTTATTATAAAATCCGATTTTAAATAGTTATATCAAAAAAAATAAAATTTAAGGACAATTAATTATATTTTACTAATAAATTATGTCCACTTAAGTGAAATCATATAAAAAATAGGTTTTAAAAAACCATATAAATAAAACATTTTAGTGTGGGTTAAGGAAAATATTAAAGGAATTTTAAGATAAATGGCACGTTTGATTTTATAAAACTAGAAATGAACCAAGAGATATTTTTAGGATAATTTTTTTTATTTTAATAAGATAATTATGTCTTAATATATATTATATAGTGCACTTGAAAATTGGTAAGAATTTGTGAAGTTCCCTTTAATCTGGAATGCTTATTGGGAAAAATTGAGTAGAGATCCATTTTATATCATCTATATCACCATAAAATAAGGATGAAAAGATATGGATATATTAGTTTAGATCTTATGAAAAATATATATAAGAAAGATAAAAAATAAAGCAGAATTAATTTGAGAAAATATGGATAAAGAGTATCCCGATGGAAAAAACATAGGCTCATGTAGAATCCCTTACAACATTCTAATCAACCAAATCATATGAACCCAAATTAATAATCATGAAATGGTATATTAAATACCCGAAAAATAAATATATTCATTATATGATACATCAATGGGAAATATAAATACACCATACAAAAGAAATAGTGGTGAATAATAATATCTAACAACAATGGAAGTGAGATTAGAAAACCCTTACCTTATGTCAGAATGTGTACTGCGCTTGACCTTAATTCCATGGATATTGAAATTAAATGAATTAGTTAATTACTTAGTAAATTTTATTCATGTATTATGTTCATTATAGATTTATTAAGTTCATTTATTCGCTTTTTGATATGTTATAATATTGGATTCTCTATTTTTGGATTGTTTATTTACTTGATTTTCTTGATCGGTTCCCTAGATTATAATAAATGGTGTTCATGTTAAATTGGTTTACATTGACCTAATTTTAAATAAATGTTATCTATTATCATCCATATGTTTAAATGGTATTATTTTTTATTTATTATCATATTTGAAGATTAATCATTAGATAACATGTTCATGATAATCATTTAGCTTGATTATAGCTGTTTTTTATCACGAAAAAATATTTTTTTATATAATTTAATATGACATATATATAATAGTTAAAAATAATTAAATAAGATATAATAAAACTGTGAGACGGTCTAAGGTGCAGAAGATATTAGAGTTATAAGAAAGCTGAAAAAAGTTCTCCAACTTCAAACGGCCATAACGTTCGCTCCAGGTGTCTGTTTGGGCTCTACCAAATATCAAATAGAATCCAGCAAAGAGAGCTACACACCAGATCAACACAAGAAACTTTCTATTGTGCTTTTCGACCCCAAAAACCCCTCTGAATGCCTCCAAAATCCCGTTTTCTTCACCGGTGTCCCGTCGAACTTGTCTTCAAACGAACCTAACTTTAGATCCGCATGTCAGTTCGAACTCCTCCACCTGCCAGATCATAGCTTGTTCCATGAGCTTCAGTTTGACTGGTCGCGATGCCCACATGCACTCCTGGATCATATTTAATGGCCTTTTTAGTGGGTATCGGGTTTGTTATGTTTTTCGATGCCTCGATTATAGCACCCGTTCCCCGTCAGCTTTTTTATAAATGGTCGTAAATTCCGATTCACCTGTCTATTCAGACACATTCACCTTTAAGGTCGAAGATCGTTTAAGGATCTTTGATTTGACAGGTCGCGGATCTAAAACGGACTCTCGGATCATAAGTAATCTCCATTAATGTGAGCCCCATCTTTTTGTCTCTTTATGTCTGTTTTGATGGGTTTTAACGGTTGCTCCATTTATTACTGTTTATTTGGGTTTCCCTGACTTGTTATCTTTATCAATGGTTTTTTGTGGGTTATTATGATGATTATGTTGAATTATTAAAGGGTTTTCCAAAGTTTTCATGAGTTTAATGTGTTCTCATTCTTTCTAATGCCTCATTCTTCATATGTTTCTCCATCCGTTTTCATGCGTTTTCATGATTTTTCTTCCCTTATCCCATATTTTCATACTTTTTCATGTGTTTCCTTTTTTATTTATTATTTATTATTTATTATGTATTATTTATTATATACATTCATTTATTTATTATCTATTATTTGTAACTGGTTATTTATTATTTATTATTTATTATTTATTATTTATTATTTATATTTATTTATTATTTATTATTTATATTTATTTATTATTTATATTTACTTATTATTTATTATTTATTATTTATTATTTATTATTACTAATAATAAAATATTATTATTATTATTAATATTTGTTACTGGTTATTTATTAATTATTAATTATTAATTATTAATTATTTATATTTATTATTTATTATTTATTTATTATTTATTATTTATATTTACATATTATTTATTATTTATTATTTATTATTTATTATTTATTTATTAGTTATTATTTATTATTTATTATTTTTTATTATTTATATTTATTTATTATTTATTATTTATATTTATTTACTATTTATTAATTATATTTATTTCTTATTTAATTTTTATATTTTTTATTTATATTTTTTATTTTTTATTTTTTATTTTTTATTTATTACTTATTATATATTATTTATATTTATTTATTATTTATTATTTATTATTTATATTTACTTATTATTTATATTTATATTTATTAATTATTTATTATTTATTATATATATATATTTATTATTTATTATTTATATTTATATTTATTTATTATTTGTTATTTATTATTTATTATTTATTATTTATTATTTATTATTTATTATTTATTATTTATTATTTAGTATGTATTATTTATATTTATTTATTATTTATTATTTATATTTATTTATTATTTATTATTTATATTTATTTTTTATATTTATTTTTTATTTTTTATTTTTTATTTTTTATTATTTATTATTTATTATTTATTATTTATTATTTACTATTTATTTATTATATTTACTTATTATTTGTATTTATTTATTATTTACTATTTCTTATTTATATTTACTTATTATTTATTATTTATATCTAGTAATTATTTATTATTTGTATTTATTTACTATTTATTATTTATATGTATTTATAATTTATAATTTATATTTATTTATTATTTATTATTTATTATTTATATTTATATTTATTTATTATTTATTATTTATATTTATTTATTATTTATATTTATATTTATTTATTATTTATTATTTATTATTTATTATTTATTATTTATTATTTATTATTTGTTATTTGTTATTTGTTATTTAGTATTAATTATTAATTATTTATATTTAATAATTATTTATCTTTATTAATTATTTATATGTATTTATCATTTATTATTTATATTTATTTATTATTTATTATTTATTATTTATTATTTATTATTTATTATTTATTATTCATTATTCATTGTTTATTAAATATTATATATTATTTATTATTTGTCATTTGTTATTTATATTTATTTATTATTTATATTTATTTATTATTTATTATTTATTATTTATTATTCATTATTCATTATTCATTATTCATTATTTATTATTTATTATTATTGAGTTTATATCTATTATTTATGTGTTATTTGTTTTTTCATTTAATATATATAAGTATATTAAATTCTGTTTTTTAACCACATGACGAGCTTGCTAGAGTGGTAAAGTCTTTGGAAAATATGCAAGAGGTTAGGGGTTCAAATTTCACCAAACGCAGTATTTCTTTATATTGCATGGGCATGTGCATGGGATGTGCCTGCATGGATAAATAATGTAAATAAAGTAATACGAAATAAATATTAAACAAATAAAAAAAATACGAAATAAATAAAATAAATACAAAATAAATAAAATAAATACGAAATAAATAAAATAAATAAAATAAATAAAAAAATAATGAAATAATGAAATAAAGAAAGAAAGAAAGAAAGAAAGAAAGAAAGAAAGAAAGAAAGAAACAAAGAAAGAAACAAAGAAAGAATCAAAGAAAGAAAGAAATAAAGAAATAAATAAATTAAATAAATTAAATACGAAATAAAAACCGCTGAAAAACGTTTTGCGACGGTTTTAAAAACCGCTGCGAATAGTTTCCCGACGCACGATTTCGGGGCAGTTTTTCAAAACCAAAGCCAATCTATTTAGCGGTGTTTTAAACCACCGCGAAATGAATAAAACCGCCACTAAATCATGATTTTGATGTAGTGTTTTCAAATTTTAATTCCCAAAAGTGAAAAAAATTATTTTTAATGCCAATATCACAAGTGATGCGAGAAGACGGGTAAGAAGAACGCTTAATAAGTTCAATATGATATTATACATAATTTCAGTATAAATAAGATTTGAATTCTCTATGTTGGATTAAAATATTTTTAACTGATTTATGTTGTGACATTATGTATCAATTTAAATTATAATAATTATTTAATTTAACACCCCATGATTTCATAGTGCATTATCTCATTAATATAATTCAATAACTTGTGATACACACAACACTAAGTTCGAGCGCACCACGACTTACCAAACTAGACTTTCAAAAGCGTATATGAACAATATTATATGAATTTCGAATTTTATATAATCCATACAAATTTAGAATCCATATTATGAGTTTCTTGTACATAATGTAAGAACAAATTCATTTCTTTCAGATAAAAGAAGTATTTTTAAAAAAAATCGATTTTACCGCCTTTTAATGGAGAACCCATATTAAATCCAATATTTGACGCTTTTATATAATAAATTTGACAAAATAAAATTCTTCTTTTGAATTGGGACATAAAAATTTAGTTTGGATATGTTTTTGGTCTTTTTCTGTTAACTTTCATATTTGGGTTAATAGTGAAAAATACAAAATTTTAACTGAAAACAAATTTTTTAATCAAAATAATTTATAGAGTTAAATTATACATTTGAATGGTTTGTATGTATAATTAGATTATATTTTTAGCATTTAATACACTGCTGGTCATTATAAGTAATTTCACATTTAAATTTGATATAAACACATGTTAATCTTTTGATAGATTTTACTTTTTTTCAAAAACCCATCTTTTGGTTTTGATAACTGGAATAAATTTTAAATTAATAAATGAAACTTATATGTTTTTAATTTGGTAAAATAGACTTCAATTTTTAATTTATAATATCAAAATTTGTGTATGGTAAATTTTTTGAATTTTTCTGAAAATTTTCAATTTTTGGTGAATACTAAAATATAATGCATTATTATTTAAAACCGACTTTTTATTTAAATAATTAGTTATTTTATTTTAATTTATTTTAAGTCAAAATAGATATATAATACCTATAGAAGTTAAATTTAATTCATTGTAGTCATTTTATAATATGTTTCGATATATAAAATTTTATCAAACTTTTTACCGTCGTTTACCCACCTCCTAGGAGCATTTAAAAATTAGCATAAAACTTAATTTTACTGCTTCTGTGAGTTGAATTTTAAAAATATGAGAGACACTATGAAAATCAGTAAGTAAATTGTGGTTTTATAAGATGAAAATAATTTTTGGTGATTTGTAACTTTTGACTAATCTTTACCATGATTAAAAGTAAATAGGGTAATTAAGGGTAAAAATGATATTACAATTACACTAACACATGTCCTAATTCTACTGGATAAATATAATTCAACCAAATAACATTATGAATAAAATATGATCCTTTTGTTCCACTTGGATTAGATTATTACATTTATTATTATTTAATTTAAAGAAAAGTTAAAAGTATTAATTTCTAGTTTCTATAACTAAAACGTTTTTAATATAAGGTTACGCATATGATAAATTCAACTATAAATATTCATTAGAAATATAAAAATATTCCATACATAATGGTATTTTATTTATAATTTTTAGAAATTAAATAATTTATTTTCATTATGACACAATGATGATGTTGAAATTGCCTTAGTAATAAAAGATTAAAATAATTGATATTATAAATACCCAAATAGATGTAATTTGAGACTTTTGATAAATTATACTAATTTTATATGCTAATATGACATTTTAGGATTGATTCAATACTTTTTTTTCGAAATAATCATGTTGTTATAATTTTAACAAAAAAATACCAAATAGTGTCAAAATTGACATAAAATAATTTTTAAAACAAAAACTATATTTTTGGTTCGTATAATATTCCTAAAAATCTATGGCTCGACCAAAGGGATTAAATAAAATTATACATGTCATTAATGAACCACTTGAGGTTCTATTGTAATTTTAGAGTATGTTTATTTACCATATAGTGTAAGAATACAAGAAGACACGGTGAAAGTTAAACTATTTAACTAAAAGTTAAATCTAAAAGATACGGTTAAAATGATAACATAAACTTATCTAAAAACTATTGGTTGAGAGGATTTCGACCCATCACCACCTAAGTCTAGAAATAAATTCATTTGGAGCCATTATAATCTGAATATGAATGTATAATAAATTATTACTTTAATCTTTTCCTAAAGTGACCCTCACCCCTCTTATAAAAGGGCACTTCCCCTTCTCTCAAAATCACACCTCCAAAGCCATTTGGCTCAGCCAAGCCCTAACATAATATCCTCACAACATACCTCCCTTCATCTTAGAGGCCATCCTTTGTCCAGAAATCTAACCTAAAGAGCCCTTTTGATCAAGTCAAAAATAAAGAACTCAAAGAAGAAGTAAATATTTCATCACCTCTTTCATGTTCTTTTCTTCTTCCACATCCTATTTCTTTGTTGTTTTGATTCTAAAATTATATCTAAAGTATCATATATATACTTGATGTTATTATAAAAATGGTTCAACCATATTCATTTTTCTATCCATACTATAAATGAAAAATTCATTATATGTGCATATGTACGGATTACCGTCTCCATGTCGTGGTGTAGTTTTTTATTCATTCATTTCATTATTTGGATGGGTATTGTAATGAGTATAAATGATTTAAATAATAAATATATAATTTTAATTATTTTTTACATATTATATACCATCAAATTACATATTATTTCTCCATCAATATAATGATATTGTTGCTCGGGTGTACGTACGGATTATCGTCTCCACGACACGATGAGATTCATTTCCACGTTCACCATTCAACGATGATTATAAATAAATATATATTATTAATAATTATGTAATATATGAAAAAATAACTCTATTTAATATATATATATATATATGTATGTACTTACATATATCTTATTCTCTTTCTTCCATTCAATACGATTTGAAAATAGAAACAGTGTTTATGCATACGTACGGCCTACCATCTCCATAACCGGTGCCTTCCATTTCAAATATAAATCTATTATAAATATTTATATTCCAAATATATATGATTTATAAATAATGTTTTATATTCTGGAATCATTTAAGTCATTATCTAAATGATACTATAAATAATAACATGTTTAAACACATACGATAATGAAATCAAGTATTACCCAAAATGATAATTGGACATGGAAATCATTATTAAATGGGTAATATTATGTCATAAATGAATCATGTATAATATAATAAATATGAATATGTTTCTGTTATATTTTAAATAACATACTATTGTCATTATACAGGAGGTTAAACGTACCCTCAACCCAAGGAAATGGCAAGGTAATAGTTAATTTTACAATCTCATTTTTATGCGAGGTTGTTTCTACGTAAGTATCTACTGTGAAATATTTATTATCCAAGTCCATGTTTCATAAAATAATTTTGAAAGGGATTATTTTTAAGGTACTTTATACTAAAACATCATTTTAAATGTTTTAAATATTTATTCTTCTAAATCATTCTCATTAATGTCCATGTTTTCAAAATGGTTTTTAAGGATTTATTTATATGGACATGAATGTTTTAAAAATGTAATTCCTTTCAAAAGATTGAATTTGGTATGGGACACATTTATGGGAAAAATGTATTTAAATGAATTACTTTATAAATTGTGTGACATTTAAATTTTTTAATGAAAAAAGGATATTTCCCTCAAAGAATTTTACAAATAATTTTCATCTATGCCAACATCCTTTGATGGAACATAAACTAGTATTAAGTTGATTTATTGTGATACAAATATTTGGTATTGTATTGAAGGTTTTTTGATATGTATCATTGTGGATTTTTTATTTTTATACCATTCATGGTTTATGGTTAGAGTATTAACATTTCTTATGCTAGTTTTAATACGAATGTTTTTGTTATGTTTCAACCATTTCGTATGAGGAATGTATGGGACTTAGTATGTGATGGGTGGCGCCCGCTATAGCTCTGAGATACATTGGTATGTTTCATGAAACAATTTGACATGGAATTGGTTGAGGCCTTTCCCAATTTGATATATGGTTCTGGACGAGGCCTAAATGATTTTTAGATGTCTTGGCTAAGGACTTGAATAAATGTTTTAGAGTGTATTACATTATAGATTCCCTCATTGTGAAAATAATATTAATGGTTCATGTGGTTATTCAACTAGTAGAATACCCATGATTGTGTTTTATTATAGAATTATTTATCATATCATATTCCTACCATAACAGTGTTTATGTTAATTATTTTTAACGGAATGTGTTTCCAATTATTCACCATGCCTAATATTTATGTTATCTTCCACTGTATTGCTTACCCTTACTGAAAGTTTGAGATCACCTTTTTATTATGTTTTATTTTCCCAGGATTCCTAGAAGTTTTTTATGATTGATAAGTCAGGTTATTCTAGGGGATTTATGGCCATCTCAAATGATCATTTATGTTGTGTTTTATCTTCTAATGTTTAAGGTAACGTTCATGTATGTAATATATCTTCCAAGACTACTAAACTGATAGTTCCTTCAGGGACTTGATTCCTTCTAATCATTCTAATGTGTTAAAATAATGCACCGACTCCCATAACTGGGCTTGGGGCGTTACAGTTGGTTTGATATAAAGTTTATAAATAACCTTGGAAACTATATTTAGAAAAAATCTGATTAGAAAACACTACACTATGATAGACTTTGAGGATTTGTATAGGAGAAATTCCTAGATTTTTTGTACTTTAGAGATTTTGTGAGTTTTACAAGCAATAAATCTCTATGTGTATACAAGAAGGTAGAGGTGGCTCTGGTATAGATGTATCGAGGTGTAAAACCCAAAAACACCACTTTTAGATATACTTAAACATGAACTAGTGTACGATAACAGGCCCTGTTGCACTCTTGGTTATGACACTCCCAGGTGATATGCTTAGGATAATTCTCGTTTTCATTACAAGCCATTATAAAGGATTTAAGAGTAAATACTTCTCAAAGAAACCATTTTTATTATTGTATATTATATCCATGAACTGTTCAATTTATGTTATGTATTTTACAGTGTTGGAATTATTCATTTCGATTCATAAACTGACCTAGTGAATTCTATTGTTTAGAAATGGAAATGAGTAGAAGGAATGAAAACTCCAGCAGTACGTATGATCCAAAGAGTAATAAGGATCATATCTTTAATCATATAAATCCAACCTTTAGAAGAGAAATAGTCTCCCATGTATTCTTAACATATGAAGAAATAATATCATGTGTTAATAAGATACGTAAATGAATTCTTTGAGTCATATGGCTTTCAAGGTAATAAAGGGAAGAAAAGGATGGTAGAGATAAATACGGATAAAGTGAAGAGGGGAAAGTAAGATTTTACCATATGTGATAAATGTGGAAATAAGCACCTTGGTAAATGCTTTAAGGTAATGGGATTTTGTTATAAGTGTGTAAAAAAAGGACACCATGTACGTGATTTCAAGGGTAAGAAAAATGTTTCAAATGTAAATTGATTCATCTACAAAGTGTTGGGACACTGCACGAATCAATGATCTAGTCATAATAGTATACCACAAATGATGCTATTGGATAATAATAAAGTTATGATACTACCACAGATGAAGAGGAATGACTAGTGTGCTTATGTTGTTATTATATAATTATTTCATTTCAGCGTTGTGTCAACAATTTACTGGTCATGTTAATTATGGAGATAAATAAGGATTGTACAATAGTTTTATTTTATTGAGGATTTGAGATTATATGGTTCTATGAATAGTGACTTAATAGTAAGCTACAATTTTTTGAAAATACATGGATGAAGGAAAGGTAATCCTTAATATGGTCCTCATAATGAGGTACTGATTTTTGGAATAAGAGATGGTAGATGTGGATAAATTATATTGGATATTCTTAACTTCCTTAGAACTGATTAATAGTTTGTTTATTTCATCATTGTTGGAATATTAAAAAATTTTGGATATAAGAAATATATCCAGTATTATATAAAGAATAAGGGAGCATGAATGTAATAAATAAGGTTTTATGGTAATACAGGGTGTTACCATGTTTTAAAAGAATACATTATGAATATTTTCACATGCTATTATGTGACAAAAAGGATATTTGTTGTGTTTAACATCCTTTTAAATTTTGGTCTGTGAGTTTGGATAGAAGTATTTTGGATAAGCCTAAAGGTTAGAATAGATTAAATTTGAAATTGGATACAATTGTTAAGGTTATTTTTGGATTGTCATAAAAAGGAAAACCCATAGGTCGGGTGACAACCAGTTGCGTCTCGAAAGGCTGTGAGACTTCAACCCGTAACTGAATGGCGACAAGGGTGAATCACATACCACTGGCCTACGTGATGTCCGGCATTGTATAATGTAGTTTATTTTTTAAAATTTATGATAGGTTAATTATAAAATCATTATTTTTGGAACCCTATACGATTAGGATAAATAGAATATATTTTTTAAATCTTTTGGAGTGAAAGATGAGTTTGTGGTAGAAATTAGTTAAATGATGAAACTATACTTCTTAGGTATATATATATATATTACCATCTTATTCTAGGACTAAATTAATTCTTAAACTTTATTTAAGGGACATCATCTCAATCTCTTTTAATTGTGGCATCCTTTGATTTCTAAATGTCATTCTTTTATATGGTGAATAAAACCCTTTGACTTTTCATTCCAAGGGGATTCTTTTTCTATGAAGCGTTTTACTAAACGAAAAAAAGGAATGTTTTTTAACGTAAGTGGTGACAATTTCCTTTATGTCACCATATGTTTTATTTGATCTTTGGATTCCTTAACTTTCCAAAACGTTTTTTTAAAAAGAAAATAAATTCCATATACACTTTTTACATATTTTTTTATTGAAATTGGTTTGGATAATGGATTTTTTTATGTCAATATATTTAAATGATATATTGTGATTGATGACCTCAATCACTCCATATATATATTTATGTTTTCCCTCCAATTATGTTTCTCGAATTTCCACCAATGTCCTCCTAATCAATATCATAATTTGATGGTAACTTTTTTATTTCCCTTTCCATCTTATTAAGACTAAATTTTATTAAACCAATTTCCGATGTGGGTTTTCCACAAAGGTATTTTTCTATTTTTAACCATTTATTTTCAATGAATAATTTAAAATTTCGAGGATTAAATTTATTGAAGGAGGGGAGAATGTAACACCCCAATATTTCATAGTACATTATCTCATTAAAGTAATTCAATAACTTGTACTACACACAACACCGAGTCCGAGCACACCACGACCTTTCAAACGAGTTTTTCAAAAGTGATTATGAATAGTATTAAATTAATTTGGAATTTTATATAATCCTTTTAATTTTAAAATCCATATTATGAGTATCTTGGACATAATGTTATAACAAATTCATTTTTTTCAAATAAAATATGTATTTTTCAAAAAACTAAATTTTACTACCTTTTAAAGGAGAACCCTTTTTAAATGCAATATTTGACACTTTTATATATTTAATTTGAAAAAATAAACTTTTTAATTAGAGTAAAAACATAAAAATTTAGTTTCAATATATTGTTTGTGTTTTTCTAATAACTTTCATATTTGGCTGAATAGTGAAAATTACAAATTTTTAACTGAAAACAACTTTTATAATTAAAATAATTTATAGTGTTAAATTTTACATTTGAATGGTTTGGTAGTATAATTATATTATATTTTTTTCATTTAATATAATTTTGGTCATTATAAGTAATTTCACATTAAAAATTGACAAAAACACATGTCAATCATTGGATAGGTTTTACTTTTTTTTAACCCGCTTTTTGGTTTTGAGAACGAAAACCAATTTTAAAATAATAAATGAAACTAATATGTTTTTAATATGGTAAAATGGACTTCATTTTTTAATTAATAATATCAAAATTATCATATGGTAAATTTTTTGTAATTTTCTGAAAACTTCCAATTTTTGATGAATAGTGAAAAATACTATGTTATTATTTAAAACTGGATTATTATTTAAATAATTAGTTATTTTAATTTAATTTATTTTAAGTCATAATAGATATATAATACCTATATATGTTCAAATTAATTCATTGTTTTCCTTTTATAATAAGTTTGGATATGTAAAAGTTTATCAAACTTTTTACTGTCTTTTACCCACCTCCTAGGAGAATTTTCCAATTTCCATAAAATATAATTTTACCTATTATGTGAGTTGAATTTCAAAAATCTGAGAGACATTTTTTATATCCATGGGTAAATTTTTTTTCAATAATATGGAAATAATATTTTGTGAATAGTACCTTTTGACTTTTATTTACAACTGTTAAAATTAAATAGGGTAATTAAGGGTAAAAATGATATTACAATTACTATAACACATGTCTTAGTTCTATTGTATAAGTATAATTAGACCAATACAAACCCTTAGAAATAAAATATTATCCTCTAGGTCCACTTGGATTAGATTAGGACATTTATTATTATTTAATTTAATAGAGAGTTAAAAGTGTTAAATTCATGTTTTCATAACAAAAACGTTTTTCATATAGGGTTATACATAAGATAAATTCGACTATAAATATTTATTAGAAAGATAAAAATATTTCCTACATAATGGTATTTTATTTATAATTATTAGACATTAATAATTTAATGTTATTAATGACACAATGATGATGTAGTAATTTCCTTCTTAATAAAAGATTTAAATAATTGATATTATAAACACCCAAATAAATGTAACATTAGTCTTTTGATAAATGATAATAATTTTATAGGATAATAAGAAATTTAGGGTTAATGCAATTAATTTTTTTCGAAGTAATCATGTTGTTATGATTTTAACAAAAACAAATACCTAATAGTGTCAAAATTGACATAAAATTGTTTTAAAAAAAACCATATTTTTGTTTGATATAATATTCCTAAAAATATAAGGTTTGGTAAAATGTCTTAAATAATATTAAATATTTAATTAATTAACCACATTATGTTCTCTTATAATTTTACTGTATGTTTATAAACAATATAGTGTAAGAATACAAGAAGACACGGTTAAAGTTAAACTATTTAACTAAGAGTTAAATCTAAATGATAAGGTTAAAATGGTAACCTAAACATGTCTAAAACCTATTGGTTGAAATGATTTAGACCCATAACCACCTAAGTCTTGAAATAAATTCATTTTTATCAATTATAAACCGAATATGATTGTATAATAAACTAATACATTAATCTTTTCCTAAAGTGACCCTCACCCCTCTTATAAAAGAGAACTTCCCCTTCTCTCAAAATAGCACTTCAAAATCCATTTGACTCGTCCAAACCCTGCCCAAATATCCTCCAAACATTCCTACTTTCATCCTAGAGGGGTTACTTTAGTCAGAAAGTCAACCTATGGAGCCCTTTTGATCAAGTCATAAGGAAGATCCCAAATAATAGGTAAATATTTAATCACCTCTGCCATGTTCTTTTCTTCTTCCACCTCCTCTTTAATTGTTGTATCCATTCTAAAATAATAATTCTAGTATCTTATTTATAATATGATGTTATTATAAAAATGTTACAACCATATTTATTATTCTATCCATCCAATAAGTGACAAAGTCATCATATGTGCATACGTATAGATTACCGTCTCCACGTTGTGGTGTAGTTTGTTATTCAAACATTTAATTATTTTGATGGGTATAATAATGAGTATAAATGATGTAAATAATAAATATAACAAGTTAATTACTCTTTATATGTGATATAACACCCAATTAAATGTTATATCTCCATCAATATAATGATATTGTCGCTCGCGCGTACATACAGATTACCGTCTCCACGACGCGATGAGATTCATTTCCACGTTCACCATTCAATGATGATTATAAGAATATATATTATTAATAAGTATGTAATATATGAAATAATAATTCTACTAAATATATATATATATATATATGTATATACTTACATATATCTTATTCACTTACTTTCGTTCAATATAATATTAAAACGGAAACAGTGTCTACGCGTATGTACGACCTACTGTCTCCATCAACGGTGATTTACATATCATATATACATCTATTATAATTTTTTATTTTATAGATATATATGATATATAAATCATTTTTTATATTCTAGAATCATTTAAATCATGATCTAAATGATATGATCAAGAATAACAAGTTAAAACACATACTACAAAGAAACATAGTATTACCAAAAATGTTAATTTACCATGGAAATCATTATAAAATGGGTAGTATAAAGTCATAAATGATTCATGTATGATATAATAAATATGAATATGGTTCTGTTATAATATAATAACATACTATGTTCATTATAAAAGAGGTTAGACATACACTCGACCCAATGAATGTGAAAGGTAAGGGTTAATTTAACCATCTCATTTTTATCCGAGGTCGTTTTTATGTAAGTATCTACTGGGAAATATTTATTATCCATGTCCATGTATCATAAAAGGGTTTTCAAAGGGATTATTTTTAAAGGAATTTTTAATAAACAATCATTTTAAATGTATTAAATACTTATTCTTCTAATTCATTGTCATTAATTTCCATGTTTTCAAAATGGGTTTTAAGGATTTATTTATATGAACATGAATGTTTTAAAAATGATAATTACTTTCAAAAGATTAAAAGTGGTCTAGCACACTTTGATTAAAAAATTTCTTTAAATATATTTCTTTCTATAATGTGTAACTTTTAAATTTTTTCATGAAAAAGGGATATTTCTCTAAAAGATTTTTACAAATCATTTTCAACTATGTCAATATCCTTTGATGGATTTTAAACTTGTTTGAAGTTGATTTATTATGATATATTTCATCCATATTGTATTTAGGGTTTTTTGATATTTTTTTATTGTGTATGTGTTATTTTTATACCATTCATGTTTTATGGTTAAAGTATTGACATTTCGTATGCTAGTTTTAATACGAATGCTTATGTTATGTTTCAATATTTTCACATAAAGAATGTAATGGACTTAGTATGTGATTGGTGGAGGTCGTTATAGCTCCTTGATGCATCGGTAGGTCTCATGAGACAATTGTATGTGGAATTGGCTGAGACCTTTACCAATTTGATATATGGTTTTGGCCGAGGCCTAAATCATTTTTAGAGATCTTGGCCAAGGCCCTGAAAAAATGTTTCAGAATGTCTGACATTATTTATTCCCTCGTTATGAAAATAATATCGATGGTTCATGTGGTTATTATACTAGTAGAATACTCATGACTATGTTTTATTATGTCATTATTTACTCATCTCATATTCCTTCCATAAATGTGTTCATGTTTATTATTTGTAAAGGCATGTGTTTTCAATTATTCACCATGACTAATATTTATGTTATCTCCCACTGTATTGCTTACCCTTACTAAGCGTTTGAGCTCACACCTTTATTATGTTTTATTTTCCCAGTATTCCAAGAAGTGTTTTATGATTGATAATCATATTATGCTTGGGGATTAATGGTGGTCTCAATGGATAATTTATGTTGTGTTTTATCTGCTAATTTGTAATGTAACATTCATGTATGTAATCTATTTTCCAAGACATCTAAACTGGTCGGTCCTTCAAGACATGATCCCTTGTAATCATGCCAATGTATTAAAATAATGCACTGATTCCATAACTGGGGTCAGGGAATTAAAATTAAAATAAAAACTCATTTTTTTGCTACAGTGTAGTATTTTTCACTATTCACCAAAAAATGATATTTCCGTGAAAAATACAATGAATTCAACCCGTATTAATTTTTACATTCAAATGAAATGAGGTTTATTTTACCAAAATTGAAATATTTCTTTATGAATATGTTTTATTTAAGTGATACCATAATGAATGACATTTAATACTAGTTATTACTATTAATATTACTATTATATTAACAATGTGTTGTTTCATATAGTCTCAGTGTTGTGTGCATTACATTCAGTATTTATTTCTAAATACTTAGAGTGTTTCATAAATTAGTATATTAATTATAAAATTCTAAATAAAAATTTATATTTTACAAAAATAAAAAAACATGTTTTATCAGTTTTGAAACATTTATTTACTTATTTCATGATATAAATAGTTCATATTTTCAATTATAAGTTACATATATTTAATTTATAGTTTCAAAAGTGAGGTTATTGATCTATTTGTATATATTTTCTAATTTCTATAAATACCACTTATTTCATTATACATTTATAATGAATTTAACTATTTAATATAGAATGAAAAAAATTATTTTAAAAGCACCAAGGTTGTTACATTCTCTCCAACTTCTGAAAAGAACTTCCCTAAAAATTTTATATAATTATTAAATATGTGAGGATAACTTTTCCCTCCTAGCTTCTTCAGATTCCTATGTTGCTTTTTCGACCATGTGGTTTCTCCATAAAACCATTACCTTCTGAATTACCTTATTCCACAATACTTTCTCTATTTGATCAAGAATCCAAAAGAAATTTCATTATTAGAAATATTCTCTTCTAGTTTAAATAAATCTAGGATCAATACATGAGAGGAATTAGGTACATAATTTCTTGACATCGAAACATGAGAATAATTGTGTACCAGATATAAACTAAGTGGAAAGGCTACTCAGTATGAAACTAATCTTACATTCTCTAGAATTTCATATGTTTTAATGTACTGTGGACATAGATTTCATTTCTTACCTAAACACATAACAATTTTCCTCAGAGACATTTTATGAAAGACCTGATCACCTACCTTGAAATAAATGTACTTCCACCTATTATCCACCTAACCTTTCTGTCTCCTTTGAGCTTTCCCCATGTGTTTCTAGATCAATATGACATTCTCAGCCACATTCTATACTAATTATGGTCCCTTCAACTGTCTTTCCCTAGATTCATTATAAAATGTTAGAGATCAATAGTGTTTTCCATATAATGTATCAAAAGTTTCTGTCATTATACTTGAAAAATGTTATTATAAGAAAAATCTTCTACATAAATATGATGTTCCCAACTTCCTTGGTAATCCATTGAACAAGAACATAAAATTTCTTCCAATGTAGCAATTTTTTACTCAGATAATCCATTATTATGACGATGAAAGGATGTTATGACACTTAATTGAGTTCCTAATGACATCTAAAGGACATTCCAAAAGTTAGAAGTGAACCTAAGGTCATGTTCAAATACAACAGATAGAAGAACTCTATGAAACTTGATAATATCTTTAAGGTACAGTCAAGAAATATCATATAGAGAATGAGTGTCTAAAATAGAAAGGAAATGTGTAGATTTAGTCAGTTGATGAATAATAACCCAAATCATACTGTTAACTTGATAAATATTTGGTAGTCCCACCATAATGTCCATGGATACATTTTTCCATTTCCACTCTGGCACTAGAAAAGGTTGAAGCATCCCTTTTGGTAGTTTTCACTCTCCTTTAACCTATTAGCATGTTAAACATTTCATTTTAAAATATGAAATTTCTCTTTTCATTCCATCCCATCATTAATACTCCCCACATTCATTGTTCATCTTTGTTCTTCTAGAACAAATTGAAAATAGATATCTATGATCTTCAGTTAAGAATTATTTCTTCTGTTGGAAATCAAAAGGGACACATAATACCCTTCAAAATAATAGGACCCGATTTCTATCTATATTAAATTTAGAAAATTTTCCTTCATTAAATTTTTTTACCTTTTTAAGTAAATCATGACCTTCCTTATTAACTTTCTAAATTTTGTTTGGGGGAGAAAACTATACTAACACCTAAAACAAAAAAAGGAATTTCATGTACAAATAACATCGAATAAAAAATTCATCAAGTCATTAACCATGGGGACATGTTCCAAATGTAACATGTTTAATGTAGAATTATGTTTTCAACTTAAGGTATCCACCAATTTTTTTCTTTTAAATGATAGTAATTGTTTATTTAATCAAAATCCTTTATCATTTCTAGCTATCTTTTTTCCCCATGTTCAATTTCATCTGTGTAAATATATACTTCAAACCTTTATAGTCATTATATATTTCATATTTTTCTCGATATAAATGATGACTCTAAAATTTTAAAGAGATAACCACAACTACTAATTTCAAATCATGTGCGGGATAATTGAATTCTTCAGGTTTTAGTTGTCCTCATGCAAAAGAAATTACCTGATCATTCGAGAGCAGAACAAAACCACATACCTTCAATTTAGAATCATTATAGTTGAAAAAATAATCATTTTTGGAAGGAAGGTCTAAAATGGTATCATTCATCAATATTCTTTTCAGTTACCCAAAAAAACATCACAAACTTATGTATAAATAAATTTAACCCCTTTTCATGTTAAATATGTCAGTGACCTGATAACCATTCAAATTTGTTAATAAATAGTTAGTAATATCCTACTAATCCAAAAAAACTATAAATATTAATAACATTTGTAGGTTTTGACCATTCATTCAAAAAAAAATTATGGTGGGATCAACTGTTATACCATATTTATTGACAATGTTCCAAATAAAATAAATTTTTTTCAACAAAAAATAACACTTGGGAAATTTACCAAATAACTTCTATTCATTGATAGTTTGTTGGAAAATACATCAATTTTTTCATCATCTTAATAACTTTTTGAAAACAAAAAAAAATAACATCAATAAAAACATCAAAAAACATATCTAAATATTCATTAATGATTATATTAATAAGATCCATAAATTCAATAGGAGAATTTTTCAATCCAAAGGGCCTGACAATGGAATCAGAATTAAAATATATAGTATAGAATACAATTTTCAGAATATTATCCTCATTCACCTTCTACTGATGGTACTTGGATATTATTTCAATCTTGAAAAAAATACTATCCTCTCTTGGTTCTATCAAACAAGTCATCAATATGAAGCAAAGAATACATTTTTTTAACAATTTTTTTTTTCAAATCGCTATAATTAATTATAGGTATAATAGAAAAATATTTCTTTTTAATGAAAAATATTGGATCACCCCATGGTGAGGTTATAGGATAAATGAAACATTTGTCAAGAAACTGATTTAACTAATATCTAAATTAAATAAGTTCCACTTGAGTCATTTGATAAGGAGATTTTGAAATCATCTTAACATCATGAACAAATTTGATAGTAAATTCAACTTCTTAATCATGTATGACATTGGGAAACTCATTTGAGAAAACACTGAAGTATTTATTCAGTAATGGAAAATCATTTATCTCAGTAGATCCATTGTTTTCAATAATTTGTGTAAGATAACTTTGAATTCTGTCTTTTAATAATTTCCTAGCTTCCTGATATGTTATCATTGGTATGGGATAATTCTTCTATAAAAACTGAAACTCCTTTGGAAAAAAACTTCGTTAGCTCTAAAATTAATCTTATAATGATAAAAATAAATCCAATAAGTACATTAAATAATATCAAACTCTACTAAGGAAAAAATAATAGGGTTTTTAGGTTATATCATTCCACATAATATAATAGAATGATTCTTATAACTCCTTTTTCCTTTAGTATTTACCCTTGGTATTTTTACTAGAAGTAATGATTTCATTTCATGATGGGAAATTTATAATTTACTAGAAAATTTATTAGAATTAAAGGAACATATATACCCCATATCAAAAAAAGTTATTAGAAAAATATGAGAAAAAAAAAGTAACTGATACCACTTCATTGGATACAATGACATCTAATGATGTAATATCAAATTATTTCTCTACAACATTTTGTTTATAATCTCAATACTTCCCATCATTCATATCTCTCTTTGGGTAGGTATTTTCATAATGACCCATCTCACCACATCTGAAAAACAGTACAATTTCCTTATTATAATTAAATTTACTGTAACATCACAAGTAAATGAAGAATAAGTCATATTTCATATTTATTAATATTTTTGAATTAAATACTAATTTTACTTTAAAGGGGTTTCTATGTTCGATAGAGTACCCGATACGCAACAACAGGTTTCTTTGAAATCTTTTGTTGCACACTAATAATATATTATTATTATTTTAAATGGTAGTTAACTCCTATCCATTGTACTGGCAGAAATGAACAAAACCAACTAAAATATGATTATACATGTTTGTTAAATGTATTTACATTCATCCAATAAATGTTATAGGCTTAAAATTTGAATAAATCTAATTTTAAGCATGATTTTCATTAAAAGGGAGATTTACCTCCTTTTAATTAAGAACCCTTTTTAAATATAGTTTTGGTCACTTTAATACATTCTAATTGACCAAATAAAATCTTTCTTTAGAATGGGGAAATCAAAATTTAATTTGTGTAAATTTTTGGGATTTTTCTGATAAAGTTCATTTTTTAAAGAATAGTGAAAATATTGTATTTTAATTCAAAACTATTTTTTTATCTGAATTATTTATATGGTTATATTATCATTTTAATTTTTTTTAAATTTTAATTTGAATATATTTTTACCATTTAATTCAATGTTGTTCATTGGAATTAATTTCACATAGAAATTGGACATAGACAAGTGTCGATCTTTTGATAGTTATTATTTCTTAAAAACATGCAATTTGTATTAACAACGGGAATTAATTTTAAAATTAATTAATGAAACTTTTATGTTTGGAATTTGTAAAAATAATCAAAATTTTTTATTTTTTTAATATCAAATATATCTTAGCCTGAATTTTCGGTATTTTTCTAAAAAACATCAATTTTTTATGAATAGTGAAACCACTAATTGGTAGTAAAAAAACTGAATTTTTCATTTAAATGAAATTTTACCACTTCCTTGAATTCAATTTAAAAAATCCAACATGAACGGTTGTTATCAAGATGTAAAATTTGGTTCATTAAGTTTAAAATAATTTCTAGTGAATAGTAACTTTTGACTTTTATTTACCGCGGTTAAAGGTAAATAAGGTAATTCATGATAATAAATAATATTGTAATAATTCCAAATTACCTTAACACTTGTCCTAACCTTATTGTATGAGTATTAGCTGACCATGGGCATCCTTGGGTCGATTTTGGGACCCCATGGAGCCACTTATTAAAGATAATGACACTTTAGATTAATTAATATAATGTAAATACAAAATTGACATTACCAAAAATCTTTTAGTAATTAATTTTTATATGATGTTATATAAGTTCTATTTTAGACTATAAAAATTATTTGGAAATATAAAAATATTTCCTACATGATAGTATTTTGATTATAATTTTTAGACATCAAATAAATTAAATTATTTGTGACATAATAATGATGCAGTATTTACCTCATTAATAAATGATTTAAATAAATAAGATTATAATGATTAAAATATTATCCCAAACTGGTCCAATTCCTACTGGATGATTTTATTTCTACCATGAGTCATCTTATCATAATCTTTAATTATTTTTGGACCATTAGAAACCGAATATCATTATATAATAAATTAATAGTTTCACACTTTCCTAAAGAGCCCCTCCTCTCCGTTATAAAAGAATACCATTTCTATCTAATTCATTACACCTCTCAAGCCATTTAGCTCCTCCAAACTCTTCTAAATTAAGCTCCCTACATCCCTCTCCTCCACTTAGAAGCCTTACTTTAGGAAAAAGGCACTTCAAGAAGTCCTTTGGGTTCAAACCAAAGACAATTACCCAAATTAAAGGTATCGATTTCTCTTAATTTGTTTTCTTTTATTTTACATCTCCAACCCCTAAACTCTTTTTATTACGTTATTTGTGTCACAAAACTAATATCCTAAATATAATAGTATGTTGTTATGAGAAGGATATTAACTACACTTACACACACATCCATTTAATGGATGAATAACATAATGTTTCTGTGGATGGAAAACTAACGCCTCAAGAAACGATGATTGTTCAAATATATCCAACCACCTACCATGGTGGCCATTATTATGGAACTATATTTATATATGATATATATTATTTTTATTATGTACTTATTTTTATATACTTCCCATTTATAGCACGCCTTTATGGTTTCTATAGGGGGTAAATACGATAATCTCATTTGAGGAAGTGCGGACTACCGCCCCCTCAAAGTGATGTGACTCGTTAATGCCTTCTGTGGGATGTATAAAGGATAGAGTTTATGATATTATGTATGTTATTATACATGAGTTATAATATACCTATGAATAATTATGTTTTAATTCCATTAAAATAATAAATTTAACTGAAAGTAGCGTTCATGTGTACGTACGACTTACCGTCTCCATGAACAGTGCATTTCATTTCTTACCTCTAAATGTTATGTACTATTATGAAAACAAGTATATTATCAATATATATGATATATATGATTTCCAAATCATGAATATCATTCCGGATATAAGGAACCATTGACCACATGAACAACATGTAATTATAAGAAGTCCATTTTTGACTCAAGTACCAAATATCTACAAAACAAACATTATTAACTTAAATGATTGCATAATGTTTATAACATGGTAATAAGTGATATAAAAGGAATAATAAACTTTAAAAAGGTTCTTAAGTAAGTATAATTTAACTTTATTTTATTATTCAGGAGATTAAATAATGATCGAGTCCAGTCGGACACGAGGTAAGGGACTTCGTCTCAATCTCCTTTCATTGAGGCATATTGTCTTTTAATACACGACTTTCTTTTATACACTGTATAAACACTTTTGAATTTTCATTTCATTAAAAGGGAATATTTTTATATGAAGAATTTTAATAAATGAAAAAAATGAATATTTTTTAAGTATGCGGTGACAACGACCTTTCCGCCGCCGTGAGTATTATTTGATCATTGGATTCCTTAAAAAGCCATAATGTTTTTAAAGTAAAAAAAATAATTACCATATACTCTTTTTAAGTATTTTGGTATTGAAATGATTTTGAGAATGGATTTATTATTTCAATATCTTGAAATGATATTTTTTATTTCAATTTGGAAATTTTATCCTTCCTTTATGCTTATGTTATGTGTTATGATCATGTTATGGTTCTTCGGAATTATTTATGTATATGGGTGGTTCTGTGATAAACATTGGGCGGGTGAGCCCGAGATAGCTCTCCAATGCATTGGGTAACATGACAGAGGTAAATGTGAATTTTTCACCTAAGAGATTTAGGGAATATACTGTGATGGGTATTCCAACGTAACTCCCTATGTAGCTGTGATAGCTACAATGTAAGTATGATATGGATGCCACAAGTTACCATTATGATTTATAATTTATATGTGTCTTTCATAAATCTTATGATTTCATGAGGTAAGTAATTTATTTCAGGTTCCGTATGTTTTTATGAATAAATTATTTCATTATTTGTTTTATAACCCTTACTGAGCTTTTTATGCTCATCCCTAGTTTTGAAATGTTTTCACAGGACGTAAAGATGAATAGGGTCAAGGATGGGATCAAAGAAAAGTCATGTTGTCTAAAACATGAAACTAGACATGACTCTTTTTTTCAATAGTTTTTATTTTATTAAAAAAATTGGAAATTTTGTAGAAGTGTCTACCTTGTAATATTTGGAGATGTAATAGTTATGTCCTAATTCTCTAAAACTCTAAACCTGAAAAGATCCTCAATGTGAATTATTCATTTAGTTCAATATAAGGTAATGTTAAAGGTCAGGTCCTTATAGTTGGTATCAGAGGTCAGTTTAGACAACTTTAGGAGTTAGGGTATTGTTAAATTAATATACATAAATTAATTTATGTTAATATTGAAATCATATATCATTTTCAGATTACCATGATGGATCGCCTAATATATTTCTATTTTGAAGATGGTTTTCCGTAGAGGAAACATGGCAGCTATATTGGGATAACATCAGGATGATGACAACCTTCCAAATCACCAACCTGAGATGGTCAGAATCAGAATTGAACAGTTTGTTGTAGTGATGGCACAGTTGACTGAGACTATAAATGGCAGTTGTATCGATGCACGAGATCAGCCAGATCAACCACAGAGTAACATGACAGTAGTGGAGCATTTCATGAGGAAACATCCCCCATAATTTAGAGAATCATTTAACCATGTTCTAGGTGAAGGGTGGATTAGAGAACTAGAAAATATTTTTGATGTCATGGGTTGTTCAGATTATCAAAAGGTTAGTCTCAGTGTTTATCGTTTTGAAGGTGAAGAAAATCAGTGGTGGTCAATGGTGAAAAATATCAGGGATAGTGAGGATATTGGTGATCTTGATTGGGATGAATTCAAAGGTAATTTTCTTGAGAAATATTTTACTAAGGTAGTTCATCTTAGGATGGAAAACAATTCCTGGAATTGATGAAGGTGGATTACTCGGTGGCTGCTTATGAAGAAAAATTCACTCGACTGGCAAGGTATGCTCCAATTTTAATACGAGATCTTGATAGTAAAATCAACTGTTTTACTCAGGATTAAAGCCAAATTATCGAAGGTCTTTAGCTTCTCGTGAGTTCAAAAGTTATGAAAAACATGTCCTTGTGTGGAGAAGGTGGAAATGGAATTTTTCGATGATCATGTATTCTTGGAAAAACAGCCAAATAAGAGGTCAAGGTGGAAGGTGAAAGAGGAATAACTCTTCAAAAAAGTCTGATGGAAAGAAACATACGTTTAAAGTTTGTGAAAATTGTGGTAAAAATCATGCTGGGGAATGTCTTTTGAATTATGGTAAGTGCTACAGATGTGGTAAAATGGGGTACAAGGCTCTTAATTGCACTGAAAAAGATCAGGGTAATGGTAAGACAAAATATGATTTACAGTCAGTAAAATGTTCTAAGTGCAATTAAATGGTTCATTATGCAAATGAGTGTCCAACAAAGAACTCAACCAAAGGAAAGCAGCCAGACTATAAGCAGAAAGGGGTGGTGAAATCCTTTGAAACTACTTCAGCAGAAGTTGGGCCATCAAATGAAATAGTATTCGGTATAATGTTGGTTTGTTCAGATTATGTCAATGTGTTGTTTGATTTAGGGTCTACACACTCTTTCATTTCTGAGAAGTTTTGTAGTAAATTGGGAATTCCAGCTCATGATATGAATACATAACTTATGGTAATAACACTTGGAGGAAATGTATAGTCAAAAAGAAAACATAAGAACATTCATTTCCTTATGTTTGGAAATAAGCTACCTGCAAACCTTATTGTTTTTCCCCTAGTAGAGTTTGATGTAATTTTGGTCATGGATTGGCTTTCTGTTTATCATGCTATGATTGACTGTAGAGTTAAAGAGGTTTCTTTTCAGAAATATTTTCAGTTTGAATACAAAAATGAACCCTTACTTTTGATATCATATCAGGAAGCGGAGAAACTAGTAAAAAATGGAAATGAATGTTACCCTGAACATATTGTTGAAAACAAAGGAACAATTCAAATTAATGATGTTCCAGTGGAAAATGACTACATTGATTTTTTTTATATTGAGTTTCCTGGTATTATACCTGATCGGGAAGTTGAATTTATTGTTGACTTAGTTCATGATTCTAAGCCAATTTCAAAACCCCTTATTGAATGGATCAAATTGAACTTATAGAGTTAAAGAAGCAATTGCAGGAGTTATTAGATAAAGGTTTCATTCAACCTAGCACATCACAATGGGGTTCTCCTATCTTGTTTGTTAAAAACAAATATGGTTCAATGAGACTACATTGATTATAGAGCATTGAATAACATCACTATTAAGAATAAGTATCCTTTTCCTCATATAGATGATTTTTTTGATCAGCTCTAGGGAGCACAATATTTTTCGAAGATTTATATGAGGTTGGGGTACCATCAGTTGAACGTAAAGGAAGAATACATTCCAAAGACTGTGTTTCGTACTAGATATGGCCATTAGGAATTTGTAGTTCTGCCTTTTGGGTTAACCAATGCACCTTTTGTATTCATGGATCTTATGAATAGAATTTTCCTTGAGTTATTAGAAAAATTTGATATTGTGTTCATTGATGATCTTTCGGTTTATTCCAAAAGTAAATAGGAAAATGAAATTCATTTAAGGGTTGTCTTTCAAACCTTAAAAGAAAATAAATTGTTTGGGAAATTCAACAAGTGTGAGTTTTGGTTACAACAAATTTCATTCCTTGGTCACATTGTTTCAAAAAAATGGCATAACTGTTGATCCTGCTAAAACAAAAGTTGTTGAAGAATGGCCAAGACCCACAAATATAACCGAGATTTGTAGTTTTCTTGGTTTGGCAGGTTATTACTGGAGGTTTGTTGAAATCTTTTCATGGTTATCTAGTCCAATGACTAATTGAACTCGAAAAGGTGTTAAGTTCATCTGGACAAAATAATGTGATGATTGTTTTCTGGAATTGAAATAAAGATTGGTGAATGCTCCAGTTTGGGCACTTCCTTCCAGAAATGGAGAGTTTTTTATCTACAGTGATGCTTCATTGAAAGGACTGGGTTGTGTCTTAATGAAAAATGATCAGTTAATTTCTTATGCTTCACGTTAGTTGAAATTGCATGAGTTAATTTACCCTACACATGATTTGGAATTAGCTTTTGTTGTTTTTTTCTATAAAAGTTTAGAGGCATCATTTGTATGGAGTGAAGTGTGAAATATATACTGATCATAGAAGTTTGATGTATATATTCACTCAAAAAGAATTGAACATGAGATAGAGGAAATGGTTGGAATTAATCATGGATTATGATTGCATGATACTTTATCATCTGGGAAAAGAAAATAAAGTGGATGATACTTTGAGTTGACAAAGTAATACTTCATTAACCATGTTACGTTTGGAACGAGATCCTTTGATTTTTGATTTGGTGAAATTTGGCACAGAATTTTTTGTTGAAAGAAATTATTCTATTTTCTATCAGGGGTCAATGAGATCCTCGCTATCGGACAGAATAAAGAAAGAACAGAAAAAAGGTAGTGAGTTGCAAAAAAAGATAGAGTTGGTTCAGAAGGGTACGTTGCATGATTTTAATGTTGATAATGACTGTGTTTTGAGATTTGGAAAGAGATTATGTGTACCTTGTGATTCACAGTTAAAGAATGAGTTGTTATGTGAAGCTCATAGTTCTCTATTTTCAGTTCACCCTTGCAGTACTATGATGTACAGAGATCTTTGGGAGTATTACTGGTGGGATGGAATGAAAAAGATATTGTTGATTTTACTATGAAGGGTTTGACTTGTCCGCAGGTTAAAGCAGAGCGGCCGTTACCGAAAGGGTTGATTCAGCCTCTACCGGTTCCAGAGTGGAAATGGGAAAATATATCCATGGAATTTGTTGTGGAATTACCAAAGACATCTCGAGGTAATAATGCAATTTGGGCTATAGTTGACCGTTTGAGTAAATCTGCTCATTTCCTTCCTATTAGAGATACTTTTTCACTAGATCAACTTGCTCTGTTGTTTTTTAAAGAGACAGTCAGGTTGCATGGAGTTCCTCTCTCCATTGTATCTGATCGTGATCCCAGGTTCACTTCTAACTTTTTGAAAGGCCTTTAAAAGTCTTTGGGTATTGAATTAAATTTTAGTACGTCTTTTCATCCTCAATCATATGGGTAGTCAGAATGAACAATTTAGACTTTAGAGAATATGTTACATGCTTTCTGGATGGATTACCAGGGAAGTTGGGACCAACAACATTCTTTGGGTTAATTTTATTATAATAACAGCTTTCATTCCAGTATATAGATGGCTCCATTTGAGGCATTATAGGGAAAGACTTGTCGAACTCCAGCTTTTTGGGATGAAGTAGGTGAAAGGAAGATGATGGGACCAGAATTGGTAGAAGAGATGGTAGATAAAGTTCAATTGATTCAGAAGCACATGAGAACAGCTCAAAGCAGACAGAAAATTTATGTAGATAACTAGAGGAAGGATCTTTCTTTTGAGGTAGGTGATCATGTATTTCTCAGTGTTTCTCTATGGAAAAGTGTGATGTGTTTTGGGAAGAAGGGAAAGTTGAGTCTCAGGTTCATTAGACCCAATGAAATTCTGTAGAAAGTTGGATCGATTGCATAGAGAGTGTCTTTACCTCCATGTTTATCCTAGGTACACAATGTTTTTCATGTTTAGATATTGAGAAAGTATATGCCAGATCCATCTCATGTTTTGAGCCCAGAGGTAGTTCAGTTGGAAGAGAATCTCTCTTATGAAAAACAAACAGTCCAAATTATTGACCGTAGAGAGAAAGTGTTGCAGAATAAGGTAATTCACCTGGTAAAGTTTTTCTGGAAAAACCATATGGTTGAAGGGGCAACGTGGGAATCTGAAAATGCTATAATGAATAAATACCCACACATATTTTGATAATTGAATAACAATTGCGAGGATGAAATTTATAAAAGGGGGGAAGGATGTAACATCCCAAGTAAACGAAGAATAAGACACATTTCATATTTATTAATATTTTTGAATTAAATACTAATTTTACTTTAAAGGGGTTGCTATGTTTGATAGCGTACCTGATACGAAACAACGAGTTTCTTTGAAATCTTATGTTGCACACTAATAATATAATATTATTATTTTAAATGGTATTTAACTCCTAACCATTGTATTGGTGGAAATTAACAAAACTAACTACAATATTATTATACATGTTTGTTAAATGTATTTTCATTCATCCAATAAATGTTAGAGGCTTTTAATGTGAATAAATCTAATTTTAAGCATAATTTACATTAAAAGGCAGATTTACCGCCTTTTAATGGAGAACCCACGTTAAATATAGTTTTCGTAACTTTAATAGATTTTAATTTACTAAATAAAATCTTTCTTTATAATGGGGGCATCAAAATTTACTTTCTGTAAATTTTTGGGATTTTTCCGATAATGATCATTTTTTATAAATAATGAAAATATTGTATTTTAATTCAAAACTATGTTTTAATCTGATTTATTTACATGGTTATATTATATTATTAATTGGTTTTAAAGTGTAATTATAATATATGTTTACCATTTAATCCAATTTTGGTAATTGGAATTAATTTCACTTTGAAATTGGACATAAATAAGTTTCGATCTATTGATAGTTATTGTTTCTTAAAAACAAGATATTTGTTTTAGCAGTGGGAATTAATTTTAAAATTAATTAATAACACTTTTATGTTTTGAATTTTGAAAAATAGACAACATTTTTTAATTTGGAATATCAAATATATCATAGGCTGAATTTTTGGTATTTTTTTGAAAAACATCAGTTTTTGATGAATAGTGAAACCACTTAGTGGTAGTTAAAAAACTGACTTTTTCATTTAAATGAAATTTTACCACTTCAATGAATTGAGTTTCAAAAATCCGACATACGTTGTTGTTATCAATAAGTAAAATTTGGTTCATTAAGATTAAAATAATTTTTGTTGAATAGTAACTTTTGACTTTTATTTACCGCGATTAAAAGTAAATAAGGTAATTCAAGATAAAAAGAATATTATAATAATTCCAAATTACCTTAAAACTTGTCCTAAGATTATTGGATGAGTATTGGCTGACCATGGGCATCCTTGGGACAATTTGGGGACCCCATGGAGCCACTAATTAAGGATAGTGACACTTTAGATTGATTAATTTAATGTAAAGACAAAATTCACATTAACAACAATATTTTAGTAATTAATTTTTATTTGGTGTTATATAAGTCCTATTTTCGACTATAAATTTTTATTTTGAAACATAATAATATTTCCTACATGATAGTATTTTTTTATAATTTTTAGACTTCGAATAAATTAAATTATTAATGACACAATAATGATGCAGTATTTACCTCATTAATAAATGATTTAAATAAATAAGATTATAATGATTAAAATATTATCCAAACTGGTCCAATTCCTATTGGATGATTTTATTTCATCCATGAGTCATCTTATCGTCATCTTTAATGATTTTTGGACCTTTAGAAATAGATTATCATTATATAATAAAATAATATTTTCACACTTTCCTAAAGAGCCCATCCTCTCTCTTATAAAAGGAGACCATTTCTATCCTATTCCTCACACCTCTCAAGCCATTTGGATCATCCAAACTCTACCCAATTAAGCTCCCTACATGTCTATCCTCCTTCTAGAAGCCATACCATAGGCAGAAGGCACTTCAAGAAGTCCTTTTGGTTCAAACAAAAGGGAGTTACCCAAATTAAAGGTAACAATTTCTCTTAATTTGTTTTCTTTTATTTTACTTCTCCAACCACAGAACTCTTTTTATTCCTTTTTTCTGTAACAAAAACAGTATCCTAAATATACTATATTTTTGTTATTATATGTATTCAAACTACACTTACCCACACCTCCATCTAATGGATGAAGAACATAATGTTTTTGTGGATGGAAAACTAACGCCTCACGAAACGGTGATTGTTCAAATATCTCCAACCGCCTCTCATGGTGGCAATTATGATGGAACTTTAGTTATATATGATATATATTATGTTTATTACTTCCTTATTCTTCTATAATTCCCATTTATAGTACACCTTTATGGTTTCCATAGTGGGTAAATACGATAATCTTTTTTGAGAAGGTGTGAACTACCGCCCCCTCGAAGTGATGTGACTCGTTAATGCCTTATGTGGGATGTATATAGGATAGAGTTGATGATATTATGTATGATATTATACTGGAATTATAATATAACTATGTATCATTATGTTTTAATTCCATTAAAACAATTAATAGAAATGAGTGTAGTGTTCATGCGTATGTCCGGCTTACCGTCTCCATGAACGGTGCATTTCATTTCATACCTCTAAATGTTATGTACTATTATAAAAACATGTGTATGATGGATATATATGATATATATTATATCCAAATCATTAATATAATTCTGGATATAATGAAACTTTGACAACATGAAGAACATGTAATTTTAAGAAGTCCATTTTTTACTCAAGTACCAAATATCGACAAAACAAACGTTATTAACTTAATGATTTCATAATTTTAACAACATGGTAATAAGTTATATAAAAGGAACAATAAACTTGAAAAATGATCTTAATCAATTATAAATTAACTTTAGTTTATTATTCATTAGATTAAATAATGATAAATTCTAGTCGGACACGAGGTAAGGGACTTTGTCTCAATCTCCTTTCATTGAGGCATATTGTATTTTAACACACGACTTTCTTTTATACACTGTATAAACACCTTTGACTTTTCATTTCATTCAAAGGGAATATTTTTATATAAAGAGTTTTACTAAATTACACAAACGAATGTTTTTTAAGTAAGCGGTGACAATGACATTTCTGCCGACGTGAGTATTATTTGATCTTTGGCTTCCTTAACAAGTTGTAATGTTTTTAAAGGAAAAAAAATGAATACCATATAATCTTTTTACATATTTTGGTATTGAAAATGATTTGGGGAATGGATTTATTATTTCAATATCTTGAAATGATATTTTTTTTGCAATGTGGAATTGGTATCCTTCCTTTATGCCTATGTTATGTGTTATGATTATGTTATGGTTCTTCGGCATTATTTATGTATATGGGTGGTTCTGTGATAAACATTGGGTGGGTGAGCCCGAGATAGCTCTCCAATGCATTGGGTAACATGAAAGAGGTAAATGTGAATATTTCTCCTAAGAGATTTAGGGAATATACTGTGATGGGTATTCCAATGTAACTCCCTATGTAGTTGTGATAGCTACAATGTAAGTATGATATAGATGACACAAGTTACCTTTATGATTTATAATTTATATGTGTCTTTCATAAATCTTATGATTTCATGAGGTAAGTAATTTATTTCATGTTCCGTATGTTTTTATTAATAAATTATTTCATTCTTTGTTTTATAACCCTTACTGAGCTTTTTATGCTCATCCCTATTTTTGAAATGTTTTCACAGGACTTAAAGATGAATAGGGTCAAGGATAGGATCAAGGAAAAGTCATACTGTCCAAAACATGGAACTAGACATGAATCTTTTTTTCAAGATTTTTTATTTTATGAAAAAAATTTAAATTATGTAGATGTTTCTACCTTGTAATCTTTTGTGATGTAATAGTTATGTCCTAAATCTATAAAACTCTAAACCTGAAAAGATCCTCAATGTGAATTATTCATTTAATTCAATATAACGTAATGTTTATTGTCGGGTCCTTATAATTACAAACACTAAGATCCTTTTCATTGAAATCATCGACTATATGTCCAAACATTATACATCTAAAATACATCCCATATTTGTTAAGGTAATCCTTATGATGCTTTTCATCACACTTCCCAAAATCATAAAACAAGATTTTCATAACTTTTTATTTATTTTTTTGAATCTTACCCATTATTTGCGTCTATAAATTTTCCTCTAGTTTTTTTTAAAGTACATGAGATCATCCAAAAAATACATTTCTTCACTCTTAGCTAACCAAATATTTTTTTCGTAACTTTTGAATTCATGGTAATCCTATTCCCTTAGATATATTGTCTCTAATCCTGAGTAAAAATGATTGAGTTTACTACCTAGATCCTGAAGAATATTTAGAGAATAATTTAAAAATATGGTGAAATTTATTTATACACATCCAATGAATCTTCCTCTTTTTTTGTTTAATTCCTTGAATTTAATTTCTATAGAAATTAAAAACACTATAGGAAAATATTTTTCACGTAATATATTCTAAAATTCAACCCACTCAAAATCATCAATCTTCTTGCTATCCCAGATATTCTGGAGCATTGACCACCACTTCTCAAAATCAGCTTCAAAATAATAAATAAAAATACTAAACATTGTATTATCTGAACACAACATGACATTGACTTTATTTTTAAGGGATTTAATCCACCATTCAGCCACCATGAGGTCAAAATATCCACTTATAGAAGGTTGATGTTGCCTCATTTATTTTTTTGACTATTGTCATGTTTCATTATAGAATATATGGTTTTTTCTCTTGCATGGATTCTACTTCAATTTATACCATGTGTCTACGAAACCATCACTATAATAAAAATCTTATTTCTAATTCCAACCATTACAGTTTATAGATTCAGAAAGATATAATACTCTCAGTGACTTCTTAATACAACATCCTATTTCTTTTGAGGAAAACCATTCTGTGTAGACATATATTAGATAAAGCAACATGGTAATATTTAATTTATATATCATTTAAACTTAAAAATAAGGTAAAAATAATTTCTAGTATTCTATTAATATCATTATAATACATAAAGTTCTCTCTATTGTACTTTGATAACAATTATAAGGACCCTACCCTAAGCCTTACATAACCTAGTTAAATCTACTATAATATAACAACTATATTCCCAATGATCATTTAATTTTAATGATTCACATAATTAGATCCTAAAACATGAATGAAAACATAAAATCATAAATAGTGGATACTACTAAAACAATATCCATTTCTTCTATAATTAAAAGGATTTTAATATAACATGAATTTTTCACAACAATAAACATTACATCATTTTTTCTAATTCCCATCCTTAAACCCTGTGATTTTTTTAAAAAAATTGGGATGAGTGAAAAAATATCAGTAAGGGACACAAAATGAAAGATATAAACCATTATCACTTTCATAATTATAAACACATGAAATCATTTTCACAAAGACATACTTCTTACCCATTATGTATTTTATAGTCATTTTGTGAAGATGTGATTTTTTCATGACATATTGAAAACATAAAATAAACTTTTTGTGAATAGTTGAATTAATAACTTAATATTTTATCCATTGTAGATACTATATGTTTTCTAACCCTCATGTATAACTTATAGTTCAACCCTTATGGATACCTTACAACATAACCCTCGTGTCTACCTTATGGTGTAACCATCATAGTAATACTTAGTGTAACCATACAGTCGAACTCCAATATAAATATACCCAATGCATTGGAGGGAGATATAGCTCTCAGAATTCATTGTAAAAAATTCTCAAGAACCATAACATAATAGTAATATAAGAATAAGTGCACCATAAAAACATTCCATTTGAAATTTGAAAAAAATAGATATTTAAATGAAGATCTTTAATGAATGGACCATTATCTAATGTCGCTCTTACTTAAAATGAGTTCAACCTCTTATAAAATGGTTTAAATAGTGTAATTAATCTATTAAAGAACTAAAATAGAGTTTAAAGAAACTTATATGACCATATTATAACAACTTTCCACACATTTCTTAATATTTTTTTAATTTCCAATGTTTCATGTGGGCTCTTTTCATGGTTTCCATGATCGGTTTTAATGGATTATCTGGTAGAATGAAAAAACTACTACATAAGTGGAATGAAATGGTGTTAATATGTTTCCAAAATATTAAATTATACTATATATAATTTTATTTCTAATATAAGAATGATTCATTAGATAAAATGTTAATTAAAATTATTTAATTTATTTGTGTAGTCTTCACCACCATCATGAAGTCATATCATTTTAATTAATATCATGATTATAAATTGGTAAAATAACATTATATAACTTATAATAGGTGTAATAAAATATTATTAGACCATAATAATATTTTTATTTCCAATTTTGAATGAAGAAATGGGAAATGAAAGTGTATAGTCTACCATGGCGGTAAATCGAAACATCATAGACAAAGTTCTCATTTTTAGAACAAAAAGGAGAGTATAAGGAGGTTGATGATGAATTTTATCCATAAACATTATAAAATTTAAGTATATATAACATAAAATTATTCTAATTCTACTTGGGTATGGAGATGATAAGAGAGAATAAGAAAAGGAAATAAATTAAAAGGAAAATAAAAGAAACTTAAAGTGGATAATACCTCTAGAATTACTGTCATTGAGAACCTCCTTAATGCCCTTATTTTTGGCCTTTTTGTGAGGCCAAATGGTATTGGATGTGGATAATATTCTTGGGAAGGTAATTGGTATGAAATTTAACAAGTTAAAAGGCTTTGAGGGGTGATTATAAGAGGTGGTGTGGGAGGTATTTATAATGGATGGGGGGAGTGCTTTTTTATTATTTTATTCATTAGATTATTATATTGGTCAACCCTATGAATAGTTTAAGAATTATCAAAAAATATATTCAAATAATGAGGGAGATTTTTAGATTATGGTTCTTATATCATTAATTATGTGTTTAATTCTTGTATTTGGATTATTATTTAAATATTTTAAATTACCATATTTCTCTATTAAAAAATCAATTATTTTAGAAATATACCAATAATAACTCTAATTTTTTTTCAATTTGTTTAATTTAAAATGAACTCCATTTATGAATAGAATTTTATAAATATGACAATTTTAAATTTTAGAAAATTAATTAATGTCTTATAAAATTATCTTATAATTATAAGAAAATAAAATATTAATTTTGAGTGTATTTATTAATGATAAATGTTTTTATTCACTATACGAATTATAAAAATTTAAATAAAATTATATGTGTCACAAAAATACCAACACTAAGTTTCTAATTTTGTAAACATTTATTTACTTATTACATGATGTAAATATATCATATTTTCACTTATAGGATACATAAATTTTATTTATACTTTTAAAGGTGAGGTTATTTTACTATGTGTATAGTTTCCTTAATCTCTGTAAATACAACTTATATTATTATACATTTGTAATGAATTTAACTATTTAATCCAGAATTTATAATACTATATTACAAGTACTTGGGTTCTTACATACTGTGTTGCATCCAGAGTTGGACTCAATGAATTTCTAATGAAGTAGGATCATTTGGTTGCTTATGGATCAAGAAAGATGAGACCACATGAGAAGAATTACACTACCAATGATCTCTAGTTTGCGATAGTGGTACATGCCCTGGGATGTTAGAGAAACTCTCTCATGGGTGAGTGGTTAGTGGTATACATGGATAACAAGAGAATTAAGTGCATATTTTTTAATTAATACGTTATCCTTTGGAAGAGGAGGTTGGTTGATTATCTATAGTATATGGACATTGAATTGTCTTATACACTATAAAATGGAAAAGTCATTGCCGACACATTGAACTAGAAGACACAGACAGAGTTAGTACCGGAGTCTTATGACATGTCGTGGTAATGGCACTTTTTGTAGAAATGCTTTTGGATGTTCACGAATCTTAGGGACAAGTATCTGTAACTTTGATATGTATTATAATCTTGCTTGTGGATTGGATTAATACTGAGTGGTTATTTGATCTATAGAACTCAATAATGAGAGACAAATTATATGGTGTGGAGACACCATCAAGATAGTATTTTAGAATTAGAAATTATATTCTTGTCCATGGCTATGTATGGGTTCCATTGGGACTTCATGAGGAGATTATGAGGGATATTCATCCTTCTAGTTGGGAGGTAAAAACTTTTTTACAAAGTTGTTCTGTGATCTCCATAGATAGTACTAGTGGTTAGGAATAAATTATGAGGTGGGAGGCTCTATGGATAGATGTTTCATTTTTTAATAGGTGAATGATGAGAATCATAGTCCAACTGGGATTTTTCATCCTTTATCCATCCCATAGAGGAAATGTGATGTTGTGATAGTGAATTTTTTTATGGGATTATCAAGGAAAACCTATAATGATGATTCAATATGGGGTTTGAGGATCAACTAACTAAGGTATCCCACTTCTTATCTATTAGACAAACCTTAATAGTTTAATATCTAGTAAATCATTATGTGCACAAGGTTGTTTGGTTTCACTATGTTATAAAGAGTATCATTTTAGGCAGTGATCCTTGTTTCACATAATATTTATGGTAGTGTCTTTAGAAAGCCCATAGATCATGTGTTATTATAAGAAAAGCCTACCATCCACAGACTGATGTTCAATCTGAGTGGACTATTCGTGTTTTGGAGGACATGTTATGGGAATTTATTTTGGATTTTGGTGGTTCATGGGAGAAACATATGGAACTCGTGGAGTATAAATATAATAATATCTTCCACGAATAAATCCAAATGGAACCATTTTATGATTTTTATGGGAGGTTGTTTCGTTCACATCCTTGAATGCTGGAGGTAGGTAAGTCAGTACTTTTTGGTCCTAAACTTGTGCAAGAGATTTCTAAAAAGGTTTAGTTGATCAAACATCATTCGGTGATCACACAATGAAGGAAGAAATCATATGATGACCATCAAAGACAACCGATATAATTCTTATTTGGTCATTATGTTTTCGTTCATGTGTATCCTTGGTTTGGGAAATTCTATATCAGTAAATAGGTAAAGTAAGAGCCCTTGCATTTTGTGCCATTTGAAATAGTGGAAAGAGTCAATTTTTTGCCATACCATTTATCCCTTCAACAGTGCTATGGTTCAATGTATGAAGTTTTCCATCTATATAATATCTGAAGATATCATATATAAACATCTCATGTGAAAGATTTAGTAGAAATATAACTTCCAATTGATGCATCCATCAAGGATATTTTGATACAGGTTCAGAATTGTAGTGAGAAATATATTCGGGTTCAGACTATACCATTTCATTGAGTGAAGTGGTATCATTGCTGTGTTTAGGAGGAGACATGGGAGATTTAGTTTGAGATGAAAACATATTGGACAAAATTTTTTGATGATACCTAATTTTGATTCTTGGAGTAGCTCGAGATGAGCTGTTATAAGGTGAGGAGGATGTAAGATCTCGCCTTTTTCTAGGTACATTTCTCACTAATTTTTTCATTTAACACTTGGTGGATGAGTATTGTTTATAGAAATGGATTATTTTTTGAGAAAATGAACTAATTTTCAAGAATGTACTATTGTTTTAGTTAATATCATCTTGGTATAAATGGGACTATGTCTTAATATGGGTTCTCGGTAAGTGGAGGTGCCTTAAAGGGGGTTCGGTATGTGAAAAAAGAAAATGGGATAAAAAATAAACTACAAAAAATTTATACATTTTGTAAAGTGATTAAATTTCATGTAATTATTAGAGGGATTTAATAAGTTATATCTGACGATGCAGGTTTTTTAACTATTTACATTAAACATTTACATGACTTGTAACCACACTAGACGTCGTGTAAATTCTTGGCCTACTGTTTCAAACATGAAATGAGGATAAAATTCATTCCATTTACTACAATTATTCTCCCCTAGGTCATAGGGCATTATATATCTGATTTTGGGTACCAACATTCCTGATGGATTCCCTATATATGTGAGAAATCCCTAGTAATTCATTTTGGTTAGGTTTCTCCCTTCCCTTCAATCTTCTAAAATATGTTGCGGTGAAATCCTTTTACTACTTGCATTCTTGGTTTTGATATTGATTGTATTTGATCTATAATCCTCTTTAAAATCTTCAACACATTCTTCCTCAGTGGTGTTGGTCGTTGGATGTGCGTTGGATCATCTGTTAAATGTAGGGGGTCTAAATATTAACCCTATGGTTTGATAATTTCCAAGTTTATGCAATATTGTGATTTTTCATAAGAAATGTGTGAACAAATTGAATTAATAATAAATGGAATTATTCTTTGAACTCATTTATTTTCAATTAGATTAATACATGACTTATGGATACCTATTGGCTGAGAAAACCACGGATATATTTTAATTGTCTAATGGCTTAAAATATGTTTATCATGATGTGAAACCTAGGGTTATTGCTTGTTATAAAATCTATAAAATTGTGGCTCATTTATTATTTATATAATTTTTAATCAATTGTGAATTAAATTTCAATTGAATTATGAAATAAGAATGGTAATTCTCATAATTAACCATCGATAATTGTGATTTGATATTTTGATATCCATTCTATATGACCGAGAATGTGTTCCATGGTGTAATTATTATATATCGGGCCCAACTATGACACTTGCAAACTTATATGTTGTAATAATGATACAGAGCACGATTGACCCAATACACTGTTGTAATGATTATATAGAGTGGTATATGATCAATCCCATTCAATATAACTTATTGAGATTGGATAAGAGACGCTTCGAACGATCAACACTCAAACCCTAATTTTACTCAAACCAATAATGACTGATTTCTAGCCCGAGAGTATAATGCCCCAGCCTTAAGCATTACATAATCTTGAATTATGTTAAATAATCACATTGGGAATCTTTTCAGGTTTAGCGATTTAGATAATTAGGTTATAACGTAAAAAAACAACTTGAATATTACATGTAGACACTTCAACTTAGTATCCATTTTTTTATAACATAAAAACTCATTAAAAAAATAATTTTGTCTAGTTCCATGTTTTAGACAGCATGACTTTTACATAATCCCATCCTAGACCCTATTTCATTTTATTTCCTGTAATAAACTTTTCAAAAACATAGGATGAGCATAAATATATTTGTAAGAGATAAACAAAGAAGGAAAACTGTTAGTTTTTCAAAACAACAAGTAAACCATGAATACTTAATCATAAGTAATACTTTTCACCTTTATGAAGTAGTAAATACTATTCACTAAATAATTGATCATTGATTACACTTTTACAACCAAAATATTACCATAAAATCCTTATAATGAACATATAACAGATAAAGGTAACTAGCTAAATAAACATACGTAAATGTAATAACCATACAGTAGACTTCAACACATATTACTAAATGGAATAGCCATACGGCCGACTTCCATACATTAAACTAAATGGAATATCCATACAGCTAACATCCATACACAATGAATTTAAGGTTATAACATAAGTACCCAACCAGGTCAATAATGAAACCACCCCTCATTTGGTTTATCACGTAACCACCCATCAAATTTCGAAGTACCATTATAAAATCATAACATACAAAATATTGAAATTATATAAATTTCCCAAATAAAATTTAATTTAAAATGACATTAAATAATTTCAAGATATTGAAATAATAAATCTATTTTAAAAACCATTTTCAATACCAAAACACCCAAATATAGAATAAGGGGATTCTTTTCCTTTTAAAAACATTAAGGCTTATTGAGGAAGACAAATAATAATTACGGCGGTGAAGAGGTCATTATCACTACAAGCCTTAAAAACATTCCTTTTGTTGTTTAGTAAAACTCATTGTAGAAAAAATACTCCCCTTAAATTAAATTGAAATTTAAAGGGTTTTATTATATACCATATAAATTGAATTCATGTATAAATAAAAGTATGCCTCCATGAAAGTAGATTGAGATGAAGTCCTTTACCTCATGTATGAATTGACCAGGTCGTTCTTTAATTTTATGAAAAATAAATATATGTTAATTTCAAATTTCATAAAAACATTTCTAAAGTATATTATTCCTTTTATATCACTTATTACCTTTCTATAACAATTAGTTAATTATTTGAGTTCATATCGGACGTTTTGTCGATGTTCGGAACTTGAGTTAAAAATGAACTTGTTATAATTATAAATTTTCCATGTGGTTGAAATTTCATTATCTCCAAAATTATATTAATGATTTATATATCATATATATCCTATATATAACGTATATATATGTATATATAATAGAATATAACATTTTGAGTTATGAAATTAATTGCACCGTTCATGGAGACGGTAAGCCGTATGTACTCATGAATGCTACTTTCATTTCTATTTAATATCTTAATGGAAATGAAAACATAATGATACATAGTTATATTATAATTACATTATAATATCATTTATAATTTAATTAACTCCCTCCTTTATAAGTCTCACACATGGTATGAATGAGTCATATCACTTTTAGGGGGCGGTGGCCCGCGCTTCCTCAAATGAAATTATCGCGTTTACCCATAATGGATACCATAAATGTAAGATATACATAAAAAATACAGAAGTATAGGGAAAATATAAATATTATATATATAACATGGAAATAAAGTTCCATATTATTGGCCACCATGAGATGCGGTAGGAGATAATTGAACAATCATCGTTTCGTGAGGCGTTAGTTTGTCATCTACAGAAATAGTGTGTTCTTTACCAATTAGATGGAGGTGTGTGGAAGTGTAGTTAGAATAATTTTCATAAAAACAACCTAGTATATTAAGGATAAAGTTTTTGTTATAAAATAGAGGAATGAAAAGAGATTAGGGTTGGAGAGGGAAAATAAAACAAAATAACTTAAGAGAAGATGTTACCTTTAAATCGGGTAACTACATTTTGTCTGAACCAAAATGATTTCTTTATGTCCCTTCTACCTAAAGTAATTATTCTAGGAGGAATAGAGGGATGTAGGGATATTAAATGGAAATATTTCGGAATATACAAGGGAATTTATAGATATGAGTAATGAGTTAGAGGTGATTGATTTTAATAAGGGGGGGAAAGGCTATTTAGGAACATTTGAAAATATTATTTTATTATATAATAATTTTCTATTTCGAAAGGTCCAAAACTCAATAAGTTATAAGATAAGATTATTAATGTTAGAAATAAATTCATTAAATAATAATTGTAAAGGTTTTGGATATTTTTTTAATCTTTATAATTCTATTTATTTAAATCATTCATAAATGAGGTGAACATTGCATCATTACTATGTTGTAAAACATTTTCTTTATTTGATGTGTAAAAATTAAAAAAAATACCATTATTTAGTAATTTTTTTAGATTTATAATGTATATTTAGAGTCTAGGATATAACTTATATAACCCCATGTAAAAATTGATTTACTAAAAGATGTATGTTTATGACATTATTTTCGTTACATTAAATTAATTAATATAAAGTGTCCTTATCATTCTTAAGTGGCTTCATGAGGTCCCAAAATAGACCCATGGATGACCATGTTCAGAAATGTATCAGCCAAAAGTATTTGGAAACATGTTAGGGGAATTTAATATTATTATAATATTATTTTTACCTTGATTGGCCCTATTTACCTTTAATCGTGGTAAATAAAAGTCAAAAGTTACTATTCACCAAAAATTATTTTAATCTTATTGAACAATATTTTAATTACTAATAACAACAATGTATTTCAGATATTTTAAATTCAATCCAAAAAAACTGTAAAATTTCATTTAAATGAAATAGTCAGTTTTTTAACTACTACCCAGTGCCATCACTATTTATCAAAAATTGATGCTTTTCAGAAAAATACCAAACATTCAGCCTATGCTATATTTGATATTCCAAATTAAAAAAATGATGTATATTTTACCAAATTTAAAACATAGAAGTTGATTTAATTAATTTGAAATTAATTCTCATCGCCAAAACATAATGCTTGTTTTTAATAAATAATAACTATCAAAATATTGACAATTTATTATGTCTAATTTTAAAGTGAAATTACTTAAAATGACAAATATTTGAATAAATGGTAAAAATATTGTATAATTAAAATTTAAAATCAATTAAATAAATTATCTAACTATATAAATAAATTAGATTAAAAGGCAGTTTTGAATTAAAATACTATATTTTTCACAATTCATTAAAAAATGGATTTTATGAGACACAAAAATTTACCCAATGTAAATTTTGTTGTTTGAATTCCAATGAAGAATTTTTTTTGTCAAACAAAACCTATAAAAAGGAAAAAAAAACTATATTTAAATTGGGTTCTATATTAAAAGGTGGTAAATCGACCTTTTAAATAATATTAGAGAATTTATGCTTAAAATTTTATTCATTCAAGTTTTAATCCTGTAAATTTTATTGGATAAATGTAAAAATATTTAACAAACAAGTATAATAATATTTTAGTTAGTTCTTTGCATTTTCACTAATACAATGTCTATGTGTTAACTACTATTTAAAACAATATTTTTTTCATATTTTATTTTCAGTATAACTCCATGTTTTGTGCAACATGATATTTCAAAGAAACTCATTGTTGTGTATGGGTTACGACATTGAACATAGCATCCCTATTAAAGTGAAATTAATATTTAATTCAAAAATATTAATAAATATGAAAATGTCTTATTCTTTATTTACTTTGGAAGTTACATCTTTTTTCCCTTTTGGAAATTATTTCCTCGCAATTTTTATTCACTTATCAAAATAAGTGGTGGTATTTATCCCTCATTACATTTTCAGTTTCCTTTTTTGCCCCTTCAACAATATGGGTTTTCCACAAATTAATTTCTTGATGAATTACCTTATTCCGCAACACTTTCTGTCTTTGGTCGAAAATCTAGACTGGTTGTTCCTCAAATATGATATTCTCTTCGAACTGAGCTACCACTATGATCAAACCATGATATGGATCCGGTATATAATTTCTCAACAATGAAACATGAAAAACATTGTATACCATGGATAAACATGGTGGTGAATCAACTCTGTATCAAACTGATCCAACATTATCTAGGATTTTATAAGGTCCAATGAACCTTGGACTCAACATTCCCTTCTTACCAAAATGCATGACACGTTTCCAAGGAGAAAGATTGAGAAAGACATGATGGCATACCTCAAAAGAATGATCCTTCCTTCGGTTATCCATTTAACTTTTCCACCTACTCTGTGTTTTTATCATGTTCTTCTGAATCAACTGTACTTTTTCTGCCATCTCTTCTACTAATTCAGGTCCCATCAACATCCTTTCACCTAGTTCATCGCAAAAAGATGGAGTTTAACACCACATCCCATATAATGCCTCAAATGGAGCCATCTGTATACTTGAATGAAAACTGTTATTATAAGAAAATTCAACCAAAGAATATGTTGGTCCCATCTTCCTTGGTAAACCATCGAGCAAGCACCTAACATATCCTCCAAGGTCTAAATTGTTCGTTCTGACTGCCCATCTGATTGAGGATAAATAGTTGTACTAAAATTTAATTCAGTACCCAACGACTTCGAATGGCCATTCCATAATTTAGAAGTAAACTTGGGATCATGATTAGATTAAATGGAGAGGGGAACTCCCTGCAACCTGAACATTTCTTTAACATAAAATCGAGAAATTTTATTTAGAGAAAATATATCTCAAATTGGAAGGAAATGTGCAGATTTAGCCAATCAATCAATAATTACCCATATTGCATTATTACCTCGATATGTATTTGGTAATCCCACAACAATATCCATTGATATATTTTCCCATTTCATATATGGCAGTAGTAAAGACTGAATCCCCTCTTTTGGTAACTACCACCCTACTATAACCTGTTGTCAAGTCAAATACTTCACAGAAATGTTTTCAATATCTATCTTCATTCCAGCCCACCAGTAATACTATTTAAGATCTCTATACAACATAGTAATGCCAATATTAACTGAAATGGGGAACTATGATCTTAAAATACAAATTTGTTCTTCAATTGTGAATCATAAGGAACACATAATCTATTTCAAAACCTTAAAACACAATCTTTATCAATGTTAAATTCAGGAAACATACCCTTCTGAACCATCTCTACCTTTTTCTGTAACTCTTTTTCTTCCTTCTGTGCTGGCTTAATTCTATCTGATAGAGATTATTTCACTGAAACCTGAAACAAAACAGAGGTGTTTCCTGCACCAAAAACAACTATGCCTTAGTTCATCATGTCTTTAATCAAAGGATCTTGTTCTAAATGCAACAAGGTTAATGAATCATTAATTTTTCGACTCAAAGCATTCGCCGCATTATTTGATTTACCAGGATGGCAATGAATCTTGCAATCATAATCTTTGATTAATTCTAAACAGCTCCTTTATCTCGTGTTTAATTCCTTCTGTGTAAATATATACTTCAATATTTTATGGTCAGTATATATTTGACATTTTTCTCCAAACAGATTATGCCTCCAAATTTTTAATGAAAAAACAACAGCAGGTAATTCCAAATCATCTTTAGTGTAATTTTACACATGAGGTTTCAACTGATGTGATGCATAAAAAATTACCTGATTATTCTGCATTAGGACACAACCTAGTCCATTAAACAAAGCATCATTGTAGATTACAAACTCACAATTTCCTAAAGGTATTTCCAAAACTGGAGCATTCACCAATATTCTTTTCAATTCCTAAAAATAATCATCACATTCTTTTTGTCCAAATGAACTTAACCCCTTTTTATGTTAACTTAGTCATTGGACAATATAACCATGAAAAATGTTCAACAAAACTCTGGTAATAACCTGCTAACCCAATAATAATATAGATATCAATTATATTTTTGGGTCTTGGACATTATTCAACAACTTTTTTTAGCAGGATCAATAATTATACCATTTTTTTAAACAATGTGACCGTGGAAAGAAACTTTTTGTAACCAAAACCCACACTTGCTAAATTTATCAAAAAGTCTCTTTTTGTTTAAGGTTTTTAAGAAAAACCCTTAAATTACTTTCATTCTTCTCTTAACTTTTATAATAAACCAAAATATTATCTATAAACACAACCACAATTTGTCACCCGAGTCAACTAAGCCATCACTACAACAAACAGTTCAATTATGATTCTGGCAATCTTAAGATGTTGATTTGGAAGGTCATTTCCCTCTGTATTCTTTCATTTCACAACAAACCAATTTCCACTTGGAAAATCCATTCTGAACAAAGAAATATCATAGGTTTAGGAACATTGTAATCTGTAAACTCTATATCATTTCAATCGTCTTATAAATTATCAAAACAATATTCCAACCCCTAAAGTTCTCTAAACTGACCACTTATACCAATTATAAGGCCCCAGCCTTAAACATTACATAATCTTTAATTAAGTTAACAATTCACTTTTAGTATATTTTCAAGTTTAGGGATTTATGGAATTAGTTCATAACATGAATAAAACTACTTGAATATTACATGTAGACACTTCTACTCAATATATTTTTTATAAAATAAAAACTCATTAAAAAAAGAGTCATGTTTAGTTCCATATTTTAGACAGCATGACTTTTCCTTGATCTCATACTTGATCATATTCTACATTTTCTCCTGTAAAAACCATTTCAAAAACTTGTGATGGTCATAAAAATCATAGTAAGGGATACACAAAGAGGGAAAACTATTAGTTTTTCAAAACAACAAGTAAACCATGAATACTTTACCATAAGTAATACTTTTCATCTTTATGAATTAGTAAATACTCTTAAATGAAATAAAGATCATTGATTACCCTTTTGTAACCAAAATATTACCATAAAACCCATAGAAAGAACAAATAACATATAAAGGTAACTTGGGACAAAAAAATTATAAAATAGAATAACCATACGGTCGACATCCACACATATCACAATAGGGAATAGCCATACAACCGACATAAAAACATATCACTATATGGAATATCCATACAGATTAATTCTATACCCATTGCATTGGATATTATAACGTAACAAACCGTCCTATTTTATCGTAACACCACCCTTCATTTCGTTTATCATGTTACCACCCATGAGATGTCCAAGTACTATTATAAATTCACAACACATAAAATAATGAAAATAAAAAAAATTCACTAATAATATTTAATTTGAAATCACAAGAAATCATTTCAATATATTGAAATAATCAAACCATATAAAAATCCAATTTCTTTACCAAAACTCACAAAAACAGAATAACAGATTTCTTTTCATTTTAAAAATATTAAGCCTTATAGAGGAAGCCAAAAAACGATTACAGCGGCGGAGAGGTCATTGTCACCGCAAACGTTAAAATCATTCCTTTTGACATTTAGTAAAATTATTTGTAGAAAAAATATTCTTTTTGAATGAAATTAAAAGTCAAAGGGTTTTATTATATACCATATAAATTAAAGTCATGTATAAATCAATGTATGCCTCAATGAAAGGATATTGAGACGAAGCCCATTACCTCGTGTACGAATTGACCCGTTCGTTCTTCAATTTCAAAAATAATAAACTTAAGTTAATTTATACTTGATTAAGAACCCTTTTAAAGTTTATTATTCATTTTATATCACTTATTACCTTGTTATAACAATTTCATAATTATTTAAGTTCCAATCGGACATTTTGTCGATGTTCAGAATATATGTTAAAAAATAAACTTGTTGTAATTATAAATTTTACATGTTGTCGAAATTACATTATCTCCTGAAAGATATTCATGATTTAGATATAATATATATCATATATATCTAGTATATATATTTATTTATGATAGTACATAACATTTTTATTTAATAAATGAAATGCATCATTCATTGAGATGGTAAGTCGTACGTACGCATGAATGCTACTTTTATTTCTTTTTTGTATATTAATTGAAATGAAAAAATAATGATACATAGGTATATTATAATTCCATTATAATATCATTAATAATTTAATTAACTCTATTCTTTATATGTCCCATGTATGGTACGAACTAGTCAAATCACTTTTTGGGGGTGGTAGTCCACACTTCCTCAAATGAAATTCTAGTGTTTACCCAAAATAGAAACCATGAATGAATTATATACATGAAAAATAAATAAGTATAGAGACAATATAAATATTATATATATCACATGTAAATGTAGTTCCATCTTAATGGCCACCATGAGAGGTTTTAGGAGATAATTTTACAATCATCGTTTCGTGAGGCGTTATTTTTCCGTCCACAGAAACCGTATGTTATTTACAATTTAGTTGGAGGTGTGTGTAAGTGTAGATCGAATAATTTTCATTAAACCAACCTAGTATATTTAGGATACTATTTTTGTTATGAAATATAGGAATAAAAATAGTTTAGGGTGTTGGAGAAGGAAAATAAAACAAAATAACTTAGCAGAAGACGTTAACTTTAAATCGGGTAACTCCCTTTGGTTTGAACCAAAAGGAATTATTAAAGTGTCTTCTACCTAAGGTAAGGTTTCAAGGTGGAAGAGAGTGATGTTGGGAGCATTAATTATAAAGAGGATGGATAAGACAATGGGCTTGAGAGGTGTGAGTAATGAGTTTTAGGTGAGGTCTTTTTATAAGGTGGTAGAGGGGCTCTTTAGGAATGTCTGAAAATATTATTTTATTATATAATGATTTTTGGTTTCCAAAGGTCCAAAAGTCATTAAATACAAAGATAAGACGACTCGTGTTCAAAATAAAATCACTCAATAATAATTGGACACGTTTTTGAAATTTATTAATCTTTATAGTATAATTTATTTAAATATTCATTAATGAGGTAAATACTGCATCATTATTGTGTCATAAATAATTTTATTTATTTCATGCCGAAAAAATATAAACAAATAAATTCATGTAGGGACGTTTATTTATTTATAATGAATATTTATATTTGAGTAGATAACATATATAACCCTTGTAAAATTGATTTACTAAAAGATATATGTTTATGTCATTTTCTCCTTTACTTTAAATTAATTATTGTAAAGTGTCTTTATCACTCTTAGGTGGCTCCATGGGATCCCGAAATCGACCCAAATATTCCCATGGTCGGATATGTATTAACCAAAAGTATTAGGACACATTTTAGGGTAATTTTATATTATTATAATATTATTTTTAAGTTGATTTGCACTATTTACCTTTAACCACGACATATAAAAGTCAAAAGTTAATATTTACTAAAAAAATTCATCTTATTAAACACAATTTTACTTAATAATACCAAAAATGAATGTCAGATTTTAGAAATTTAATTCACAAAAGTGGTAACATTTCATATATATGAAAATTTCGATTTCTTAACTACTAATTAGTGTTTTCACTATTCATCCAAAAAATGATGTTTTCAGAAAAATACCAAAAAACAGCCTTAGCTATATTTGATATTTTGAATTAAAAAATGATCCCTATTTTAAAAAATTAAAAACATTAAATTCAGATTAATTAATATAAAATTAATTTTCTTTTTCAAAATAGAAAGCTTGTTTTTATGGAATAATAACTATCAAAAGATTGACAAATGTTTATGTCCAATTTCAAAGTGAAATTACTTCCAATGACCAACATTAGATTAAATGGTAAAAATATAATCTCATTACACCTTAAAAAATTAAAAATATAATATATCCATATAAATAAATTATACTAAAAGGTGGTTTTGAATTAAAATGTAGTATTTTTTACTATTCATTAAAAATGAATTTGATCAGAAAAATACAAAAAAATTACCCAATGTAAATTTTGATGTCCTAATTCAAAAGAAGAATTTTATTTTGTCAAATATAACATATAAAGGTAACCAAAACTAGATTTAAATAGGTTTATCCATTAAAATAAGGTAAATCGACCTTTTAAATAATATTAGAGTATTTATGCTTAAAATTAGATTCATTCATTTTTTAAGCCTATAAGTTTTATTTGATAAATGTAAAACCATTTAACAAACATGTATAATCATATTGTAGTTATATCTGTTATTTCTCACCAATAGAACTGCTAGGCATTAACTACCATTTAAAATTATATTGTTTTATAATTTTATTTTTCGGTATAACTCCATATTTTGTGCAATTCATGATTTTAAAGAAACGCATTATTGTGTATCAGGTACGCCATTGAACATAGAATCCCCTTTAAAGTAAAATATATATTTAATTCGACAATATTAATAAATATGCAAATTTCTTATTCTTTATTTACATGGGATGTTACAAATATATTTTGAATGTTATGGAATCATTTGATCTTGAGGTGGAGTGATCCATTGAAAGGATTTTTCCTTATATAAAAGAGGAATTTTTTTTCCTAAGGTATATCAATACAACCACATCATGATAAATCTATGGAGATATCCTTCTTTGATGTTATTAAAGGCTTGGATCTACACAAATCCTCCTTGTCGAAGACTCCCCTTTACAAAAAATTGGATGATATAGGTTTTTTTTAAAATTGATCCTATATCTATTTAGTAACGAGCAAAAATGTGTAAGTTCTCTATCTTTGTAATTATTTCTTATCTTAATGGGGATAAAAATTGGTGGGTTTCTTATTTAAAAGTTTAAGTCACACATTTCTATGAAAATTCTAACAGGGAACTTGTTCTAATTGGAATATGCTATATCCGTATTATTCTAAACTCCCAGGAAAATTTAGACCGTCTTTAGAAAATTTGCAGCATTCGATTAAAGCATGGATTAATTTGTATATATTAATTGGAATTTTGATTCCACCCATTCACTCCTAGTAACAAAATGGAAAAAAATGGGTTAGATTGAGTTGTATTAAATGGTATTTTTGGAACATGATGATCTGGAATGATGTTACCTCTTATAATGGTTCCCCCTTAAATATTGATCAAAGAACATTTAATTTAGAATTCGGAATATATTTAGAAGAAATGGTAGAAGTGTATTTGGACTCAAAACTAATATATTTCCCTTCTATGCTCATTTGGAAGTCCAGAATGATTCATAGCTTGTGTAAGTATAGCAATAAGATTTTGCACTCCATCTCCCATAACATTTGTTTGTTCAGGAGGACAATCATTGCATTGTCCATTGCATTGATCAACATGGTTCCTTCGGGTTCCATCCATCGTCTAAAACCCAAAAAGAATAGTGTGAGAGGCAAAAATCATGCTAGGGAAAACAACATTATAAAGGGGGAGTATCCTCAATATCTAACTTCTTAGGTTAAATTCTATGATAGTTATCATAGTTCTAGGACTGTATCTTATACGTATACTTATCCTTAGGGACATCCCTAGACATACCTTATAAATATCTCTAGGGATCTCACTAACGCTTTCGCATCCTAGTTTCCAAAGGTTGACTAAACCTTTCCTTTGATACCACCTGTAGAGACCCGAATCTTGACGTGCATTGACATTACATTACATTTGCGGAATACTTAGTACATAACAAAAACACACACACAAGGATCATAATAGTTTAGTGTCTTTGGAAACTCGGAATATAATCTTCTAATCGTGGTGAAAGATCTTCAACATCTCCCATAAAGATCTTCTTTTTTTTACCTAAAAACTTTCTTTATATCCTGGGGAAAAGAAAACATAAAAGGGTGAGCTCAAATGCTCAGTAAGGGTAAACAAAAGAAATATCAATCACATCATATACATAAGCACATAACTTTTGGAAATCTTAACCTGCAAAAGAGATCATAACTTCATAACATGGGGTAAACCATGGCAGTGAAATGTAATCACAATAATCATAACTTAAAACATGAATCTTTGTGGCATTCACACATAATAATAGAGAATCATTTCTTGTTAGTCAAGACTCATTTCCAAGACTATCTTAGTGGACAAAGTCCCTTTCTGAACCGAGTCACCCTCGTTTCAGTCCTGTTTCACTGAACTGGTATAACCTACCTTTCCAGCCATGTCTATCTCATGAGATATAAAATATTTACCCAATGAATTGGAGGGATATATAGGCCCCACCCATCTCATAATGATACCATTCTTATGTGTGCCACAAAATCATAAATCATACATCATTGCATAACCCATGTAATACAAATGGGAATCTTAAACATCATGACATCATAAAACAATTCATACAAGATAAAGGAATTCATAAAAATAATTCAATCACAACATAATCAAATCAATGAAATAATAGGGATAAAAAAAGAACCCTTTATTATCTTAGATGGAAAATAATTTTGATAAAACACTTGAACTCCATTCTTGAGGAAAATATCCTTTCTTCTTCAAAAACACTTTTCCCCTCTTAACATGTCATACAATTTTAAACTAAAAGAAGTTGATTAAAAATAAACTTGAAAACTTGTAAAGGAAGCTTCTTGGAAATAATGTTTTAAAAATCCATTCATGCCGTATAAGTTAAAAAAATATATTCTTCTCGTACTTTTGTCGGAAAAGTCAAAAAGTACCTCGTACGAAAAACGGCAAAAGATTCCTTTCATATCTTTTACTAAAAACTCACCGAAGGGTAAAATTGGATTTAAACAATTGTACGTGGATGGAAATAATATTACATATTGAGGAAACATGGATGTGGATGATAAAATTCACCCCAGTAAATTCCAAAGTATAAACAATCTTAGATAAAAATGAGATTGTGATATTTCCCTTACCTTAGGTCCGAATTGCTTTGTAAGTGTCCGAACCTCCTGTATAATGATTTAAATAATGTTATTGACTTATTATAGAATCATACTTATTTTTATGATATCATATATGGTCATATTCTTAGCTTCTTAGTAGTAATATTTCATTGTTACTTGTTATTCGGGAGTTTATAACTTTTTGTTCTTATGCGTGTTTTATTGAATAAATTCTTATTATTTTCATTAGGTTATAGATACCTCATTTCCAGAATGGTATTAGTGTAATATATATCATATTCATTCAGTTCAATTCATTTATATAATCATTATGAAATGAAGATCGTGTAGAACGAGTCGCATCACATCGTGGAGACGGTATTCCGTACGTACGCACGAGTGATGATATCGTTCCTATGATCGTGGAATTGTATTGGAGTATATTTATACTATTTCATAATCAATATCACTTTATAATAGTCATATATAGTCATTATTTACACCATTATTCCCATCCAAGTAAGGTGGTGGTGGAAAACAGATTACACCACGGCGTGGAGACGGTATTCCGTACGTACACACGCGCAGTGATTTCATTTTCCGTAGGATGGATAGATGGTGAAATAGGGTTGTTTCATACATATAATAACATATCAGTATATTATTGATACTTATGTTATTACTTCATAATGAAACAACTGAAGAAGAAGAAGTGGAAGAAGAAATAAAGATGAAAGAATCGGTAACAGACATTACCTCTTCTTTGAAGTGCTTCTTTGAGACCTTCTTTTAGGGCACTAAAATTGGTCTTTGAGGAAGACCAGAACCTCTAGGATGTTTCTAGGGAAGTGGAGAGGAGAATTGTGCAGGGTTTGGCCGAGCTTGATGGCTCAATGTTGTGTGAGGAAGAGAGGGAGGAGGTTCCCTTTTATAAGGGAGGAGAAGGGCACCTTTGAATAACTAAAAATATTATTTTATTATAAAGTCAAGTTCGGTTTTAAATAGCTCCAAATTGATTTATTTAGAGGCTAAGATGGGTATGGGTCTAAATAATCTCATCCAATATAATTTAGACAAGTTTAGGTTCCTATATTAACCTTATCATTTAGATTTAACATTAAGTTAAATAATTTAACTTTTACCGTGTCTTTTTGTTTTCTTACACTATATGGTTAATAAACTTACTATATCAAGCAAAACAAACCCCGAGTTGTTTATTATTAATATATATAATCTTATCTAAGTCATTTGGCCGATCCTTAGATTTTTAGGAATAAAATAACAATTAATAATATAATATTTGTTTTAGAAACTAATTTATGTCAATTTTGTCACTATTTGGTACATGATTTTTTTAAAATTCATAACAGAATGATACGTTCGAAAAAAGTTACTTAAATCAATAATAACATGTCATATTAACCTATAAAATTAGTGGAATTCATAAAAAGACTCAAATTATATTTATTTGGGTATTTATAACATCAATTATGTCAATATTTCATTAATAAGATAATTACTACATCATCGTTGTGTCCTAAATAAATTAAATTAATAAGGCCTAAAAATTACAAATAGAATACCATTATGTAGGAAATATTTTTGTCTTTCTAATGAATATTTAAAATCGAATTTATCTTATATATAACCCTATATTAAAAATGTTTTAGTAAATAAACTTTGATTTTAAATCTTTTAACTCTTCTTTGAATTAAATAATAATAAATGTCCTAATCTAATCCAAGTGGGCATAAATGGTCATATTTTATTCCTAAGCTTGTTTTTTGTCGAATTACACTTATCCAATAGAATTTGGACATGTGTTAGGGTAATAATAATATCATTTTTACCCTTAATTACCCTATTTACTTTTAACCGTGGTAAATAAAAGTAAAAAAGTTACTATTCACCAAAAATTATTTTCATCTCATTGAACCACATTTTACGTAATGACATCAACTGTGTCTCTCGGATTTTTGAAATTCCACTCACAGAAGCGGTAAAATTAAGTTTTATGAAAAATTCAGTTTTTTTAACTACCACTTAGTGGTTTCACTATTCATCAAAAATTGAAAGTTTTCAGAAAAATCCCAAAAATTAGGCCTAAGCTATATTTGATATTATGAACTCAAAAATGATTTCTATTTTACCAAATTCAAAACATATCAGTTTCATTAATTTAAAAATTAATTACTGTCGTCAAAACAAAAGGCGTGTTTTTAAGGGATAATAACTATCAAAAGATTGACACTTGTTTATAACTGGTTTAAATGTGAAATTACATCCAATGAACAACATTGTATTAAATTGTAAAAATATATTCTAAATATACTTTAAAACCACTCAAATTAATAATTTATCACTATTAATTATTTCGATTGAAAATGTTGTTTTTAATTAAAATTTAGTAATTTTCACTATTCATCAAAATATGAAAGTTATCCGAAAATCACCAAAATTTCACCCTAAGCTAATTTCGATATTACGAATCCAAAAATGAATTCCATTTTTAAAAATAAAATTACAAAATTTCAAAAAGTGGTTATTACTATTCATAACGGCTAGTTTTAATAATATTTTAATAGCATATTGTTGTTTAGTGAAACTCGTTATTGCGTACTACACACGCTATCGAGGAAGGTCGTGATTGCGTGTAATGAAAGGCAAATCAAGGATGCGTGTTGTGCAAGCTCCTTTTGGTGTAGCATACAACACATAACATTAGTGAAATTAAAAAGAATATTTTTCATAAAATCTCGGGGTGTTATAGAATTGGGTCCACGAAAGACGTGGTTTGGGAAGGGATGACTTGTAATGGGTCTGGTTCACGAAAGATTCTAGTTGTGCTGAGTGTGTCTGCAGTGGGGTGTGAGCTTTATGGGTTTGATCATGGAGGGTGGACTCGTGGTGGGGTGTGGTCACACAACCCTTGATTGAGAAGGTGGTTGTCGGTGACCGGTGATTCCCTCTCACATCAATACCTTTGGAAACACCTAAAAATAGGTTGGTAGACTTAGAACAATAAGAATAAATCTGATATATTTCCTCAAACCCATCTCAATATTAATAGACCCAAGATAATCTTTTGTGGGGAGATAAAGAGATACATGAACCAAATGACAACACAAAAACATAAGAATAACTAAATAAATCTAATGAAGTAGTGGGAAATCATAAAAACAGCCCATAGTCAGGATCAAAACATAACAACAATCCCAAACCACCCATGGAAACTGAAGATTCAACACGAAGAATAGTTGGCCAAACACTTAACCATTCCAAACATTATTAATTCATGAAAATTCAATTTGAATCACCTTAAGGAGAAGGACCCTGTGGCGGAGGAGAAGGAGGTGTAGACAGCGGAGGCACCGGAGGCAGCGCGGATGCAGCGCGGAGGCAGGGCAGAGGCAGGGCAGAGGCAGCGGAGGTAGCAGAGGCAGCAGAGGAGGAGGAGGAGGAGGAGGCCGCAGTGGAGGAGGAGGCATCGGAGTAGGTAGAGGAGGAGGAGGCACCGGTGGAGGAGGAGGAGGATGAGGCCGTGGACTAGGAGGAGGAGGACGAACCGCTGGTGGAGGAGGAGGAGGACGAGGCCACGGTGGAGGAGGAGGAGGAGGAGGAGGAGGAGACGGCCGGAGGAGGAGGAGGCGGTGGCCGGATGAGGATGAGAATAGGAGGAGAAGGAGGCGGCGGCCATGGCGGAGGAGGAGGAGGAGGCGGCAGCGGCGCAGAGGAGGGCTTCCGCGAGAGCTTGACCGGGTGTAGGGAGGAGGAAGAGGACCCGCAGGTTTTTAACAAATCCGCGTGAGCCTTTATCAGCGCTAGTATGAAGCGCTGATAAAGGGTGTATTTATCAGCGCTAAAATGAAAAGCGCTGATAAATACAACCTTTATCAGCGATTTTTTAGCGCTGATAAATAATCCCTTTATCAGCTCTAAAAAAAGCGCTGATAAAGGGGAAAACCTTTATCAGCGCAAAAAAAGTGCTGATAAAGGGTACACCATTATAAGCGCTAAAAAAAGCGCTGATAAAGGGTACACCTTTATCACCGCTTGTTTTAGCGCTGATAAAGGCAGGCGCATGCCTTACCCAATTTTGTGGTAGTGATATATTATTTGGATTATGTGTATGTTTAGTGCATAATTATTGATATGTTATTAATGGTTATGTTGTGGATTGATTTTTCCCTTCCATGTTCATATAAGTTGTTATCTTGATACGTTGATTCGAATAGAAATTTCATATAAAATTCTAGGGAAATGGTGTAGTGACACATTTATTTCATATAGACCAAGATATATATATCGATCATATAGTTTTGTATCATGGTTGTGCAATCACCTTGATAAGATATTTTGAGGAAGGGATTATATTACATAGTGGGAATAGGTATATTGTTTTCACCCTGGTGATATTATTTTCATTAAATTTGGATTCTTGATGAATTTCTAGAAAATAATCATGGAAATTAGTTAAGAATTCATAATTTCAATGAGAATTAATACTAGAGGGTCACACACTAAGTGTTTTTTAATCTTGATTAAATTATATTTAAATTTAATTAATGAGATAAATATTATTCTCAAGAAACAAGATTAATTTTATTCATTTTTTATAAATAGAAAAATATTATTGATGAATTACATATTTAATATCAATATTTATTCATGTTTTAAATAAATTATGGTGGTGTTTTAATGAACCATGACCATGTTCGTAGACTAATATTAATTTTCAAGTTAGTTAAATAAGATTTTTTAAAACGCAATTTAGTGATTTCCCTAAAATAACATTATTATTATTATTATTGTCGTTGAATGGGGTTTAATATTGGTTATTATATTATTTTATGAATGAAATTAAATTAAATAATATTTTAACCAAAACCCTAGATCTATAAATTAATGGTTATGTCAAGTTTGTACTATTAATAGAGGAATAGAGAGTCATTGGGATAAAATATTTCTCTCTCAAATTACTTTCTCTCTCTCACTATAAAGAAAAAAACCCATGACATTATCATTCCAGATAGAAGGGAGATCAGTCACCTAGAATGACATGATACATTTCATTTTTTATAATACCACCGAGAAATCAATTGGTGTTACTAAAAAATCAATGAAACATATGTGGATCACTACTAGTGGGATCATACACTTGGATCCTTACGGTGAGACGTAGTTAATATGGAAAACTGTTTTTATATGATAAAATTATATATTGAATAAAATATCCAATGAAATGGTAAATAATTTTATTATATATAAATAAATTATTAATAAATTCAACATAAAATATCATATATGAGTTCTTAGTTTTCTTTAGTCAATATAAAATTAGAAAAAAATTATTGGTCATGGAATTCATGTCATTGACCATACTGGAAATCATCCCTTGAATCAACAAAATGTTATTTAGTTTAACGCCCACCCAAGTCATGTGCTCTATGCCTATAACCTTCAATTGGTATCAAAGGCATCATGTTCAAATTTATTATTTATTTTAATTTCTATTTTTTGGTCATTTAAATGTTAATATTCATTTCATGTTTTTAAATGTTCTTGGTGTATCATATAAATATCATCATAATATTATTTTTCCTAAAGGATATTACCAATATCTATTAGTAAATAATGAATTTTACATATTAATATCACATAAGGAAGTTTCAAGGATCTTAGATAGGTAACACATGAATACATGTTGTGTACTACTTTGTTACACATCATGTATCCTTTTTCATTACAAAAGGATTCCTATATGGATTAGGTTTTATCATGTAACTAGTCAATGCTGAGTTAAATTAGTGTACCATGTGTAGACCATCTGGGGTGGTACAAAAATTTTATAAAGTACACAGAGTCCATGAATTTTCAAGATGGAAATAACATGTCAAGCCACATTATGAAATTAATGCATCATGTGTATTTAACTCATGAAACATGCAGACTCGAAACCTATGTAAATAGATATAAATTTCATGTATCCTCTATACATTATATTTATTTCTAAAATATTCTTCATAGGTACACACTGATTCTCTAGTCATGTTCTATGGATATTCACTTAAGATAACTTCACACAATGTAGCTGGCCTGTACACACTGTGTACATTACCTATTTATGTGGTAACATTAAAAATTATATATTTTTTTCTTAATATTTATCAACTCGAGTTTTGTGTTAATAAGTTTAAATTACCTGAAAATTATTAGGTTTTATATAATATTATATGTTAAATTAATGTTATGTAATTTTAGATAAACTAAATCATGTATGGTTATTGTATATTAAATAATCAACACATAAAATTATACTGGAAACATAATTTTCTTGGGTTACATGCGTTATTAAGTAGACTATATAGGATGTTAGATTATGAAACCTTTCATTTAAAAAATATATTGTATGACTTCACCGATTATAATTTAATCATACTGAGTAGTTCATCCTAGTAATAACTAGTATACATATATGTACAAATATATGTATCTTTTTTATTTTATAAAATAAAATAAAATAATTATTATTTTTTTAATATACATGTGGATTGAATTTTTTTTATAATTGGATGAAATAAGATAAAATGGATTAATTTATTCGTATGATAATTTATAGGATTAATTCAGGTGCCTTTATTATTATTAAGTAATGAATGGAAATGAATACTAGAAAATTATATACAATGTATAATTGTTTCATGTTTATGAATGATCATGAGCTTGAACAAGACCATTGTATGTTTTAGAATTATTAAATTAAATTTATTTAATTGTTTTATAATTTTTTATTATTAAATTAAATATGATAGATCGTGAGTCGCCCCTCCCTCAATTATTATATAGGGCCTCCATGCCTACAATTATTAATGTAATTACCCTTAACAAATCCATTGGTTCCTGTCACCTACATGTGATTTATAAGTATATGTAATTAATGGAGTATCCCAAGTACTGTGGAGGTTGTTCAAGATAGAACCATAATGATGCCACCCCAAGTGGTCCATAGGTGGACTGATGGAATGTAACAACTCATGCCAGGACCAACACAATGAGTTATTTACATATTTTATAGGTTGATTTATTATCTAAAAAATTAAACCATTTTATAAATGTGTGATCTGGTCATTTATTTATTTATTTAATTATGTAAATGAATTACTTAATTTATGGATTCAAGACCGTGTTCACATAAATAAATGAATATTGAAATAATATGTTTAAATAAATAGATTATTTGTAAATGTTTTGTCCAATATGGTTAGTTAATTACTAAAAATAAACATAATATTAAAAAATTTATTAAATAAAAAAAAATTAAAATCTATGTATAATAAATTAAAATACCTCAATTAAATATTATGTTATTTTTCTGCATCCATTACAAGATTATGAATAAAACCAAAAGAACAAAGAGTTTAAGAATCCTTTTATGGGAAACTTGCTTTTATATGGGGTTTTATTATGATGGTTTTGGGTTTAATTAACCATTTTACAAAAAAGGACTATCCCATGATAGAGGTGATGTAATTTAGAGGTAATTGTTGAGGAAATCTAGTCAGGATTTATGTATTGGGGAATCCACTCAATAGATCAAGGTGATCCATGCCCATAGTTGGAAAATAATTTCCTACATAAATAAATTAATGTATCTTGACTAACCCTTGTTGGGGTTATGTTAAGGTGCATATCATTCCTCCCTATTAGAATGTCTATGAAAATATACATTTCATGTTCAACTATGAGGGTTATAGGGAATTGATAAAATAATGGGATAATTACCAAAATAAATTAATTTATTATATCTCATATAATTTTTAATAAATACATGTTCCAATAATATTCACTTTTATAATTTCAGAAAATGTTATTTTCATCATCCAAAAATTCCATTTGATCAATATTTGAGAAAGGCAATATCCTCACTTGATGTAACTCCCTTGAGTGGTTAAAATTCCATCAGGTTGTGTTCAACCATGAATAAAAATCATAGATTCCAGAACCCTCACTTCCTCATCTACCTGCCAAGGAGGTGAGTGACGTAGAGTTATTTTTCTATGAACACATTAGAGCAAAGATATCAAAATTTAATCTTATATCTAGTGAACTCATAAAGTCTCAAGAACGCATTTATTCTTATGTCAATTTTTAGAAATTTTATTACCTATACTATAAAAGATAAATATAATAATATTTTGACATATCAACAAAAATTATTCAGAGTAATCATATGGAGGGAGAACTATATGGACCTCAAAATTCAAACTCCATAGATACATAGGAAACATAGAGGTTATAGTATTTAAATTACCTAATGAATTTCACACAAATATCATACTTTAATAACTCAATAAGAGATTATCTAGCGTTTATTTAAATTTATTAGGAAAAAAATTGAGAAATATCTCCCATATATTTTTAGTCTTATTTTCTATATAGATATGGAGAAGAAGCATGAAAATCCTTTTTTCTTTATGATGAACAAAAGGAATTTCCCAATAAATAAATATAATCACAAATCTTCATCACAATTCTCTCCCAAGAAGGGTAAGATCAAGGGGAAATAATGACATTCATATGTGGAAATAAGGGAAACATGATGAAAAAATCCACCCAACACAAGAAGAAAGAGGAGGTTTCAGGTGCGTTTGTTTTTATTCTAATTTATGTTTTTTTATAAATTAAATATTTTATATATCTTGTAGTTCAAATATATTACTAAAAATAAAAGAACAATTAATATTAACAATGATTAACTAAGGTGTGATAGATCAATAAACAACTAATAGATATAAAATTTATAATGTAGAAAAGGGGAACTACCACCTCACACTGGTGACTAGAATGATCTTAGTTATAAAATATTGTTATTATTTGAAATCATTTACCAAAAAAATTATTTATTATCCATATATTAAAAAAATGGATATATTTCCTTATTTAGGAATAAACTCTTCTAATTTTATAAGGATAACATTTTTATAGTAAGGTATATTTAAATAATATTCATTATGTGTTGGACTACACAGACTATGTAATGGAAATCGATAATGAAACTATTTAATACCACACCCATCATTGAAACCATCAGCTGGTTATGTAAAAAATTGATTAAATTTATGTAAGGTCGATATCTGTATTAATATTATCTCAAACCACTTGGTTTTATTCAGGTATGATTGAAAGGTATGATGATCAATGTCGCATTTAGTATGAGAGGTGAAAGGCTAAATAGATTCTTGAACTAGTTCATACCGATGCATGCTGATCATTTCATATTGAAGAATGGGGTGATTCATCATTCTTCATATCTTTTTCTATCTATTTCAGTAGACATGGAAATGTCTACTAAATGAGGTATAAGTCAAATTCCATTGAAATATTCAAGGAATACTAGAATTAAGTTGGGAACTATCATAGTAATAATATTATTAATATACTCTAATAATATGGTGGAGTATATCTTAATAATAACTTCATTGAATATTTATGGTAGGTTTTGATTTTTTTTTCAATTTTATCTTATTTATACACCTTAATATAATGGTGTATGTTGATTTAGGAACCTCCCCTTGTTATAAATAGTGATATAAATGATTATTCATGTAAATTTTCATTATCCTTTTAGGAATACATGTTATATAAAACAGAAAACAAACTAAACCATATACCCACTAAATAGATAAATGGGATTAAATTTTCAAATTAGAGTAGAAGAAAAGTATTTTTGGAACATTTACACATGTGGGAGATAGAAGTGTTTGTTAATTCCTATTCATGAAACAATTTTTCACCCTAAGGAAAAATGTGTTCCTTTACAAGACAGCCCAAAGAACAAGGGGATATTAACTATATAACCCATAAGAAAAAGGGTAATATTGTAAATAAATTACATATTTATTTATTGGTTTACATATCTCAAATAGATAGTGGGAGTGATATATAATTCGATGAATTTTAGTTTCACGATAAATAAAAGTTGGTATAATAATATATTTTACAATGGCTAGTGGAATAAAAAAGAAGCTAAAAAGAAAAAAAATACTTTATACGAATATATGTGATGTTATAAATATATAATGGTATGGTTTTCATGTAACTATGGATGGTGACTCATTTTTAGTTGATAATAATGATCGTCTAACTAAAAATGAAGAATTAAGTGGCACCCATGATTCCATGTTGTTGGAAGACAAGAATTTTGAAATAGATTCCATGTACCAATTACAAGCATATATAACGGTAGATCTTCTAGTGGATTTGAAGAAATTTCTTTATTAATGGGTATTAAAGAATAAAATAGAAATAAAAGGACATATCATTAATTTTATGGAATAATTGGTTTCAGGAGGGTTTAAATAGAATCAGGTCATTAACTATGAAGAAAAACTTTGAACCATTTTCAATGATGAAATCTATCATAATTATGATTTTCATTAAATCATTCAATGACAATGGTATTTGGTAAATGGATATCGAAACACTATTATTTAATTAGAACCTATTGTAAGATTTCTATATAGCGTAACATGAATGGATTTAAATCTAAAGGATGAAAAAAAGTTATTTAAATTTCAAACATATAATTATGGATTAAAAACAATCTTGGTCATGGAACATTTGATTTTATGAAGCCATGATGAAATTAGTTTTCATGAATAATGAATGTGTTCCTTATGTCAATAATCAGTTTTGCGGGAGTATTTTTGTTATATTATTTGTAAGTGTTTATGATGTATTACTTATTGGAAATGAGATACTTGTAATATGTTTTTAAGGACATTTTTAATAAAACATTCTCCACAAAGGTCTTGGGTGAATCATCATATATTATTGGGATCAAGATCTATCACGATAGATCTAAGGGGTTTATTGTCCCAAGTTAATGAAATTATCTTTAAAAGATACTCAAGAGGTTCGGTATGGAAAATCAATAGGGGATTTCGTTCATTTCCATATATAGAATTCATTTTCTAAGAAATGTGTCATTAGACAAATGGGGAAATAAAAATAATGGAATGGAAACCACACACATCGATGATAGGTTCTGTTCGGTATGTTATGCTATGTTCTAGGATAGTTGTCTCTTAAGAATAATGTGGTGTAGGAAGATATCAAGAAGACCTGGGTGACTAAAATTGGAAGGTAATCAAGACTATCCTTAAGTAACTAATGAATAATATAGATATGTTATTAGTCTATAGTATATATTTTGAACAAGTTAGAAAAAGGAATATATATTATAGATTATATGAAGTTCAAGATAACATGAAAACACAAACTAGATACATTATCATGTGCAATTGGGTGATGGGAGCTTGAAGAGCATAAAGACTAATGTGGTTGTAGATTCTTTATCAAAGTCTAAGTATATTATGGACATTGACGTAGTTAAATAAGAATTACGGATTTGAAAATTATTCCATGGTTTTGACTAGGTACTTAGAACTTATAATACTATCACACACTATTGTGATAATACTGTAGTGGTGGCCCTTGCCAAGGAGCCATGGTAACTTCAATAGATTACGTATATAAATTGTATGTATCATCTCTTTTGGGATTTTTCTTAGAGACATGAGGTTTTAGTGAGAAGTATTTCCGTGGAAGAATTCATGGAAGACCCCTTAAGTAAATCTTAACTCTACAGAATCATGAATATCATGTGATATCTATTATAATGAAAATTAAAGTATGTTGCATCCAGTCTGAGTGGGAGTTTGTTATAGTTGGTGTCCTAGGAAAAACAATCTTAACATTTATTAATTTTATATTTTATAATTTTAATATTTATATAATATATTCTAATATATTATTCAATCTTCTACATGACTTTAAGCTAATAATTTCCTCAAATATCTGTCACATTAATAAGGTTGTAGGAGTTCCCTACTATGATGTGAAATTTTAAATTCCATTGAAATATTTTTAATTATTTATCTATAGTTGCATAAATTTATATGATTTGACACATAGAAAATTAATAATGTGTGTGAATACTCTAATGTGAATGGTGATTAATCTGGTGAAGTTTTAGATTGGTAATCTCCAAGAATGTAGATTATGAGAAATGAACCTCCAGTAAGAATTCCACATTTTTTAGTGTCATTGGATATTCTTATATGCGAGTGTGTGTACTGTTACATAGAATTTAATATTATAATTTAATAATGTCATGACTCACACACTAATATTTATTGATGATAAATGACACTCTATTTGTTGACGGCAAGTAGGGTTCATTTGGTGAATCATGAATGACATGTTATTAATGTACAATATGAGGGAGTATTTCCCCCTCCTAATTCAGGGAATTTTATATATCGACTAATTGATTAGAAAAAAATAATCAAATAAAATTCAATAAAAATGGTGTAATGGAATATTTATTTCTTATAGTCAAAGAAATAAGTATTATGTATACAGTCTGGTGTAACATATGTGCAACCTGCTTGATGATATATTGTAAAAGAGGGATTATATTACACAATTATAATTTTTATGTTGATTTATTCACTATGACATTATTATCTCTCTCTTATGGGACATTACCAAATTATAGATATAAATGTTAGAATTTAGGAAAACTGCTAAATGAAAATTTGAAAGAATCATTGAGGATTACACACTATGTGTTTCCATTGATCTCAGTTGATTTTTATTTTAATTTAATTAATGGAATAAATATTATTTTCAAGACAATGGAAAAATATTATTAATGTTTTATTTATTGAAATATTTATTGAGGAAGTAAATATGTAATATAAATGTTTATTTGAGTGTTCAATAAATTATAAAGGATTTAAAAAAGACCATGACCATGTGTGATGAAACATATTAATTTATAATCTGGTAATCAAATATTTATTAGTGTATAAGTTATCTTGTTCACCAAAAAATAATAATAATAATAATATGTAAATTATTTTGGAATGGGTTTATTAAATTATTTAAGAGTTGTCATGAAATTAAATAATATTTTAATCTCAACCTTTTCTCTATAAATAGAAGATTATTTCAACTCTGTAGTGTAAATATTTATATATATAATCATTTCAATTAATATATTTCTCTCTCAAATTCATTTTTCTCTCACCCACCCAATAATGAGAAAACCAAGAGTGATTCCTTTCAGTTTGAAGGATGAGTGAACGACATAAATGACATAAAACAATTTATTTTTCGTGATAGAACCCTAAAATCAATAGTTATTTATAATTGATCAAAAGAAAATATTTGGATCACTACTAGAGGGATTCTACAACTCGATCCTTATGGGGGTAGTGAATGTAATATAGAAAATGGTTTTTGAATGATCAACATATACATCGATGAAATGATCCTAAGACAAGGTAAATCATTTATCCAGATATAAATAAATAAAATATTAATATAATATGAAAGATCTACTCTAGGTAAATAATTTTCTTTATTCATTATGTGATTGAAAAGTTTTCATTTTTAAGGTAATTCATATCATTGATACTATTGAAAATGATATAGTGAGTCAATAATATATTTTAACACCAACCCATAGTGATTCCATTGTGCGTAGATCCATAAAGATTTACATATAAATTATATATACCATCATGGTTTTATGAGTGTAAGTTTGATGATATGTTCATTGTCTTAGACTCTACTTTTAATGTTTTATGTGATGGTATTTTCATGTGATTAATGAAATTTTGTGAGACACTTTGTCATATTTAGGTATGTGTAACCATAAGGCTCAAAATGCAGTATTATATGTATAAAAATTCCATATTTTAATGTTTAAATATATACATAAACATAATGGTTAATATGATCATAGATTTTTAGGTAATTATATTCAATTAAGATCATTTTATTTCAGGTAAAAAAAGTTCCCGGATAAAACCATAGTGGCTGAAAATGGAGTCAATGATTAATGTTATTATTGAGGATTTTCATCATTTTTTTGGGAACATTAATGAAATTATATTAATATTCTTATAGAAAAAGGATAACCCATTTGATGTGTGACAACCTGTCACATCCGGCAAGGCCAATGTACTTAAACCCACACCTGAAGTGTAACAACAGTGGAGTGCCTACCACTAGACTACATGATTTAATTTTTTGAAAGAAATTATTTTTAAATAAATAATTTGGATGATATATTCTAATTTAAAGGATTAATATATATTTATAGTATTATTATTGGGTTTAAGGTGTTAATTTATTTTATAACTCATGCTTACCATTTTGGTTTAGTTTAATATTTTGAGATATACCGAAGGAATTGTCACTCTTTTATAGATATTTTAATCCATTAAAAGTTAATTCTAGTTCTTCAGGAATAAAAAACACATATTGGACATTCATTCGTTTGTGTAATAGGTGAAGTGACAATTGATTGAATAAAAACTAGAGGATGAAATTGTGCCTATGAAAATAGAATTTTATAAAGTATATTTTTAGGTGTTCTCTATCATGATCGTAAAATAATTACTCAAATATTGGAAAAGGATCACGAAACAAATGTTTTTCATTTTATCTTTATATCAAATTAATCAATGGTCTCTTTTTACACCTCAATAGTTTTTGGTTTTGTAGTTGTTAATTTTCTCATAATTATTAACATTTTGTGATGAATAGTCTCAATCACTCTCCAAAATTATTTATAATTTTATTCTAATTCCAAATTTTCACATCCCACTAATGTATTATTACTTGTAATACTAGTAATTTATTATTCTAGATGACCTTATTACCTTCGTTTCTCTCATTTTAGAGTTTGTTTCGTCAATCAGAATTTTTATATGGGGTTTTAATGAAGGTGCATTCAAATATCAAACCCTTGATTTCTAAATGAAAGTGGAGATTATGAGGATACAATTTATTTAAGCATGAGAGAATATAACATGCTAATATTTTAATGCAGGAACACGATGTTTTATAGTGTATACAATACAGGGAATTGTTCTGAAATGACATGTGAAATATATTATTTAAATATGATTATTACGAACTAACTATTAAATTAACAAGTATGAATTGTATTAACTAATTTTTGAAATATAAATGGGTCCTAATAAATTTTTTATGTATTTATAAATTCTTATTAAATAATCACTCAACAATTATTAATGTCCTAACATTCTTTAAAAATATGTCTTTGATAAAAAATGGTAGTATTTCATAGAGAGATAAAATAATATTATAAAATTTTTTCAACATGATAAATTTTATTATACCAAATAATTTTTTTTAAATAATGAATTAAAAATTAACATTGGGTAAAATATTGTTATTTTTATGAAAAGAGTGAATTTTATGTGAATAATGAACAACTCTTTTTTAGAAATAATTATTTCTTTTTAATAAATTAAATAATTTTAAAGTCCCATTATGATTTGAATTTTATTTCAATGTAACCTATGTATTATTTATTAACATTTAAGCTAATTTATAACATTTCATAATTTTTTAAATTTATTATAAGTTTATTTTAAGGCCTTAAATTCCTTGATCTAAAAGTTATTTTAATGTGCATGATATTTCTCCATTTTAATTAATTAAAATAACAACTAATGAAGAATTATTATTTGGAATTGTATGAATTATATATATATAGAAATGAAATTAATATATTGATTTTTACAAGTCTAAGTGTTCATATAAAAAAATCAATTTATTGAAAAATTAATCTTCCTGAAAATATATTTTTTTCATGCTTAGTGGGAAAATTATAAATGAATTTCTTCAACTTTTAGAGGTTATATTTTATAAAATGGATTAAATATTTTTAATCATAATAATTAATATTATATTATAACTTAATTTTTTTTGTCATAATAATTTTTACAAATAGTAAAAAATAACTATGACATTTAAAGTTGAAATGGGTTTTGTGCCATACATGTGCTTCTGTTTAAATTACTATCTCTCACACAAAGAATTATTATTTAATAAATTAAATTATTCATATAGAGTCAATATCTTAAAATTATATAATACAGATTTTTTTGGTATTCTTTATGGATTAATTACCTATTTTACAAATGTAGATACCTTAGTGAAAAATAAAATGGCTAAATTTTGTAACCTTAAAGGTATAGAAGAAATCATGTTTATTTTAGTGTTGGAAGTATAGATAAACCACATATTATATAAAATCAATTATTTATGAATTTTGGAGGCACATATTTTGATAGTAAATTCCCATTATTCAATAATTTTGGTTATTGAAAAAAATTCCTCAATTCCTTAATTATAATAGGGAACTCCCCCCCCCCCCCCTCACTAATTCACACCACTTAAAAAATTTGGATCAAAAAACCTCTAACAAGTTATCTTCATAGTATAAACCACATACTAGCATGTTATTATGGTTATGGAATATTATTTATCCATCTCATACTCCATAAAATGGGAAGCAAATCCATCGCTCATGTGTATGAGGAACCCCTACCTCGCAAACCGATATAATTGTTTTCATCCCCAAATCACATAAATAGTAAAAATGATATAAATAATGAATATATATGAAAAATATTACATGTAATTAATTTTAATAATATTAATATATAATCTAATTACCATTTTCCCTAGTAAGGAAATGATATCGTTGCTCATACATACATATGACCTACCATCTCCACGAAGCTATAAAATTCATTTTACATGTCCACTTTTCAATAAACACAATAAAATATAATATAATGAGTAAGTATTATATCTATAAAATTAATATAATTTTCGAGATGATGGAAATATATCACATACACATGAATCATAACATTCGCAATAAAAAAAGTTGATAAAATAAGGCAGTTAACATCGAAAATAAGTGTAAAATGATATATTACTAATGAAATGGTGGAAATATGACATTAAATGACCATATATAATAATATAAATATAGATATTAGTTTTGTATAAATAAACAAAATGTGTGAAACCATTTTATATGAGTTTAAATAATGTTCATCTAAAGGTAAGCATGAGATAATGTATTTATGAACTCAATTTTCACTTAATGGTGTATATCAATTATTCTCTATGCATTATTACAAGATTATTTGAGAATTAAATTTCAATTTCTATGTTTTATTTTGTGGATTTAAATTTTTTACACATAATCACTTCCTTTATTAATTTTCAATTTAGTAATAAGTTATAGTAAAGATAAATCATCTAAATTCCCCTTTTTGAAGTCATATTTTAACGTTATGCACCTAAATTCATTTATATGGGGTATATACTTGTAACACCTCGAGATTTTATGAAAAATATTCTTTTAATTAATGTATTGTGTTGTATGATACACCAAGAGGAGCTTTCACAACACACATCCTTGACTTTCCTTGCATTACACGCAATCGCGACCTTCCTCGATAGCGTGTTTAGTATGCAATACCGAGTTTCACTAAACAACAATATACTATTAAAATATTATTAAAACTAGCCATTATGAATAGTAATAACCACTTTTTGAAATTTTGTAAATTTAATTTTTTAAAATGGACTTCATTTTTTGATTCGGAATATCGAAATTCGCTTAGGGTGAAATTTTGGTATTTTTCGGATAACCATCATATTCTGATGAATAGTGAATATTACTAAATTTTAATTAAAAACAACTTTTTTAATAGAAATAATTAATAGTGATAAATTATTAATTTAAGTGGTTTTAAAGTATATTTAGAATATATTTTTACAATTTAATACAATGTTTGTCATTGGATGTAATTTCACATTTAAACCACACATAAATAAGTGTCAATCTTTTGATAGTTATTATCTCTTAAAAACACGCTATTTGTTTTGACAACGGGAATTAATTTTTTAATTAGTTAATGTAACTAATATGTTTTAATTTGGTAAAATAAAAATCATTTTTGAAATCATAATATCAAATATAGCTTTGGCCTAACTTTTGGTATTTTTCTGAAAACGTTCAATTTTTGATGAATAGTGAAACCAATAAGTGGTAGTTAAAAAACTGAATTTTTCATAAAACTTAATTTTACCGCTTCTGTGAGTGGAATTTTGAAACTCCGAGAGACACGGTTAATATCAAGGACTAAAATGTTGTTCAATGAGATGAAAATAATTTTTGGTGAATAGTAACTTTTTTACTTTTATCTACCACGGTTAAAAGTAAATTGGGTAATTAAGGGTAAATGTGATATTATTATTACCCTAACACTTGTCCTAATTCTATTGGACAAGTATAATTCGACCAAAAAAAACCTTAGGAATAAAATATGACCATTTAGGCCCACTTGGATTAGATTAGGACATTTATTATTAATTTATTTAAAGAAGGGTTAAATAGTTAAAATCAAAGATTAATAAGTAAATAATTTTTAATATGGGGTTATAAATAAGATAAATTCAACTATAAATATTCATTAGAAATCTGAAAATATTTCCTACATAATGGTATTTTATTTGTAATTTTTAGACATTAAATAATTTAATTTATTTATGACATAATGATGATGTAGTAATTATCTTATTAATGAAATATTGACATAATTGATGTTATAAATACCCAAATAAATGTAATTTGAGACTTTTTATGAATTACACTAATTTTATATGTTAATATGACATGTTATTATTTATTTAATTAACCTGGTTCTAACTAATCATTCTGTTATTATTTTCACAAAAATCAATTACTAAATAGTGTCAAAATTTACATACAATAGTTTTTAAAACAAATATTATATTATTAATTTTTATTTTATTCCTAAAAATCTAAGGTTAGGCCAAATGACTTAGATAAGGCTATATATATTTATAATAAACATATTGGGGTTCTTTTGGCTTGATATAGTAAGTTTAATAACCTTATAGTGTAAGAAAACAAGAAGACACGGTCAAAGTTAAATTATCTAACTTAAAGTTAAATCTAAATGATAAGGTTAAAATTGATACCTAAACTTGTCTAAATTATATTGGATGAGATTATTTAGACCCCTACCCACCTTAGCTTCGAAATATATCAATTTAGAGCTATTAAAACCGAATTTGACTTTATAATAAAATAATATTTTTAGTTTTCCCAAAGATGCCCCTCTCCTCCCTTATAAAAAAGCACCTCATCCCCCTCTTCCTCACACCACATTGAGCCTTAAAGCTCGTCCAACCCCTGCCTAAATCTCTTCTCCACTTCCCTAGAATCATCCTAGAAGTCCGGGTCTTCTTCAAAGACCATCCTTAGTTCTTTAAGTGGAGGTTAAGAAAAGGCGCATCAAAAAGAGGTAATATCCATTACCGATATTTTTCAATTTATTTGTTATTCAACTTCTTCTTCTTTAGTTGTTTCATGATAAAGTAATAACATCAGTATTTATTATATACTGATATGTTATTATAAATATTAAACAACTCTAATTAACATTCTATCCATACTACGGAAAAAGGAAATCACCGCGCGTGCGTACGTACGGAATACCGTCCCCACGTCGTGGGGTAATCTATTTTCCACCACCACCTTAATTGGATGGGTATAATGGTGTAATGAGTGAATATATATTATTATTATAAAGTGATATTGATACTGAAATATTATACATACACTTCAACACAAGTTCACGATCATGAGAACGATATCATCGCTCGTGCGTACGTACGGACTACCGTCTCCACGACGCGATGTGATTCATTCTCCATGTTAACCATTTAACAATGATTATAAAGTATATATAAGAAATAATAATGAAATATATGACATTATAAAGCTACTGGATTTATGTATATATGTATGTCATCTACTTACTTCCATTCAAGACAATAAGGAAAGGAAAACAACGTTCATGCGTACATACGGACTACCGTCTCCATTAATAGTGTCTTTCATTTCATTTATCTATCTATTATATATATATACTTAACATATATGATATATAAATCATGTTTTATATTATGGAAGTAAGTAAATCATGATATAATTAATAATAATGTCAAGAACAACAAGTCCAAACACCTACGATAAATGAAACGATTTTACCCAAAATGCTTCTTTAACATGGAATTTACAAAAGAACGGGTAATATAAAGTCGTAAGTGAACCATATATGATATCATAACAATGAATATGATTCTGTAATGACATAATTTATATAATTATACAGGAGGTTCGGACACTTATGAAGCAAATTAGACTTAAGGTAAGGGAAATATCACAATCTCATTTTTATCTGAGATTGTTTATAATTTGGAATTTACTGGGGTGTATTTTATCATCCACATCCATGTTTCCTCAATATGTAATATTTATATCCTTCTAAAATAGTTTATATCCAATTTTACCCTTCGGTGAGTTTTTTTGTAAAAGATATGAAAGGAATCTTTTGTCGTTTTTCGTACGAGGTACTTTTTGACTTTTCCGACAAACGTACGAAGAATGTTTTTTTTAACATATATGGAATGAATGGATTTTTAAAACATTATTTCCCAGAATCTTCCTTTACATGTTTTCATGTTTATTTTTAATCAATATATTTTAGTTTAAAATTTTATGACATGTTAAGAAAGGAAATGTGTTTTTGAAGTAGAAAGGATATTTTCCTCAATAATGGAGTTCAAGTGTTTTATCAAAATTATTTTCCATCTAAGATAATAAAGGGTTTTATTTCTATCCCTATTATTAAATGGATTTTATTATGTTGTTATGGTAATATTTTTATGAATTCTTTTATCCTATATGAATTGTTTTATGATTTCACGATGTTTAAGATTCCCATTTTTATTACATGGGTTATGCTATGATGTATGGTTTATGATTTTGTGGCACACATAAGAATGGTATCATTATGAGATGGGTGGGACCTATATCTCCCTCCAATGCATTGGGTAAAGATTTTATATCTCATGAGATAGACATGGCTGGAACGGTAGGTTATACCGGTTCAGTGAAACAGGACTGAAACGAGGAGTGAACTCGGTTCAGAAAGGGACTTTATCCACTAAGATAGTCTTGGCAATGAGTATTGAATAATAAGATATGATTCTCTATGATTATGTGTGTATGCCACAAAGTTTCATGTTTTATGTTTTGATTATTGGGATTACATTTCACTACTCTGATTTATCCCATGTTATGATATTATGATCTCTTTTACAGGTTAAGATTTCCAAAATGTTATGTTCTTATGAATATGATGTGATTGATATTTATTTTGTTTACCCTTACTGAGCATTTGAGCTCACCCTTTTATGTTCTATTTTCCCCAGGATATAAAGAAAGGTTTTAGGTAAAAAAAGGGAAGATATTTATGGGAGATTTAGAAGATCTTTCACCATGATTAGAATATTACGTTCTGAGTTTCCAAAGACACTAAACTATTACGGTCCTTGTGTGTGTGTTTTTTTTATGTTCTAAGTATTCCGCAAAAGTAATGTAATGTCAATGTACGTCAAGCTTCGGGTCTCTACAGTTGGTATCAGAGGAAAGGTTTAGTCAGCCTTTGGAAACTAGGATGCAAAAATGTTAGTGAGATCCCTAGAGATATTTCTAAGGTATATCTAGGGATGTCTCTAAGGATAAGTATACGTATAGGATATAGTCCTAGAACTATGGTAACAATAATTTAATTTAACCTAATATGTTAGATATTGAGGATACTCCCCCTTGATTATGTTATTTTCCTTGTATGATTTTTTCCTCTCACAGAATTCTTTTTGTGTTTTAGTCAATGGATGGAACCAGAAAGAATTCGGTTAGCATTGAATCCAATGGACAAATTGGTGACTATGAGCAACAAAATTGAGTAATGCCTAGAGAGAAAGATATTGTGATTATTCCAAATCCGTCATCGCGATATATGATTAACAAGGTGAAATTTAGTGGTATTCCTAATTCATCAAATAAGAGGAAGATAGACTTTTATGCATGTTCGCATGTTGAGGAGCATAAAGAAAGAAAGATTGAGATTTCTAAAGAAGGGAAGAAGAACCTTGAGTAATACCTCAAATGGAGGGACATATGTTATCTATGTGGAGAAAAGGGACATAGAGTGACAGAATGTTGTGGAGTTCAATGTCTTATTTGAGGAGAACATGGGCATTACCCAACTTAATGCCCTGACCAAAAAGTTACTTCTAATTAAGGAAGGACTTATTCCAGGACAATCATTAATGATGATGGTTTGAAGTGTTTATGTATTGGTATTCAAGAATAATGTTATTGAGGTACTTTTATGGTATATTGGAATATCTATGTATTGTTCCATTGTGGTTTTCTATAAGAATATGACATCGGTAACCATGAAAAGTGATTGAAATATTTTTAGAAAGCAGATGATATGCACATAATTAAGGGATAAAGAGAATCTAATATGTTTGATAGTATTCATGAGCTCATGATTGATATAAGGACTAAGTGATATCATGGTTTGAGTATATAGAATTTTGAGGATTTTGGTATGTGGAAAGTGTTAACTTTTAACTGCATTTATGTTTTCACTAAGGTTCAATGGGTATTCAAGATAACACATGATTAAGGCCTTTGAATGTTTGGAATGTGACCAACTAGACATATCTTATGATATATGGGGATCAACGATGGTATTAAATCTCTGGTAATTGTTTTCACTATATTATGAGAGTGGACTGCAGTATTATGGATAAGCCTAAAGATTGGAATGGATTATGTTGGACATAAGTTAGTATTGTCTAAGGATAGAACTTTTTTTTCTAGATATTATTGATGGGATGTTATGGTAATATAGTTTTATAAAAAGGACAACCTCCAGGACGGGCGACAGCCCATCACGTCGGACAAGGCCGTGGGAATCGAACCCACAACCAAAGTGCGACTAGCCTTTATCGCCTACCACTGGCCTACAGGAAGTCCATGTTTAGTAGAAACTAGTTTTTTTAAAATAAGTAGTATGATATATGAATTATAAGTCCATTTTAGGATCTATATATGATTAATCTCACTATAGATGAACTTCTGTATATTTTTATAACATTTCTAACCTTTTGATTGAGACAGATGGAATGACCCATCATTCTATCACATGATCTGCTATCACATCACGAATGACAAATTCAACTTCATTTATTTAAGAGATGAAGTGGAAATTTTCCAAAGAACGACCAATGGTGAGACTATACCGAAATCACGAAAGTATTTCATCTAATTCCAATTTCATCAACTTTAGGGAAATGATCTTGAAAACCAAAAATGTTGTCCTAGTGCTCTTATATCTAATGAATCATATGGTACCTTAGATTGTCACAAATTTATGGCTTTTTGATTTCTGGATTTTCCATAGCCATGTTCTCTACCACTCTCCATCAGAACATGATGGTTAGATTTCTCTTCCATATCCATATTTTCACCTATGTGGAAACCCAGTGATTAGTTTATTTGGGTAACCATTACGTTTCATAATTTTTTTTTTAAAGATTGGTTTTGGTATTCCTTTTTACGATGTGGGTTTCTATCACAGAAACTTTCTAATAGTAAACCATTTATAACCCCGACGAATTTCGAGGGCGAAATTCATTTTAAGGGGGGTTGAATGTAACACCCCGGGATTTTATGAAAAATATTCTTTTCATTAATGTCTTGTGTTGTACGCTACACCAAGAGAAGCTTGCACAACACGCATCCTTGACTTGCCTTTCATAACACGCAATCACGACCTTCATCGATAGCGTGTGTAGTACGCAATACCGAGTTTCACTAAACAACGATATGCTATTAAAATATTATTAAAACTAGCCGTTATGAATAGTAATAACCACTTTTTGAAATTTTGTAAATTTTATTTTTCAAAATGGACATCATTTTTGGATTCAGAATATCGAAATTAGCTTAGGATGAAATTTTGGTATTTTTCGGATAACCTTCATATTCTGATGAATATGGAAATTTATTAAATTTTAATTAAAAAAAACTTTTTTAATTGAAATAATTAATAGTGATAAATTATTAATTTGAGTGTTTTTAATGTATATTTAGAATATATTTTTACAATTAAATACAATGTTGGTCATTGGATGTAATTTCACATTTAAACCACACATAAACAAGTGTCAATCTTTTGATAGTTATTATCTCTTAAAAACACGCTATTTGTTTCGATGATGGAAATTAATTTTTTAATTTGTTAATGTAACTGATATGTTTTGAATTTGGTAAAATAAACATCATTTTTGAAATCATAATATAAAATATAGCTTAGGCCTAATTTTTGGTATTTTTCTGAAAACTTTCAATTTTTGATGAATAGTGAAACCACTAAGTGGTAGTTAAAAAACTGAATTTTTCATAAAACGTAATTTTACCACTTCTGTGAGTGGAATTTCGAAAATCCGAGAGACAGGGTTAATATCAAGGACTAAAATGTGGTTCAATGAGATGAAAACAATTTTTGGTGAATAGTAACTTTTACTTTTATCTACCACGGTTAAAAGTAAATAGGGTAATTAAAGATAAAAATGATATTATAATTACACTAACACATGCCCTAATTCTATTGTACAAATTTAATTCAACCAGAAACAACCTTAGGAATACAATATGACCATTTAGGCCCACTTGAATTAGATTAGGACATTTATTATTAATTTATTTAAAGAAGGGTTAAATAGTTAAAATCAATGATTAATAAGTAAATAAATTTTAATATGGGGTTATACATAAGATAAATTCGACTATAAATATTAATTAGAAAGCTAAAAATATTTCCTACATAATTGTATTTTATTTGTAATTTTTAGTCATTAAATAATTTAATTTATTTATGACACAACGATGATGCAGTAATTATCTTATTAATGAAATATTGACATAATTGATGTTATAAATACACAAATAAATGTAATTGGAGACTTTTTATAAATTACAATAATTTTATAGGTTAATATGACATGTGAGTATTCATTTAATTAACTTGGTTCTAACTAATCATTCTGTTATGATTTTCACAAAAATCAATTACGAAATAGTGTCAAAATTGACATAAAATAGTTTTTTAAAAAAATATTATATTATTAATTGTTATTTAATTCCTAAAAATCTAAGGTTCGGAAAAATTACTTATATAAGGTTATATTTATTAATAATAAACAACTTGGGGTTCTTTTGGCTAGATATAGTAAGTTTATTAACCTTATAGTGTAAGAAAACAAGAAGACACGGTAAACTTTAAATTATCTAACTTAAAGTTAAATCTAAATGATAAGGTTAAAATTGATACCTAAACTTGTCTAAATTCTATTGGACGAGAGGATTTAGACCCCTACCCACCTTAGCTTAGAAATATATCAATTTGGAGCTATTAAAAACTGAATTTGACTTTATAATAAAATAATATTTTTAATTTCCCAAAGGTGTCCATCTCCTCCCTTATAAAAGGGCACCTCCTCCCCCTCTTCCTCACACCGCATTGAGCCTTCAAGCTCAGACAACCCCTGAAAAAATCTCTTCTCCACTTCCCTAGTATCATCCTAGAGGTCCTGGTCTTCTTCAAAGCCCATCCTTAGTTCTTTAAGTGGAGGTTAAGAAAAAGCGCATCAAAAAGAGGTAATATCCATTACCGATCTTTTTCAATTTCTTTCTTCTTCAATTTATTATTCTTTAGTTTTTAAATGATAAAGTAATAACATAAATATCTCTTATATACTGATATATTATTATAAATATGAAACAACTCTAATTAACCTTCATCCATCCTACGGAAAATGGAAATCACCGCGTGTGCGTACGTACGGAATATCGTCTCCATGCCGTGGTGTAATCTATTTTCCTCCACCACCTTAATTGGATGGGTATAATGGTCTAATGATTAACTATATAAGATTATTATAAAGTGATATAGATACTAAAATAGTATACATACACTTCAACACAATTTCACGATCATGAAAATGATATCATCGCTCGTGTGTACGTACGGACTACCGTCTCCACGACGCAATGAGATTCATTCTCCATGCTAACCATTTAAGAATGATTATAAAGTATATATAAGCAATAATAATGAAACATATGACATTATAAAGCTACTGGATTTATGTATATATGTATGTCATCTACTTACTTCCATTCAAGACAATAAGGAAAGGAAAACAGCGTTCATGCGTACGTATGGACTATCGTCTCCATGAACGGTGTGTTTCATTTCATTTATCTATCTATTATATATATACTGAGTATATATGATATATAAATCATGTTTTATATTCTTCAAGTAAGTAAATCATGATATAAGTTATAATAATGTCAAGAACAACAAGTCCAAACACCTACGATAAATGAAACAATTTTACCCAAAACGCTTCTTTAACATGGAATTTACAAAAGAATGGGTAATATAAAGTCATAAGTAAACCATATATGATATCATAACAATTAATATGATTCTTTAATGACATTATTTAAATCATTATACAGGAGGTTCAGACACTTACGAACCAAATTGGACTTAAGGTAAGCGAAATATCACAATCTCATTTTTATCTGAGATTGTTTATACTTTTGAATTTACTGGGGTGTATTTTATCATCCACATCCATGTTTCCTCAATATGTAATATTTATATCCTTATACAATAGTTTATATCCAATTTTACCCTTCGGTGAGTTCTTTTTGTAAAAGATATGGAAGGAATCTTTTGTCGTTTTTCATACGAGGTACTTTTTGACTTTTCCGACAAAAGTACGAAGAATGTTTTTTTAACTTATACGACATGAATGGATTTTTAAAACATTATTTCCAAGAATCTTCCTTTACATGGTTTCAAGTTTATTTTTAATCAACTTCTTTTAGTTTAGAATTGTATGACATGTTAAGAAAGGAAAAGTGTTTTTGAAGTAGAAAGGATATTTTCCTCAAGAATGGAGTTCATGTGTTTTATCAAAATTATTTTCCATCTAAGATAATAAAGAGTTTTATTTATATCCCTATTATTAAATGGATTTGATTATGTTTTGATGTAAATATTTTTATGAATTCTTTTATCTTATATGAATTGTTTTATGATGTCACGATGTTTAAGATTCCCATTTTTATTACATGGGTTATGCTATGATGTATGGTTTATGATTTTTTGGCACACATAAGAATGGTATCATTATGAGATGGGTGGGACCTATATCTACCTCCAATGCATTGGGTAAAGATTATATATCTCATGAGATAGACAGGGATGGAACGGTAGGTTATACCGGTTCAGTGAAACAGGACTGAAATAAGGAGTGAACTCGGTTCAGAAAGGGACTTTGTCCACTAAGATAGTCTTGGCAATGAGTCTTGACTAATAAGATATGATTCTCTATGATTATGTGTTTATACCACAAAGTTTCATGTTTTAAGTTATGATTATTGGGATTACAATTCACTACTATGATTTATCCCATGTTATGATATTATGATCTCTTTTTTCAGGTTAAGATTTCCAAAATGTTATGTTCTTATTAATATGATGTGATTGATATTAATTTTGTTTACCCTTACTGAGCATTTGAGCTCACCTTTTTATGTTCTATTTTCCCCAGGATATAAAGAAAGGTTTTAGGTAAAAAAAATGGAAGATATTTATGGGAGATGTTGAAGATCTTTCACCGTGATTAGAAGATTGCGTTCTGAGTTTCCAAACACACTAAACTATTAGGGTCCTTATGTGTGTGTTTTTGTTATGTTCTAAGTATTCCGAAAAAGTAATGTAATGTCCATGTACGTCAATCTTTGGGTCTCTACAGTTGGTATCAGAGGCAAGGTTTAGTTAACATTTGGAAACTAGGATGCGAAAACGTTAGTGAGATCCCTAGAGATATTTTTAAGGTATGTCTAGGGATGTCCCTATGTATAAGTATACGTATAGGATACAGTCATAGAACTATGGAAACGATCATAGAATTTAACCTAAGATGTTAGATATTGAGGATAATCCCCCTTGATTATGTTATTTTCCTTGTATGATTTTTTCCTCTCACAGAATTCTTTTTGTGTTTTAGTCAATGGAAGGAACCAGAAAGAATTTGGTTAGCATTGAATCCAATGGAAAAATTGGTGACTATGAGCAACAAAATTGATTAATTCCAAGAGAGAAAGATATTTTGATTATTCCAAATCAGTCATCGCGAAATATGATTAACAAGGTGAAATTTAGTGGTATGCCTAATTCATCAAATAAGAGGAAGATAGACTTTTATGCATGTTCGCATGTCAAGGAGCATAAAGAAAGAAAGATTGAGATTTCTAAAGAAGGGAAGAAAATCCTTGAGGAATACCTCAAATGGAGGGACATATGTTATCTGTGTGGAGAAAAGGGACATAGAGTGACAGAATGCTATGGAGTTCAATGTCTTATTTGTGGAGAACATGGGCATTACCCAACTCAATTCCCTGACCTAAAAAGTTACTTCTAATTAAGGAAGGACTTAATCCAGGACAATAATTGAAGATGATTGTTTGAAGTGTTTATGTATTGGTATTCAAGAATAATGTTATTGAGGTACTTTTATGGTATATTGGAATATCTATGTATTGGTCCATTGTGGTTTTCTATAATAATATGACATCGAAAGCCATGAAAAGTGATTGAAATATTTTTGGAAAGCAGATGATATGCACATAATTAAGGGATAAAGAGAATCTAATTTGTTTGATAGTATCCATGAGCTCATGATTGATATAAGGACTAAGTTATATCATGGTTTGAGTATATAGAATTTTGTGGATTTTGGTATGTGGAAAGTTTTAACTTTTAACTGCATTCATGTTTTCACTAAGGTTCAATGGGTATTCAAGAGAACACACGATTAATGCCTTTGAATGTTTGGAATGTGACCAACAAGACATATCTTATGATATATGGGGGTCAAAGATGGTATTAAATCTCTGGTAATTGTTTTCACTATATTATGAGAGTGGACTGCAGTATTATGGATAAGCCTAAAGATTGGAATGGATTATGTTGGACATAAGTTAGTATTGTCTAAGGATAGAACTTTTTTTCTCGATATTATTGATGGGGTGTTATTGTAATATAGTTTTAGAAAAAGGACAACCTGCAGGACGGGCGACAACCCATCGCGTCGGACAAGGCCGTGGGAATCTAACCCACAACCAGAGTGCGACTGGCCTTTATTGCCTACCACTGGCCTACAGGAAGTCCCTGTTTAGTAGAAACTAGTTTTGTTATATTAAGTAGTATGATATATGAAGTATAAGTCCATTTTAGGAACCATATATGATTAATCTCACTATAGATGGACTTATGTATTTTTTTATAACTTTTCTAACCTTTTGTTTGAGAGAGATGGAATGACCCATCATTCTATCACATGATCTGCTATCACATCACGAATGACAAATTCAACTTCATTTATTTAAGAGATGAAGTGGAAATTGTCCAAGGGACAACCAACGGTGATACTATACCGAAATCACGAAAGTATTTCTTCTAATTCCAATTTCATCAACTTTAGGGAAACGATCTTGAAAACCTAAAATTTTGTCCTAGTGCTCTTATATCTGATGAATCAGATGGTACCTTAGATCGTCACAAATTCATGGCTTTGTGATTGCTGTCTTTTCCATAGTCATGTTCTCTACCACTCTCCATCAGAACATGATGGTTAGATTTCTCTTCCATATCCATATTTTCACCTATGTGGAAACCCAGTGATTAGTTTATTTGGGTAACCGTAACATTTCATACATTTGTTTTTAAAGATTGGTTTTGGTATTCCTTTTTACGATATGGGTTTCTATCAAAGAAACTTTCGAATAGTAAACCATTTATAACCCCGACGAATTTCGAGGGGGAAATTCATTTTAAGGGGGGTAGAATGTAACACCCCGAGATTTTATGAAAAATATTATTTTCATTAATATCTTGTGTTGTACGCTACACCAAGAGGAGCTTGCACAACACACATTCTTGACTTGCCTTGCATTACAGGCAATTGCGACCTTCCTCGATAGCGTGTGTAGTACGCAATACCGAGTTTCACTAAACAACGATATGCTATTAAAATATTATTAAAACTAGCTGTTCTGAATAGTAATAACCACTTTTTTAAATTTTGTAAATTTTATTTTTCAAAATGGACTTCATTTTTGGATTCGGAATATCGAAATTATCTTAGGGTGAAATTTTGGTATATTTCAGATAACCATCATATTCTGATGAATAGTGAAAATTACTAAATTTTAATTAAAAACAACTTTTTTAATAGAAATAATTCATAGTGATAAATTATTAATTTGAGTGGTTTTAAAGTATATTTAGAATATATTTTTAAAATTGAATACAATTTTGGTCATTGGATGTAATTTCACATTTAAACCACACATAAACAACTGTCAATCTTTTGATAGTTATTATCACTTAAAAACACACTATTTGTTTTGACGACGGGAATTAATTTTTTAATTAGTTAATTTAACTGATATGTTTTGAATTTGGTAAAATAAACATCATTTTTGAAATCATAATATCAAATATAGCTTAGGCCTAGTTTTTGGTATTTTTCTGAAAACTTTCATTTTTTGATGAATTGTGAAACCACTAAGTGGTAGTTAAAAAACTGAATTTTTCATAAAACATAATTTTACCAATTCTGTGAGTGGAATTTCAAAACTCCGAGAGACATGGTTAATATCAAGGACTAAAATGTGGTTCAATGAGATGAAAATAATTTTTTTGAATAGTAACTTTTTACTTTTATTTACCACGGTTAAAAGTAAATAGGGTAATTAAGGGTACAAATGATATTATTATTACCCTAAAAAATGTCCTAATTCTATTGTACAAGTGTAATTCGACCAAAAATAACCTTAGGAATAAAATATGACCATTTAGTCCCACTTGGATTAGATTAGGACATTTATTATTAATTTATTTAAAGAAGGGTTAAATAGTTAAAATCAATGTTTAATAAGTAAATAATTTTTAATATGGGGTTATACATAAGATATATTAGACTATAAATATTCATTAGAAATATAAAAATATTTCCTACGTAATGGTATTTTATTTGTAATTTTTAGATATTAAATAATTTAATTTATGTATGACACAACGATGATGCAGTAATTATCTTATTAATGAAATATTGACATAATTGATGTTATAAATACCAAAATAAATGTAATTTGAGACTTTTTATGAATTACAATAATTTTATAGGTTAATATGATATATTATTATTGATTTAATTAACTTGTTTCGAACTAATCATTCTGTTATCATTTTCACAAAAATCAATTACTAAATAGTGTCAAAATTGACATAAAATAGTTTTTAAAACAAATATTATATTATTAATTGTTATTTTATTCCTAAAATTCTAAGGTTCGGCCAAATGACTTAGATAAGGTTATATATATTAATTATAAACAACTTGGGGTTCTTTTGGCTTGATATAGTAAGTTTATTAACATTATAGTGTAAGAAAACAAGAAGACACGGTAAAAGTTAAATTATCTAACTTAAAGTTAAATCTAAATGATAAGGTTCAAATTGATACCTAAACATGTCTAAATTCTATTGGATGAGATGATTTAGACCCCTTCCCACCTTATATTTGAAATATATCAATTTGGAGCTATTAAAACCCGAATTTGAGTTTATAATAAAATAATATTTTTTGTTTTCCCAAAGGTGCCCCTCTCCTCACTTATAAAAGGGCACCTCCTCCCCCTCTTCCTCACACCACATTGAGCCCTCAAGCTCGGCCATCCCCTGCCAAAATCTCATATCCACTTCCCTAGTATCATCCTAGATGTCCTGGTCTTCTTCAAAGACCATCCTTAGTTCTTTAAGTGGAGGTTAAGAAAAGGCGCGTCAAAAAGAGGTAATATCCATTACCGATCTTTTTCAAATTCTTTCTTCTTCAACTTCTTCTTCATTAGTAGTTTCATGATAAAGTAATAACATCATTATTTCTTATATACTGATATGTTATTACAAATACGAAACAACTCTAATTAACCTTCTATCCATCCTACAGAAAAAGGAAATCACCGTGCATGCGCACGTACGGAATACCGTCTCCACGTCGTGGTGTAATCTATTTTCCGCCACCACCTTAATTGGATTGGTATAATGGTGTAATGAGTAACTATATTTGATTGTTATAAAGTGATATTATTACTTAAATAGTAGACATACACTTCAACACAAGTTCACGATCATGAGAATGATATCATCGCTCGTGCGTACGTACGGACTACCGTCTCCACGACGCGATGAGATTCATTCTCCATGTTAACCATCTAAGAATGATTATAAAGTATATATAAGCAATAATAATGAAATATATGACATTATAAAGCTACTGAATTTATGTATATATGTATTTCATCTAGTTACTTCCATTCAAGACAATAAGGAAAGGAAAACAGCGTTCATGCGTACGTACGGACTACTGTCTCAATGAACGGTGTGTTTCATTTCATTTATCTATATTATATATATATATATATACTGAATATATATGATATATGAATCTTGTTTTATATTCTGGAAGTAAGTAAATCATCATATAATTAATAATAATTTCAATAACAACAAGTCCAAACACCAACGATAAATGAAATGATTTTACCCAAAACGCTTCTTTAACATGAAATTTACAAAAGTATGGGTAATATAAAGTCACAAAGGAACCATATATGATATCATAACAATGAATATGATTCTGTAATAACATTATTTAAATCATTATACAGGAGTTTCGGATACATACGAAGCAAATCGGACTTAAGGTAAGGGAAATATCACAATCTCATTTTTATCAGAGATTGTTTATACTTTGGAATTTACTGTGGTGTATTTTATCATCCACATCCATGTTTCCTCAATATGTAATATTTATATCCTTCTACAATAGTTTATATCCAATTTTACCCTATGGTGAGTTTTTTTGTAAAAGATATGAAATGAATCTTTTGTCATTTTTCATACGAGGTACTTTTTGACTTTTCTGACAAAAGTATGAAGAATGTTTTTTTTAACTTATACGGCATGAATGGATTTTTAAAACATTATTTCCAAGAATCTTCCTTTACATGTTTTCAAGTTTATTTTTAATCAAATTATTTTAGTTTAGAATTTTATGACATGTTAAGAAAGGAAATGTGTTTTTGAAGTAGAAAGGATATTTTCCTCAAGAATGGAGTTCAAGTGTTTTATCAAAATTATTTTATATCTAAGATAATAAAGGGTTTTATTTCTCTCCCTATTTTTAAATGGACTTGATTATGTTGTGATGGAAAAAAATTTATGAATTCTTTTATCTTATATGAATTGTTTTATGATGTCACGATGTTTATGATTCCCATTTTTATTACATGGGTTATGCTATGATGTATGGTTTATGATTTTGTGGCGCACATAAGAATGGTATCATTATGAGATGGGTGGGACCTATATATCCCTCCAATGAATTGGGTAAAGATTTTAAATCTCATGATATAGACATGGCGGGAACAGTAGGTTATACCGGTTCAGTGAAATAGGACTGAAACGAGGAGTGAACTCGGTTCAGAAAGGGACTTTGTCCACTAAGATAGTCTTGGCAATGAGTCTTGACTAATAAGATATGATTCTCTATGATTATATGTGTATGCCACAAATTTTCATGTTTTATGTTATGATTATTGGGATTACATTTCACTGCTATGATTTATCCCATATTATGATATTATGATCTCTTTTGCAGGTTAAGATTTCAAAAATGTTATGTTCTTATGAATATGATGTGATTGATATTTATTTTGTTTACCCTTACTGAGAATTTGAGCTCACCCTTTTATGTTCTCTTTTCCCCAGGATATAAAGAAAAGTTTTAGGTAAAAAAAGGGAAGATATTTATGGGAGATGTTGGAGATCTTTCACCATGATTAGAAGATTATGTTCCGAGTTTCCAAAGACACTAAACTGTTACGGTCCTTGTGTGTGTGTTTTTGTTATGTTCTAAGTATTCCGCAAAAGTAATGTAATGTCCATGTACGTTAAGATTCGGGTCTCGACAATACTACCCCTTTTATACATAATACCAAGATTGATTAAATAATATTTTTTATGTTTCAATTTGAATTATTTCATCAATGAGGATTTTAATTTTAAGTTACCATGTTGAATGTGTTTCATAAGTCAATTTCATTTTCATTGGAATATATTACTCCATTATCATTGTTATTATAAGATTGTGTGTGAAATGAATTTTGAATGTTTTATATATTATTTAAAATTTTAGGTGTATTTAAATGTGATACACATCAAAATTATTGAGTAATTATCACTTCAACGATATGATCTTTGTAAGTGATTTCATCTCAATTTTCACTACATTGAAATAAATTCTGTATTATACATATATTTATTTTTTTAGCAATGTCTTATAACAATTTGATATAATATATCATGAATATATTTTTAATAATGGTGTTTATAGTTTCATTTTTTTTATTTCATTCAATGTAAATATAATTCAAATGATAGGAATGTGGTAATATATTTATGTTTCAATATAATTTTTATAAGGGGTTTTTATGATTGACTTTCCATTAAAATAAATCATTTAATCATTATCTAATAAATACATTTAATTTTCATCCCCTATGTTTATTAATTATTTTTTTATGTAATAGTTCAATTTTCCTCACTTATTTACATAAAATGATTGAGAAAATGTTTTTAATAAAATCATATTCATTTCCCTCTTCCATTGAAAACCCATTTTCTTCAAAATCCATGTTTTCTAAAAAAGGTTTTCAAGAATATTTGTAACATTCTCTTATTATTGTTTAAATTTTTTCTCCAATTATTGGATTTTAAAAAATTAAAAGGAATATTCTTGTCATTTTCAAAGAAAAACGTTTTGGATTTTATTATAAAAATGTGAATGAAATCATTTTTTTTGACATACTTAGAATGAATTGAAAAATCCTTCCATAAAAACCAACCATTTCATTGAAACATCCCTAACACGTTTTAAAGGATTTTTGAAAAGTAAATTTTTACCAAATATTCTGTTAATTTTATGGTTTAAAAATTTATTTTCAATGTAAAAGTTGTGTTTTTCTAAAGAATGATTTTAATGACCTTTTTGGATGTTTATATTCATCAAAAACAAAAACCCTTTATTTTAATAATACCGAACTTGGGTTATGTTAAAACAATACTATCACTATTCTTTTTCCTAATGGTTTATGATATGTTTGAAAAAGGAAAATATTGACATTGAATTTCTGAAATAATTTTGAATTCATTATATTTCTCTTGAAACATTCACTTTTTTGTGGTCATTATACATCACATTTATTTTAAATGTACACATTATTGGTATCATTGATATTATTATTTCATAATAATAATTCAATTTTTATAAATTTATCTTTATTATGAATGTTATTTGATTGACTGGGGAAAAGATAGATAAATCCCTAATCTTTACTCAATATAGATATTCATTGATAAAGCATATTATTCTTGAATTAAATCAATATTTTGATATATGAGGAATGAATTTGACATTTTTTGATGGTTGGGGCCTAGAATTATATATCCCCTTGATGCATCGACATATCTCATGATCCAAATCAATAAGATGACCTTAGATGAATTTTTATTATTTATATTAAATTTTCTTAGTGCATGGTCTTGATGGTAGAGATATCATGATTACTGAGGTTATGATATATAATATAAATCATTTACATCATTAATATATCTTTTATTATTTTTCATGAGATTACAATATTGATATTATCCATGGAATAATTTAAACATCATGGTTTTATTTAACCATAATTATTTGATCATCATTTATTCCTACTATATTATTATTTGTGCTTAAGATTTTGATTAAATTGAATGTGTTTTATATAATTTATCTTTAAAGATTAATTATTACTGATTTAATAATGATATCATCCATTAATTTTAACCCTTACTGGGAATTTGATCTCACCATTATCATTTTTCATTTCCACAATTTATGAATAATGAATCATTTAATGAGTTCAAGGATACGAAATATTTACTTTCACAATGTTGTAAATTATGTTTTCAAACGTAATGTGAGATTCAATTATGTATTTAGATTAACAAGACTACATAACGATTTAGTACTTTGGGATGTTCTTCCTCATGCCTAGTTAAAATATAATAAAGAAATAATCGGCTCCAAGCTTTAGGATTTCAGGTTTTATATTTTCTATTCTAGAAATGTATACAAGAAGTCTAGATACCTTGAACATTAATGATACGTCATACTTATCACTCTATAGTACATTGGTATCCTCTTTGGCACTGAGACACTGATCCTGATGTAGAATGTAGAGTTGGTGTGTATCCTTTCCCATGGGGAATAGGGGGAAGGTTCCACAAAATATCTGAATATGGCCCATAATACCACTTGATCTGCACTCTACTAGAAATAATCCAAACCCAATGTTTAACAGTGCTTGTATTTATCAACACTATAAAAAATGTCATTAAATGGAATATTTATCAGGGCTAAGGATTGTGCTATTAAATATATTCCTTTATAAGGGCTTTTTAGTACTAATAAAGTGAACCTTTATCAGCACTTTAATTTTTCTACTGGTGAAGGGTATCCTTTATCAATGCTATATATTTAGTGCTGATAAAGGGTACCACTTATCAGCACGTTATTTTTAGCGCTAATAGATATTTATTTCATCAGTGATTTTCTTGCTCTAATAAATGTTCTGAATAAACAAAAATAAAGTATTAAATAAATAAAAAAACAGATTTAATTAAAAAATTAAATAAATAAATATTTTTTGATAAAAATGAATAAATAAATTATAAATTATTAAATATTAAAAAATTTATTAATTATATAATTATGATAATTAATGTTATTAGATTATATGTATATTAAATATATAAATATATATTAATGTATAAAAATATAATATATATATTAAAAAATATTAATTCTCTTTATAATAAATAGTCATATATTTATTGAATAATCATTTATAATTAAAAATTATAATGAATTAAAAATATTGAAAAATTCCATAATACACAATATATAATTGATTGCCCTTTAATATTCCAATTTAACATATATCAAATTTGTGTTATATTGATTTCAATTATACATAATTAATTTATTTTTATATACAATGCACACACATAAAACGTATCCATTTTTTCTATATTTTTAAAGTGTACTTATTCTTAATTTATTCAATTTCACTCATTTTTCACAAATATCCATGCACGTAAAATTAGATACTCATTAATAATGTTAAAAAAATATTTGTAAAAAAATATTTATAATAAAATATATTTTTAAATGTACATTTACTATATTTATAAAATCATATATTTATAATTATATATAAATAAATATTTTTTACAAGTATTTATATAATTATTAATAAATAATTATATAAATTTAAATAATTAATAAATTTATAATAAATTTTTATAAATAATGAACATATTTACTATATTTATATTTATATTTATTTATTATATATATGTTTTTATAATTATAAAAATAAATATAATGATATAAATATTATTTTTAAAAAATCCTATAATCGCAAATAAATAATTATAAAATTACAATAAATATATTTAAAAATGAATATGTTTACTATATTTATATTTATATATATTCATTAAGTATATTCAAATATTTAAAATTTATTTAATATTGTAATTATAAATCCTTTATCACTGCTTAAGTAATAAGTGCTAATAAAATTATCATTTATCAGTAGTACACCTTTAGCACTACTAAAGCATGATTTTAACAATGATTTTTTAGCACTGATAATTACCTACCATTATCAGTGCTAAAAAATGTTGTTAAAATATTCTTTTAGTAGCACTTAAGTAATAAGAGCTGATAAAAGGTATCTTTATCAGCACTTATTTGTAAGCACTAATAAAAGTTCCCTGATATATTTAAAAAATCCGAATCATTTGTGAACCCGTCGTGATATCAGATGCTTTCTATTGAATACATCCAGTATCGGCACTCCTCCTCGATGAATCGTTGGTCGAATACATGTTATGTTTTGAGAAATGAATAAGAATATGGAGTTAATGTGGCTATCAAGTTTGCAAGAGAGCATGCAGTCGAATCTTATAAAATCCTCTATTTGTGTTTATGTTGTTGTTATTAAAAAACTATTTATTTTGAAAGAGTAGGAAGAGCATTTGATTTGTCACTTAATACATCAAATCTATAAATGTTGGAATAAACATGGGGGAAACTAAATGTGTAAATCTATTAAGATGATATTGTGGTTTATCAATAATTTTAATTGAATACCTTTTGTAAATGATGATGGAGATCACATAGAATAAATGAAAATGACAATTGAAGATGAACATCATGATTTTCCAAAGTTATTTGAGGAGATAAATAGTTTTCCCATAATCCATTTTATACCAATTGTAATATATTCACAAAGTTGTCAAAGGTATTGAAGTTATATAATTCCAAAGTTGGAAGTGAATGGAGTGACACTATCATTACAGAACTACATGGTCTTATGAATGATCTGCTACGAGAAGAAAATAATCTACCTTTCTGATAATATTATGATAAATTATTGTTACATTAAATGGGAATAATCTCTAAAAAATACATTCTCTTTCCAAATGATTTCATATTGTTTTGTAGGGACCATGAATAACTCATAAAATACCATAAGTGTGGGTCAAACCAATACTTGAAAAATTAATCATGTTCTAAGAAATTTGTAAAGAACCTTCCTATCATTCCATGGTTCAAAATACTATAAGAATTTTAGGAAACCATGAGAAAATTAATATTGAATTAATATACAAGAATTAAAGATTTGAACCTATATCATCTAGAAGATTCTCTTGAATGGAAGAAAATTGATTATGAGTTTTCTGAATTTAGATATGAGCTAGGAAAAAGTCTTCTTGCATTATCAAAATATAGAATAAATAATTTTCGTGTAAAGAGTAATACTCATAGTATATGGTCTGTCATGTTGTTAAATTATAAATTTCCTCCATGGATATGCATGGAGTGAAAATACATTATGTTGTCTCTTATTATATGTAGACCCAAGAAACCTGGTAATGATATTGATGTCTACTTGACTCCGCTAATCAAAGATCTAAAATTGATGTATATACAAGTGATTCAATGTATGATTCTCATAGAAGTGAAGAATTCACATTGAGGTCCATCTTTTATGACACACTGAATGACTTCACGGGTTATGTAAATTTATCAGGCGATAACATTAATGGAATGATGGGTTGTCCCAGTTGTGAAAACCTCACATACTCAATTCTATTTAAACATTACTCAAAGACTATGTGTTTAGGGAATCAGAAATATTTATCTTTAGGACATAAATCATGATCATGTATGACAATATTCGATGGGAATATCGAACAAGGTACAACAACCTCTCTTGCAACCGGTGATCAACTGTATATAGAATTAAAAAATATTGACATTGTTTTTGGTATACCATTTTCAAAAAAACCTTATAAAATCATGTATGAATAAGAGAATTTTTTTCTGAATTACCATATTGGAATTTTTTGTATTTCATACATATTCTTGAAGTCATACATGTAGAAAAAATGTATTTATAGTATTGTTTGCATGTTACTAAATGCTCCTGTAAAAACAAAAGACAGAATCAAGGCTAGGTTTAAATTGATTGAAATGGGGATAAGGGAGTATTTGGAACCAATGAACGGTAAATGGAAGACATTTCTTCTTCCAATATCTTACACTCTATCATGATTGAAAAAATTGATATTTTTTCTTTTTCCTTACTAGTTTAAAAGTTCCACATTGGTATTCATCAAATATCAAGAATTTTGTGTCAATGAATAATTTAAAGTTACAAGGACTGAAATAGCATGAGTGTCTTGTTTTGATACAGGATTTAATTTCTTTTGATTTTCATTGTATTTTTCCTCAAAATGTACAACATATATTAATCAAACTCTTCTTCTTTTTCAAATCAATATGTAGTAATGTTTTAGACCCGATGAAGTTTCACATCATGAATAGGGATATTGTTGTCATATTACAAGAATTAGGGATGTTATTCCCACCATCATTCTTTGATATAATGGTCCACCTGATGGTTCTCTTGGTCAGAGAGGTTCAACTATGCGTTCTTGTCTTTTACAGATGGATGTACCCCATAGAACAGTATATCAATGTCTTGAAAGAGTATGTCAAGAATTGATGTCGGCTAGAAGTTTGTATTCCAGAACGATATATTGTAGAATAATCTATTTAATTCTCTAATTATTACATATCATATGTTGAAATCATCTGTCTCCCAAAGTCTAATCACAATGAACGCCATATGGGTGAAGGGATTTCCTGAAGAGATTTTGTTACAATTACCATCACAGAGAGGGATCAAGGACACTTTACATATTACATAATAGTGAATATGTTTATACATACCTTAAATCACACAAAGATATTCTTATGGATTGGAATCTATCAAGGGTAGAAGATTGGATATAAAATATACATAATCATCAGTTTATAGGATGGTTTAGAGATAAAATTTAAATGGTTTTATCAGAAAATATGAATTCAATTGCATAATGACTTAAATGGAAATCTAGAGGAGCTAATTAATTTTTATCTAAAATAGGTTTTGTAGTCAGTGGTCATATATTCTATAAAAAAGAATATTATGACTTCATTACAATTCAAGAAAGTAGTGATACACTTTCAGTCGAGGTGAAGCACATATCTGTTTCTTGGGATAGAAAACCAATTTATTCAAATATTTCATATTATTTCACTATCAAATAGATATAGGAGTTTGATTACACAACATTGAAAGTGTCTCTTTTCCATTGAAAATGGGTTGAAAATATCAATTGAGTGAAATTTAATGAAATGGACCTTATGAAGGTGAATTTCAGTATGGAAGGGGAAAAAGACAGAACGTTCATAATGGAATCCCAAGAAGTGAGGTATTTAATTTATATAATCCAAAAAATAAGAATTGGTCGATTCTCTTACAGGTGACTAAAAAAATATTGATTAAGATTAAAATTGAATCAAGGATAACCATTTCATTGGGACACCCCAATTAGTTCTTGACTTCCCAATATAGATAATGTCATGTATGTTATAGGGGACCACAAGGAGGGGATTTAGATTCTCGATAAAGGATCCATATCATTAAATCCCTTAAAAAATATATAATTTAATGAGAGGGTACATGTTTTTTTAATATATAATGTTTTTCATCATAATATTATAGGTTTTGTACTGTATTAACATAATCTAAATTAAATGTAAGTCTACTCATGAAGAAAATTTCCTCATCACTGGAAGGGAGAACAAACTATATTGAAGGCAGAGCATTGGTAATATGTAAAGGTAATGTAACGATATAATTTCTCTATTTTAACAAAAAATAATATGTACTCAAACGTTGATTTAATTTTCATCATTCCATGCAGAGATCATTTATTTTAGAAGATTTATGTCCATGTATCATGCCTTTGTAGGAAGATCAATGATGTGGTCTCTACTCAGTCATAGTGGTAATCTTGACATATTCATAGTAAAATCTATGTCTATAAAGTTAATTTATTGTTTCATATTTATGTTTAATTTCTTCTTTTAGTATTACTCAAATAATATATGTGTTCGAATCAACTATTTTAATAATCTCAAATCATAGTTTGATAATCCCAATTCCCGTTTTCATTTATGTGAGAACCATTTCTTCATTCTTTACTAATTATGTTTCCTTAATGTTTCCTATTATTATAGAGTAATTTTCATATACTATCAATCTCACTACTTGATTGGCTAAGATTACAGTGCAGAATTTATCTATGTACAAGGTCATAGCTACAAGGTCACCATTACAAGGTCACTGGTACAAGGTCACAGTTAAATGGTTTTTGTTTCAAGGCTACCGATACAAAGTTACCATTGTAGAAGGTTACAGTTGGAGTTTTCCAATGTGCGCCTACTATTGAAGCCTACCGATATAAAGGCTACCGATACCAGTCTATCGATGCTTACATTGTCAAATTCTTGATATTTTTATAATGATCATATTTGATGAAATAATTGCATTGATATTAATTAATGCTGATTGTATGTGTTTCAAGAGAAAATATCACGGACAGTATGAGGTATGATAAAGAATGCACGTTATCTACTCATTCCTATTGTCAGACCTCAAATAAAAAAGGAAAACATCTAAGAAAAATAAGATATATATAGAGGAACCGAGAAAAACAATAGATGGATAAAAATCATACAACTCGAATATATAAGAAAGAAACTACTAAAGAATGAGAAGAGGAAACACTCCAGTGCGCATACTGAAAAACCAAAAGCAACAAAAATATCTTTTTGAAGAACATATTCAAATCTGTCCTGTTGTGCCTCATCAAAAAAAGCAGTACTAAGAAGTGGAACATCTCAGTTTTTGAAAGCTAGTACCTGGAAGTTGCGACACTCTATTTAGAAGACAACATTCAGATAAAGACTCCAACATCAAATTCTTCACTCTAAGGAGTCAAGAGATGAACTTCCAATCACATATAGCTCTCTAAACTCATGCTTATTTTTTTAGTTACATTATGTTCTTTCATTTTACATCTCTGAGAAGTCTGTGTGTTTGTCTGTATCACACACCGACTCTTGTGCTTTAACTAGGTGATACTGAAAATATGCACTCCAAACTCTCTCGCATTTTTTCCCATGCATAACTGTGGAAGGAGCCTTATGTGGCTTGGTTGATTGTTTTCCCCTATTAAAATGTGGTTGAGGTTATTGAACCAGGGAAATTTTATAAAACTATTGTAAATCCCGATACAAGATGTGTATCAAGTTTTAATATAAACTTCTTTGTGGCTGGTGTTCACCGAGTGGAGAGGATTTGGTCTCGACTTGAGACTGAACCTCTTGTGTGCATTTATATGAAAATCCTCATATACGGTATTTTTTTATCCTATTCTTATATTTTTGAATAATAGAAAACTATTTTGCTTTCACTTTTATAGTTATTTTTGGTTTGTGTGTGTATTTTTTTGATTCAGTAAACTTGTTTCAAAAGATGGGAAATTGTTTCCTACTATTTTAGCTGAGGAATAATTACCCATTGAGAAACCAATTGACCAGATAAACATTTATATATCTACTTCCTTAATTGACTGGGGTGTCTTTAATTGGTGGATTTTTATCCTAAATTTGTTAACAGAATCTTTAATTGGTACTCAATTCACCGCCCTCTTGAGTATCCACTCCGACTAACATTTAGTATGAAAGGGTTGTTTTATTTGGTGTAAATTTTTTTTAACTATGATTTTAGTTTTATAATAAAGATTTTTAAATTTCAATCATATCTAAATTTTCATTTCTTTAAAAAACTAAGTAACAATAGAAAATAGATTTGAGGGTTTTGCTACTTACATGACTCCTTGCTTTAATGGTAATAACTATGGTCAGTGAAAATTAAAAATGAAAACATATTTAGAAATGATGGGACCTAAATTCTGGGAAACAATTGAGGAACAACATACATTACCTACTACTGCTAGGGATACATGGTCTCAGTTGACTAATGCTACATTTAACAATAATTGTAAAGCAAAGAATGTTATGTACTGTTCACCTGGTGATGAGGAATCGAATAGAATATCTACTTGTAAAACTGTATATGAAATTTGGGATACTTTAGCTATTTTTTATGATGGAACAACTAATCTTAATTAAATGAGATTAAATACATACACTATTAAATATGTTAATTTTAAACTGAAGTGTGATGAACTCATTTATGACATGTATCTCAAGTTAAATGAGATAGTAAACACTATGAGTTTGCTTGGGTAACCCATGGACAGAAATGACCAGATTACGAGACTACTTCGATGCCTACCTAACAAACGGAGGGGGACTTCTGTTTCTATCTAAGAATCTTGTGACATCAGAAAACTACCAGTGAAGGAACTAATTGAAAAACTTATTCTGTATGAAGAAGAACTTATGGTGATTCAAGAAGTAGATGATGAACCAAATAAGAAATCTATATCATTCAAGACTACAACCTCAAATAACAAGGATAAAGAAAAAATTCATGCTCATGTAGATACTTCCACAAGTGAAGACACGGATAGTGATGAGGAGATGAATCATCTTTCTAGAAGATTCAAAAAATTCTACCAAAAAAAATTCGTTATGATGTCAAACTACAAGGGAAAGTATGATAGTAACAGAAAATGGAAGAAAGATAGAAAATGGAAAGACAATTCAAATTAAATTGTAAGATATGAGTGAAAATGTAATGGTCATTTGAAGGCAGATTTCCCCGTGATGAAATTTAAGAAGAAATATGAAGATAAGGGAAAGGGTTACAAAAAGGCTGTGAAAGCTACATGGAGTGCTTCAGAAGACATCTCCATCGGATGTGATGCTTCTGATAGTGAAAAGAACAATCATGCCAAATTATGTTTCGTGACAAAAACTTCTAAGGTAACACCTAATTACCCTATGCCTAATGATTATAATTCTGGGAATGAAGGTGAATGAAACAATGATGAAAATATTATTGGGGATAATCTTTCTGAATACTGTGGAATGCTTGAGGATACCATTAATGAACTCAAGTAAAAAAAATAAATTATTGAAAAGACAACATGCTCTAAATGCTAATTTTAAATATGATCTGAATATTGAAACAGAAAAATGTGCTTAGCTGTTAAAAGAAAATACTGAACTCAAATTATCCACTGAAAAATTAATAAAAGATATTGAGAAATTTACAACAAGTATAGATAACTTTACTTCGTTTCCAGGACAACATATTTCCACAAAATATACAACTAGTCTAAGATATCAACCAGGACAGAGTAGGTTTATTAAAACTGAATTTGTTCCAAAATCTAGATAGTTCACAGCTAGTTCATGTTCTAGACCAATTCAAGAAAAAAAAATTCTATAAAGGACCAAACAAATTGTTTATGTCTTAGAATATATATGATGATAATATAAAATCTATGAAGCAAATATGTGTTCCCAAAGATTAGCTTTCTAACCTCTTTGGACCCATGAAAATATGGGTAACAATGTTTCCCCACACTTAATCTATTTTGCAAGGATGTTTCATAAAGAGTTCATGTGATGCTCTATGGTACATTGACAGTGGATGTTCAAGAAATATGATAAAAGACTACTCATTCTTCAGGAGCCTAATCATAGTTGATTAGGTACAAGTAACTTTTTGTGATAATTCTATAGGAAAAATCATCGGTCTAGGCCATATTGGTAACCCAAATATTGTATTAATTTAAAAATTACTTTTTGTTGATGGGGTAAAATAAAATGTGCTAAGTATTTATCAGTTATGCTATGATGGTTTTAATTTCATCTTTGAAAATTATGCATGTAATGTTTGTAACTCTAAAAATGATTTAATATTTTGTGCTCTCAGAAATGAGAATGTATATGATGTTGATTTGTATTCATTAGCTAAGAAAAAAATATCTTGTTTAAATGCATTTCATAATGAATCTTGGTTGTGGCATATAAGACTATGACACTGAAATGTGCACTCACATAGAAAACTGACAAGGAATGGATTAGTTAGAGACTTACCTAAATTGGAATTACCCCTAAACAAAGTGTGTAATCCCTATTAAAAGGGAAAACAACACCAAGTTTCATTCAAACCAAAGAAATAAGATTCTACTTCTCAACCTCTTGATTTGGTTCACATGGATTTGTTTGGAAAATTAAGAGTTTCACGTTTAAATGGGAAGCACTATGATTATGTTCTTGTATATGATTTTTCTAGGTACACTTGGGTATACTTTATTGCTCCCAAAAGTGAAGATTTTTCTGATTATATCAAATACTCCAAGTTTGTAGAAAATCTTAGTGGACTTAGAATTAATACCCTAAGAATTGATCATGGTCGTAAGTTTGAAAATCATGAGTTTGAATCTTATGGCTCACAAAATGGATATAGTCACAATTTATCTACTCCTAGAACACTTCAACAAAATGGATCCATGGAAAGAATAAATAGTACCCTTCAAGATATTTCCAGAACTATGATTAGTGATCATAAACTACTTATTTACTTTTGGGCCGAAGCTATAAATATAGCTTGTTATACAATTAATCGAGTCTTAATTGGACATGTTATTAAGAATACCCCTTATGTACTTTGGAACAATCGGATGCCTAAGGTTAACTACTTCAGATTTTTTGGATGTAAAGGCTTTATCCTTAACACTAAAGACAATTTTGACAATTTTTTTTCCAAAAGTGATGAAGGAATTTCTCTAGGTTCCTCAATCTCGAGTAAATCCTATAGAGTATTAAATAAAAAAACCAAATGTGTGGAAGATTCAGTTCATGTCAAATTTGATGAGACTGATTCCCAAGAACCCAAAGCCTCTCTTGAATATCTAGAGGAAGATATGTCAAATTTGGACCAAAATGATAATGATAGTGAATCCCCTATAAAAGTAACTAGTTCTAGGAATCTTCCATAATCTGCACCTATTGAGTATGAGCCAATAATTAGTCTTGATGAATCTGGTTAAACACTTTTAGGTGTTAGTATAACTCTCAAGAATCATCCCATAGATTTTGTATTACGTTATTTATATCGAGGAACACAAACTAGAGCTTCTATTAGAAACCAGGTAGAACATCAAGCTTTTCATTCACTGCATGAAACCCAAAATATTAATGATTCTATCAACGATGAATTCTGGGAGATGGATATGTAAGAAGAATTAAATAAATTTTAAAGAAACAAAGTTTGGGAACTAGTTGAAAGACCTAGAGACACTTTTACAAAAGGAACTAAATGGGTTTTTGGGGAAACATTTGATGAGTCTGAAAATATAGTTAGAAACAGGTCAAGACTAGTTGCACAAGGGTATAGTCAAGAAGAAGGAATAAACTAAAAGGAAAACATTTCTCCTGTAGCTGGACTAGAATATATTAGAATACTTCTTACTTATACAGCTCATCTTAATTTCAATCATTATCAAATGGATGTAAAATGTGCATTTATAAATGGGTATATAATTGAATATGTAATTGTTGAACAATCCCCTAGATTTACAAATCCTCATTTCCCATATCGTGTTTTTAAACAGTTTAAAGACTTAAATGGTCTAAACAAAGCTCCAAGAGCTTGGTATGATAGACATAGTTCTTTTCTATTTTCAAAAGATTTTACAAAAGGGATAGAAGATCCTAATATCTTTATTAAAAGGATTTCCAAAGATGTTTTAATAGTACAAATTTTTGTAGATGATATATTTTTTGGATCATCTAAACATTCTTTGGGTACTGATTTTTCAACAATGATGCAAGATGAATTTTAAATTAGTTTAATGGGGGAACAAAAATTTCTCCTTGGATTGCAAATTTTTCAAAACAAAGATGGTATTATTTTAAATCAAAATAAATATTCTGAAGATCTTTAAAAACATTTCGGTTTGGATAGTAGTAAAGGTAGTGATACACCAATGAGTACCACTTGTAAGTTGGATACTGATGAAACTGGTGAAGAAGTGTATCAAACCAACTATAGAGGTATGATAGAGAGCTTGATCTATCTTACAACTAGCAGATCAGATATTATGTTTAGTGTATGAATGTGTTATCGATTTCAAGCCAACCCCAAAGAGGCTCACATAAATGATGTTAAAAGGATTTTTAAATATCTCAAGTATACTATACATTTTGGACTATTTTATCCAAAAGGACAGTCGTTTGATTTAATAAGTTTTTCGGATTCTGACTTTTTCGGGTTGCAAGTTATATAGAAAGAGAACCTTTGGAACAAGTCGCATTTTAGGAAAGTCTCTAGAATCATGGTGTAGTAAGCAATAGAATTATTTTTCATTATCTTCTACAGAGGCAGAATATGTAGTTGCTAGTTGTTTTTTTGCTCAAATTATATGGATGAAACACACTATACTAGACTATGGATGTCAATTCAAACACGTCTCTATAAACTATGACAAAACAAGTGCTATTAACATCTCTAAAAATTCATTATCTCGTGCCAGAACAAAGCATATTAGTGTAAGACATCACTTCTTGAGAGATCCTTTTAAAAAGGTGATATCACTCTTGAATTCATTGGTACTGAACTCCCATTGGATGATATATTCACAATTCCTTTTAATTATGAGAGGTTAAATTACATCAGACATGAGTTAGGTATGATAAAATCCTAGAACCTCACTGTTGGACCTCACTGTAAGAACCTCACCATTGGACCTCACTGTTAGAACCTCGCCGTTGGACCCCACTATTAGAACATCACCGTTGGACCTCACTATTAGAACCTCACCATTGGACTTCAATATTAGTACCTCACCATTGGACCTCACTATTAGAACCTCACCATTGGACCTCACTATTAGCTCTTCATCGATAGGACCTTATCGTTAGACCTTACAGATACCTCCTTACCGATAGATGACATCTGGAATCTAAAATGTTTTCTGTTTAATAATTATTTATTTTATCTATTTTATTTTTTGATCCTTAAATGATAAAATTAAAAAAAAATATCACATTTTTATCCACATCAAACCCTCTCTTGAACCATTTGCTCCTAAATCTCAGAACATAAACCTCTACTGAAAGCTCAAACCGCTCCGGGTTGAGGGCTAGATTAAGAGGCCACAGGTCAGTGATGAAGGAGATGCGTCAGATCCTAAGAGACCTAGATCTGAGTCAAGTAGTAGAAGCCATACAGTAGCAAAGGTGTTGAACCCACATTTATCCAAGAGGTAAACAGTAGCATAGAAGGATTTATGTTCAGAGTGGCTGCTATCAAGCTGGTAATTAGTGCTTAAGGCACTGGAAACCCAGGGTTGGGTTGAATGTTTTTCAAAAAACAATGGACCCTATTACCCAAATTTGTTGAAGTAATTCTATGAGTATCTAAAGATATAACTTTCTTAGAAGGAGCACTGGATGACTTCTAGAGTAAATAGAGTAAATTTGAGCCTCTCATATATTGTGCGGGCTGATTGTTTAAGGATTCCTCAAGAAGGAATTTATGATTATTACTCAAAATTGGTTCCTCCCACTAGTGATTTATTTTTCTATGAAGAAGCTTTAGCTGAATTAAAAGGGAATGGAATTCCTAGGAAAGTCATTACTGCTGAAATGTTAGGATAAGATAATATGGTTTTCAAATTTATTCAGCAAGTGATAAGTCCAGGATAGGGATCTTTGTTGTTTTGAAGTATCAGGACATATTAATTCTGTATTTGTTGAAGCATGGACATATGATAAACCTTTGTAGGTTGCTCATAGATCATATAGAAGATATGAACAATCCATGTTCCAAATCCAATTACCTATTCCATGACAAGCTGATATCTCTTATGTTGAATTTAAAAGGAGTTTCTGGAGATAAGGGAGAAATTTTGATTATGCAAGACAACCATTTCATCACCAATTTGATTTTCAAGATGATGAATATTAATGGGAATCAATGACTGAGGAGATGGTTGAATGATGAGGCTATGGTGTATGCAGTGTTCAATCCTGTGACTCATCCTACTAGGCCTAAGAATAAGAGAGACCCTGGTCTTAAGCCCGATCTAGTAGAGCCTGTATTTTCATATGTATAAGAAGAGGAAGTTGTTGTTGTACATGAAAGAGAGGAATCTCTTATAGATGAAAAGTGTGATCATGACCGTCCCTCCAATCCTCAGGCGACTACTGTATCCTTTGGTGAGCCTAGCCCACCAAAGAGATTGCATGGAAAGGAAGTTGTCCTAAGGGATAGTGGTATGAAAACCAGTTAAGAAGAAGGGGATGAAATTGTCTTCAGAGAAGTTAGAGATACCTCGTATGAGGATGAAGACTCTAAATCAATTCATGTTAACCTTGAGATAGCTGCTGCTGAAAATGAAGAGGAATGTCTAAGTCTTAGTTCTCTAATAGGACATACAGAAAGGGTAGAAAGTGAAGAAGAATAATCTAATGATTCAGTTGATGATGAACCTATTATGGAGGTAGTTGAGGATTTTCAGAAGGAAGTGGAAGTGAACCTTCCTGATGTTGCAGTTGATCAAGGAGTTCTGGAGGAAATGAATATGGCTGATCAGGAGATTGCTCCTATTAAGGGGGAGAAACCAGCTATTACAGGTTCAGTTGCTATTATACATGAGATTGAGGGTAAAACATCCCAAGTAAATGAAGAATAAGACAAATTTCACATTTATTAATAATTGTGAATTAAATATTAATTTTACTTTAAAAGGGTTGCTATGTTCGATAGCATACCCGATACGCAACAATGGGTTTCCTTGAAATCATATGTTTCACACTAATAATATATTATTATTTTAAACGGTAGTTAACTCCTAGCTGTTTTATTGGTAGGAATGAATGAAACTAACTAAAATATGATTATACATGTTTGTTAAATGTATTTAAATTTATCCAATAAAAGTTAGAGGCTTAAAATGGGAAGGAATCTCATTTTATGCATAATTTACATTAAAAGACCGATTTATCACCTTTTAATGGAGAACCCATTTTAAATCTAGTTTTTGTCACTTTAATACATTCTATATGACCAAATAAAATCCTTCTTTAGAATGAGGACATCAAAATTTACTTTGTGTAAATATTTGGAATTTTTCCGATAAAGTTCATTTTTTAATGAATAGTGAAAGATATAGTGTTTTAATTCAAAAGTGCCTTTTAATCCAATTAATTTATATGGTTAGATTATATTTTAATTGGTTTTAATGTTATATTAAAATATATTTTTACCATTTAATCCAATTTTGGCCATTGGAATTAATTTCACTTTAAAATTGGATATAATCAAGTTTCAATCTTTTTATAGTTATTGTTTCTTAAAAACACGCTATTTGTTTTGATAACGAGAATAAATTTTAAAATTAAATAATGCGAACTCTATGTTTTTAATTTTGAAAAATAGACATCATTTTAAAATTTGGAATATCAAATTTAGCTTAGGCTGATTATTTTTTTGAAAAACTTTAATTTTTGATGAATAGTGAAACCACTTAGTGGTAGTTAAAAAATAGACTTTTTCATTTAAATGAAATTTTACCATATATGTGAATTGAATTTCAAAAATCCAACATACATGGTTGTTATCAAGAAGTAAAATTTGGTTCATTAAGATGAAAATAATTTTTGGTGATTAGTAACTTTGGTTTTTTTTAGCGCGGTTAAAGGTAAATAATGTAATACAAGGTAAAAAGAATATTATAATAATTCAAAATTACCTTAACACAAGTCCAAAACTTATTGGTTGAGTCCTTTACGACCATGGGAATATTTGGGTCGATTTTGGGACCCATTTGAGCCACATGGGAGTGATAATGACAATATAGATTAATTAATTTAATGTAAAGACAAAATTGACATTAACAAAACTATTTTAGTAATTATTTTTTATATTGTGTTATATAAGTCCTATTTCCGACTATAATTATTCTTTGGAAATCTAAAACAATTTCCTACATCATGGTATTTTTTCTATAATTTTTAGACATCAAATAAATTAAATTATATATGACACAATAATGATATAGTATTTACCTCATTAATAAATGATTTAAATAAATAAGTTTATAATGATTAAAATATTATCCAAAACCAGTACAATTCCTATTGGATGATTTTATTTCGACCTTGAGTCATATTATCTTCGACTATAATTATTTTTGGACTATTATAAACCGAATATAAATTTACAATAAAATAATGTTTTCACACTTTCCTAAAGAGCCCCTCCTCCCCCTTATAAAAGGAGACCACTTCTATCTAATTCCTCACACCTATCAAACCATTTGGCTCATCAAAACTCTTCCCAATTAATCTCCCTAAATCCATTTCCTCCTCTTATAATCCTTACCTTAGGCAAAAGGCACTTTGAGAAGTCCTTTGGTTCAAACCAATGGGAGTTACCCAAATTAAAGGTAAGTGTTTCTCTTAAATTGTTTTCTTTTATTTTACTTCTCCAACCCCTGAACTCTTTTTATTCCTTTCTTTTGTAACAACAACAGTATCCTAAATATACAAGGATTTTGTTATGAGAATTATTTTAACTATACTTACGAACACTTCTATTTAATGGATGAAGAACAAAATATTTCTGTGGATGGAAAACTAACGCCTCATGAAACGATAATTGTTCAATTACATATTACCGCCTCTCATGGTGGCCATTATGATTGAAATGTATTTATATATGATATATATAATGTTTATGATTTCCTTATTCTTCTGTACTTCCCAGTTATATCAAGCCTGCCACGACCCGCCTTCACCAAAAGGAGGGAAGGGTTAGCAGATTGCCTGGCCCTTCCTTCAGTAAGTTGAAGGAGAGATAATGTCCCCCGAAACCCGCCTTCAATAGGTCCCAGAGTGGTGACTAGAACCAAGGGTATAGAATCAAAGACTAAATGGAAGGCATTACCCTTTTTCTTTTAATAGGATCAGGATATAAGATAGTAAATCCCAAAACACCAAAACTGAAAGTAAAATTAAGGCCATGAACCATTCCCAATGCATGTTACAAAAGTAAAATCCACAATGTATAATGAGACTACAAAGCCAAGAACCAAAAGGAATAACAACAGAAACTGCAATGATCTGTCATAAGGTCTGAGCTACTATGGTCTAGCACGATCCCCGATTTCCTCATGGAAACATGAAAATAATTTTATGTACTTAGGGTGAGTATACAAGTATACCCAGTAGGGAAAACCAAAGACTCTCGTGCACAAGTGGGGAGGCATACTAATGCCCTATGAGAAAAGAGATAACCAAGCACCTTGCAAGGGAACTAACCACCCAAGCCTCACTAAGGAAAACTCCCCAAATAATGCAATTCAAGTAATGTATAGTAATAGCACATCGATGTTTGGGTACCCCGTGCCACTTTCCCATGGGTTATTGAAGACATACTACGATTCAGACCAATCCCGCCATTCTCATCACAGTCCCACTGCCATACCCCGCCCACACACACCTGGTCCACAACCACACATCCCACCCGCAGACACCTAGGCCAAAACCACTAACCCGTCCGCAGACATCTGGGCCACAACTATCACACGTCACCACGCTTGCAAACTCCTAGGACAGAACAACAACTACCATGCCTGAAGACAGCTGGGCTAGAAGAACTACTACTACGCCCTGAAGACACCTGGGCCTCATCCTGAAGATACTTGGGAAACCACCTGCCCGCACACACCTGGGCTAACCACCACAACCACCATGCCTGAAGATTATTGGGATAATAATGGACTTCAGGCCATCACAGCCTGCCCGTAGAGTCTTGGGCTATTCGGGAAAGGGAGAAGAAAGGAGATAATAACCATCCACTCATAGGAGTATTAGGAAAAACACCATCCCCCATGAAATTAGGGTGTTTGTCAATAAGTGCTCAACTTGGATGAGGCGTGAATAATAAACAAAAACACTACAAGTATATGTATAAGTAACAAGAACTCACCCAATCTATGTTTTTCTTCAGCCAGCCTAAAGAACTCTATCCTTACTATTCATTTATAAGAGAAGAGAACAACACCCATGCCCAAGTTACAACTCTCATCAAACCAAATCCCTATTTGTCCCACCCTTGTTTTCATGTTCATTAATAATGTTTAAATAAGTTTCTCCACCAACTTGGGCAACTAGCAAGAATAATCACAAGTCAAAGAAAGATTACACCCAACAGCAATTTAAACATTCACACCCGGTTCTCCTGTAAAAGCACATCAAGTGAGACCCCTCCAAGTATTGGAACCAAAGAAGGTCAAATTAAAATACAGTCCCATGTTCCCAGAACTATGAATAAGAAGGTTTCACAACAGAAGAGGATCCCACCCCAATTCATGATACAAACAGAGGATCCCATCCTCACCCACATTACCCCAGTAATCTAAGTCTGTATCCAAGAAAACCATAAGGTCACCCATACTCGGTCCATGGAGGAAACAACCAAACCAATACTACCAACACAAGGAAGACTCAAAAGGTATTTTCAGATTTAAATGATTTAACACACTCCATGATTTCAATTCCACTAGGCTTAAACCGGGGTTATCATAGAAAAGGAGTTGATCCTGGTGCTTCCAATTTATTTGGCTGAATGTACGTAATTAACCAATTTCCTTTACACAGCAAAAGGTTCACAACCAAAATACGAGCCATTTAAACATCACAAGTGTAAGGGATTATTAGTGAACAGAGAAAGACCACCAACAACCATGATTTTCAGTATGCGTATGCCCGCACAATTCAGAAATCCGTATTCATGAAAGAGGATAAAAACAGAGCAGCATCATCAATCACACCCCTCCCATTAATTCTTTATAATCCATTTATTATCTTCATTAAGGTTTGGTTCATCCAATTCTACAGAAGCAGTAGCGTACCCACCCCGCAAGATACACAGAAAGGAGAGACGAAGGTGAAACCCCTACCTGATTGATCATGGATCGTTGTTTAAGTCCTCCCGTGGAAACTTGAAAACAGGGTAGTAGGAGCTCCACGAAATGTGATCAAGAAAAACTTCACCAGGTTACAACTCGTCGGGAGGGTACTCCAACCGCAGGGTGATAGAG